>JABAKD010000010.1:15457354-16051311 GCA_012845835.1 Undaria pinnatifida
CTACTCCCCACCCACCCCGCCCGCCCTCCCGGCGTTCCCTACTGACAGCTGGCGGCCAACCCGAAGCTTGACGCTGCGCCGGTGAACCTCACCGAGCTGAGAAAGGCTGGGCTCACCCGCGCTTGCGAGCTAACGGAGATGGACCCGGCCACAGTCGTCGAGTCCTGCTTCGAGGTGTGGCGGCGAGCGCGGCACGACGTCGAACCGCACTTATTTCCTGGGGCTCTGGAGACCTTGGCGACGCTGAAGGGCCGGGGGATCAGGCTGGTGGCCATCACCAATGGGAATGCGCAGACAGACGACATCCCGTGCCTGAAAGACTTGTTCGAGTTTTGCGTCCTGGCTGAGCAGGCAAGCTCGCATGCAAAAAGCTCGAAACCTCGCAACCAAGCTCGGAACCTCGCCAGCGAGCGAGCTCGCAAGCGCTCCTCATTCCTTTCGATTTTTTTTCCTCTTCCTCTCGTTTTTTTCTTCTGGGAAAAGCAGGGTTCGTTCTTTGTGGGACGGTTTGTTCGACTGTTTCGTGCAATTTAGTTTTGGGAGTCTTACTACTAGTGCGGTGTAGAGGGTATATATATATATATTTTGTCAGATTCACGTGTAAGGGGAGCTCCATATAACGATCAAAAACAGGAAAACTCGACCTGTAATTGCAATTATATCGGGAACCAGTGCTACAACAGGGATATGCGCCCTTTTTTTTTTTTTTGTCAAAAACCGTTTCTGAACGACGGCACTCCTCAGCCCAAACTCGTTGGAATGAAAAATGACCCGTGCTACGACAGAGGTAGCAGTTTTCGTCTGAAGAGCTTTCTGAGCGACCGAACTCCTTGACCCAAAATCGTCGGAAAATAAATAAATAATAGGCCATTTTTTTGTGCTTGATTCTCGTTGTGTACCTAGGCCATTATTTGATTTTTCATCGAGTAGCGGTTCCATTTTTTCTCCAAAAATCAGTTTTTTAGAGAGGTCTTGAGCTCCCGATATTTGAGCAACCTCAAAGAAAAAACGCCGCAGTGCACCTTGATCGTAGCCCGCTTCTAAACATGTCGTTCTTGATTTGCGATATGATTTTGTTCGCGTACCTATTGTATACCTGGTACATGTTTTTTTCTCTTTTTTTGAAAGTTTGCACTCCTCGAGCTGTGAGATCGAAGGTTCCGTCGAAACTTATCTTTGCGAGCTGTGCGTGTTACTCCGATCGCGCGTGTTACTGGGTGTGTGTCCTCATCATGGTGGTATGTCTTTGATCGGATTGTTCATTGGGTTTGCGTTATTCATTTTTTCTCATCAAAATAAGCGGTTGCCTCAGAGGGGTATATGTAGAGCTCTCATCAGGTCAGGAGCCTCAGAACAACAAAAAGGTACACCTCTAAAACGTAGCTTGTGTCGGGATACCTCCTGAGTTGTGGGAGCCCCGTCGATCAGAAAATGCTGGGCCTTGAAGTGCCCCCCGCTCTACACCTCTCACACGAACATTTAGTGACCCAGTAGACCCAGTACTAGTGGATAATATTTTGATGTGTTCCAATGTATTGGCCAGTGTATTACGCCGGCTTTCGTTCGATTAAACCCACGTGCGTTGTGTTGGAGAGCTACATACAGTGGTACGAAGTAGACTAAGGGAGTGGGATGGTTTTTTTGCGAACCATCAACTTTGGTTGGGTAGGACTTGGCTAGGGAAGAAATAATACGTTAGCAGTGAAACCGTCAAACGTCACAATCCAAAACCAACTACGCAACCGACGAAAAACGAGCAAAAATATGCATATTAGAAATTCGTTTTGTTCCTACACATACTTTGTTTTGTTTTCTGACCTAATTTTGGGTGGGTTGGCTGCCTTGGGTTAAGAAGTTTGTCGGTTTCGATACTTTTTTTTACGTTTTTACCAACCCCACAAAAGATTGGAAATCGCAAACACCCAAAAACTGACCTAAAAAAGTGTTTGCGATGTACCGATGTTGGTTGGGCAGGACTTGGGTAGGAAAACATATAATACTACTGCTGCAGTATTGAAACCGTCGAACGTCACAATCCAAGGCCAACCCAACGCGCGAAAAAATGAGCAAAAATGATATGTTTTTTCTTTCTACCATTTTTTTTCAATTTTTTACCGATTGTTCTCGTGGGTTGGTTGGCCTTGGGTCTATGTATGTTGACGTTCGTCGGTTTCAGTGCTGTTTTTTTTTGCAAATTTTCCAACCCAACAGAGGTTGGAAGTCGCAATCACCCTATGTAACAATTTTACGCTTACCCCGACGAAAAACCCCATGGTCAATAGAGTAGTTGTTCGGTTGACACATGCTTCGGTAGCGGTGCACCTTTTTTTTTTTCTGAAAACGCCTCACGTAACGCCTTTGCAGCTGGAAACCCGTTTTTGGCGCAAAATTACTTGGGCTTAGTATAGGGAGGGGTTTTTGGGCCCTAAAGGGGTTGAGGAGCTCTACACCTCACCTCTCCTCACCTTGAAGCTGGCCCAGGTATACAACTCGGTAACCAATACCCATCGCCTAGGTCATACCCCCCCCCCCCCCCCCAGAGGAACGGCATGCGTTAGAGGAGGGGATGAGGGGATTAGACGCATGTGACATGGAAGAGTTTAGTAGACTAGAGAGCAGCGAGAAAACGATCGCTATCCTAGGAGATAGACGGTGGCCGCAGGCGGCGAAACAGGACCGGGGATAAAATAAGCAAACAGTTTCTATGTGATATATGGAAAAAGCGTAATGAGCGCCCAAATGTTGGAGGTGTCTCTGTTAGGAGTAGGAACGGTGCTCCGTCTCGAAAGGGATGCGTGGTCAATGGCCAAATGACTAAGGCAAGCAGCAAATGAGTACGCCCCCCCTCCCCTCCCTCTCCCCCCCCCCCCTGCAAAACAAAAATGTCAATCCGACGATTGTGGGTTAATCCTTTTCGAGCCCGGGTATAGCGACCAAATACATGACAAGTGCGATGTTGTCTCCCGTTTTCGTCAGTGCGCAGCGGTACGAATGGGATCACATCGTGTATCTCGCGGTGTAACTGCAGCTCGGACACGGAAATGTATCAACCAACATCCAAGCAGCCCGCGTTTGTACCGAATGGCCGATGCTGCAAAACGTTTAGATCGTCACTTTTTAGTGCTGCTAATGTTTTTCGCTTTGAAGTATAAAAAAAAGGGTCAAGTTATCACAGGGGTTACGTTTAACCCCTTTAGAGCCCCAAAACCCCTCCATATACTAATTTCAAGTAAATTTGTCCCCCAAAAGGTTTCCAGTTGTCAAGGCATTAAGGAGCCCCATCCTTTCGTAAAATGTTTCAGCCATAAGGTTATACCTTTATATCATAGCACGCGTCATTCGAAGAGCCCCCCGTCAGGCAGAGATTTGTTTTTGGCCTCGAAACCGCCTATCTCAGTTGAGAATCCCCCCTCAGTGAGATTTCCCCAATAAGTGCTACTAGGCACGTGTTATACCTCAGCTTGAGGAGTGCCCCGTGACCCGTGAGGGAGAAAACGTGTGACAAACAAATGCTACCCCTATAGCAGAACGCCTGGCTGAAACCCTTGGCGCGCTCTTCGTTGGCGCGCGCGTGCACAGGTGGGAGAGCGCAAGCCTCAGTCGGGGCCTTTCCGAGAGGCCATCAGGAGGTTGGGTTACCCTTCCGAGAACCACGTGGGTGGAGAGTGGGTCCACGTGGGCGACGACTGGGCGACGGACTGCGTCGGCGCCAAAACCATGCGCATGAGGACGGTGCTGGTGCGAGTGCCGGGGAAACAGGCAGTCGGACAAGCTCCTGTGGTAAGCGAGCAGATCGAACAAAAAAATGCTACCAGGTAGGGAACAGGGGTCGGTCGACTAACCAGGAGGAGAGCGTAACGCGAGTCGTTTTCTTTTTTTTGGGGGGGGGGAAGGAGGGGCGTACTCATTTGTTGCTTGCCTTGGTCATTTGACCATTGACCACGCATCCCTTTCGAGACGGAACACCGTTTTTCGGGCGGGAGTTAAAATATGTTCAATAGTTGGCGTGTATTTGGCGCATGGAAAAATATTGCGCACTGCCGTCTTTGCACGTGTGCGCTGGTCGCGACGTAGTAGCGCTGCGCCGCCCGAGTGTGACTTCCGCTGGATGCGTACATGTATCAGGTCGGATTGAAACGAGACACATGTTGATTATTTTCGTCGGCAGTGCTGGGAAAAGCGGGCCAGCTCAATTGAAGTGAGGGGGAGAAGGAGGAAGAGGAGGAGTACAGTAGGGAAAATACGCCTTCCATGTAGACCGTGAACTTCTACGGGAATGCCGAACGCCGGGCATCTCTCCCGAGCAAGAAAACATTTAAGCGACTCGTTTTTATACTTGGCGACGAGCGCTGACGGGCTCTCACGTCGCCCGATAGGATTCCTTCCCGGCTTCCGCCACCTCCTCCCCCTCTTCGCTTCCGTCCCTCTTTAAACGCATGCCCCATTGGCCCATTTTCTACGAGTATCGCAGTAGGGTACCGTCCCTGGTATACCTGGTATGTTAGATACACACCATAGCCACTGAGCTAGCGCTGATTGCTAGCTCGATGATTATGGTGCGTCTCCAAGAACAGTGGGGTGTTTGCTATGTACCATGTTGCATCGCTAACCGTAGGGTGTTTTGCGATGTACCGACTTTGGTTGGGTAGTCCTGAGTAGGGTAGGAAAACATATATTACTACTAGTAGTGTTGAGGCCGTCGAACGTCACACAACCCAAGGCCAGCGTAACGTAACCCACGAAAAAATCAGCGAACGTTTAGATTTTTGAAATACGTTCTCCTACCATTTGTTTTGTTTTATTTTCGAACCTGTTTTTTTATTCTTGGGTTGGTTGATATTGGGTTGATGTATGACGTTCGTCGGTTTCAGTAATATTTTTTACTTTTTTTTTCCAACCCAAGAGGAACTCGGCAATCGCGGAACACCCCAGAAATAGTAGGATACACTCGTATATTTACCGCACCCTCCGACTACCTCCCTGCTAGATCCTAATCATGTGACCTTTTTTTTCGTTTGTTGGTGGGGCCCCTGGTTCTGTCGCACAGGAGGAGGACGAGGGTTTGGTCGACGCTGTGGACGAGGGCGACGATGACGACGATGACGATGACTCGTTTTCTGTCCTGGAGGACGACGGCCTCAAGGTTTGCTCCGAATCTGCGCAGGCTCAGTCCTGAATCCCTCGTTCACTCGTGTTTAGTTGTCGTTCATCCCTCGTGTTAGTGCTTATCCTCTTGTTTTGCCGACATTTTCTAGGAGAAAGTACTGGGCATTAGTGCGTGGTCATTTTTCAATATAACAAGGGTTAATGGGCGGTCGCAGCACTCATAGGACTAGAGCTGTAGCCATCATCTCCGTACTTCTCTGCTGCCCACCTACTACGTGCGGTGATTGTTTTGTCGAGCTCAAAGCCCTCTCTCTCTCTCCGCTCGCCGACTGTCGTCGAAGTGTGTACCTCGCTGACAGCTGGCGGTTCCCGCGCGTAATGTTGTGGCCGTTCGTCGTTGTTGCCAGAAGACACGCCTTTTTTTGTTGTTTCGATGAGCGGGAGCAACACGGGCACGCTTTCAGTCGACTCCAGATGCGCAGCCGGTCGCTGCGGGGTCGGATAACAGGGCGTCTTTTACTCTTAATAGAACGCCACCTTGTAGACTTGCATGCTTAGTTAGGCCGCCGCGTGTTCATTACCTTGGTATCTCGTAAAATGGAATCTTAAACGCTCACTGGTATGCCACTCCAAAATAGTAATCATTTTTCTCATTCTGAAAAGCTCGTCCGCCGAAACGGAACGCAAGATGTTAGGGGGTAAATGCGATCTCGTGGTGAGACATAATGGTGTTTATTGGTGTTTAACCTGGGCGGGGGGTGGGGGGGGGGGCGATGCCTAGGGCAGCATCTCCGGCGATTTGCAGAGGCGAGCACCTTGGGCGTTGGCTCGTCTTCATTTTTGGTTTTTAGTAACGAGGCGTTGCCGTGGCGCATCGTATGGGTCCTCCGTGTCGCCGCGTCGCTTGCCCCAGCCCGCGCGCTTGCATGCCTTAGAAGAGCAGTGTCTTGGAAAAAAAAACAGAATGGGTCTTCACCTGTGAGATCGAGGATTTTTCGTCGAAACTCATACTTGCAAGCTGCATGTTGTCCGATCGCGCGTTATTATGAGGTGTGCATGTCTTCGTGGAGGGTATAGCGTGGACAGCGTTTTTTTTATTTTGTGTTGAGCTCGTGCCTACGTGTGTTGCCCCTAAGAAACCCTCGCCCATGCAAACCAAACGGATGCGTTAGGACGCTGGCCCGATCGGGTCGGCTTGGCGCGTGAGCGAGGAAAAGGAAAAGGCGAAGAGGAGGGCGGAGCGACTAGGGTTAACAATCCAGGGCGACTTTGAGGTGGCCGTAGGGACGGCGGGGATCAACAAAGAAAAGCCTGCGGCTGGAGGAAACCCTTCGGCGTCGACAAAACCGGCGGCGGAGGCATCACCCGGGGGGGGGAACGAGCGACCCGCCAAACCGGATACGCTTGACGGCGGCACGTACGGGGAAGAAATGTCGGCGATAGCGATGGGGGACCATTCTTCCCTGCAGGGTCCGGGGAAGGTCATGAGCATGGGGAGTTCGTCGTACGTAACCGACATGGTGAGCGTCTATTTGCAACGAACGAAAGCGCTACTACGTATGCGAAATATGTCATGCCAAGAACGATGTGCTGATGGTGAATGCTGATGGTGAATGCTTTTTTTGTCACCAACGATTTTTTTAATTTTGTCGTGTGCGGTGTTTATTCGCTCACTCGCTTGCTTATCCTGGCGCTGCTCTTGTGGCAGCGGTAACGCCGATGTGCACGCACCAGCGATATGGTAGCAACCAAACGGAACACGTTGTTCCGAGCCGCGTTTTTTCTGTTGCGGACGTATGATGCGATGGTAGATGTACCATTGAGCAGGCGTGCTCGATATAATTGGACCAAGAGGCGGAGGCGGAGCGTGGCGCTGCCCAACGTACACACTGTCCGTTTCCGACCGCTGTCGTCGTTATGTTCGATTCTCTTCGCCCGGCGTGGGCATGGGCAACCACAGCGGGAAACTGCGAAAAATAGCTTATTTCCGGCAGAACCTGAAGGGGAGGGTGTTGGGATTGTAATACCACCCTGGGCGGAAACGTAAGGATCAATGAGGTACTAGTATTTTTGCCCAATCGGTCTCTACATATCCGGACGAGAGTGGTATACCAGGTAGAGCTTGTTATCCTTGCGCACCCGAAGGCTCAACTGGGCCGAGAGGAGCCAGGTTTCGTCTCCTCGTCCGAGATATTCTCGTTTGCTAGGGTGGGTGGAAGTGAGTGAGTACCATCGTGTGTGGTGCGACGAGCTCTCCCACGCTGCTGGTCAACCTGTTTCCCGTCCACTACCTACCTCGAAGTGAACCCAGGCTTAACTGGGACTGCACCCACTTTTTGAGGAACAGGCTACTTGAAAGTAGAGCAGGCTACTTTGAGCAGTGTTCAAAGGGTCGACTCCGGAACTGCGCGCTGCCTGAGAAAATCTGCCGGTATTTCCGCGGGTCGACGACAAACAGCATGTGCGCGCTTGCTATATATGTGCACTATCTCACTTCCACCCATCGCCAAAACGAAACTACCCCCCCCCCCCTCCCGATGCGAGTCTATGGTCTGAAGAACTGCGGCTGCTATGCATGAAGCACCCCGCCTCCCCCCGCCCCCGCCCACCCCCGCCCCACCCCCAACACAGATTCAGAAGGACTTCATGGATGCAGCATTAGATGATATCTCTCAGGTGGTAGCGCTAGTCGACGAATGGAACGCGAACTACGCCGCGCATGTAGAAAAGTCTGGCGACGGGCTGTCAGCCGGCGGCGGCGGCACCGTAGCGGAGCGGGCGGCAAGTAGCAAGAGCAGGGGAGGCGTATCGGAGGGGGGGGGCGGGGCTGGTAACGGCAAGTTTTGTATCGGGTGTGGGGTGCGAATACCGGCATCGGCTAACTTTTGTCCGGAATGCGGGGCGAAGCAGGAAACGGTTGAAGCGTAGATGACGGAGGCGAAGATGACGGCACGGCCTTGTGTACTTTTTTTAATGCCCGGTACCGGTTGTGTGTATACCAGGCACTGCTTTGACACGTTACTTTTTTTTAATACCTGGCAAATACCGGTTTCTATCAGGTACTAGTTTAAGGCGTCGCGAATCGTTTTATACTTCTTGTGATGCCAGGGCACGAGGTACTAGGTATATAATTTGGTTGCCTTCTTCGCAGTACCTTCATGCGGTGGTGCGAGAACGGTCGGCTCGAAAATGACCCCTCTGCCAGGCGGGGAGCGATAGCTTGAGACTTCGCTCTGCGCGTTTCATCGAGGATATTTTTAACGCCTCAAGGTGTACGAATTTGCTCAAGGAAGGTGTGCGTCCCTTTGATCTTTTTGGGGGGGCTCTCGAAATTGAGCAAGTGGCACACTTTATTGCAAGTGGCACACTTCATTGCCCTTGCTGCCGTTTGTTCGTTGGGAAATAAATTGGCCTTTTTTAAAGCTCACTGTTAACCCCTTTAGAGTTGCCTGGTGCACACTCTCTTTTGGAGGACAAACAACATGGAGCTTGACAGGATTTTTTTTGCGGTGCTTCAAAGGATTCGACGCAAAATGCTCACCTATTCGAGGCTAAGGGAGGGCTCCTACTCACGACAAAGAAACCGTGGTACTTTTTTTTGTTGGTATATTTTCCTCCTTCATCCCATTTATATCCTCGCACTGCTCTCGCCCTCCGTCGCAGGAGTAACTCAGATACGGGTTCACATAGCGGGCCCTCCCCTCCCACCTCCCACTACGGTACGTGCCTTCACTTTTATCGCGAGAATAACTCAGTATTATTTTCTTCCCTTGTCCGCTCGCGTCGAATTGCACTAGGTACCGGTATGTATCACCACCTTTTGACCAAGGTTAGACACGTACTACGAAAGAGGGGCACCAGTTTTTTTCTGAGATTCCTCGAATTGGGAGCTAGGGACCCCTCTCAAAACGGAGAGTTGTTGGAGAAAACTAAAAGTTGTAACTGTGGTCTATGTATCGGATGAAAAATACCATGGCCTGGGTATCATACACGACGATAATCAAGCAACAAAAAATCACCTATTTCCGACGATTTGTGTTAACGCCTTTACAACTGGAAACCCTTTTTGGGGACAATTTTACTTGAAAGTTAGTATAGGGAGGGATTTGGGGGCTCTAAAGGGGTTAAGGGGAGCCGCGTCCTTCAGGACTTGTTTCCGACGAAAAGTGCTACCTCTATATCGTGACACATATGTCATGTCGATTTTAGTAGTACAGTAGGGGGATCACTTTCCAGGGGATTTTTTTTGCGTTGGCTCGACGTCACGAGTGGCATCTCCCTGTTCGTTTGCGGTCTTGAGTTGAGGTTTCGTTCGTGCCGTTTTAATTTTGCGACATGGAAATCCGCACTGCATTGGTGAGCCAGGCTGCGCCGAAAAAACTCCTGAAGGATTTTTGTCAGAGTGAGGTTCGACGCGCGCTACGATAAGAGGTGCGCACCTTCTGAGACCATCCTCCACCGTCGTGAGGTCATGACTATACAGGTAGTCCTCACGCAAGCGCTGGCTCCCTTTTTATTTTTTTGCTCATCTCATCTTCGCACTGTTTTTCATTTCCATTTCTCCCTCCAACTAATCCTCGTAACTCAGATCCGGGGTAACTTTAAGCAGGATCTTCTCCGCCATCCCCACTACGGTACGCGCCCTCTTTTTCATCGCAAGAAGACTACAGTACAGCCCTTTCTTCCCTCGTGGACTCGCATCCAACTATAATGCTATCATCCGCCTCTCTGATGTATTCGCCCTGAGAACGCGGCAAACTAACGCAATAAAACCTGCGAGATGCGGTTCTATCCACCTAAAATTGGTCTGCTTCTTACTGGTTACTACTGCACGAGGAGATTGACGTACGAAGCGTGCGAAATGCAAGGGAGATCCAACCGTGAGGGTCCGTGCAACATTCCTCGTGATTTTCTTGGCCGGGTCCATCTCTTTGCCCCTTTGTCAAAAGAGACTAAAACGGAGCCCGCGGTGCGCAAATACTAATAATATTGATACCTACTTATCTTAAACGTACTAGAAACAGAGGGTATCTCGCCACAATGGTGGTGGATATGTCGATACTTCGATCCGTGCAGAGATACAGTAGTGTGTGCGTGTGTGTTTTCACGCACATCTGATAAATCCGCCCATCTATAGACGAGAGTCAAGCTTAACGTACAAACTGCCCAGACTATACAATAGCGCAAGCGCCCCTTCTCCACTCCGGTTGTCATCCCCGGGGCCCGTAGAGAAACGCAACGATAAAGAAAAACCAAGGCTGGCTACGGTTTTTTAGTATCGTGGAGCTGGGCGTTGATTTCGCCATGCGCATGTTTTTCCCTTAGCGCACGCCCGGAGGTGTACTGACACATGCGCGAGATACAGCAACGCTGACCGCCCGCAACCAATCGTCTTTTTCCGAGCAGAGGAGATAGATTGCACCCCGAACCCGGGCCATGTTTCTGAACTACTCAGGTTCGTTCTTATCCCAACGAAAAAGCTGGTTAGGTGATACTGGACGACGGGGCTCAAATCACACCCTACCATTGCGTAACGCCACGGCAGGACACACCACCTTAGTTTGCAAATATCTCGAATCAATAGTTGCGGCGATACTGCTGGGCTCAAGACTGTAACGTACGGTTACTGCAAGTGTTCCCCGCGTCTCTATCTCAGCTATTCACGACATTTTTTTCTTACATCCCTTTTATTATCCTCGCACTACTGTCCTCGCCCACAGCAGGACTAACTCACATACATCCGACGTCACATAGTGGAGCTCTCCTCCCCCTTTCCCGGCTACGCGCCTTCATTTTTAGCGCGAGAACAATTCAGCATTTTCTTCCCTCGTCGACTCGCGTCGAATTGTACCTACCCATGCTGCTAGGCGCTCTCAGCAGTTGATCCTTCTTTTTTTCTTCCATTTCTGCAAATACGAGTAAAATTTCGCCACGTTGGGAATCGAACTCAAGGACCAACACAGTAGTATTCGAAGGCAGCCCAAAGTAAAATCTCACCACGTTGGGAATCGAACTCAAGGACCAACATAGCAGTATTCGAGGGCAGCCCGGAGTAAAATCTCACCACGTTGGGAATCGCACTCAATGACCAGCGTGGTATTATTCGAGGGCAGCCACTAAACCACCGGGACGACCGGCACTCCACTAGACCACCGGGGCGACACCATGCACGCACTTTTTTCTAGTTTTCAAATGCTTGTTTTGTTGACCCACATCGGAATGCAATCCATTGTGATGGGGTTTTCCCCCCACGCGCTTTTCTACACAGCATCGCAGAAAAACACAAGTATGAGACGCATCAAAAGTGCAGACAACGAGCAAGATACCCCCCTGAATAATCGCGAGACGTTTAGACTAAATGTCCACGTCTGGAAAGGACACATGAAACATTAAAAACAAAAATATATTAATGCTATTTATATCAGCGCTCCATCAGCACACGGAGGCAACTCAGAATCCCGAATCAGGTAGACACACCAATCATATTTACAGAAACACCGAAACGAACAATTAAAAGCTCGGAAAACGGTTCATGAGTAAACTAAACCAACAACCTCAAGCACAGCAGCACCCAACCACCTACCCGCACAACTTGGAAAGAGGGGCAAGACAGGGCAACAACTAAATTAAGGCTTGGCACGGAGACGCTACTTACTGGGGGGGGGGGGGGGGGGGGGCAACTATCCCCACGCGCATCTATGTACCCCCTAGCTTCACGCAACTCGACTAAAAGGCCATGATGCATGCACATCTGTGCGAAAGCCTGAACGCCGTCCGGAAGCAATACTGCTTAATAGACCATTCTATATGTACGAATGCTGTACTTGTAGTTCTTTCTAGTCTACACCCATGGTGCGTGCCAAAGGCAGTACAACACACCCTCGCAGAGGCTGGGAGCAGCTGCGAGAATGTCCAGTTTGCACCCGAGGGCGGTTGGTTGTCCTGCAGGCTGCGGCGCTCACGCAACAAGTGAATGGCGTGGCATCCCACATCTGTCCTTGGCCACATGAATCGGTGATTGGTCTTCTTTCTCCTGCCGAGGTGACGCCCGGCCAGTGTGTTGCAACCGAGCCGGAGATAAGCCTGTTGTCGGTGGGGGCGAAAACGTGGACGAATTGTTACGAAAGGAACTCCACGGGTACAACGTCGACGGGAAATATTTATGACAACATCAGAATCGTGCTGTACGGCTCACGAAACGCTAACATCTCACGAGCCAATTTCCAAGCCGTCCCCCCCCAAACGGAAGGGAGCGGCTGCAAAAAAGTTTTACCGTTTACATTGCGCGCATCACGTTATAAATTGAAGGCTCCGTAGATACCAGTAGACGCCACACGGTACAGCGCCAAAAAGGAAGCTGAACTCCAAACAGCAATGGCAAACTGCAGTTGTATACAGGTGCATATATAGCATCATGACAACGGGTACGGCGGGGGCGGTACTCAGTTTGTGCATGGCCATAGTCATATGACCACAGACCCTCGCATCCCTGCTATGCCGGGACGAAGCACATCGGTTTTTTACCGACCAGGAGGGGGGGGGGGGGGGGGGGGGGAGGCTCTTTGTTGCCTACCTCCAGTTATTCAACCATTGACCACGCACCCCTTTCGAGACGGAGCACCGTACTATTTTGATACTATTAACAGAGACACTGCTCGGTACTTTTCTTCCATACATTACATTGAAAAGAAACTGCTTATCTTATCTTCCTGTTTGGCCGTCTACGGCATCGGGGAAGGGGCAACTCTTGGAGGCTCTTATTTCAGCGGCTAGCAGCTTCTTCTCGCGCTAGTGTCTAACCTACCAGGTTTATATTTGCGAGTCATTGCATTGTCATCGTTTAGCTCGTGCTATCGCTAACGCGGGAACCGAAAGACACGTCGGCTAGCGCTGGACTGCGAATGCAATTGAGTTCAATCGACACACGACGTGCATGAAGATACGTGAAAGTGTGGTGAGTAATTAGGTTTCATGTTTTCCCATCCGCCGGAGAATACAAAGAAAAAAAAAGTCATGGCACACCACGCGCAGGTCGTCATCTACAGAGGTAAATCACCTGTCACACATGTATATCGTTTTACGTAAGCTTTGGTGCTTTTTCGTTTCGCGATAACCACAGCCCCGCCCGCGACCACCCGGTGCTTATTATGCTCGCGCTACTGAGCGAGGTACAGGGCCGTTCGCGCTATAAAAAGTGGCCTGCATCCGGTACTCGTGGTGAACATGGTGTTACCCCTTCCCACATTAATCCTGTCATATCGTAGGTTGGATCTTTCGTGCAGAGCACCGACGAAAAAAAGACATCACCAAGAGAAAAAGCATGATCGGTGAGCGGGCTATAGTTGTTACAGTATAGTTACAGCAGCGGCAGACAAAACACACCATCGTCGCCATGCTCGTGCAGTGAACAGAATCAGATTTATCCTTCGCTCGTAATTATCAGCTACACTGCTGGATATTGTAGTCTACGGCGTCAAGCAACAGGGACAGACGGGACTCTGATGCAGTGCTAACTTACTCACCTGGTTTCCCACGCCGTTTGTCCAGGAGCGGAAGATGGGCCCGTTACGAAGTACTACGTCCGCAGTTGCCATGCGCTCATCAAGGAGGATTACCAGGGTGGGTGGGGGGGGGGGGGGCTCTAAATCGAGTTCCATCAATCACGCTGTGCTCAGTCAGGAATAGCGAGACCTGCGAGGCGACGTGGAGAAAAAAAAGGCGCGGAAAAGAACAAATTGCGAAGTGGTTTCAGTGTTGAGCGCGGTCCAATGCCCCGATGTTTCAGCTTTAACGCACAGCAGATGCACAGAGGGAAGTTGCGCAAGTCAAGTAGCTCCGCGGGACGTACATAAGAGGTACCAATTCGGTACGACTGCAGGGGAAGAGAACCCGGACCGCTCGTCAAGAGGCCAAACCACGACTGGCGGAGGGAGCGCGACAGGCTCAACGACAAACCAAAAAACAGGGTTGCGGAGGAGCCGAGAATGATTACCAACCTCGTGGAGAAAATGACGACCCCAACTTCAACTCCCAACCCTAAAAACCGGGTACTGGTCGGACGTACAGAATAAGTCAGATTTTTGTGATCGTGGTCGTTACGCGGCTTGGTGGGGGGTAGGGGGTTTTACACGTGAAACAAGTTTGCCGTACACCAGGCGCTCCGCAACGTATACGGTTGAGGAAAAGCATATCAAGGGGTCTAGGTGTCGTACGAGTAGGAAGAGCTGTCGGACAACCGGAGATGAATTCTCCGCTTGCGCGTGCCAGGTACGTTAGAACCAGCCAGCGCCAACCTCTCAAGGATCCTACCGGGCAATGTTATACCTGGTACAGTATGCATGATACCTGTCATGTTCGTTCATGTCTAGGGCACCAAATCTACAGCTTGACGATAGCCGCATCCATACTGCCTGGCACGAGCGTATAACTAGACAACCAACACAAAGAGCGCCTTCCTATTCTACAAAAGCAGAAATTGATGCCTGTCATGTGGGGGGGGCGGGGCGGAGCGGGGCGCGTGGACGAGAGAGCTCAGGGTTGATCCTTGTCTAAGCACAGATGCCATTTTGGCTGTCATACGGCACTTCCTGATTACTGGATTGTGTTCATCATAGCTCCACATCACATGTCCACATCTACAACCGCCCGCCGCGCCTATACGTCGTCATGCGTAAGCTGGGGCCTTACTACGGCGGCACAGCACAGCGAAGGAAAACAAAGGCAACCGACCCATACACCACAGTCACGTTCAATTTTGCTCAGATAAGTTAAAACTTCGTACAAGTTCTTGTCCTTTTTCTCTGGCCGTGCAAGCAGTCTGCTGTTGTGGCTTGCACATGATTTGCCCTATTTTTCATTGCGGTTGGCATAGACTATGCATTGCCAAATCATCTCGCTCTATTAGCAAGGTATCTCTGCCTTGTAGTTAAGCAACCACAGAACTCGTTTCCCTAATAGATTTAGGAGGCATCGGCACGGACACTGCTTGTGTTGGTACCAAGCTGGTTGGTGCGACAGCAGTGGGAAAGACCACACGCACACAGACCAAAAGGCGGGGGACTCTTTGATCACTGAAAGAAGCATATGGGGTCAACCGCGACTTACCACATTAGTATCAACGGTGGCTACGGTACGGTTGGCTAATACCCTAGCCTAATCGACGTACGCCGTACTGCATACACTACCCACGCGGCCAAATCAACAACACCGCACGTGGCACCGAGGGGCCATTACCCGAAATATGCAAGGGTAGTCTATACCTACACTTTCTCGGCGCAACGGTGGCCACCGAAAATGGGACCGTATCAATATGCACACTTCACAATTTTCATGCTTCATGCCTCAATCTTGCTGCGCGAGCGTGTCAGCAGTTCATCAGGTGTCTCAGCAAGGTGGCGATGGTAACGCCATTATCATCAGAGAGCCTCTCCGAGGACAGGCTTTTGATTCAGTACCCAGTGCTATAGACATCACCGACACCTGAAAAGGAGATGGCTGCTGCTGTGTTGAGAGACGACCAAAACAGCACGCATCAGGAGGCGGTGAGCAAAACCCCTAGATTTAGTAACGCATTTGCTTCACAGCTGTTAACACATCTACGTCTTCCCAGGCCGCACTCACATGATTAGGGTGGCCTGCGTCTGGTAGTAGGACGCTTCATTGCTTCGTGCTGGCGCATTGTTCTTGGTGGAGTGATGTAGTGGACTCTCGGGCTTTCGAGTATCGAGCGTCAAAAGAGTACAAGAGTTAGTAGAGGGTTTCATATTATTCGAGGCATGTTTTAGCGTTTCGTGATTTTCTTAAAAAACGAAAAAACGAAAAATGTACGTGTACGACACGACGGCACGACTTCACGGCGTACCAGTATTAGTCTGATAGTAGAGCTTCACAGCATGATCATGCGAGCAGTCCATGATAACTCTAAAGAGCAAGCGATCGTTGACACCACTGCTCCAACAACTTTTGTGCTCTCTTTTCCTTTGAGCCTATGCTCATTTAGTCGATCACTACTGGACCGTAGTACGGCGAGTAGAAATGCCGCACAACCTGTCACGTGAGAGTGGACGGCGGCCGGACCGTGGACACAGAAGCAGTCGGAAACATGACAGGTAAGGACGAGAACCTCCGCTGTCGTGTTGAAATATAAGATGGCTTTATTATGAATGAAACGTAATGAGCGAGGGATTTGGCGATTTGGCCAACTTTTTAAAACCAGGTAATAGTAACAACGGGCGATCGACGATCGACAGCGCGCTGTAGAACGACGATTATATCAGGCGGATTGAGCTAACACTCAATAGTCTATACAGCAGAGTTTTGTCGCGGTGCAAGTTGCGAATGGCAGACTTTAGGCCAGAGACGAACTTGCCGGTCAACGGTATCGCTCCAACGATACGCTCGTGCTTAGGGTTCAGGGCTAGGGTTTGGGTTAGGATTAGTTTTGGGGATAGAGTACGTATTTTGTCGTTGTTGCTTGTGCAAAAAAATCGAGCGATTCCAATCAGGCGGATTGCGCTACAAGTAGACTCTATATTACCAGCGCAGCAGATTGTCGCGGTTCAAGTTGCGGATGGCAGACTGTAGGGCAGTGATAAACATGTCGGTCACTGTTAAAACGTTGAAGCGATGTCGCCCCAACGACACTACGTATGTAATCGTTGTTTGATGGCACGATAAAATAAGCGATGCAACCTGTGCTGTGCATGTGCGTCGCTGCTTTGCCACTTTGCGATCGATTTTCCTTCGTTGCGTGCCTCTCGTCTGACGGTATGCGCTTGTTGTGTGGCCTACAAAACATTCAGCAGCAGACAACTCTGGTCGTCGGATCACAGCTGGGATTCCAACAACGGCAATGAAAGGGGCAAACGCCGGGGACGGTTGCCTCATGAACACTCGCTCGATAGCGACGACAGCGGAGCCAGCATCGACACGCAAGTGGACAGACGGGGGCGACAGGCGATCAACGCTTTTAAGCGAGGTCGCTCTTCTTCTTCCCCTGCCGAAGCGACACTGTTCACCCACCGCGAGGAAAGAAAGATTCGCAAGTCACTGCGAAGGAAGCTGCTTTCGAACGACGGGGTGCGGCTGAGTAGGATAGAGCGACGCCTTGTTCGTGCTGACCGTCGAGGGGATGGCTTCGTACGCATTTCCGCCTTCGAAGACTCCCTTACCGCGGAAGCGCAAACCAAGATGGGGGCCAGCGTGCGGGCAAACGAGGCACTCTGGCTGACGGAAAAGTTAAAAGACAGAAATGGAAGAAAAGTGGCTATCTTCAAAATCCGAGGGATTCTAGAGTCGGGACAAGAGGAGAACGGACAGGGGAAGACAAATGTTCGTGAGGATAGCCAAAGGAGGCGTCGGCAAAGAGACCAACACCGTTCCAGGAGTCGCAGAACACGAGGCTCCGACGTGGATAGAGGTCGATCGCATAGTGGGAATAGGAGAGGGAGTGAGGGAGGAACGAGTGAGTCCGATGGCAAACAGGGCAATGTCGTTGATGAGGCTTCACACCCAGCTAGATGGACGGTTCGACAAGGAACAGTCGGCCAGTGGCTCTACGAAGCAGCCTCCCCAATGGTGAGCTTGTTATTGATGTGTTCGTGTCCATGCGTGTTGTTTCCAAATATCGGCTTCGCGTACTTACATACAGCATCAACGGCATGGTGACTTGGTGACGCTTTGTTATCATCATTATAACTACCAATTATCATCATCAATCACCGCCATTGGTGTCGGCCAACAAACCGAGACGGCGATAAATATTGAGGGTACAGTCGACAACATCCCAGCGGCGATCGCCTTCGACATGTTCGTCGTCAGGACCAAAAACGTCTGCACTGCTTTTGAGTTGCACCTCTTTCATCCCCACGGTTCGCAGGTTACCCCGCGCTAGTACGAGATGGTGCGTATTATGGCAACCGTCTACACTTAAAACAAACAACTTCCCTGCCGCACTTTTACGCGATTTCTCCTCCGTTTAGGATGCTTCCAATAAAACAGTTTTCGTATTTTCCGTCAAACAGAGTATGTCTAAGCACGGTCGAAACGCCGCGAGCGACGCGTAAGACCAGCCCATGATTGCGGCTACCCGTGTATGGTGTTCAATCTCGACAGGAAAAGAAGCTGTTCTTCGAGTTCGTCCAAGGCTTGGAGAAATTTGAGGTCCGGAACGGGCTTGACCACTTCCGCGTACGGCCTGATGGTGGCCGTGATAACTCTGGTGCCAGTGCAAGGGAAGATGCAACGACGGTTTTACACCTTGGCCCTATGCTCAAGGCGGCCATCAGGTTCTACGTCTAGCTGGAAGGCTATGCCTTGCTGACAAGGTCCTCGGAAACGTGTGCAGTACTTGTAGCGAGTTTGGTTGTTGTGCGTACTCCGGTATTTTGTGTAGACTCCCAGCGGCCGGCTTTAGGGCGAACATCGAACGGGTTACTCGTAGAAAACTAGCTGTGTGCTTCAGTGGGCTGATTTGCAGCGGTCAACGGGGCGGGTACCTGACAATTCGATATAAGGTTCACAGGCCTAGTCATATCATTGTCTTCTTGTGGGCTGGTGTCGGCTTTGGCGGGGGTCAACTGAGCGTGCCCTCCTGCCAATGGAGCATTTGAGACCACCACCAATCTAAGTGAGTTCAGTTTGAATTAGAAGCCCCGAAGAATGTGCAACTACGTTACTCAAAATACCAAACTTTGCGCTCCTTAAAGTATTAGGCTGTAATACAGTCAACGGTGTTCGTTGCCTTGCTGCCCCTCTGTAGAATACCAGGTATGTATACTCTTTTGCGCTTTTCAACAGCGGAACACTCATGGCGCCGACGACATAGAGGCTAGAGGGGCGACAAAGCGGGTTTCCTAGTCGTCCTTGCACGATTCGACAACGTCGCCAGCCCGGGACCCCTAGGGGACAGCCCTGGTGAACGATGCGACAACGTCGCTAAGCAGGGACCCTTCGGGGACAATCCTGATGCCTTGGTGATCGAACTATTCCAAGGTGGGGAGAGAAACGTCTCCGACGGTGGTGTCGACGGCCGGCGCTTTCCATCACCGTCTTCGCTGCCTCGTTGTTCTCTTGACGTCCTGCTAATGGTTATTTCTCTTGGATCCTTGGGACAAACGCTGTTGTTGTACTTGCCGGAGAGCGCGTTCATCACCTGTGTTAGAGAATGGTGCGGGATAGGCTGGACCATTAATTAGTTTCCGGTTGGGCTTGGGTAAGAATGTTCGGCCGACGAGCACGACAAACAGCCCGTGAATAGCCCGGCTACCGATTATTGGACAATATCGTGTGTCTGTTGGTGAGGTTGGTTATCGGTTGTGGGCACGATTGGTTGTTGGTCAAGCAGCACCTCACTGCGTACGTTGCACGGATACGTGAATAAATAAAAACGCGTTAGCGTCATCATTTCAAGTCTACTATATACGCATCAATATGCAGCTGTGCTTCACAGTGCTTTCCCCTGCTGCATTGTGGGGGGGGGGGGGGGGGGGGCGTCACGCTGACCTCCTCCGACTGGTAGAAGTTGGATTTCCGTTCGGCCGCCCGGGCGTGCTCGCTGCTGATCCGACGACGTGGATCGTCAGCACCCATCAGACTTGCCGCGGTCTCAAACAAATGCTGCGCCTCCCGAAACCTGCCGTGAAACGTTATCGGTTCGGCAAGGCGTGCACCTTTAGCGACCCGTCTTTACCGCAAGATTCTGAGCTACTGGCTAGGATATAGTATGTAAATCGGGGAAGCTAGTGTGACCCACGTGTGCTTCCAGTATTATGAGAAGGAAAAAAAACAAAATGCCTACAACACTGCTGCAGACTCCATCCCCAACCCCCACCCTAACTCTAACGCAAACCGCGACCCAGATCCGACCTCCATAAATCTTTGTCCGGAAACAATCCGACGTTTTGTTGTTGTTGTTGTTGTTGTTGAAAATTTGGTCGATCACACTAAACTCATGTAACTAAAATGATATCTGCTGATTTCAATTATTATCCTGTAGTATATAATTATCCAGTGATATCGTAAAAGCCACTGGCTTTAGCACACCGACGGCGATGAATCGTGAATCCGTCAGCCCCTCGAAAAGAAAAAAACAAGAGGCTATTTGGAGGCAGCGGTCCAAATGGCAAACAACGTGGAAACGCCTCGGCAAGTCATGTCGCGCTCTGAAGTCGGACACTCTGCTGAGCACGACTGCTTCGCCATGGAAAGGCACGTATTTCCGTTCGGCAACTCACGTTCTAGCTCGTTTTCATCGAGACGCCGTCGCTGATACGGTACCACACCATAACGCGAGACCTCTGCAACGCCAGCAACACCTCCAACTACCGTATCGTACAACTCAAACATGCTACACCTCTTTTTACGCGAAATACGGCAGGAGAATCGTCTATAGAAGGGCGCCACAATGCCTTCAGGGGCTAAACCGGTGATGAACCTAACAAAGGGTGGGATGAAGACCCACTTGTTGATTGCCGAAGAGGAGTAGAGAAGACCTAAATTGTAGTGCGCCTCTGGCAGTTCTTCGCTCGCGAGCAGCGCCATCTTGTAGTGCTTTTGAGCCTCCTCCATGTCACCTTCGTTAGCCAAACACAGCTACGTAAACGAGGACGTTCAGAGAAAAAGGCCAGCGTGGGTGTCACGTTCTGGTGGAGCTGTGTCTACGCGATGTGGTCGTGCGAGGGACACCCGATGGCCTCTGTTATGTACGTATGAGACGATTTTGCGCACGATCACAGCACATCTCGCCTACATCATGACAGCAGTGCAGGTGTTCATTTCGTGCATTTCTATCTGTCTTGGACCCTTTTCAATCGTACGCTATTCCTCCCCCCTTCTTACCGCAGTGTTGTTAAGAAGCATGCCCGTGCGCAGCCCATCCAAGGATCGATCGTCTCCGCACGTTGGACTGGTTGCGGTGGGCACCGTGGAACAGGTGCCGCTTCCGCTTCCTGTCGTAATTCCGCGAAGTAATGTGCATACTTCTTCCATCGTTGAAAATCGATCGTCAGGGCGGTCGGCGAGACACCTGCCAGCGAGCCGGGAAATGTCTTGTTCAGCGACTGTGCCTTCATGGTTACAGTAGGTACGCTGTTTTGTGTACGAACGCGTTCTCTCGGCCCTTTATATAGGTTATTCTTTTCAACGTTAAGTTGTTGCTGTTGCTGCTGTTGTTGTTGTTGTTGTTGTTCTTTGTTGTTGTTCTCACATTAACTCGCATGATCAAGTCCGTGGTCACAGGACAGGCTCAAGTCACTCTGGAGCTGAGGAATACCTCCAGGGAAAAAACACAAACAAACCCAAGGTGGTACACGCATATACGTATATCACAGCTGACGCAATTCATGCCTCCGCCAGAAAAATACAAAAAAATGAAATCAAGAGTCAGCCTACGTTGTGCCAGGTCCATACTTGTACACACGTCTCAATACTCGCGCCTGAAAAAA
The DNA here is from genome assembly GCA_012845835.1 of Undaria pinnatifida. Classification (NCBI taxonomy): domain Eukaryota; class Phaeophyceae; order Laminariales; family Alariaceae; genus Undaria; species Undaria pinnatifida. The sequence goes on from JABAKD010000010.1 coordinate 15,478,903, forward strand.
CCGACTACACCGCTTGCCACCCAGAAAAGACTACCACGTTCCAGGAATATATTACACGTACCACATATCACTACACATACGCACGTCAGACTTGAGTAAATTGAAAAAAACAAAAAAAAGAAAAGAAAAGAAAAGAGGAGCAAACAAGAAGAGGAAGCAAGGAAAGGAAAGGGAAAAACACCATACTAGCAGACCCTAGGAACTGACTAGAGACGGCACTGGACTCGTAGAGGGTTTCAAGTGCATCATCAATAGCACTGGGGAGGGAGAACACACAACAAGGCGAAGAAGTCATGGTGGCCTTACGCTAACTTGTGACGGCCATTGGAACGCCCACAAAGTTAAGTAAACCAGCTTCGTAGAGGGTGGGTCGTACACGTGCATATAGCACGTTTCACAATGTCCACGGGGCAGGCGAAAAGCGCGCGTAGCAAGGGGAGATATCCGTTGGTGCTTGGTTGTTGGCGTCGAAAGACAGCATTCAATCACCCACGGGCAACATCGGTTTCTTCCCCGACATGTTTGGGTGTAACGTGTGGGGTTCGATTCCATCACGGTCTAAGCCGTGCCTGTGCTCACGCTTCACTTTGGTCTCACCTTCGCAGAATATGAGGCAGCTGCGAGGGCATTGTCCACCTCTGCAACCCCCCAGCTATGCTGTCCCATAGCCTGTGCGAAAGCTCGCCGTCCGTAATGAAAAGTCCGAGCTTCTCCATTACGTCTCGCCTGCACGTAGGTATCAATAGCTGTCGCCCGTCTATCTTAAATGCGCGGATCTTTTTTTTTGTCAATTAATCGAACATGGGGCGGGAAGTGCACGCGGTAGGAGCGAGACAAAGGGACCGCCTGTCAAAGAAAACGGCACAACCTGGCGGCAGAGACGATATTGCAGATAAGTGCCGTATACAATATTAAGCACTGATTTGCGCACCAAAGAAAGAGACAGCACACGGTTGCCTTTACCTGTCAGAATCGCAACAGCCCAGGTCCAGATTCCTGCTGATATCCGACAAACTGCGTCCATGTGATACACCGGCTACCTTCACAAGTAGTGGTTATTTAGAGCTGCACCCATTTTTCTTGTTGGGAGAAATACTCGGAACGACTGCGGGATTTGTTTGGCATCTCTGAAAGGGCTAATTTTGTCAAGCAATGCATATAGGAGAGTGGTGCTTACGGGAAGAGACTGGACGAAGTCTCACCTCTCTCTCGGTGTTCTCGCTCCACAGACCGACATCGCCGAGCCAGGAGACCACATCTTCAATCGTCCAGGTGTCAACATCCTTTCGTCGCTGTAGCAACGCCTCAAGAGCGAGCAAGCCGTCCTGCCATCGCGGAACGTACAACGCATCCGAGACAGCGGGAGACGGAAAAAAAAAAAGATTTTGGGAGGAGGGTTGTAGAACCCCACGCATGGGCTCAAAATTATCACGGTGTTGCGCAAAGGGGACCGACTATTTTTTTCTGGTCACTTGCAACGGGCGATCGTCGGGCAAAATCGGGTGTGGTTTTGGGCCGACATTCGACGGTGCTAGGCAGATGCGTGCACATAATGCCCTAGCATGCTACGGTGCGTCATGCGGTACCACCGTGGTATCATACCTGACCACTGTCCGGAGGCCACGCCTCGTCTGAGAACATCTGCAAGACGATCAGCGCCCATGCCCAGATGTCACTCGTACAAGGAGTCACCGTGGGAACCTCGCTACCGTAGGGAGCACCAATCAAAGACACGTCCTGTCCTCCGGACCCAAGAGTAGAGTCCACGAGAGGCGACAGGTCGCGATCGCGATCGCGGCCTTCCCGCTGATTGGCCGTCCGTGCAGTCCCTCCCTGCGCCTCCGCCACAGGCGTTGTCGCGTTGGATTCGTCGCCACCGCCACCGTTGTTTCCACATGGACCGACAACGACGTCGGTCGAGCTTTCGTCCCCTCCGTCGCCGACGAAACCCAGGTCATGCGCATGTTTAGCTTCTGTGCTATCCGTGCTGTCACGGTTAGTGCTTCGCAGGGCGGGCGGCGCGGGCGATTGTTCTCGACGTTCCTCAGGCAGCGGTGACAGCTTCGATCGCCGCAGCGTTCGGCTGGATACTCGCACATGAGACCGCCTCTCTTTCCGAATTTGCGCTATCTCTGGACTCTGACGGGACGGCGGGTTAAGAGAGGTTCAGAGAACAATTTTAGAGCGGGATTTAGGGTGCAGAAACGCTCGGCCAGCAACGCTAGCGGCAAGGATAATATGCATACCCGTGCTACCTTGACATAATCGCCGCCATACCTTCGCACTGAAAGACAGGGGGCATGCTCGTGCACAGGCGGCGGCAATGGTGCATACACAATGAGGAAATACGATAAATAGTTGGAGCCTTCTATGAAAATGCCACTTCGGCGAAAACGATCATGCTGAGGTCATTTTCAGTGAACCCTTCTCGGAGCCACAATCGGGACGGATGTTACATCCCATGACCCCATTAAGTTATTCATATAGGAATCCTGCATCCACAGACTAAGAGACGAGGTTGTCCTCGTTTTTTTTAATCCTCCGGCAGATAGATGAAAAAGAAAGCTCAGGCGCACCACACTTTCACGTATTTTCGTACATGTCGCGTGTCAATCTACAGCTTGACTACGCTCGCAACTCAGGGCTAGCTGGCGTGCCCTTTGGTTCCCGTAGCTACGACAGCGCAAGCTTCGCTCTAACCAAGTGACTAGACTGCTCTTGCACAGCACGGTTGCATGGGGCTTGAGGCCCATCGTGATTACACGCCAGGAGGAACGACTCCACCCAACAACACTGTAGCCGATGGGGCGGCCGAGAGTATCATTTTGAAGTCTAGCAGCTTGAGGCAAGTCTGGGTGATAGTCAGCTGACATGTCGTCTTGACCACCCCTGACTATCTAGTCTGTGCAAGGGCTGCTTGGGCTACGTCAACTACCAACCATTGCCAACCGAGAACATTCTGGTGGGGCCTGGTCGCACGAGTCATGTCCGTTGGAGAGTTGTCGTGCACCCCAGCTCGACAACCGAACGCTGATCTAGAGTTTTGTGCCGACCCTGCGCCAAAATCCCTTCGCATCGCCATTTATATTTGCACCGTTTACTGCTCGCCTGGTAGTCCTGTCGTGTGGCGTCGCTGAAGGGCGCGACCAATGGTTCTTCGTCCGAACTTAGAGACATGCGCCGTGAAGGTGAAACATGTTGCAGCGCTGCCGTCGACCTCGCCGCGTGTGGCGGCGGGTCTCGAATCGACACAGCAGTGGTCCAGGGGCGACCTTCGCGGGCATGGACGTAGTTCGGACGCAGCAAGGTGCTCCATCGAGGCGTCACGAGCACGTCGTTTGGCGTGATGTCTTGCAGAAGGATCTGTCGTCCCGCCACGAACGAGGGGCAACCAGACGTGGAGCGTATTTTGGGCATGGAAAAGGCAGTTCTTAACGAACGCAAAGAAAATCACGACTCGCGACGAAAAATATCATGATTCGTGACATTTTGAAATTCGGAGTGAAACGTCGCGCTTTCAAACAATAATTCACGGGGGGATTGTCACGAACTCTGACATCAGTTTTGTCGGAGTTTAAAAACTAAAACTAAAGTCAGGACAGTTCCTGACAAAGATCACGATTCGCGAACATGTCTCGTTTTTTTTTGGTCAGGGTTCCCGACATTAGTTTTTTTCGTTAGTAATTGCCTTAAGGCGCCCGTAATGCCGTCGTACAGTTCACGAGATACACATCGCCAAACGCCTCGTCCTGCAGCATCACCAAGGCTACGGTGGAACAGGGCCGTCCATTTCTATACTTAAACATAACTACTACAATACGCATCGGAACAAAATAACCGGACAGAGGAACTCCTCCGATTGGACGCGTATATTTGCGCTCTCTTGACGCTGTATTAGAAACTATTGGGGACATAGCGGCGCTAAGATTAACCTCTGTAGTTTTTTTGGCTTCAAGCGCCCCCTTGGCACGAAGGCCAACAATGAAGGCGGAACACCAAAAGTGCAGGTCGACAAACTCACCCCTCTGCAGTGGCAGTGCGAAATCGCTTCTGCGGTTTGCTTTGCGATCGTCAACATTCTTTCAGCTGCGCCCCGAACTCCAAGGCTTTGCTCCTCCGCTACGTGGCGGCCAGCAACGGTTCCGCGATACAGACTGCCGCACAGTGCTTCTTGCAGCGTTACGCAGTCGCTCGAAATGCTGCTTTTCGCCACTAATACAAGCTCGCCCGACCCCCACGTAAAATCCCGCAAAGCTCCCGACAGCCCGGTGTGGAATCCTACCATGGCTGCACGCCCAGCCGCCCTTAACGTCGACATGTATTCGCTGCCGCGCATGTAGGTCGACCCGATGACAGGCCGAGCACCCTCCGATGGTTGATTTGATTGATCGCTTTTGGTGTGCCCGGAATGAACGTCGGGCACCTTGCCGGTGTTCCGGTCTCTGCCTACTGCGTTAAGCTCTTCGTCGGCCTTGAGTGCTGGGGCTGCGGGATGCCGATTTCTTGCTGCTGCCGCGGCCGTGGAGGTAGACAGCGTGGCCAACCGGATGTCGTGGTCGAACCCAATGCGAACAACGTGGTACGACCGGCCGGATTTGATCCCGTCTTCTGGCTGTCGCGCCGTCATCGCCGTGTACGCTTCTCCTCGGAAGCACAGACTCGCCTTCTCTCCTGGCAGGAAGCCATCTATGATGTAGGTTCCACCCATGCCACTGTCATCAGCGCTTTTCAGGCTAGAAGGGTAGCAGCGTAGCGGGTCTGCCGCTTTCACCGGGGTGGATTGGTCTTTTCCACACGAAACTTGGTCTCCGATCGAAAATTTTCGGACCTGAAAGAGAGGTGGAGGTGGGAGGCAACAGTCTAGTATGAACCAAAACGACGAGTCGCAAGTCTCCTACGCGATGACCAGCACTTCATCGAGATTTTCAGGTCCCCGTTCGTGGTCGGTAGCTACGCCCCAATGTGCGCAGAGGAGCACCATGTGTTATAATCATTACATGCATGGCAAAATCAATGGATGGAGGGCGCGAGACTTGTCGGCTTTTTGTAAAGTAACAGGAAGCAAGTTGATTTGCCGGCGGCCAATCGCTCTCGCCGCCAGCGGCCACATGCCCTTGCAACGAACTTTGGAGCGCGCGCTTTCATCAGGTGCATTCTCGGGTCACCGAGTTTTTCTTGCCGAAGTGACAGCAACGTCTGGCACCGATCGAACATCAATCTGAGAGGCTATCGGTATTTATCGAATTGGACAGAACACGAGGCCTGAAGCTGAGAACGGGCCAAGAAAATACTACACGAGGCAGAATGGAGACATCTACATCCCACGCTTAGCAGCGAGGGCACCCCCAAAAGACGTTTCCGTTCAACGCGGGATCCAGGTCACAACGCGACGTGGCGGCGAAACACAGCACGCGGTAAGCGCCGAAGACAGGTGGTAACTGTTTGGTATAGCTCTGACGTCCAAGTCACAAAGCGCAATCAGTACCACCTATCTCAGAAAGAAGAGCCACCCCACGCCTGGGGGTGCAGCAGACTCTAAGAATTTTCTGAGCTCCCAACACGAAAAGCTCACTATCTCACCGATCAACATTACCCGAAATAGTAACCTCGAAAACTTGCGTTCGCGCAACCCCGACCAAACCTTTCTATTCGCCAATTTTCGCGCAAAAACAAACGTGCTCGTGAAATTTTCATGCAAAAAACGATTGTTCCACGGTTCAGGATGACCCCGCCTAAACATGCCCCCCTACCGTGAGATGGCTCAGAAGCCCTCCGTTTCCGATGGTTTTGTCCCCTAGAGCCTTGGCCCCGGCGTCCACTTTGCCCCTGCCAGCACCCATAGCGTTGTCGACTCTTGCAGAGCCTCTTGCGGTGCGGTATTCCTTGAGCTTCTCGAGGGCGTACGGCTGAGGGGAGCAAGCGTATTCCAGTGCCTGGCGGTGGGAGCTGTAGCGTAGAGATGTGTTCGGGGCGTTCGACCTCGATGTCTTCACCGCTGGCATCACGTCCATCGCTTTTCTCTCCGAACGCATCGGTGAAACCTGGGCGAGAAAAGAAGACGACGAAATAGCCCGGCAGATTGGGTTCGCGTGAGAAGCGACCAGACCACGCCAGCCTCAAACGCACCTCCACCGTGGGAAGGTTTCGGGAATAGTACTGGAAGTTGGCTATATCTACACCCCGCAAGTATACATGTGGCAACCCGGGAGTACATTTGTCATGTATTAAAAACCCCAATGGCACGGCAATTAGTAAGGTTTTTCGCCCTGTATTTCTATTGGCACTTTTCGTTGGCCTCTCCATTTTGTTTTTGCCGCCCTCGCACAACTTCACACGGACAAGGCCGGATAGGCCCCCGGCTACATGGTCCACTAACCTGGCCTGCCACCTCCTCGGAGCCCTGGCGCGTGCTTTGCTTCTCCAATTTTTTGCGTGCTTCAGTTTCGCGCCTCATGCGAAGCTGATATCTATCTTCCGCATCCTCCTCGTCCAGCAGAGCCGCCTCGAGCAGGTCCTCTCGCGCGCCAGCCTCATCTCCCGTGGCGCACTTGGCTAGGCCGAGCGCGTGGCGATACTTGGCATTTTCTGGGTCTATGGACACCGCCTCCGTGAGGTGTGGCAGAGCCTCTTCGATCTAGCCATAAGCGGGACAGGACGACTCATGATGAGCACCATAGCTTGGCAGCAATCGGACTTAAACGCGAACTACATCTGATGCGTAAGATGAAGCTGTGGTAGCTGCGACCTTTGTTGGCTATACGGCACTGCCCACTGAGCTACTCAAGTTACGTGAAAAAAATGTATTCGTTGATCGCACCCCGCCGACTTCGTAACGGGGATCTCTGGGGCTGTCCCCTCGCCACGTACTACAGTAGGTTTTAGGAGCATACTGTTGACCATTCAAAGTGTCCCCAGCGCACGCGCTTGAAAATAGTAACGGAGAGTATCTAACTTATGCCGCATCCTTTGTTGGCCATGTAGCACTACTTGAGTAGCTTTATGGGCAATACTTTATAGCCAACCAAGGATGTGTCGTGAGTTCGGTTCTCGCCGACTTGGTATTCGCTATTTTCGAGCGTGCGCGCTGGAGATGTTATGAACGGGTACAATAGTGGGCTTCCGAAAACTATTGTCGTACGTGACGATGGGAGAGCCCCGGAGATCTCTGTTTCGAAGCCGGCGAGATTCAATCAACGAACTCGAAAACGCATATTTTCTCGGTTATACAGCACCACCCGCTGAGATTCTCAGTCGCGTGACTCAGTAGCTCAGCGTGTGGTGCCAAAAAGCCAACACCTTCTACAATATTATTCACATTTAGCACCGAGAGTAACCACCTATTACGGGGGACCCTAGTAAATAGGACCTACGGTGGACACAAAAACCTATATATTCATCTATTTTTACGAACAATATTTGGTCCTATTTACTATCTTCCTCCGTAAATAGAGTAACCAAACGCCAAGCTGCGACCTTCCAAACTAATTACCGTGCATCTAGAGGATCTCTGTAGATCAGCAGACTGTCACGCTACAGCTTACGTTCGCGTACTACTTTTCGCGGTATGAAGCGAGTCAGCCCTACGCTCACCCACATCCAGGACCGCTTGTCCCTCCACCCCATTTCCTCATGGTTTGTTAGTTTCGACGAACGAATTGAGTCAACCTCAGCGGGCACGCGCACCCACCCCGAATACCGGTTAATCTTCCACCCCACCTCGCCGGCGTCGAGCAATGCTGTCCCCAGGTACCAGCGGAAGAGGGCCATGCTCGCAGACCCTTCATCAGCTTTGCTCTCTTGCAGCACTCTAATGCCTTCCCGGTACTCTTGCAAGGCCTGTCCCCGTCGGCCCTCGCCCTTCAAAAAGAGCGCTCTTCCCAGCCACATGTGAAGACGCCCTAACTGGACACGATTAGCGCCATTCGACACGGGGAGGGGGGGGGGGGGGGGCTTCAATGGCACTGGAAGATATTATTTTTAAACGGTCTTTCTATTTGCGCATCAACGCTTTGGTTGTCGCTTGTCGTACGTTTACGTTTCTAGAGCGATAACGAACTTCTTTTTTAACTGTGTAATTTGTCATCGTCGTTATTTTGTGATCGATGCACCCATGCTGCACGCTGGCCTACCTGCACACATTCGGATGTAAATTCAATGCAATATCAATAGTGCAGAAATGCCGAGTGATGCCCCAGAAAGTACGAAAAGCAGCGTGCTGCAACGGAGTGCTTTTAGTCAAGCTGATTCGATCGACACAAGCCAGCAGCGAACGAGGAAAGCGAAGACGGTAGGCTTCGTATGCTACTGTGCGATGGTGCCCCTACCGCACGTACGCATCGCGTCCGCTGCGAAGCGCACAACTTCAAGCGGTGTAACCTTCGAAATAATAATTCAGCCCTGACCGAGAGGGGGGAGTTGCTACGCCGATATGTATCAAACTATCAAAAACATCAGAAGGAGTTAAGGCCAAACCCTCGCGGGGGCACCAAACGGTCCCGAGCAGATATCCCCTTGTTCGCTCGTAGCGTCTGAAAAACCGTCGCTACCCCCGAGGCATAAATCGCAACAGCTTGTTTTTCACCAGCACCTAAACCCTACCCCTCCAACTGTCCTGCTTTCGGCCCAACACTAACTTGTGAGCGACGGAAGGCGAAGCGCCGATAACCCCCCCCCCTTCCCGTCACCCTCCCTACGCACTTTGCCGTGATTTTCCTCAGTCTCCACGTAGGCTGGCACTTGCTCACATAGAGAGGAAGGCGAGGGTGCGTCAGAGCTCGGGAGCGGAACGACCACAAGATTTTTCTCGAGTAACTTGCCTAGGGCTTGGGACAGTCGCGCCGCTACAACCTGGTGTGAAAGAAGACGAGGAGCCGCAGCAAGGGAACTCGGCGGTTTCGGAGATATTTTAAAAGGACCCGTATCAATGTTGTAGGTGATTAGAGGATCCAAAGGACTACAGAGTCCCTCAAGGGTACACAGATCCGGGGCGGCACCCTGGTACCGCGATAAAGGTCATACAAACATCAATAAAACAAGTTGAAGTAGCTGCATGTCCGTCGGGTAACTGTGCAAAGATGACACGACGTTCACGATTTTTTCGTAGTGGAATTGTTCTTTCAGGTGTCAATTAATCGGCGTATCTCCTCCGTTGGCAAACATGTGCTTCCCGTCGTTTTGGAGGATTTTGGTAGTTGTTTTGCGACATCGACTCTCCGATTAGGAGGGCAGAGCCCGCTTAATTACGAAAGTGAGATCCTTCGCACCTCCATCGATACCGGCCTGTCTCTTGGTTCCCGCCTGAACATCTCCCGCAAGAGCTCCAGCACTTCCTCGGGCATATCCACCCGAAGCTTGTTTCGTATCCTTTCGCTAACATCCGTTCCACCAGCCCCGACCCCGCCAGCTGGCAACCGATCCCCCGTTTTGGCCTTAACATGGACGTCCGCACAACAGTTGCTGGTTGTACCCTCGCCCTGCCACACTTCATCCACACGAGGAAAGTCTCTGCTTTTGGCCACCAGGGTTTCGAGCAAATCACGCGCATGCTCGCCCCGTCCCCCCCGCAGGGCCGCCAGGCCGCCTGCGTACATTTCAAGGATAACAACGCCTGCCGCCCACATATCGCTGCGGTGGGTGTAAGGCGGATGCGCGTCAACCGCGTCGTCTCTCGCTTGTGGCGCGATGGAGTTCTGAGCGAGGCAGAACACGGTTATAACGAAGAAAACACGTGGTGACAGAAAGTCGCGGGAGAGATGCTTGTGCCGCAGCCAAAACAAACTACCATGGTCTCGCGGCCGGTTGAGGTTTTGTAATGGGGCATTGGTTAAGGCTATTATGTGAGCTGTTTGATCGTGCTACTAAGAAATACCTGGTATAATACTAATAGCAAGTCTCCGACTTCTTTAGGCGACGGTATTGTAGTATCATATCTCCATTTTCACGCCTGGGTTTTTTTTGTGCCACTCGGCGCTCGCACGTCACTCTGTGCCTCACGGAGAAAAAAACTCAAGGCGTTTTTTTTTTGGTGTGTAGTACAGCTTGCTATGCCCTTGCGGAATCATGCTGGCAAAATTCGAACACGAAATCCGAAGATCGCAAAGCAGCAGGGGGGGTCATTCGCTCGCGCGAGTGACCCCGAGCGACTGCGAAAAAAAAAAGGTACCTCCCCTATGGTAACCTGTGTCGGGGACCATGCTGATCACAACCTACGATAGACACCCAAAACCCGTTCCATTTTTTTACGAACCATATTTGGTTCTGATCGCTGTGTTTCCCCGCAGTAGTTGGCTAGCTGTTTGACATTCGTTCCGCGCGGTACTTGGTACTTGGCGCGGAGTTCAGCGCCTTTTGCACCTGGCCGACGCGTGTGTCGTCGTTCGACTTGTGGGGTGTCCTTTTTTTTCCAAACCACTAAGTCAGCTACTTGGGTTCTTATTTTACGTCGCTACCCAATTAACAGCCAGCCGTGGAGTAAAAGAAAGCTCTCGACCCGAGGCTACGGGAGGGAGGTCACGTTTCTCTCGGGGGGGGCGTTTTCTTCGCAGTGGGGCTCGGGGTCACTCTCGCGAGCGTCCCCTCCCCTGTCCCTTTTGCGTTTAAAAAAAAAAGCTTCTTGCAGTTTCTTAGTTTTGCGATGATAATTTTCCGCAACGGCACGGTAAGCTACGCTTGCGCAAAAAAAAAAAACGTCAAGATTTCCGTTTTTGTCCGTGCCGTACAAATTCACTCGTGAGAATGGCTCAGACCCAGCAGTAGCAGCGAAAGTGGGCCGTCCCACGGTAGGAGGCGCAGCAGGTCCTAATGAATTTCTGAGCGCTCCTCACATGAGGAGCTGAATATATCACCATCACCCCGAAAAATGACTTCGAAGGCATTCGTTCGTGTAGCCCGACCAAGCTTCTATGCCTTAGTGTCCCCCCCCCCCAAAAAATAAATATATAGATATACTCGTGAAGTTACTTGATTAATGACTAACCGCCAGTTTCTCACTTTAGAGGATCTCAATCGGAGAACAGGTACGTTATTAGTTAATCTAACAACTGCAACCTTTACCGTCGGATGACTCGTCTCTAAGGTCTATTATACGCATGTATTAGGAGTTGTCCGCACGTGAGCGCGGGCGAAAAGCACGGTCGGTTGTAGGCGATGTTGAAAAAAAAGAGCCGTTTACGGTGTCCGCAGCGTTGCCCACCAAGCGTGTAGAAACAACAACAACAAACCTGAACGACTCCGCTTTGCAAACCCCGCGCGCCAGCTTGCGATCGCAACGAATCCGTCTTTCTTTCCATGATGCTGCTGGCCTCAGGAGACTGATACCTCTGCGTGAGTCCTTTGAGGGTACCAAACAGGACGCAATTATGACTAGGCACGACCGTTCCGAAGTCCGTTCCGAAGTCCGTTCCAATGTCCCACCCCTGCTGCTCCACTTCATCGGCTGCCGGCACGACGGTTATTGTCTCAGAATCAAATCTACTGGAAGTACAGTCCGCGCGGAGGTGCGGTCCGCCTTCATCTGGCTCACGATAAATGCGACCTTTACCGACTCCAATTTCTGCGCCTTGACGATCTTCCACCTGGCCGAAAGACACGAGGCCAAACTCGGCGGTGTCCGTTTGGTTTGCTCCGACTTCGCCCCTTTCCGTGCCGCTGCGCTCTCGCAGAGTAAAGTGGTCACCGCTCGAGCTCTTGTTTTCCTTAGACGAGTAAGGGCCACCACTCGGGTTGTTGGTGTCTTCAGTTATGATATCGACGTCAGGGACCAACACGGTTGAACCCAATGGGTTCCCAGAACCACTGCGAAAATGTTTACCCACTAAGGAGGCATCATGGTCATGGGGTAAGGTGGAGGCCTCCTCCCCCTCTATGGGCTTACCCTTCGCCTGCCCTGTATCGAGCTGGGCAGCACTGGTTGCCGGAATCAACGTCTCCCCCCGAAGCGGCGATGAAGTGTCTGGAAAAGCACCACCAGCACGCATCGGTCGCTGCGGCCGTGGTGATGGTGGTGGTGGTGGACCAAAGTGGCCGACGGTTGCGAATCCGAAATCTGTGATGAGCACCTCCCCGTCGTCGCTCACCATTACGTTCGCCGACTTAATGTCCTGGGCGTGTGCAGGGGATTGAAGACTTGTACAGATGGGAGTTGACGGTTGACTGTACCAATAGCGTACAAATCGTCATCATGGTTCATCGCAGGCTAAATGTCTGCCGTTATTGACTACTGATGAGTTTTTTTTTACTCTGGACAACTTACGAAAAAACGAGCGACCGGTGTGCTACGCAGCTTGAAAATATGAGTATCGATCCTCAATTTGTCGAACTCATCACAGCTGAAGTTGCTAGAAATTTTTTTATAAAACAGACAAAAACATTTTTCTGCATCATGACAAGCCGCCCCCTGCACCCAAAACCCTCGGAAAACCATATATATATTCTTGTTTTTCAATACGAATAGTTTTTATACTTAGGCTATGGGGTTTGGCCATCGGTATTGAATTGTTTCATTTTCAGTCTACGAACTCAAAGCAACTTTTTGCGGGAAGGCGTAAGGCTCTCGAATTGTGGAGAGCCTTAGCAAAAAAATGGAACGCCTTATACCATAGCGTGGGTCACGTATTGTCGGCTGTCATAGAGAGGAGCTGCGTCGTCTTAAAGTCGTTTTAAAACGACTGCAATAGAAAAAAAATCAAGATACGCACAGTAATCGTTTCTTGGGAGATCAATTGGCGAAAATGTCACGATTTTCAACAGTTGCTTTTCGGTTTTGTTAGGAATGACCCGTAGACGTTTCTCGAAGTGAAAAGACTGCCGTTGAGCATGCGCTTACAGAGAGTCGCAATACATCCGTGGGGAAACAGTAAACGACTGGTGGAATATCTTTTCCAGGCGCCGATTGTCGACGAGAAGGAAAACATGGCATTATTTACCTGGTGCAGCACACCGCAGCGGTGGATGTGTCCTAGCCCGCGAGCCAGCTGGATTGCGTAGCTTAGCACACGACCCTGGATCTGTGGTGGAGCATGCCGCCCGCAAAAGAACCAAACAGACGAAAATACAACGAACCAACAAAAGGCGATCGCGCGTCACGCGGCGGGAGACGATTCCTCAGTCACCTCTGCGGGTGGCGAGCTTGAGCTTTCGTTTTTGACTCTTTCGCCAAAGGGCAAACAAAAAAATAAAATAGCACGGATGGAAGCGGTCTAGATTTGGCGCAACCGATGTTACCGTACGGGGGGGGGGGGGGAGGTGCCCCCCCGTTCCTGTTCTTACTTGGACGCATGATGCGGTAGAGACGGACCGCTCTGAAGATCGTCCCCCACTCGAGGAGCTCAATGGACAAAAATAGAAGTGCTTCTCGATGAACGATCCCCATGGGCTATCAATACCTGGTAGGTGTATAACGAAGCATAAAACTACGGCGAAAAAAACGAACACTGCAAAAAAAATTGCCGACCATTTTTTTTGGGTTGCAGAAAACGTTTCAGCCGGAGGGATCCATCCCACGACGCCACAGGGGTGCGCGGCAGAAGCTTCTGAAACCCCGACACGAGAGGGTTAGAAGTCGTTCGTTCGCGGAACCCGACCAACGGTTCCACGCGCTAGCCCTTAAAACAACACAAAACCTGCTCTTAACAGGATGTACTATACTAGCCGATAGTAGCAGCTAGGATCAGGTGCTATATGCACGAATACCATGAGACGATGTCCGGGCGTCTATCCCCGGAGGCTGCTTGCACGTTTCTGTACGCGAATGAAAATACATGTGAAAGTGCGGTGAATTTCATTAAGCAAGCTTTTATTTTCCCCCCATCCACCGGAGGACAAAAAAAAAACAAAAAAAACAAAACAAAACAAAACCAAAAAACTGACCGATAGTCTATAGTTCCACACATTTGAAAAAGGAAAAAAAAAAAAAGTCGCCAACCCTACCGTGGGATGCCAACAAAAAAAAATGCTCCCTCTGTCGCAGCACATGTCACCGACGACGGGAGTGAGTGGCTCTGTAGCGTTTTTTTTTTCTTTTTAAAATAAAAAATACAAATAATGGGCTTCAAGAAGAATAATACCTCGTTGCTTGGCGCAGCGAAAGGAAACCATTTCGTGCGCGGCGGTAGCTTCGGGGAGACACATGCTATGGCACACGCGCGCCTTTTTTTTTTTTTTTTTTCGTTAAGGTTTTGTTATCACTGTGATGAGCTATTATATACGTACCTCGCTGTTATAGAGTACGGCCCTGGATTGGCTAGTAGTTACCTCACCAATGGGTAACTGGCCGGTTTTGTTGTCGTTGTTGATGTTGTTGTTGTTGTTGTTGTTGTTGTTGTTGTTGTTGTTGTTGTTGTTGTTGTTGTTGTTGTTGTTGTTGTTGTTGTTGTTGTTGTTGTTGTTGTTGTTGTTGTCGTCGTTATTGTTGTTGTTGTTGTTGTTGTTGTTGTTGTTGTTGTTGTTGTTGTTGTTGTTGTTAGGATGGTGCTCTGTATTCGGCATAATCAGGAGGCGGAAAGGGCACGCGCCGTTCCGTCTCAGCTGATCATGCTTACTTGGCAGACCTGCAGGACACTCTGTGTCTCTCCCGCCCCCCAACAACTAAACATCACCCTCTTCGAGTAAGCAAAATTGAAAAGTACAACCCGATGACCAAGCCCATGGACTAGATAGAGAAAATAGCCGGAACGTGTTGCAAAAACAAGAACTACATTCGGACTGGGTTACGGTTTTTGCCAGAAAGAGGTATACCTTAAAACGTTATCGCTCAGCCTAACCTCTTCGGGGCTTCCGAGGAAAAATCAGCCACTAACTGTACTTCTTTTACTATCATGGCATCGACCACATGACGCAACACAATTCGAGCTCTGCCGATGTAAGAGAGAGAGGCGTTCGAGCCACGACGCAGGGAGCTTCGTGTGTGTAGCTGCTGGCAAGACAAACGCGCGTCGTGGCGATACTTGCTGGATTTTTTTCCTCAAGAATTTTTCTAGACACTTGGAGTTAAGGTCGCGCTGGTCGGTGTTTTGGTCGGCATGCATGGGTTCCCCAAGAGAGGGGAAAATTGTGCGAAGAAACTAGAGTAGGCGCACTCGCGCGACTGCAGGTGATTCCCTTGCCGTAAATCGGGTATTAAGTCGGCATGTTCGGTGTATACTTCTGGTGTGGTTCGAGGAAGCGACCACCACCGCAATCGCTATATACCTCTGGAGTGGTGCCGTTGTACAGCTCCCCCGCGCCCTCTGAGACCAGGCTGTCGAGGTTTGTTCCCGTCACGAAGTCCTCGAAACATAAGTATTCCTCGCGATCGGTGCAAAACGCCATGATGTGTGCAAACCTTACGTTCACCACGTTTGGGTGACGTTTAACCCGTACCGCCTACCAGGTATGGCGCAAGCATGAATGCAACGGACGTGGGACAAAGAGAAGAATCACCAAAAAAAAATGTTTCCCGTCAACGGGTTGGTTCGCTCGAACAGGGAGGCTGAAGAATATTGCTTATCGTCGCCCTTGAAAAAACAAGGGAGTTATTCGCTAGTGTCTCGAATTAGAACGTGTTAATAAAATTTGCGCAAATCCACCGTTACATAAACATATACACCACCTTTATATAACATATACATTTGGTGCTGTCAGCTGGCGTGTCGTTACGAACGTATTAATTTTTGTCCGTACACAACCGAAACTCGTTTTTTCATAGGCTGCTCGAGTGATGCTGAAGTCGTTTTGCCTTAAATGACATAAACTGATACTTTAACATGTCATACTAAACTGTTCCGCGATACGGGACTTTACACCTCGCTAAAGCGAGGCCGTTGAAACCATCGTAATCGAACAATATTCTCTATCTGGTTCTGAATATATTCCTCGCGGGTTAACCTCAGCCTACAAAAATATGATGGGATTCGTAGTGTATACCAGGCGGCGCAAACCTGTATACGGGAAACTTCCTGTCCTTACATACCTGGTAGATTATACTGCAGTGGGAAATTTACACGTGGCCCGTGAGGCCCACCGAAAAATAACTCACGGTGAGAATCTCCTCGACGAAAATTATTCGGTACTCGTCGCGTTTGTCCGTAGGAACGTCGGCCAACCGCACGGTCTTCATCGCTAAAGTTTCGCCCCAATCCGCCCCAACTCCCGTCCAAAGCACTTTGTACACCTCTCCAAAGCCCCCGTGACCAACGAACTGCGAAACCGTGCAAAGGGGCGTCCTGACAAATCGACAGCAATACGCAGCGCAGACGAAGGTACAGGTATGGCAGCAATACATGATTGCGTTAGTCTATTTATCGTCATTTTCTGTGCCCCCCGACAATACAACGTAGACGCCGTTCCGATATAAAATCGAACAGCCTTCTATTAATTAAAGCAGTATTCGTCTCTATTGTTACCCTCTGCCAGCCATTTCCTCGTCTCCTTTCCCCACATATTTTCATTGTATTATATGTTGCTATTTCCCCCCCCCCCGAAATTATAGCAGTAGATGCGTCGTTCCGATGTAAGTCGAAATCTCTCCGAAAACAGTGGTATCTCTCTTTTGTACGGAATACACAACGTTCTTCTTCCGGGCTAAGGCTGTCTTGAACTTACGGGCGGTGTCGCGAGTGGAAAAAAGAGGTAACAAAAAGGATGGTCCATGCTCGTACCAGGCGGTACCAGGAATAGCATGGGAGAGCTCTTAAAAACTTTACAAAGACAATTAGCCACTTGCTCGTAAGAAACAGTACAAGCAACATTGACCAGCAGCCCCAACGACCAGCCCAACGAGTTAAAAGCCATGTCTCTACGGAGTGGGACTGCTCCGGATAGGTCAGAGCGAACCAGAGCGAAAAGGGCATTTAAAAGGTTATTGGACCGTTGCGGGGTGCCGCCTTGAGTAGCTAGTCTCGTCCAAAAGATGGTCCCTCAGGCTTCCCCCCCTCTGACAGTAGTCACGACGTCACCAACTCAGCGACAGCTCCACCTGCACAACAAGCCGTCCTCTTACGTGTTCTGCGTGTAAGCGATAGCCCTCACAGCCACGAACATCATAGGTTTCTAATCTCTTGGCACCCCACGGGTTATCATGGCTGACCTGGTTGCCTCGTCGGTAATGGTTTCCCCGACAGAAAATCGGGAGGATGACTGGACAACGTCCACAGCGGGCGCAGAAGAGAGAACAGGCTGGATTCGCTTGATCTGGACCCATAGCGCCGAGGGTACCTACGCGGAGGTCCACGGATATCAGGCGTAATTTATGTACCGTCTCTTTGGTGGCTGCTGTGCGTTCAAACTCATCAACTGCACGCACAGGATGCCGCGGAAAAACACTGTATTAACGCCTTATGGTGGGAAACGGTCTGAATATCCTCCTCTTTGAAAACCTGCCCCTCCATTTGCACCCGGCGCGCGAGGCACGCTCTGATGACGCCTCAGCGAAAATTAAAATGCGTTGTCAGGCATGTTTTAGACACGAAGTGTCGCCCGGTTTCAGTAGCGCACGGGGCATGCCAAGAAGTGTACAGAATCAACTAAAAAACATAGCCCGTGTACACGATTTTGACACACAAGTAATGCCCACTTTCAACAACGCACGATCATGCTAAGACGCGAGTACACTATCATAGGTACCTTAGCGCGAAACTTGGCGTGGTGGAACTCGTTTTTTTTTAGGTCAGTCAGGGTCAGAGACGCCAGCCGTTTCCCATCCACGCTTTCGTCCGAGAACGCCTTCGCCTCCGCGAACGCCGCCAATCCTCGAGGCAACGCCTGGAGCCACACCCTCACATCCGCTGCGGTCCACGTCAAAATATCTTTGCCGGCGAGACAATCCTCTAGACTCGGTTCGGGTGTCGTACGACTCTGTGCGGCTGTCGCAACCCCGGTAGCCCTCGTGCATCGCCCCTGTTCCGTCTCCGCTGTCGTTCCAGGCGTTCGATGACACGCCGAGAGCGCATCAGAGGTGGAATGGTAGCCGGCATGGTTGTCCCCGCCGAGATGGTCAGGGCTGCCCCGAGGCTCGTCGCCACTCTGACCTGTACGATGTATTACGCCTTCTTCGCTTCCCTCGCGCGTGAAAACAGCGGGCAGAGGGGCACCAACACTGCTCCTGCTCTGTTCGACACGAGTTCCCTCGTCAGCATGAACTATGTCGCTCACATCCCCTCCCCGGTTCACGCCTTCCTCTCTTTGAATTTTTCCTTCAGTCTGATCTTCGTCGCGCCTGAACACGTCTTTTTTCACAACGACCTTTGCATTCTCGCCGACATGATGGCACCCCAGCTTTTGGCTCTCGTTGTCGGGGAAGCGATTCGAGCGCGCCGCATCGCCCAAAGCGACACGCGCCGTGATCCAAAAGTTTGCCGGCTTTTTCGCTACATTCGGAGACAAGATCGGACGCAAGCTTGCCGCGGCGCTCGCCCTGCGATCTCCGTTCGAGGAGCTAGGGATCCAACGCTTTGCGGTCGGCGGACGCTCTCCCGACGGACGCGAGGGCGCTGCCGTGTCTGGTGGCGGGCATGCGGGCCGCGGACGTCTTGGGGGCTGAAGGAGAGGCCGGCATCGTCATGCACGAGAGAGTTAGGGTAATAGGTTAATCGATATTGTTGTGTTGTTGTTAGGAAGGAAGACACACGCTACGATGGAGGTGTATCCTTTTCTTTCTTGAGGTGGTTGCTCAAGGAGAGCTCTGTACCCCACGCACCAAAAAACTGATTTTGATTAAACCGAGAACAAAGAAAATGCAACCCGGTGAACGAAGCCATGCATGCATGGCCTAGGCATACAAGCAAAAAAAACCCCGAAAACATGCGAGTTTTTTTTTTGCAAGAACAAGAACAACACATCCCCCGACGCTTTTGGGTTAACGCCTTTGCAACTAACTGGGAACCCTTTTTTAGGACAATTTACTTGACGTTAGTATAGGGAGGGATTTTGGGGCTCTAAAGGGGTAAAGGAGCCCGTCATTCAGAAAATGCTGCCTTCACCGTCGCACGCCTCGGAAGTTGCATGCGACATCGTGGCGAAGGGTGCGTGTTTGCTGCGTGATATATGCCGCACAGCCTGCGCGAAAATTGTGCGTGGCAACACAATAAAGCGTTGGAGGCTCTCACGTCGCAAAGCGGTGAGTCTGCCCTATCTACTACCTAGATATGTTTTGTGTCGTTTGTGGGTGTTGGTGTGAATAACAGGCAGTCACACCGACTTCCAGCAAGAGCTCTACTTGCGGTAGAGCTAAATATGCGGCCAGAAGAACGAAGTATCGTGTTGTAACCGCGCGCCCCTTAGAACCCCCCACCCCAATCCGCGTCGTCCTCCTGCTGGGGTTGGCGTCGGTTGGCAACGACGCTGTAAACCACGCTTGTCACTACGTGAGCTAGATCGCTAGAGTACTGTTTTTTGCTTCGCGTTTTGATGTTTTGGCGGTAACCGAAATGGTGGTCGAATTAGATCATATCGTGCGGAGTGGAGAACTTTAACTCCGCGAAACGGGGACGATATCACGTAGTGTGCGTGGGGTAAGGCACCCACGAGGCAGTTACATAGTATCCCCGTAGCTGTCTCTGGAAGTGGCCACCACCAGGAAACAACTAAATCCATTCGAAGCTGTCATATGGCCAGCAAGAAAGTGCGCACAAGGTGCGGAAGTCCGTCTTATAAGTGGCTCTTAGCAGGATGCAGCTCACCTTTCATGCGACTCGCCGGACACCTCACGGCGGTTCGCGCTTGGTGCGCGCGACGTCTGCCTGATGGATGAAAACCTTACGTGCTCCGTCCCGGCACTACTGTAGGAGTGCGAGGGTCTATGTCTGTAAGACTATGGCTATGCATGAAATGAGTAGATCCCCTCCCCCAATCCGCGTCATTTATACTGTACCGGCGGGCAAAAAACAAACTGCTCGCCTGGAACGCCGAGCTTCCCTTTTTCCTCAGGCCGTCCCGAGTTAACCCGACACCCTCCACTTTCTGTAAGAGCGGGATGGAATGCCTGTGAAGCTCATCATTTGCTATTCTACCCTGTTCCAAGGGGTCGAGCATGTCGAACAGTTGTGCCCGCTGTATGGGGGTGATGTCGAATCTGCGGCAACCATTTTCATGAAACGAGACGAAAAACGCGACGTTTTGCCGATGTGCGAACGAAAATATGTGGGAAAAGGCAAGGATGTGTGTTGTCCCTTGTCCACAGTAGATGAACGTTTCAACTCTGAAAAAAAAACCCTACCCAATACGCTGATGTGACACGCATGACGCGGGTTGCGTTTCTGGAGGCCAGAGGGAAGAAAGCAAACAAGCTTCAGACACCGCCTCTATGACCATCGCGTGCTTCGTGGGGACCTCGCCCCCCCATCTTGTTCCTCAATCGAAGCACTTACCCATGGTGTCGGGCAAACCCAGCAATTTCACCGCGCTCAACAAACTGACCGCGTTCTTTCCCGCGGAGTGCCCGTTCAGTTAATGTGATGACCTCCTCGACTTCCGACGGGTCCATTCTATGAGAGCGCGGGCGCGTAACGATACCGTCCCTCCGACTGCGAGGGCAGAGGTCGAACACGATGGGTAAGTTGCCATGTCGTAAAAATAACGGTGTACGTACGTGGTTGAACGTCGAGTGCGCCTACTATTCAAGACAAAGGAGGTCGTGTACTATTCCGCAAGTCGTCTGAGGCGGTGTTCCAAGCGTGAAGCGAGCTCAATCACTACGTATAGGGCCCATTGCGCGAATGAACGTAGACCTGGTGGGATCTTCCTAAAGGGCTTGCGATCGAGAGCTCCGACAAACTTCATCCACGTTTTTTGACGTTTTAACAACTTAGTCTACACTTGTCTTTTTTAACAACTTCGTCTACTGTACAAATCACACCATCGCTACGCATTCGCCTCAGATGCCTCTGACGGGCACGTAAATAGCAGAGGCGTGCCGGCATAGGCCACAACCATAATGAAAGTCACAGTGGAGCCGAAACGGGCCAGTAATCCAGGAGGTTCGCGCTTGCCACGAGCTCAGGCGGTGTATGTCAAGTTTGTTACCGGTGGGGTATATAACCTCAAGTACACCACCGCTGCTTATCTGCCGCACGTGCCTCGTTGGGGGGAACCACTCGGGGGAGTGCGTTGTCATGGTGTAGGACTGTCTCGGAAACCATTGCAGAGCTGAAACGGGCCAACAGTTCAGTGGGTATATGTTTTCCTGCGCTCGGGTAGGCAGGATAGAGATATATACATGTACGTACGGGAGTGGTATGCCTGTAAATAAAAAAAACAAAAAACATTAGGTTTAAAGTTAGAAACGACAGGAACGACAACCAAGGCGGCATATCGATGGCCCATGAACCCGGTGGTGGTCCCTGCGTACCAACTCAGCCAAGCTAGATGGACGTGTTCAGTTTAGCCCTTGAAGGACGTTTGGGCGATAGAGTTGCTTTTCGCTATCTTGCAGGGAATTGGCTGCGAGGATGGCACACACCATTAACCGTAAAAACATGATCGAGTGTGCAAATTTTCCACACGGTAGTACATTATTAGACTTTTTCTTTTTCGCGGATAATCGCGGACATGTTCGTGGCCACGGCGCTCCACGGACACTGCGGCGGCTAACCCAGCGTATGCCGTGGATTGCCACGGACATGTCCACGGTCATATCCACGGCAATGTCCGCGGCAACGTCCGAGGCGGTATCCGTGGCAGTATCAGTATCGGCGGCTTTCCGCGGCAATGTCCATGACAAAGTCCACGGCTAGGTCCACGTCCAGGTCGGCGGCAATGTCCGCGGCAATGTCCGCGGTTGTCCGCGGCAATGTCAGCGACAATATCCGTGGTTGTTCCCAGTTGTCTGTGGTATTGTCCGGGGCAACATCCGCGGTCCGCCGCGCCACTATCCACGGCAATGTCCACGGCAACGTCCGTGGCCATGTTCGCGGCAAATGTTCGTGGCAATGTCCGCGGAAATTCCTGGGGCGATATCCGCGGTAACGTCCGCGGATACTCCACGGATAAGTCTGCGGCAATGCTCGCGGCAATATCCGTGGCTGTCCGCGGCACTGTTCGAGGCAATGTCCGCGGTTGTCCGCGACAGTGTCCACGGCAAAGTCCGCGATAATGTCCGCAGCAATGCCCTTGGCAATGCCCGCGCCTATGCCCCCGGTAAAGTTCACCGCAACGCCCGCGCTGGTCCGCGGCAACGTCCTAACCGACCTATTTTCAGGGCAAACACCAATACTGCTCTCCATGTACGTGATGCACACACGCTGAACTTGCACCATACTTGTGTATCAAAAACCAAAGCGCCCCAGAGTGGTGCCATAACTCGTGCGGTTTAACCTAATGTTTCACTCTCTCTAGTCACTTGTTTTGGTTACTTTGGATCCTCGAAAACGTTTTTTACATGCTGCACATACAAGCATTTCGTGTGTGCGTGCATACACGATCGCGACATTGGCCGATGAGACCATGCGCCAAAAGCGAGATTGTAAGGTCCCGGGGAGTTACCTACTACCACAAGATGTGATGGCGTTTTCTATTGCGGGCGATCCAAAATTACACCCTCACCTAGTTGACGCTGCGTCGCGCCGGCTGATGTATACTAAAAAAATACAGCGAGAGCTACGCACAAAACTCCCAACGCCAAGCACAACATCATTGAAGGACTACGAAAAAGTACTAGCGATTTTGCTCACCAAATTACCTATCCATAGCATACTTCGTGCAACATGGGCCCTCGACGACGACAACGACCAAAAACACGCTACCACAGCGAGATGCCACTTTTTTTCATGAAATTTCTTTCTGGCTTGATGGATGCCCACACATAGCACAGCACCACACCGGATCACGTTTCAATACACGTGTTCACCCCTCACCCTCCTCTGTCTGGAGATGCCACAGAAATTTGAACGCTCTTCTCTTCGTGGCCCTGCCTACCCCCGTCTTCGCCTTCTTCATTGTCGACAGCATACCGCCGTTGTTCGCGGGAGATTTTCTTGCGCTCTGCCCGGGGACGGGGGGGAGGAAGAGATTTGGTATGCAACGGCCGGCCGCGTGCCAGACCTTCTGTGGTCGAATCAGCGGGAGGGACTGCACCCGCCGGGATCGATGCTGGATTTTCACCCAAGGAGGTGCCGTCGCCAGGGCAATGGCTGTGATCGTTCGAGGCGAAGTGACTTGCGAAGGAGTCGAATTTTGAAGCCGATCCGCAGTCCTCGCCGTTGTCACGTGTAATAGTGTCCTTTTTTACGTTGTTGTTATAATTCGTGTTGGCGCGGACTGAACTTCCGGCTCCCATGACGAGGGGTGGCCTCGCGCATGCCTGAAGCTAGAGTGTGCTTTGCGCGGTCTGGCTCCCGTTTAAAGCAACGAACGATGACGCATGTTACAATGAATCGGACTCACCGCCGCTGCTGTTGTTTTTATAAACGTCAGCTGTGAGTACGACCGATTGAATGATTGAACTCAACTTTGTTGTAAAAAGTACCTAACAAGAAGTTGGGGGCATGTTTTAGGTCGTATTCCGAACCGAAACAACGTACTATGTAACCGTCGTACCAATAGTATCTCGTCTTAGATCTTGGATCTTTCATCAAAAATTATAACGGTCAAATCTTGTCGCATACTGATCGTTGTTATAGTCTAAGCTTTACCGTACTACTAGTCGTAATGGGTGAATGCACCCCGCACTCGTGCGGTAACCAGTCCCATAGCAGTACGATGCACGTAAGTCGCCGTATTCTGTCAGCTGCTGGTTGTCTCTGCTGTTTATTGTTGTATCAAATCGGCTCGTGGGTCATACAGTTGTTAGTATTAATAGTATCATAATAGTAGTCCTCTTTCACTCGAACGCTGCCAACCGCCCATAGTACATACATGACTGTCGGTTCAAGTTTCAAATCACCTACCACCACCGTATACACTTGACTTGACTTCATTTGTCGTCAGAGCAGCAACAACGTCATCATGGTGGTCTGGTGCCGGAGAGAGACAGACCGTCCATTCAAAGATACATCGAGCCTCGAAACTAACGGCAGTGAGTGCTTCTTATGAAGACCAAGCCGGAGGCAACTTGATCGAGCGAGTTCGCAAACCAAAAACACCCTATTTTTTGTAACTGCACCACCCGTGTTTGTGGGGACAAATCACAGCAAAAATAAAGCAGCACATGACATGGAAATTATGTAGGATACGTTTCGCGACAACAGCAAGCAGTAGAGAGCAGAAAGGTACAAACTGCTGGAAATTATGTAGGATACGTTTTGCAATACAACAACAAACAGTAGTAGTAGAAAGGTACCAACTGCTGGAAATTATGTAGAATACGTTTTGTAACAACAACAACAGTAGTAGTAGTAGAGAGCAGAAAGGTACAAACTGCAAAACGTTTTGCAATAACTACAACAACAACAGCAGCAGCAGGAGAAAAATGGTACAAACTGCAAAAACACGTTCTGCAACAACAACAGCAAGCAGCAGGAAAAAGGTACAAACTGCAAACAAACGTTTTGCAACGTCATCACCAGAAGAAGGGACAAACTGCAAAACGTATCTAAATTCAAAAGTGGTTTGGGCGCAGCTGTGTAGGGAGTCTAGACCTCCTCCTCGTCTGGGCAAATGATTCGTGTCAAATGGGCCAGTCAGCGTTGCAGAGTATGATTTGCACGAGGCAGCGCGAAACCTTTTTTTGCCGACACGACGAGCCTGTGAAGCACACACAGATAAAATTAATGTACCCGTGTACAAAATGGTATTTTGGAGGCGGGGTTATATCCGTTAATATAACTCTGGACCCAAAACATACTAAAATCGGTATATTATAGTATTATTAGTGTCTGACCCGTGGTTTTCCCACGCAAGCTCGCGTCTACAAATGGTTCCCGTCAGTAAACCGGGATGCAACAGTAGTACGTATAACAATGTCAAAGAGATCTATCTACATTAACAGAGTTTTCAGAAAAATGGGAACGGAGCCTAAAATGAGAACCAAGCGTTATCTCCAGAACCATGTGGTGTATCAGAGAACCGAAATGATCCTGCGAAACCCCTTGGCCAGCCCTGTGACAGGAGCTCGTCAAAAACATTCTGTTTGGACGTACGGCGCTACAGATGGCGCGTTCGCTTGCCAATGCACACAGTCACATCGAGGGACACGAGGGGGAGCGCCTGCTTGGCGAGCATGTGTACCAGCATGCTGCGCATCGGCTCGGTTACCCGTGAAAACATTCTCCTCGCCGTTGTCGTTGACCGCCGAAATCATTGCTTTATTCAAGATGTACGAACTCGTTACGAAACATTACTGCATTTTACTACCACGACAGTTATAATAAGGAGTGGAGTCTGCAGCTACGTGTTAAGGTATTAGTGGGGTATTAGTCCGTTTGACCACTGGCAAAAGGTTAACCAATAGCTTACCCAAACTAAGCCTTATAACACTCTCCCCCCCTGAAACGGCGGGATAGCAGGTCGGCCGGATATACAGGCGGACCTGTCAATATATCCAAGCCGTTTCATTTCCTGGGGATACCGGGGAAAGTATTTATCAAGTTCGACATGGGGAAAATCTGAAGAGTTTAGATTATGGTGGACGTGGGATTTGATCAATACTTTCCCCGGCATCCCCAGAAAATGAAACGGGTTGGATATATTGGCAGGTCCGCATATCCGGCCGACCTGCTATCCCGCCTTTTCAGGGAGGGAGAGTGTCATGAGGCTTAGTTTGGGTAATAGTAAGCTATTGGTTAGCCCATTAATTAATACCTCAACATACGTACGTTAGGGGCAGGAATACCCTCATCTTCACCACCGTCATCGAGTTTATTTAGGCTTACAGGAACAATACGTGACTCGAAGCCGGACTTCTAAATATATTGCTGGCGCGCGCTGTAACAACATATTTTTTCATGGCCGTGCCTATCGCGAAACCGGAACAGCACAGACGCCTAAGCAGGGCAGCTTCACTCTCGACAGTGGCTCCGAGCCTCTAGAAAAGGCCCTCAACTTTTTTTCGCCTTCGGGGTTCCTCAACTTTTCTAGTCTTCTTAACGCCTTTGGGGTCCATGTGTTCAGCGAAAAAAACACAAACGCATATTAAGGGCGTTCTGATCATCGTGGTTCGAGCATGCAGCTCACGCCGGCAGTGCAAGCTGTGCGCGTATGTCACACACAAAAAGTACGCGCAGCGAGCATTGGGTTTCGACTGTACAAATAAATCGTCGTCAGCTAATCTTCTAGCGGGCCGGGTTGCTTCGCGTGAAAAGGACGTTGCAATCGTCAGTGCTGTTCGTCAAATTTTCCCTTTAAGAGCCCCAAAATCCGTCCCTATGACGCATGATACGATCGAGGTAATCGTAGCACTTTTGGTCTGAAATGGTTTCTAAATGACGGGGCTCCTTAACCCAAAATCGTCGGAAAAAAAATAAATAATAGGCCATTTCTTTTTTGCATGATTCTCGTCGTGTGCCTATAGGCCATGCATGGGATTTTTCATCCGGTAGCACTTATAGTTTTCTTCAAATCGGTTTTTTTTGGGAGAGGTCTTAAGCTCCCAAAATGAGGAACCTCAGAAAAAAAAAGTGGTGCTACACCTCTCTCTATCGTAGCACGTGTCCTATACAAATTTCAAGTGATTTGTCCCCAAAAGGGTTTCCAGCAGTGAAGGCGTCAAGGGTTAAAGGAACACCGTAGGCCTGAGCTAGTGGATCGTACGAAGTCGCTATTTACTGCACGACGGCAGTAGAGAAATACACATAGTCTTAAACATTTTGTGGTTCCTGCACATTGATGACCTGGTAGCGTCGCTGCAGTATCCGGCGATGAACGTCGTCGTTCTCTCCTTCGCCACTACAGTCGTAGGTTGCCACCATAGGGCTGTTGTGTCGGCAATCGAGATAAATTGGCGCACGACACATGAAAACGTACACGCGTGGTGAGCTTATGCGCCGCGTTTACCCATCCGCCGGAGGGCTTGAAACAAGTACAAAATCAAGTTGCATCAACGTCCGAAAAACATACTAGAAGTATGAAAAACTCCAGCTAATATTGTAGACGATCGTCCGCAAAGCTGATTTTTACGTCGCCAGCTGACGCCATGCTTCTTAAAAAAAAAACATGCACTCTGTAGTGGGCAACCAACTACAAAGGCCCTGCAGCTCATCGATACACAACATGTCCACACGCTCAAGCTTGCTGGACCTTAGTAAGACACAAACTATCTCCAGAAAATCTGCCAACCGGGGCAGTTCATCACGCCGCGGCATCTTCTAGCTTTTGAAGGGCTCGAATCGCCAGAAGGACGAGCTGCGATATAGGTACCATCTGCGGCGCGATAACGATGCGTTCTATCGAGACGCGTGCCGGCAGTCAACACGCATAGATAGGTTCGGGGGCAACGAGCGGGCATGGGTGGGGGGGGGGGGAGGGGGGGCGGAGAAGCATGTTTGAGAGGACGTCTATTACTTACGGTTTTCATCGTTTAGAATAGACAGGGGGAGCACCTAATTGGTTCTCTTGAGACTCCTCGCATGAGCTCTCTACCTAACTCAAAACACTGATTGTGATGAGCACGCAAAGTGCAACCCGGCGAACAATCCTATGGCCTAACGTCTTTACAAATGGCCTAACGTCTTAACAGATGGAAACCTGTTTCTTGGGGAAATTACTTGGAAATAATATAGGGAGGGGTTTGGGCCTCTAAAGGGGGTCAAGTACATACCACGTATTGTCGTGTATCGCAAAAAAAAACGCAAACGATACATCACCAATAATGGGGAGTTCCTCAGTTGAAGAGCACAACTATTTTTGGCCTAAAAAAGGTACTGTACCTTTATTTTAGCACGTGTTAGCGACCGTCACAGATGTTTTCGGCCTAAAAGAGGTACTGTACCTTTGTTGCAGCACGTGTTAGCGACAATCACAAATATTTTCGGCCAAAAAGAGGAACTGTACCTTTATTGTAGCACGTGTTAGCGACAGTCACAAATATTTTCGGCCAAAAAGAGGTACTGTACCTTTATTGTAGCACGTGTTAGCGACAGTCACACATATTTTCGGCCAAAAAGAGGTACCGTACCGCTATCGTAGCACGCACGTGTTAGCGGGCGAACAAGACTCACCCGTGGCCACCCCCCCCGCAACGCCCCCGGTTGCAAGCGCCTTGTCGAACTTGACGAAGGTCTGCTCGTCGTTCGTTTGCCTCCCCCGCAGCACTACGTCCACCTGAACAATACGACAGCATCCGACTTTTTTTACGTTCCTCGTGAAACCAAGACTCGGAATTAAGTGTGGGACTCTTGTTCAGTAGTGTACGCGGGGCCCGTAAATAAGTGTACGGTAACTATTACGGAGGACGATAGTAAATAGGACCAAATATTGTTAGTAAAAATAGATGAATATAGAGGTTTTTGTGTCCACCATAGGTATTATTTACTAGGGTCCCCCGTAACAATACAGAAATGGCAAAAGCAAGCATATAATAATTACGAGCTCTGGATGTGGTTGGCTTGAAATCCAGGGGGGTGTCGCAAGTTGAAAAGGGGGACAAACTCTCGTAAAAACTGAAGACAAAACAAGTAGCCACCGCCCATGTAACTCGGCAAGTAACACCGACCAGCCCAAAGGAGTCTATAGCTTAGCCTGCAAGACATCCCTTCGGCGTGTGGCTCTACGTGTCAGGCAAAGGTACACACCGAAGCAAAGCAAAGGGGTCTACTGCTGCCGCTACTTGCTACACGCACACCGCCAAACGCACACCGCCAAACTTAGAGCTATCACGGCATGCGGCTGGAATGCTTGAGGACGTAGGTCCATCATCATGTCTCCGTACCCAATAGTTGTGTCAAGTAGCCGAGTCGCACAGAAAGCAGCAGCGGCACAGCAGCAATACAGCAGCGGCACAACAATATCGCGGGAGCAGCGGCAGCAGCTAATCACTCCAGCACCGCCTACAGCAGCACACGATATATAACAGCAGCGGTGGGTAGGTGGGGTCTTGTGCATTTGTGCGATGCATCCCACCGTCCACGAAGCAGAACGTTGACAACTGTGCTGACTGACGTTCCACTCCATTTCTTGACAACTGCTGTTGATATGTGTTGGTATGTTTGGTGATGTGGTTGAAAGCTGGTGGCATGTGTCGGGCTGTTTGTCGACATAGTTGAAGCTGGTGACACGTGTCCGGCTGTTCGGTGGTGAACGGAAAGCACTTTAGAGCACGTGCCGTCAAAAACAATTTACAAGTGAACGATGGCCCACAGAGCGTTCGCGGAAGCATCGTGTTTTTTTTTTATGCGTAATCATACTATACCTGGTAGGTTTCTATAATATGGTTGACTTTTTTCCCGAAAACGTTTTTTTTCGCCGGATTGTTCCGTTTCCATACATGTCCAAAAGAGGGTTTTGGATTAGGTGTCACGGCGTTTTATCCAACTACCTTCTCGTAATACTGGAACCACACGCCGTACACACACACAAATTCATTTTCGTCCATACTGTATCCTTTATATTTCTGTACATGCCCCGTAAAGGCCTGCGGCTTCCCATTTAGCAGCACTACAAGGGTCAAAGGGCGCCCGTGAGACTGCGTGACAGCAGTCGCGCCAGGGACACATATGAACACGGTCACACTGAATAGTTTATCAAGCACAGGAGAAACTACGAAAAACACAAGGCGATCGATGCAATGCTGCAAGAAATTAACCGAGTACGACCGGCTTGTATCGGTACCAAATAGTAACCCCTTCGGAAAAAGCTCCCTCGTTTTTGGGAGCAACGTACTAGTGCGGTGAGCTTAACGCTTCTGCAACTGGAAACCCTTTTCGGGGACAAAAATACTTGAAGTTAGTATAGGGAGGGGTTTTGGGGCTCTCAAGCTCCATGTTTTGCTGTTTACCCATCCGCCGGAGGACTAAAGAAAGTAAAAAAGAAGGTATAGCGTTACTCACGCACGATCGGTGCGAGAGATATACGAGTACCTGGTACAATCTAGCTCTTAAAATCTCCACGTAAATCTTCATGTAAATCTAAACCTATCTGTAGATCTTGCCTGACTCTTCAGATGGAACTCCTCCGCCGTCGTCGGTTCTCGATGCTCAACCAGATTCAGCTGTTAGGAATGTCGAGGTGCAAGCGAGCAGGGATGGCAAAACACTCAAGAAGCGCAGAAAAGCAGTACTGCTTGTGATACTATTATAGGTCAACGAACGTCACCTGCTACATGTATGTACGTATTACGTTGCGACTGGATATGTCGTGTCATCTGATCACAAACGGGAAAGGAAGACACTTCGGTCCTCCGGCAAGAGGTGGTGCGAGAGACACAACACATCTTTTTTGGAAGTCGAAACGCTGATTTCTAAAAAAGAGTCAAGTCACCATTTTCCCGTTCAAATGAACCAGCTGTGCGTGACCGCGTGGAGCCTGCACGCATGCGCGATAGCGTACCTCATCACGCTCCTGCAGCGCATCGTTCAAACACGAACCTACCCCACGACCGGATTGGGGGCAACGCATCGCACGACAGTACCACAGACTCTGCGAGTTTTGAATCTCGACGGCGCCAAATAACAGGGACCCGTTCGGAGTTGCCCGAAGGGTCCGTTGACCACCAATGCACACAACTTGAGAGTTACAAACACCCCGCTGCAAGATTTACTAGCGTCAGCTGCAGTAGGGATTCCCAAAAAAGGCGGTATCCCCATGTAAGGCGGTATCCCGATGGCGGCATTCCGATATAAGTGACTGGAACCTGTCCTGTGACCACGGACTTGATTATGCGAGTTAATGTGAGAACAACAACAACCCAATAAGGCGGTCAAAATCGCTTGGGGCGACTGGGGAACTGCACTCATGACCTGCAACGAATAAGGCGGCTTCCTCTATAAGGCGGTCATGTTGCTCTGACATCCTCACCGCCTTACGTGCAGTGGGGGATCCCCCCACTGTAAAGTATTACTATAGGCATGAGGCCATTCTCCGGATGGGTATTCACGCAACATTGCCGTCAGAAACAAAACATTTGTGTGACCCTCGCGAGCCACTTGGAGACCCCTTCCTCCAACACATCGCAAGGCATGGCGGCACCACTCACGTTCTGCATAACGGCGTGCAAAGCTCCGACCCATTGGGTGCGGTAGCGCTTCTCCACCGCCGTGAGCGTCTCGCCCGGGACGCGCGTAGTGCTGTCCAGCATCTGCAGCTCCAGCAGCAGCGCCTCCAAAGGGTACCCTGAGAAAACAGGCATTCGCAAGTTACGGAAAAAGCACACGTAGCAACCCATGCTAAGACTTCCAGGGTGCGAATTGCATGTATGAAATTGACATCATCGAAAAGGGTCACAACTCGGGGTTTGTTGCAAAGCGAAAATTAGGTGCTGTGAATCTAGGATTTGGGCAAGGCGGGAACTACCCGCGTAGTTTTTTTAACCCATTTCCAACTCCTAAACTTATCCTAGTCTAACTCCAAGTGTTTTGTCTCCATGTCGGGAGTGCGGTACTAAATGGGTCAGGCACCGGTTAGGAAGTGGAGACTCAGCCAAACCAGCTTATTCTATCCTTGGGACGAGCGACAAACATTTCAGCTCCTGGAACATTATATATATGCCCTTGGGACTGGATCCTCCAAACTGACTTAGGACTGGGACTGGCGAGTCATTGACTCGGTCCCGAGGACTGGGAATGGTATTCTGACGCCCTTTGAACATGTTGGCATGCACCTCGAGGGAAAGTCTAAAAGAGTCTACGTAATCCTATGAGCAAAAAGGCCGGAATACTGCTTTACGGCATCCCGGCGAGAGGCGCCGGGAGCGGCAAGCAATTGGTTTAGACCGGCGTTGAGTAGCGCCTCCTCTCCCCCAGAAATAAAAGCCACACATTTCTATAGGAAACTCCTACATTGGCCATCCAGGGCCCCGCGTAGCTCCGCTAGCTGTCACATTCGTATGTTGAGCTTGCGATGGGGTACTTCGACCCGCCGCAACAATGGCGACAGTAACTTCGCTAGACAAGAGTTCCAAACGCGCTGGTGTGCGCGAGAGCTTTGATCCTTTCACGAACATCCCCGCTGGCCAAGCGGGCAACTTAAGCGCAACAATCGGCGTGACACGTGGAAGTCAGCCTGACACTGGCTCCCATGTATACGTCACCACTTTTGGTTGTGCGTTTCGACCTCACCGGGAATCTCTCTCAAACGTCCCCTGTGTTTGCGGGGATTAACCGCAAGGATGCAAGGGCACTATACACTCACCACACGTAAGATCTCGGTAGGCGCAAGCTGTATAGGCAATAATCCGACATCCCTGCAGACGAGGACACCGTACGAAGCAAATATATTTGTTTTCGTCCATATGCCTTTGTTCCGTTTTTTGGTTTGTTCCCCGTGCCGTCATTTGTTCGGAGACAAACGATCGCAACCACTCGCAACTACTGGATGTTCCATGTTCCGCTCGTGGTCCATGCGGGCTGTCGGGCGGCGACGAGTAGCCGTCCTTGTTGCACTCGATTTTGAGGGTGCCATAGTTGGTCAAAAGGGCGTATGGTGTCGGTTTCTAAAGGGGGAAAAAATGTGGTCAACAGGGGGTATTACAAAAAAATGAGTAGATTTGGGGGGGCATACCCCCCAAGTTGTAGTCAAAAGGGGGGAGTATTTTGCCCCCTCTAGCCCCAAGCCGCGCCCGTAAAAAAAACAAAATGGGGTGCGTGCTCGGCATGGGCTGCGGGTGTCTTGCCAGCGCGTCAGAATTGAACTATAAGCAGCTTGGGGCAAGCGCGGGCGCTTTCCGTGGGTGGGTTTTCCCTATACCCTCAAAGGATTGCAACCCGGGGGCATACCCCCTTTTCACCTGTTCCCTTTTCAAAAAACAAATACCCGTTATGATACGATTTTTTCAGGTTTGGAACGCATGCAGCATTTGTACGTGACCCAGCAATGCCTGTGGAAGCACACGTTGCCGCACCAGCCTCCACCAACTCTCAACGACTTACAGCAAAACCAGCACGAGAAGGGTTGTCGATTCTTTGTGCGTGCACAGGACCCTGTCGGGACCGGCCTTGGTGCCGCGCGCGTCCAGAGCCGCGGACAACAGCGTACGAAAAGAAGGTGGACTGGTTTGGTTGGTTAGTTGGTTGGTTGGTTTTCTAGAGAGTGATAAAAAACACCACCCTGGGGGCCTTGTGTCCGGTCCCCTATGAAGAGACTTTTTTTCCCTTGGAAAAATTAATAATACAGTAGTTCTCCGTCAGCACTGCGTTGTTTTTGGAGGCGGTGTGACCTTGGATATAGGGGAAGGTTGGAGGAATTCAACAAACCGATGAGCTCGTTGAGAGGCGCCAGAGTCTTCTACCGCCTGCCAGGTACTAGTAAATGGAGCCCCGAGACAGAGGACACCCACGAGAGCGTAGGAGTAGAAGAGAGAGAGGAGAGCCGTGCTCGTTATTTACCGCGTGGCTGCTGGCGGAGTATGGTGGGAACAGCACCCCAGCAGTAGTACGTGACATCACGCCAAGTGTAAGCGATCGAATGTCCCACCCGCCTGTCCTGTCGCTCAAGAGAGGGAGGGAGTCAGGTCGCACAATTTTTTTTTTTTTTTTTTCTTGGCTGTGAGATACATTGCGCCGCAGGGTAAGGGGCGGAGCATAAGGGTTTTCGCGTTAGACTGATACATGAAACATCTGTGGGGGGGGGTAAAAAAAAAGGTGTTCCTCACGGAGGCGAGGGTTTGGGCGGTTTGCCGCGGCACCCTCAATGCTTAGCACGGCAGTGACCGCGCCGTCTTCGACAAACAGATGCCACAATCTTTAGCTACTACATAATAATATTTATTTTCCCCGCTCTCGCTTGCTCAAACGCCCCGCTTAATATCGAAATCCGCCAGAGTAATAAACACTTGCACGTACTGGATATTACCTCATTGTCTTTCTAGAGCCATCCATGCCGCTGCTGTAACCCCCCCCCCGCCCCCTCCTTCCCCACCACCCGCACCATCGCCTAGACCTAGCACCACGCGTACAGCAACCCCCTACACCTATGCGACCTAAAGCCCTTACCTCTCCCCCCCCCCCCCCTCCCCCACCCGATATACATGATAAACTGGTGCATTTTTTTTCTTTTCTTTTTTTTATCCTCCGGCGGATGGGGAAAAATAAAGCTTTGACTCACCACACTTCCACGTATTTTCATACGCGGCGTGTGTCGATTTAACTCAATTGCTTTCGCAGCCCAACGCTAGCTGGCGCACCCTTCGGGTCCCATTGTAGGTATAGCGTAAGCTGTCCCTATCAGTGGTCTTCGTTACAACCCCGGCAGCGCAAGCTGCCGTTGTATACGGATGCGTGTGTATGTCGACCCGGCCTGTCCCCTGAGGGTCAGTTTCGGTGGAGATAGCCACCCGGAATGTCATCTTTCCGGGTAGTGTGTGCGCAAGCTCACATGGTGCTTTCTTTCCAAAATCCGTCACATTTATCCCCATAAAAGAATGTATAGTTTCCACGAACAGATTGAGCTGCCCCCCCCCCCATAATAAACTGGGCATTCTTTCCATAACCGTCAGATTTATCCCCTTGAAGGATTTACAGTTTACACGCACAAATTGAGCTGCCCCGCCCGTCCCCTCCCCCCCTTCCCCCCCCCCCCTCCCCCCCCCCCCCCAACCCCGCTCCCTTCTGATCAAAACCAGGCCCCCACGTCCTTTGAAACTCCGCCCTCCCCTCACCGGTTATTCGATTTACAGGATTCACTTGATAAACGGATTCATTTCCTTCCATAGCTGTCAGATTTTGTCCCCCTCAGAAACGGGCTTTATAGTTTCCGCGCACAGACTGACTAGCATCACCCTGTTGACCCTGATAGCTACACTGTAGCTGCAAGGGGAGTCGCCGACCTATATCCTTAATTAGGACACACAACCCGTAATACGCGCGATTGGAGTGTCACACACAGCTTGCAAAGATGAGTTTCGACAAAATATTCGATCTCACAGCTGGAGTGTAAATAATATTCGCAAAACAAACGAGAAAAAGAATCGCGCTTCGTGCTCGCTCGCCTCATTATTAATATCTTCTGTTCAGACTTGCACCTTACAGTGCCATTACAAACGAAAATGTAAGGAACGTTTAAAAATTATTTTTGAGAATAAACGGTCCTTCATTTTACGTCGGGATATATACGCTATCTCTTCGGAGACCTTACCTGACACAAAAGCCTCCACAGCACGCTCTACAAGGTCCGTCATGGCCATTGCCAGCGGCCGTCCCTGGTTTTCCACACACATCTCCAAGATCGCTGCATTGACAGCCTCTGCTAGAAACGCCAGGGGCCGCCTTGCTCGCGGCGTGCCGGACCATCGGCCTGCTCCCTCGCCCTCCCCAATCTGTTCGCCCATCGTTAGGACGCTGGTTCGTCTGCCACTCCGGAATCTCCTGCTGTGAACTCGACAGGTGCCACGCGGCTTACTATGTAGGCTGAGTACCTGACGATGGTCGAAGCTCGGTGACAGGCTTGCTGCCTTGTGTCGTGCCATGAAAGCTGGGCACGCTGGCGCGATGGTGGTGCTGCTACAGCAGGTACCCGTACCGGTAGTAGTTGCAGTAACAGCAACAGCGGCTCGAGAGGCGACTGCGATTACGGAGAGCAAACTTCCTGCAGATGACCGCTGGCATGATTGCCTGCGTCTCAGCGGCATCTTAGGGAGGTTGACTCGAAAGACAATCAACACGCACACGTCTCCAGGCGCCGCAAAACACAAGTCTGACTGCTTGCGAGACGAACGCCTACAAGCAACAACAGCAACAGCAATGCACAGCACAAACACACTGCTGCGGTACTTGGTTCAACTGACCAAGCGCCGCCACCTGTGGTCATGTACGTATTAATTAAATAGTTCATGTGAAGTCTTTTTTTTTGTGTTTTTCATGTCTCATGCGTCTATTGGCCAAAATATTTCGAGGGGACGTTTGATTGGCTGTACTTTTTTCACTCGATTTATGTGTAGGTGTGTTGGGTTTTCGGTTGACGCATGATTCATTTACTCACGCAGTCACCCGCCGTCGTGGCGGCCAATTGCATACAGCAGTATCCTCTGCAACCTCTTCCAACTACACGGCGTCGATTGGATCCTCGCGTGTCACCCTTTCCCAGTTCCCTCTGCCCGCGAGTCTGTCTGCACGTCTGTACCACACCGCTCCTTTACGGCTCGGTGAACCGCTCCATTACGGAGGTCGGAAACAGCAAACTACTGGTTTCGGCAATAAAGAGGAGGGTATCTTGTATCCTTGGCGTTCAGGAGTAAGCAAAGACTAGGCTTACACCAGAGATTGAGTGCGCTTATAATGTACACGTCGGTGGATGTGTCCAAGCAACAAGCACGCACTGATGGAGCGACTGCTGACGCACATACCACCAAGTACGAGCTTCCGAGTGAA
The DNA here is from genome assembly GCA_012845835.1 of Undaria pinnatifida. NCBI lineage: Eukaryota > Phaeophyceae > Laminariales > Alariaceae > Undaria > Undaria pinnatifida. Next base: position 15,515,262 of record JABAKD010000010.1, read on the forward strand.
AATGCACCTACGAGACAGTAGTAGTAGTAGTAATAGTAATAAAGACTAGACTAGTCTATTAGTAGAAAGGCTGACCCCCGGCGGGCGTCGGTGCCGCCCTCCTCTTCGTCCGCAACAGGCTGGCCAACACGTACTCTTACTCGTAGGCAAATCGTGTCCCCGTTTGCTTCTTGTCTGCTTCCCCTTGCTTTGGCAGAGTTTAATCGACGTTCACCTTGCTAGTTACCAGGTATAGAAGTGTGGAAGTGGGTTGTGAAGCGCCGAATCTTCGACCCATTGCGAGACTTCTCCGGATGGATGATGACGGCAAAACGACAAGTAAATGCGACTGGAGCTGGCGAGAGCATAAAGTAGGTGACTTTCATGTATCCACAAACAACCATAGACGCCGCCGCCGACCAAAAACAATGCCAGAAGAGATGAGCTCTTACGATACGAGGCAATCACAAAGAAACGTAGGCGGGGGACAGACAACCGGGTGAGCGAAACGTGGGGCTGGGATTAACCTGGTACGGCACATTGTACAAAGTCGAGGCCATTCGTTGGTGGTCAGTTGGGGCGTGGGTCAACACCAGGCAGCGATAGTTGTAGCAAATTTATTTATAAGGATGTCCTTCTTTCTGCCGAGCATAGCTCAGGGGGGGAAGGGTGGTGGTCGACGGAAAGACCTGGAAGAAAACTTGTTCGTAAAAGTATTCAATCCATCGAACAGAGCAGCCGAGCTCCAAAACAATGTTCCTGGCCCGTTTGAGATCACGTGCACGTGATGCCGCGGTAAGAACTGAGTGGTGGCCTATTTATTGAAACCGAAAAGTTTTCGGGATAACACACTGGTAGACGCTGGGGGGATACGGTGGCGCGAAAAACGCTTCCAGCCGACCCCGGAGTCATCATGACCATCTACGGCAGAAAACCACTCACTGTTGTAGGCCTTGCCGCGACGGCGGTATTTCAAGGCAAGGAGAAGGAGCACAGGCGAACAAAAAAGGCGAAGACGCAAAGCATCAGGGCTCCCCGCGTGCCCTCCCCAACCACTCAAAGTACTAGCCTGGCCCGACGCCGCTTAACTTCACAGAGCGGATGGGACGTGGCGCGATCGACGTGGTATGGCTGTTCCTGATTTCGAAGGAGTAGTAGTTGTGGCGCCTATCTGCCACCCGAATAGGGCAACAAGCAACATGCAGTAAGGGGGTTTCTCGCCAGCCTAATCCACTCCTGCCTCTAAGTTGCCGGTGGCCGCTGTATGTCTACAGAGGGTCTCACGCCCCTGCCTGCTAACGTGTCTGAACCTCACATGGACCAAGGCTACGGTAAGGGGGGTACCCCCATTTTCACTGATGTGTTCGAGCCACTCGCACGAGTGGCTCTGTACTCCACGGATGAAGATGGTTCAGGCACTTGTTTGGACGCAGCTTAGATCACCTTTGCGTTGCGGAATAATTTCGTCAATGTAAAACATGAGAAAAGCGTAATATCGCATAGGAACAAAGGGGTTACTCGCGCGAGTGACCCCTAGCCACTGAAATAAAAGGCCCAAAAGGAGACCCCCCTACCGTAGCCTGGGTCCATGGTAGCTCTTTAGACAGCCTTACGGCACGCCGAGGGGGAGGCGGGGCCGGGCGAATGTGCCTGCAGAGGCAAGTGCGCCGAAGGCATCGGACGATTTCGCGGCGACGCGCGAACTCGAGGAAGAGAATAGGGTTGGATAGGAAAATGCCAGGTAGCTGGCGGTGGGGCTGTCCGGGGTATGGAGAAGATTTTGTACTCGTCGAGCGGGAAGGGTTACAGTACGTCTCATCACTCGTACGGTAGGGAAGATTTTTCGCGGAAAAAAATCGGCGGGAAAAATCGAACACCCCAAAGCAAAAATCGCGCAGGCAAAATCTGGCAACACCACTGGCGTTGCAAGGCACGCGAGATAATTGCTCGGGTGCATGGCAAAACATTACAGCAACGGATCCGGGGTAGTTCAGGGGGGGGCGGGGGGTGACCCCCTGAAAGAGGGTGCACGGGGCTGCCGGCATGATCGACTTATCACACGTGGAGCAGTCACTATCTATTTTCCTCTGTCGGATGGAGAATTGCTTTGCAAGCCAACACGCTCGAGGCGTAGTGAAAGAGCGGGCTTCGGATCGAGTAAGCTTTACTGAGGAATGTTGATGCTGTACGCAATCAGAGCAATTTCTTCTCTCTTTCACCACTTGAAATGCTGGCCAGGGCGGCCTCGTTCGACTCGTTCGAGTATTATTATAAATGTGTGCAGAACGTTTTCAAGACCGACGCGAGACTTCTTCATGAAACCCAGAATCTTCCGTTTCTTGCTGGGTGCTTCAGGGTTATCCCGCGCAAGTGAAAAATGTGCCGAAACAAAAACGCTTTTTTTTTTTTCTCATTCATAAGCTACTGAATTGGTATCCACGCAGCCAGAAACTTGGCAATTTTTTCCCCAAAACCAAGACCGACATGACGACAGCATCACCCACGGGGGGTTGATCGATCAGATAGATGACCCATTTGCAGCGACTTTTAACAAAAAACTATTACTGGAGGGCATATGGTATCGGCACCGCCTTTTTCAGGCTAAAACCCCCCGAAACACTAAAGACTTGTATGTTACAAAGGTATCGAAACAAGGCGCCGCAAAGGCCGCCGTTGTCATAACTACTATTAATATCACACCTACCCTGCTATAACTATGATCATACTACGACAACAAAATGCGTGACTCTATACCGTAGACCTGCTGCGTCCGCCAGTCTGCAACTCAAAAAATGGAACGGACGAGGAGAACAGCAGAGGGGAAGCGACCACGGCGCACTATGTTTGCAGGACGCCAGTGCTCGCCTGTCAACCATCGATTATCAAAATCAACACAGAACACGAGGGGACAGCTGCCTACATTTACTAAAACACAAATCCCAGACCAAGGGCAGAACTCCCATCCGGCAGTTCCCGCTGGAGAAACTGATCTGCTATCGGGATTCTTCCTGTTCGTCGGCGCAACTCGACGTATAAATCTGTGTGGGCGAAAGGGGTGGGCAGGGGGTCGAGGGGGGCGGGAGGCAAGTCAAGAAACGAAGTGAAGCGGGTGACACCAACACCAGTGAGGGCACAACTCTCCAGGAGTACGAATCAATCTCAAAATCCACTCGGCGGCACAAAAGTGACCTCTGTACCAACCATAGAGCAAAGTAGTTGAAGGTTGAAACCGCGGCCAGTGTAAAACATTATCCCACCTTCCGCAAAATGTTATACGAGTTCGATATTAATCGGTAGAGAACTAGCCAATGAAGGTGCTCGTCGAGACAGCATTTACGTGCGGCAGATAAACACGCTGTCGGCCGCGATTGCCTTGCCGCTCGCCCCATTGAAAATGAGAATCACAAATGTATTTCGCCGCCCCCGCCCCCCTCTCGTAACGTAATTACAGTGCAAAAAGGAGCGTGAAAAAAACACACGTACCTGCGTGATATATGATACTGACGCCTCCAAGGTGGCTACCAAGTAACCCGCCTCCGACAAGCTTTCCCCCGAATCCATCAAGTGCGTCAGCAACGTTTGCGGCAGAAGCAAGTCAAGCGGGGCCGAATGAACCTACACGACAAGCACACAAGGAGGGGCGCACAGAGGTCGTTGGGTGGGGGGGAGGGGGAGGGTTGTCAATGCCATAGGTTGGCTGGTGAATGCCGTGGGACCCAGAAATGGCCCTTGTAATGTACGCGACACCACTTCCGACTCTCTTTTCGGGCCAGGCTCAGATTATATTGTGGGGCAGGGTGTTCAGACAAAAAATCAGAATGTAGCGTTTCTTGTGTTTCGCGCCAACGTCCGAGCTATTGTCTCAACTCCCAGTTCGGAATGGGATCCAACGCAGCTTCCCGCCCCCCTCATCCCCATTATCACGAACACAGTTCAAAGGGGCTTATCAAACGGCGCACAAACGACACATTATTTGGTTCGCCAACTTCGCGTGGGTGCCGGCGACGGCGTGAGCAACACCAGCACAAAAAAGGGCAGCGAATGAAGCGAAGACATCGTCGATAAAATCAGCATTTTCCAGCGGAGGCGATCAGCTCAGGTACAACTCTTACAATGCATACAGGCCACGCAAACCTCTCCAGCAACAAACATGAAAACTCACCAACACCAAGGAAAACAACGGCAGAAAGTCATCCGCACTCATTGACTCCTCCGACTGCGCTGATGCGGCGCCCCCTCCCGTCTCCTCCACGTCGGCTTCTCCTCCCCCCGTCCGGCCACCGCCATTCGCGACATGATCACTGTCTCCACTTGCCCCGGCACCCGCTTGCGCTTGTTGTTTATCCCTTCCCCTAACGTCATCGATCTCGTTACCAGAACCGGTAGAAAGCACGCTGTCAAAGCTGTCCCAGCTAGAGGTTCGGCTCACCCTCGCCGGGGGACTAATGTCCATGGCCCTTGAAGAAGCGCGCCAGCTACGGGATCCTGAGAGAGGCGGGCGCGAGAATCGCTCTTCCGAGCCTGACGACCATCCTACTTCCCCTGGAGGCTGTTCGCAACATACTTGGTTCTCGCAAGCTTTGTCGGCTTCCCGCGTCGCTCCCGCTCCCGCGACGGCGGCCGATTCTTCGCCTTCCCCCCCCGCTTGCTCCTGCCGCATAGCCAGGGGCGAGCGGCGGCGTCGCTCGTCGGAGCTGCTCGCAGCGGCATAAGTTGCGCCGAGAGAGCGCTTATCATCGCCGTTGTCGTTGTCGTCCCCAGCTCCTTGTCCAACGTCTTCACTCGGACCAGCGGAGCTCGAAAACGTAGCAGGAAGGTCGTCTTTCTCTCGACTGCCGCCTGCGTCGGCGTTCTGGCAGAATGGAAACCCATCTCTCGCGGCTATCGCGTCTTTAATATGCATCGCAGTGTCTTCCCCTTCACCCCCCCCCTCTCCCTCCTCGCCTTCCCCGCCCCGGCTCCACCCCGTCCTTGCATCGTCACCGCGTGCGACACTCGCGATTTTTCTGCAGGGCTTGTCGTTGGCGTTTTTTACTTCACCGCTATCGTTGCCGCCGGCGTCAACCCTCTGGGTGCTCTGCTGGAGAGATGTATGGAGGTTGATGATGTGCTGGGCTGCTCGGCGAAGGCCTTCGATCTGTGGGCAAGAGATTTCACATCGAGCCGATAAAAAAAAGCGGGGAGTCGAAAAAAACAGGACGTAAGGGCGAGTGCGCACAAACAGCACCGGGTTCGGCTTCAACGCGAAAAACGTTAACGACAGCTGCCGGCGCACAGTAGACGAACTTGAGGTTGTACCACCGATCGCCCGCAATTAAAAAAAAATCGATCTCCGGTGACAATACACAAAACAGCGTATACGAACGCAACAGCTTGGGGGGAATACGAGTAAGGTACACATCGGCAATTTCCATGTCATGTCCGACGAAAATCACTAAACTTACCCCAAGGCGGCAAACCCCAATCCACACAATCGAGAAAGACAGGTCATCTTTAATGCTACACACCCTTCAGGGACCCAGGCATGCTGCTGCTACAATTTTCAACGACATCTTTGGCCGTTCTCGGCCGTATACTGTTACCGCGCAGCAGTGCGACTAGAGCCATCATGCAGCGTGTGCGTCGTACGACTCGCTGCAGCGCAGTTCCGGCACAAGACTTACCATCTGCTAACCCAGCAGAGCAACCAGCTTCGCTGGGTTGGTTACAAATACATGTGATGGACGCTTTTTCGTAATTTTTCGGCACTGATCCCCCCCCATGAACCCTGTCAAGAAAACCCCCACGCAAAATCACAAGCCGTTCGCCACAGCCGCACCTGGTCTGTCGGCAGAACCTTCCTGGTTGCTTGCGCCATGGCCTCCTTAGCGGGGGCCCACTCCTCCTTGGAAAGGATGCCGGGGCTCTCCAGTCCAAAAACTGAGGGGGGCGACCGGCGCAAGGCTTTGATAGCTCGCTTAAGTTTGCTGTCGACATGATGGGGGCGGGGGGGTGGGGGGGGGGGGGTGGGGGGTACTCATTTGTTGCTTGCCTTAGTCATTTGACCATTCATTGACCACGCATCCCTTTCGAGACGGAGCATGGGGGGTGATTGGAAGGGAGAAACGTAACGCGGTTATTGACGCCCGGTAAATAGGGATTGGAACCAATATTTAATCTCAACCCTTCGGGGATTAGACTATTCTTACTACTACTTTAGTAGACTACAGTGTGCCGTAGAGAAGAAAAGTGACCAAGAGAATGACGGTTACAGCTGTGGCCATACACACCTAACAAACCGATGCTTCTGAGGTAGCGGGTGATACGTGTAGCACCGGGGACCAGCACTACAAGGAGCTGTCAAAAAGGTCAACAGAGGTGTGGATGTGGTGGGGTGCGTGGGCGGGAAGCTTTCTTCTTCCCGAGCTGAGGAAAGACGGGGCAGTGAGACCAGCAGGAGGGTGAAAAACCAAAACCAACCCGGACTAGATGAATGTTCGCGGGAGCTTCTTATCGGAAAAGAAAAAACAGCAGTGCAAGGTCAAGCTGTGCTTGAAAGTTGGTAATAGCATCGCAATATAGAGCTTCAGCTAGCAGCAGCGTGTACCTGGAAACGGCGGCAGCGAGGAAGCATGCAGCGGGTTTTACAGCTCCGCACGTGATGGCGTGATGTTAAGCGTCGTCTCCAAGCGATCCGAAACGATGGTCTTGATTTCTCGGCACCGCACGTTTACGTGGTCGCATCGTTAAACTCAAACAGCTTCACAGAAACTCCCAAGCCGACAATAGAATAGATAGGAAAAAGCTGGCCGTTCGAGGGAACCACCTATCGTCAGGGCCCAAAATTAGTGTCGCCCTATCCTTTGTCATCCTCTTCGATAGCATTTGGCCACAGCGTCAAATGCTGGTGCTGTTGATAGTTGGAAGGCGTCAATCACTCTTTTCCTGCTCGTCCGCACGGCTTACCTCACGTCACCCTTTAGCCGCAGCATCAGCTCCTTCCAGAGGCAGCGCCGGAGGGGGAGATAAAGCGATAGCTCCACCTGGGTCGCGAGAATTGGCGTTCCAACAATCGCGAAGCGGGCGCATTTTTCCATGGTGGGCAAACCAACGAGATTCAATAGAACACGCGGGGAAAGCTCGCAAACTCGACCCAATCACGAGCACACACATCCCGATAAGGGCGAACCGAACCGCCAATACCCTCTATTAATAGTAAATTTCCCTTCTTTTTTATCCTGCAATTTGTTTCTGTTGTGTATGTTTTATTTTTCGTGAATTTTCCGAATCTGTCAATATCAACAATACTAGCATCTACTAATCGCCTGTATTCGCCATGCATTATCCCCGTCTCGTCCTCCGTAACCGCAGAGCTGGCATCTCTCCAGCACGAAGAATCAGGGCGAGCACCGGGTGTGTTGGATGTAGACGCGTAGAAACAGCGGCGTGATGCGAAGAACACCACACATCCTACACATCAGGCGATGTACAGGATGTAGATGGGTAGAAAGCAAAATGTAATGCGAAGAACGCCACATCAGAAAAAAAACAGTGTCCCGTGAAGAACATAGACACATCATTCATAAAGTAGCGCGGAGTTCGGCACGTGTGTGGTGTCACCTGTCGCCGAACGGCTTTGCGTGTGGCGGCTTCTTTCGTATCGCTGGTGGCGTTGACGTGAGATGCCTCCACGAAGGATGACAGCTTCTCCTCGTGTTGCTCCAGCACGAACTCCTGTAGTGTGGGAGCGAGCGAGCGAACGATCGCGGGTCGGAAGAAAATCCAAACGATGGGCAAGGACTCAGCGATATCCAACCGCTAGTCGACGGCGGTGAGTCAAGGCTACAACAATCCATGCTGTTCTATCTTCCAGCACGAGCTCCTGTGCGAGTGTGGGGGCGAGCGAGCGCGCGAGCACCCGCGGAGCGGGAAAAAGCCCAGACACGAGCGGCAAGGGCTCAACAAAGTCTGACCGGTTATCGACGGCGGTAACCCAAGGGTACCACAAAACCCACCGCTGTAGCACGCATCCCGCATGGGTATCGATGGTGGCACCAAACTGCAAAAGTGTGCGCCGGCATCGATGACAACCAGAACACATTCCAACTGTCTAGTCCCCAAAACAGGAGTGCAACGCTACGTATCGGGACCGACAAAGAGAGCTCTCTATCAAGAGGCATCCCCCATCTGTAGCTTCGAAAATGTTCCGCACACATATGATCCGCCACTGCCACACCCTAAACACAACAAAGAAATAGCACGGTACTATAGCGTACAACATCGGCATAAGCACTATCAACCCCTTCGGAGTTGCACCCAACCTTCGGGGTCAAACTACTTGGATTTTAGGGTGTGACCATTTTAGCAGCGGTAAACGGGCTATAGCTCTTAAAGACGCGCGTGCATCAAACCTGAAGGCTTCGTAGACGCGACGAGGTGGCTCTCATCAGTGACTCCACGTCGGGGGCGATCAGCATGTCGTTGTCGAAATCTCGCATTAAGAAATGCTGTTCGGTCGATCGACAAGAGAGGTGGAGGCGTTTTCGGAAAGGGTTAGCAGCTAAAAGGTGAGAGAGAAATCACACTGATGGCCCGAGGACAAAATATGACGGGTATGATAAAACGTATTGCGGGGCGTCACCGTGCAAGGCCGTCTTGGGACAGCCCACCGTGAAGATGCATGTGGTGTTGCATACAGCAGCGCGACTGTCAAAAAAATCTTGAAAAGCAGAACGCGTCGGCTGGACACCAATAACATCAGCACAGGCCACACAACACAACAAAACACAACACAACAAAACACAACACATGGCGACACAACACGACAAAGCACAACACAAAACATGCCACCGCACCCAACCCTTCCCTATGCTCCATCCCACCCCACAGCACACAACTAAAAACACCACAGGACACCACATCACACACCGTATACCGCTGTACGACACAGCCAAAGCCACGCCGGCGCGCGTTGGTAACGGGTTTCACTCGAAGGCACCGGCACAAAACCCCAAGGGGCTAAGCACACGAGCCCACCTCTCTCCCATCAAGACTAACGCGGGGGTACCCGACGCGGCGCATCGCCCCTCACCTTCATTCTAGCAGCGGGGGAATCGGCTTGATTGAGAAGTTTGTACAGCAGCAGCTCCCCTCTTTTCTGATCGCAGAGCGCCGGCGAAAGGGCGGCCTCCGCTCTAGCCAGGTCCTTCGGCATCCCCAGGAAGTCTTGTACAAGACGCAGACCATATGCGCACCTGCAAGCAACAAAGATAAAACAAACAACAACGAAAGGAACACACAGACCGCAAGGTTAAAATCGGGCATCATGCTCTTAAGTCCCTCAGTCCCCGCGCGCATGCATTTCACCACGTTCTGCAGCAGTAGTACCACAAAACGCTACGAGGGTATTTATTGAACACCAAGCACACGGTAACGCAAGCAATTGCGCAAACCACCATCTACAGCAGTACCACAAAACGCGATCAAGTAGTACCAGGTACCAGCAACATGACAGCTGTTGTCTCTACGCGTGTCACGATCTACACCAGCAGTACCAGAATATACTGTAAAATGCCATCAATGTACCAGGTACGCCATCACGCACGTATTTACATATATCATACGATGATCTACGGCAGTAGCACCAAAAAATGCTACCGGTATTAACCATACGGTACCATGATAGCGAGTGTCTTCGGTCGCGAGGGCACGCGTATTACAAAACGAAGCCCCCCCACACAGCACCTGACGATGATACTCAATCCATCATTGCGCCTTGACAAAAACACGAGCAAAACGCATGGTGGGGGAGTGAAGGTAGTAACACGCGGCAGGACAAGGCATCTCAGAAAAACGGAACGTCTGATGTCCCCCCCGGATGATGTACATGACCCCGACGGCCCATACTACTTGGTTTATCCCATATGGATATCTTATGATTACATGGAATATCCAATGGGATACGTGGGATGTCACGGCGTATCCCATTGAATCATATACCTGGTATATCCTGTGGAGTATCTCACGGAATCAAATTTGTCCCCCGAAACAACGGGATCACATCTATACCCACAGGACAATGGTACATGCCAAGGAGTATGTAGACCACTGCCCGGCCCGACCCTCTGGCAACGCAAAACAGACGAAAAAAAAAGGAGGTTATACGCCCGCTTGAAGGCGGTGCATGCCGCCAAGCCTGCGTTACGCAGCGTCTCTCCCCTCGCGCGCTTGCTCGTCGACTCGCTTCCCCGTCGCGACCAAAACACGTCCCGGCGGATGCTGTGATAGGGCCAGTACTTCATTTTTCTGAGCCCCCTCAAAGTCATCCCACCCTGGGGGTGCAGCAGAAGATTCTAAGAATTTTCTGAGCTCCCGACATGAGGAGCTCAATATTTTTCTTCACCCGAAACATGCCCTCGAAGGCACTAGTTCGCGCATCCCAACCAACCTGTTCTATCTGCTCGCCCCAAAACAACACCAATACCAAAGCCCGTAAAAAAATATCATAACAACCGAATTCTCTGTCAGGATTTTTACGCTATTTTTTTTACGGTTTCTCTACACGTGTTGAATCTCACGGGGCGAGGTTGCGCCTCATTCCTCGGCTTACACACAGGTACCACACAGATTCCCATCACGGTAGACAACTCCCACACTTGAGTGCGCTCAACCGTAACATTATCAGAAACGTTTCGCCCCAAAAGCGCAACCTCTGCTGAGGGCTAACTTGTCACTTCAGCGCTTTACCTCACCCGCCTACCAAGGTACACAACGAAAAATCCCACGGTCTACCTAAAACACTGACACACATTAGAAAAAAACACACGTACAGTACAAGTAGTAACATTCCTTACAACTATAGTAGTAGTAGTAGTAGTAGTTGTTGTTGTTGTTCTTACATTAACTCGCATAATCAAGTCCGTGGTCACAGGACAGGTCTCCAGTCGCTCTGGAGCTGAGGAATACCCCAGGGAAAAAACACAAACCCTATAGGCGGGTAGCTCATTTGTCGAGGAGACGGACCTATCCATAAGACTTTACTTCGCCAAAAAAAGGCACACTGAGGCACACAACGAAAACTACCACGGTTTACAGAAACAGTGAAACACATTGCAAAACGCGCATACAGTATTCCAACTACCCCCCCCCCCCCCCCCCCCAACCCTACATCTTCACAAACATAAATAAATACTAGAGCGGCTCATTTGTCGAGGAGGCCTATCGACAAGACTTTTTACTTCGCGAAAAGTGCTCTAATACCCTCGTCATAACAAGCGTCTCCCACAGCCCTTCCACGTCCGTACCTCGGATCTAAAGACGCGTAGGTACCAAGCAGAGCGAGCGTGCCGTGCAAGAAGGCTTCCAGGCCGACCACCCGCTCCTCGATCACCCCCGCTCCGACCCCAGGTTCGCCGGGCAAGAGCGTCGACACCGGCCGCTTCGGTGGGAATGGCAGGTCCGCGATCGGTGGCCACAGTATGAGGAGCTCTTGATGGAGGTCGCTACACTCGCGGCAAAAAAAAATACAACGGGGGAGGGGTCCGACAAAAAACGGTCAAAGCGGTACGCGTATAGCATTATTACGCAGACAACACAGCGCTGCAGGAAGGATGGGAAAATAGCGTCCGGGGGCGAAAAACGCTGCTGTGAATTAGAGTGGACACATCCTGTATAAATACAATCATCCCACGGCAGGGGGAGCGCTTTTGGGGCGAAACGTTTCTGACATTCTGATTGGTTGAGCTTTTCAAGTGTTAAGTATCGGTTGCCATGATAATGTTATAATATAATATATATTATATGTTATATGATATGTACTTGGTTTATGACTAGCGCGTATAAGTGTTGGTCGGGGCGCGCGAACGAATGCCTTCGAAGTAATGTTTGTTTCGGGTGAGGCATTGAACTCCTTGTGGTAGGAGCCCAGAAATTTCTTAGAATTTGATGCACCCCTACCACCGTGGGGTGACTATTAATAGGGGCCAGAAATTTCTCAGAATCCGATGCACCCCTACCACCGTGGGGTGACTCTCTTTTAATAGGGGCCATAAATTTCTTAGAACCTGATGACCCCTACCACCGTGGGGTGACTCTCTATTAATAGAGGCCAGAAATTTCTTAGAATCTGATCCACCCCTACCACCGTGGGGTGACTTTCTAGCTCTCTAGGGGCGGAAGGAAGACACTGCTGTGCAATGGCTGACGCCGTTTCCACCAACTGACGTGCCACAACCCCCACAACATTAAGCCTTCCCTCCCACTATTGTATATCAGCATCCGCACTTTTCTTGCGTACACACGCCCATGCAGCTAACCATTCGCGATAAAAAACACGTGGGTCTCGCCGCTGCCCAAATCCTTTTACCGCTGAAAAAACATTGTCCGCTTTAATTCCACGTAAACTTGTCGCCGACACTTTGGTTCTAGACGGGTTAACCCCCATGCGCCAAACACACCTCCATAATTTATTCGACGTTCCGTCGGCTGCAGTAAGGACGGTTCCTGGCCTAAGCAAAAACGTTTCACTGGCAGCCAGCACCTGAGAAAGGGCCTTGAGCATACATGGACCATGTGCTTTTTGATGTTTTGCTAGTGCAATCTTTGGGGCTGTGCGTTGGAGCGCAAGTTTGATTCAAGTTCGGCACACCTGAAGTCGCTGTATCCCGGGAATACCAGCCACTCGCGTCCCGTCGCCACATCCTCTGCGCGGAGGACGTACTGCACGGTCACGCGGCTAACCGGGGTCGGCGCCGCCGGCGCCGCAGCTGAATCCGCCACTTCTCCCGTCGCCGGTGGCCCCCAGACCGACGATACCTTCATTGGTTCCGCGGTAAACCTGTCATGCCGTGTAAACCATCCCACCGACAACAGTATTAAAAAAACAAACGACAATCTTAGCATAGGTAAGCGCACGCGTCCACGTCGTTCGTTGGCCCGCCGGCGTGGCCAGGTTGATCAAAGGACACACAAGGGACTGCGTCCAAAAACCCCGAACGCCGCGACACCAATTCTGCGACCAACCCGCAGGCCTCTCCGTGCGTACAACGACGCCCCATTCCACTCTTCCCCCACCTGCTTGCCGTCCGCTCACACACAACCACCGACTGACGCCTGCTACCATGGAGGCACAGTACCTATTTTAGGCTAAAAATGTTTTTCTAAAATGACGGCGCTCCTTAACCCTAAATCGTCGGAATTTCACGATTTTCGTCGGAACAATTTCCCTTGTATACTTGGGCCATGGGACTGTTCATCTCATATCACTGACTGATTCTACGATAGCCCCCCCCCCCAAACCCGCGATTTTCTTCAACTGAACGTTTTACGGCTGCTCGACACGAGGAAGGATGCCATGAAGAAAAAAAAACACAAAAACTTCATACACTTTCTTTCTTGCAAAGGATTACCGAACGATGACGTCGGGGTGGACGGGGCACCGTATTTCAGGAGAAACGGCCGGGAGCTGGTTTCAAAACCGGCGATTTCGTTTAAAGAAAAGTTAGGGGGGGGGGTTACCGTAGAACGACTGCGCTTTTGTTTCTCCCCCAAATCGTTTTTTTGGAGAGGTAAGGAGAGTCTTACGCGAGGAGCCCCAAAACAAAAAATTGTGCACCTCCACAGTGACATGTGCAATCATCCCCCCAATACAAGCACTGTCGCGAAACCCAGGTACAGTGGGTACCCGATTTAAGAGCACCGCTTGACAAGCCGAAACAAGCGCTCTTGAACCACAAAGCGCTCTACGTTGTTGTGGGAAATATATCGTCTTTAGTGTGGCGGGACAAGCCGAGTTGGCCTCTCTTAACGCTTTTACAACTGAAAACCCTTTTCGGGGACAAATTTACTTGAACTTAGTATGGGGAGGGATGTTGGGGTTCTGAAGGGGTCAACTCCCGAACGCTTTTACCTCGGGATGCTCTCACATCGGCAAACCCGCTGCACATCTTTCGAGAGCCAAACAGACATTTTCCACAGCAGGCGTTCGAAACACTCAAAACTCACTTGGCGTGCAGACACCGCACGTAAATGGCCTCCCTCAATCCCTTGACTTGCAGGACCAGCGAATCCAGCTGCGCGGCAGCGGCGGACTTGAGCAGCGAAGGGACGGGGGCGGCCGCCAGCACGGACAAGTGCGCCGGCGTTCGCGGCGGCTCTGGCGCCCCCATAGACGTCCCCTCCTCCCACGCCATGCGTCGCAGAATCAAGCCCGCGATCGTATATCGCTCCGCGCTAGTGAGGACACTGTAATTTTGTATTAAAGGGAGCAGCGTGGGCGGGCGGCCGGGCAGGCCAAGGAAGGGGGGGAACGGCTTTTAGTTAGGAACTTCCTTTGCCACAGCGGTCGCGGACGTTTGTCGCGGCATGGACGCAGACAGCAAAACGCAGCAAGCACAGCTGGCTTTTGAGACAGGGGAGGGCGTGCCGCGCCGCTTGACGAACAGATCGCAAATCGAAAAGAACGGACGCCCTCCATTTGCAAGACCGCGTCTTGTACCAATAAAAAACAATGTTTCGCACAATGTTGTTTGTTACTTCGTTCAGAGAGGTACGCAAACACGCAATACAACGCAACGTGGAGATCGCCACAGGGCTACGCCAATTTAGAAACAAAATGGAGATTTGAAACTGTTCAGATGTTTTCCCGCGGTGACGCCATCTCACCCGGCTTTCCTTAGCTGCGCTGTCCGCCACATTAGCTCTGTCACGATGGGGCAATCTCGTCCAGGGAGAGGCTGCCGCCGGCTTCCCGTGCAAACTCGGGAAATCTGACGGTCATTGGTGAGTCCCCACGCATGGCCCAGGTACAGGCAGAGACAGGGAACGTTATGGTGCGGTAGGTATGACAACGATAACATTGGGTGGGAGTGGCTATAGATTTGAGCTCCACCAAACCTCCTACTGCCATCGGCCCACCGTTGCACTGCACACGACTCAATGCACTTATCTATATGACGTCCACTCTATTCTACGACTTTGCCTTCCAGAGCAAAAGAAGAGCGGGGGGCACACACCACGAGCGCGAGCAAAGGTAAAAGGCACCGACCCCTCGGGGGGTATTAACAAAGACTCTCCGTGTCTGCCACCGCCTGCTCTCATCAGGCTGTGGTTGGAATGAAAGCACTTCGCAAAAAAACCCGCGCCCGTTCTAGCACATAACCCCCCCCCGACATTGTACTGTTCACGACGCGGACCGAGGCACAGCCTCAAAACAAAAACAAAATACGTCCACCGACCTGCTGAAGCCAACAAAAACAAGAAACAAAAAAACAAAAAACGCCCCGATCTGCAAGCTAACGAAAACAACGACAAGGATTAAAAGCCCACGGACCTGAAGCTTGACAAACCCTGCTAGGCTGATCGCCTTGGCGAGTAGCGACGACGTGTGCCGAAGCCCCTTTTCGAGAGGCTCGTAGTTGATCCCGTGGATAACATCGCCGATTGCGACACCAGCCTGCTCGGCCGGGCCTGCGCTTAGCTCTGGCCCCTTGCGAAAGTCCTGCAGAACCACATGACGGCCGCGAAAAATCAGCAGCGTCCAAAAACGGCAACAAACGCGAATAAGCCCGTGGGTTACCACCAGCGTTTTACCACCTCGCACTGCAAGCCTCGCGCATCGTGCATCTACAGCTGGGTGGGGTGTGTGTGGTTCGGACTTTATTTACTACGCGATTATTCTCCTTTAGGGGCGCGCTTGTCTGCTGAATGCTAGCGATTTACGTACACACCCAGGGTAATTTGCGGCGGGTACGGATTATACGTGTAAATCGCCGCCGAGCCCGAATCAGACACACCAAAACGCACGGGGCGCAAGGCACCTAGCTCTGGGTCTGCGCTCTTTGGGGGGGGTCACACTTTATCTCCTCGTTTTTCTACAGCACTGACCACTTTGGTGCTACCGTCATTCTACTGCAGCTGGACATCGCCCGAAAGAGACACGCACAAGCGCGCGATCGAGTCCCACAAATTGCTACAGCCGCGCCACAGTCATTTCATCAACCACACCACCAGTCCCAGTCTACCGAAGGCCCCGCCGCCCCCAGTGCTACCCCAAACACCCCGGGAAACCAAAGGGTCAAGCAATCACCTCGGCACAAATAAAATAAAATAAACACCCGAAAACCAAACTGGTGAAGTCATCACCTCAACGAACACAGCGCCGCCGCCCAGCTCTTTCACGGTTATCCCCAGCGACGTGGATCCTCCAGTGGGGACGTCTATCGTGAAGGTTACCAATCCGTCCTCGTGACCGCCCAGGCCGCTCCTGTCAACGCTACCGGTACTGCCTGATGAGCTACGCCTCCAGTTGTCGCCGCGGCCGCCGCCACCGGTCCCGAAAATGTTGACGGCAATGTCAAGCACGGCGGACATGCTGACCCTCGGCCACGCCGAGCCAGCCGGACGCTGTGTGAAAAAAGCGTCGGATACGGAGAAAAAAGGTAACTTCGTGCTGTCGTTAATAACAGGTAATAAGAAAAAAGGTAATTTCGTGATAGAAACAGGAACTGTGATGCGACAAGAGAGTCAATACCAGCCCAACACCATCCACCGAAACTGGCATATTATTCGTGCGTGAGCGGGCTGCATCATGGTCGCTGCAAGGTGTGCCTGAGATCGCGAACGATTATCACATGTGACTTCACACTGATGCGTTCGCCGTGAGCAGCCGGGGCACGGGCTGCAGCCGGCGGTTACACAGCAAGGGGAAAACGCATATATGTTGACACAATACAACAAAAATAACAGCCGAAGATTTCACAGCAAAGCGCGGCAGCAGTGTCACGAGACAACGCTCGTCGGTTCACCAAGATGTCACACAAAGCAGTTCGCTCATACTGTACCGCTTAGAGCGAGGTGGATCAACCAAACGCCGTACATGCAATCGTCGCATATACGCCGACACTCTGTCCCCATCCCTAGGCCTGACACGAAGGGCATTCCATCCATACCTCTTCCGGATCGTCCCCTTTTTTCCGTGCCATCCCTCCAGGAGCTCCGGTAGGCCCCGTCCTCGCGGCATTCAACGCGGCAGTTGCCGCTGTGTGCGCCATATAATTACCGCCCCCCTCCCTACGCGCAGGAGTAGTAGCACCACCACTTGCACCATCAGCACCAATAAAGGTGGCTTTGGAGGACGCTGATCGCGTATGCCGCGCTGCGCCTGTTGCCTTAGAGCCGTTGTCTGCTTTCGCCTTGAGGGGGCTCCTCGGATACGCCGGAGACAGCAACGCCAGACGAATTTCTTGCGCCGCGCGGACGTGCCCGATCTGTCGAATATTTTGTTTCCCGACCGTTAGCGGCAGAGTTTTCATGGGCGGAAATGGTGTTCGGTGGGAGTTGTATCGGCGGAAGCACGCGCATCCGGGGGTGGGGATTCTCTCCCATTAATCAGTGCGTGGGGGTCACCTTTGGTGGCCAGATGGTCCGACCTTGCACCCCGTTGCAAAGGAAGAACGTTTTCATACATCATACCAGACTGTTTTCGTACATCATGGGAGACTCGCACCAGCGTCTACTTTCGCAGTGCCGCCTGTCGGTTATACAACAACAGTGGTCCCTGCATAGCGCCGGAATGTTCTAGCCGGAAATATCGGCACTATGGCGGCAACATGCACTACTCTACATGCTGCCAATACAGACTGTTCCCACCGGCGCCAAGCGGTTTCACAGGCACTATAGGGGGCAACCGGCACTACTAAACCGGCACCATAGAGGGACCACCCGTGTATAGCACAACCCTCTAGCCTGCGTAGCCTGCGGGGTATAGTCATGCGGCTAAGTATGCTATAAATAGTGGATACTGCTATACAACCAACAAAACATACGCTTTCAAGTTCCTCGCATCTCGCAGGCTTCGTGGGATGCGTCGTGAGTTCGAATCTTGCAGACTTCATAAACGCATTTTGGTTGGTCATATACTCACTAGCCTATACCGACACCGCGATTAAGCGGCTATTATAGCACTACCCACTACTATCAACAGTAGCGTACATTGTCACCGTGACTGACTGGTTAAATGTATATATTCGCTTTTTGCCCGCGTGCTCATTGCGGTTGGCAGCTCATGGCCAAATCACCTTTGGCTGTATTTGCAACGTGTTTCTATATATCGTAGTTCGTGACCACAGAGCTCGTCTCTCTAGGAGGCATCGCCACGGATACTGGTTGTGCTGAATGTAGATTAGTGGAAATATCGGTTTAATGTGCAGAACACACAGCACTACCCACAATTAATAGCATACATTGTCACCGTGACTCAGTGGTTATATATCACTACCCACTAGCATACATGAGGCACGTTACTAAATGGCTATATGACCCTACTCACTAGTCTGCACTGCCCCCGTGACCATGTGGTTATATAGCACTACCCTCTAGCCTACATGAGGCGCGTGGCTAGGTAGACTAGTGCTGCCCAAGCGGTGTCGCCCAGAGGGGTGGGGCATGGGTGATGGGGGGGCGGGGATGGGGGGGCGGGGATGGGGGGGCGGGGATGGGGGTTCGCGTCATACGTTGCTGACGTACGCTCATAGTTGCTCACCATTATGCCGTTGACCCCAAGCATTGCATGCAAGTGGGGGTCTTGCTTCTCCGTCTTCTCCCCTCCCCCCGACGACTCGCGGCACTCTTCGGGGTCGCTCTCTCGCATCCACCCATTCTCTTCCTCGTCGGCAGCTGTTAAATCCTCTGAGGAACGCGGCTGAGAGAAGAAACGGCGCAAGTGGGGGTGGGTAGGTGAGCCGGTGGGTGGGCGGGTGGGGGGTTGGGTAGGTGGGTGAGTGGATGGGTAGGTGGGCGGGGGGGGTCGCTCTGTGTAGAAGACGCCTGATCACGGAATGAGAGAATCATTCCCGAAGCGAACAGCGGATGCGAAAGAGTGGACGGGAGAGGATTCCTCGGCCCCCTTGTGCCAGAAATGACTCGAAACGTAGGGGTGGCTTTGATGCGAACACACAAACCGCCGTACATTGGGTCCGAAATACCCGCCGCCATTGCTGTGGGCACCTCTAGCTTCATACCCATCGCTGAACAACTACGTCGACGAGCAAGCAGGGTATATGCTACTCGTGCTCGCCCGCTCCATTGTTCAAAAAAAAAAAACGATCCCGCCCGCTCATGATGATGTTTCCTCCGTGTGCAAGTAGGTGCCTCTGTTCGTTAACTCGGCTTCTAGAAGAACGTACATACGGCCGCCAATGTACGTATATACAGCCGCCAAAGCCCAAACGGTCGGGTTTACGCCGCCGGACGAGCCACGCTGCGGAAGCGAAACAAAGCGAAACACGAGAGTGGGGCTCATCACTATCATGGCCATTGAGGACTCTGTGTGCGGTTCGCGTGTTCCTGGATCCATAGCCAGACGGTTAGAGGTGTGGTAGTGGGTTTTGAGGAGCCGCATCTTCGACCCATGGTCTAGTTCGTAGAACCGGAGTTTCCCCGAATCTCCCATATTTCTGCATATGCGACTCATCAGGGTGGGCTAGTGTTAAGATACGGCCTCGAAAGGCCTGTAATTATCCGGATTTGAGCTCATTTGGATGGGTTTCGTATGATGAGGTTGGCGTTTTATATTAGGGAAAGTTAGGAAGTAAATCGGAGGCACGTGCCTCCGATCTCGGAAGCTATCCCGGGCTCTGGTGGAAACAAATAAAGCTACATCTCTACGAAGGAGCGAAAGTGAGTACTCTCCGAGGACCTGCTCAATTGGCAGACCTGCAGGGGGCACTCTGTGTCCCCCACCTTTAATTTAACATGATTTGTCCCCACAGCAGTCGTGGCCGTTTAGGCAAGTTGCGTCGCGGCTGTTTCCTTAGGTTTTACCGCAGCCGGTTCTTCAGACTGTGAGGCCTTGGGCGGCAACTGCACACGCTATGTCGACATATGGTGGCTTCAAGGGCTGTGTTTCTGGCATTTTTTTCCTCGACCGACAAAGCCCAAGGCTTGCCATACGGGTAATGGTAACGAAATTCATCAACGATAGCTGGCCTGCCTGACTTATTTCCCTGCCTCGCTTCAAGAAGCATTTTTTTACCTAAAACCACACGCCAGGGCGAAAAAACATGGTTGCTGTGCTACATCTTACCCTTCGTCAGAAAACACTCGAATACCAACAGACAAGCGTACTGACCCAACAGAGACAACACACATAAAAACAAAATGTGGAATACGTAATCTTCCCTATAATTATCACGCTTGCAAGATCTACAACTACAGCATTTACCTACTTCATTTCGCCAGCAAGCAACCAGCAGCTTGGACTGGAAAACAACAGCTCCATGTTTGCAAAAAAACACCAAAACAAACGGCTGTGAAAAATGTGACCAGCGGCGGGGGAGTTTGATCGCAATAAATCGTTATGAAGAGGCGTTCGCCTTGGGTCTGCAGCTAGACACAGCTACTACCGCATCATGCGTGGCACCGTACACACCAGACACACACAAAACAACAGAAAAAACCGCTGTGGCGATTTCGTCGCTGTCTCCGAACCAGCCGTTCCAACAACGTGGTCGTCTGCAAAATCGCCGGAGAGTTATTCCAGGTACTCGGAACACCAACACGAAGCAATTAAGGTCTCCGCTACGTACACTCACGACGAGTACTACTGCCGCTGTTGTCCTATGTAACACGTCTGTCTGGTAACATGTGATACGTATGCTGCGAACGTTAGGAGTGCCATCGGCCACGTGTCGAAGAGGTCTGCATCCTTTTGCGGTATTTTTGATGTCCACATGCTGTGGACAACCGAGCTATTGCAGAGTTACCGAGCGCCTGTCGCGAGCCTTTCACGTCGAAATTTTATCATACTTACACAGCGCGCAAGCCCCGCACGTCAAAACCACCGACCAAAGCATCGGCAAGTACGTGGTAATGTTAATATTAACTGGAACGGGCCCTTTTTCCTGTGTGAAAAAAACTTGATATCAGCCGCCGACACCCTGTCAATGATCAATGATGCAGAGCCGAGGGTAAACTACTGCAAACTGTACCAGCATGTTGTTACTGTACAGCAACACCACGTACTATCAACGCTCCAGGCTCCCAGGTAGATATCACAGATATATGTGCAGCAGTATAACATATACGAGCAAGACTCATGGCAGTAAGACCGATCGCAATGGAAAGCCGATAGTTTGGCCAAAAACTTTTCAAACTTTTTGGGGGGGTTACTTGCGGAAAGATTCCGGGTAACGTCGCTATGACTAAGAGGTTTTTTGCTGGCTCGTTTTTGGGTCATGCAGTCCAACAGGTCAATTTGTCTATTTTTTATCAAGCCTCGATCAACACTGCCCACCAAACACGATTGACCTTCAATCTCGAGATAGAGACAAGCCATGGTCACTCCTCTTCGTTCCGGACAAGGCCCCATGAGTGTAGGTGACAGCGCTGAAGAGTTCATCTCGATCCATGCCCTAGGGCGTGAGAGGTTGCTTGTGTTGTCCTGTGGCCTTCGGTCGAATACTCTCAAAATTCTGTTTTTCGCCCGTTGGGAGACGATAGAGAGTTCTTGTCTCAGTTTTCTACACACCAGCCGCCAAATGTATTTTTAACAGAAGCCTGATCGGCGCCCGCCACACATTACCGGCCGCAGAGTGAGCGCTAAACATCAAGTGGGGGTCGGAGCCCCTAACGAGCTCGCCACCTTCAGAGTTCACGACGCTGTCGTTGATTTCGTCGAACGAAGTGTGTGGAGAACACGAAATTGCGCCGCGTATAATCCAAGATCTGCTTGATAATTTCTCAGGACGATGTTGGCCACGATCGCCGCGAGAAATAGTTTTTTCCCGGAATTCTGGAAGTCTTCAAAAAATAATTCTACCAAATTGGGTCCATAGACGACCATTCAGGCAAAGTTTGGCTGGGATCTTCGAGAGTTTCAAACTTTTGGCCTTCCATTGTCACCGGTCTAAATGTTCTTTCGTTCTTTCAGACTTCAGGCAATGGCCCGGCAGCAAGAAAAACACCGCTGTGCATAGTCTACAAGGCCCTTCGCTCCGCGGGTGGCAGTCGCCGCCCGCTACGCTCGCCCAGGAACGAAAAACAAAAAATTAACAACGTGAACCGAACTGAGCTTCACGAATGATGGCAGGTGCAAACTGGCCACTGTGATAACGCCAAGAGTCTTGCCGCCATGCTCCAGGAAAACGGCCCGGACGCCACATACATGAGTATGCCGTATGCGTCTGGCAGCTTGCTTCGATCACTCGCGATCTACATGCCTGCCTCGAGGTTTGTGACTACGAGTACATACCTTTTTCTGTCTCTCTTTAGGATGACGAACCGGCACGGACACTGGGTGTGCTGGACGTCGATGGGTGGAAACATATGTTCAACAATAAAAACACGCACGTCAGTCACACCTTATGTTCCATACAAAAAAAACAATATTACGCCTAGACGGCGGTCCGTCACAGGCCCAAGTGCCAACGGCACATGGAAAAAATCCAACTTGGTCGCTGTGGCTTTGTTATTAGCTCACGCTATCGCTACAGTGGGATCCGAAGGATGCACCAGCCAGCGTTGGGTTGCGAAAGCAACTGAGTTAAATCGACACACGACGCGTATGAAAACACGTGGAAGTGTGGTGAGCTCAAGCTTTATTTTTCCCCATACGCCGGAGGATGCAAAAAAAATAAAATATATAGTACTACGTACGCATTTCAAAATTACAACAAAGATGAAAAACGGACAGAAAAAAATACTCGTACGTAATTGCTGCGAAAATGGAATTTCAAACCAAAATCAACCCCAAATGAGCAAAGAACATGAAATACCTTGTACTGGTATCAGCGTACCGGATACGATAACACAGCATTACCAGGTATAGTACGGATAACTCAGCAAAAGCCGAGCCAAAGAGCCAAAGAAGGGCTCACCTCCCGGGGATAGGAGTAACTTTTTGCCAGTTAAAAGAGTACGAGCGCGCAGCGCGATTTTTAAGAAAAACGTACTTCTTTTAGTTTATGTGTTGCAAAACAATACAACAGCAAAACACGCTATTTTCAACTATGTGATCAGGCGTTTCACAAAAAGCGGGGATTTTATTTCATGTCCCCGGTTTTGCCTTCAAGGTTGTATACGAAGGGGCGAAAAGGTCGTCTCCTGAAATGATGAACTGTTGTTGTTTTGGCTCTGAACCGCAGCGGTTCGGTTGTTTGGTTGTCTTCTGTTCAAACACACAGACATTCAAATGAATGGCACCTTTTGTGGCATCTTTCTTATTTTCTTATCGTTTGGTTTTGTCACATTTGTTTAGTTTTTCACTGTGTCTGTCGATCATACCCGGTGCGTACGTGCGGTGGTAAGTATCATGCACCATACCCTGGTATGTATAAATATGTACTTGTACCTGAACCAAACTCTGTTGCTGTTCAAAACGATTCAAAACAATTGTGAGGACAACACACCATTCTCCGCCGATATTCGACACACCATTCTCTGCCGATATCCTCCCTGCGCGGGTCCATACTTAACTTCTTTGTTGTGTTGTTTCGTAACGAGCCGCTGGTCTTGATGGAGAGGGTATGGGCTCGGGCACTGGAACCGGCACCGCTTCCACGGCGAGAAAGACGACAGGGAAGCAATGCACCAAACTCACCGGCAAGCAAAACACGATCAACCCTTGGCGAAACACTCGCGGCGACATGCGGCGCTAGGCACAAGACGGCGAGGAGTCCGGATGCATGCACCGCAACAACACGACCATCTATGGCGGGATCCACGCGCCAGGGTGTCTCCGCGGCACGCACAATTTTCTGCCACACACGACTGTTGTTTATACGCTCGGGGAGGGCTTGCTGCTGGCGGTGCGGTCGGCCGGAAAAAAACAAACAAACTGGGCCGGGGTGTCTCTGTGGCACGCACGCTCTGCTGCCACTGCTCTTGTTTATAGGCTGCCTCGGGAGGGGGTTGCTGATGCTGCTGGCGGTGCCGTCGGTCGGCAAAAAATGTACAAACTTGGTGGGGTCGGCCGCTCTATCCTCGGTCCATTCTCGCGGTGACAGATCTCAGATTCCGATATACGCAACTAGCCATAGTACAGCGCGGAATATACCACCACAGGTGCATGGTGTTGCGTGCTGCTAGAGCTGCAGGAACGTTTTTCCATGCTCCTCCTGTGAGCGGGCTGTGAGAGCTCTCGCCGCAGCAGCGAGCGGCGGGCGGCGAGAGTGTTGACCAATCACGGCCAAAGTGTAAGTCAAAATGCCAGTCACAACTCGAATCCCATTGGACCTTTGACATGCATGCCGCACGTAATTTTCAAGAGAAAAATCCAGGCGTCTTCCCTATCCGCTGGCTTAGTACCCAAAAGAAGAAAATAGGAATTACAGCGGTAGAAAGCAACAAAAAAAAATAGAAAATGGGAATTTGAGCCTGGATTTTTTTGTAAAAAATCGAAAAACGTCAGCTGTGAGTACGACCGATTGAATGGTTGAAACTCAACTTTGCAAGCTGCGTGGTACATTAAATCTGTGTTTTATTTATGATATGCCTGGAATTTGAAAGTATATACGCAAATACAAGCAGAAAGACGTGCAAAAAGAATATACGTAAAAAATGACAAAACAAACAACTCTGCCTGAGTTTGTGAGTCTCGAACTCACGACCTCAAACTCAATCTGTCGCGTTGACCATTTGGCCATAATACCAAAGATCCACGCAAGGATCGATCTCGAAAAATTGGTTTCCCGTCGGCTATTAAGAGCTGAGGATGGCTGAGAGGTGTAAGAATATGCAGAGGGAGAGGATCCAGGGGGTGGACACACCTGCAAGTATTTTAACAAGGCGCTTCGCTTCGCGGGCGGCATTCGCCGCCCGCTACGCTTGCTCAGGAAGGAAAAATTCAACGATTTACGCGAAGCGGACAGAGGTCCACGATTGATCGTAGGTGGAAACTGGCAAGTTTGATAGCGCTACGAGTCCCACCGCCATGCTCCTCGAATACAGCCCGGAAGCCACATGCATGAGTACATCGTATGCGCCTGATATATTGCTTCAAGTCTTCGTCATGTGTATGTCTGTCTCAAAGTTTGTGCTTACAGAGCTTTTGCCTATCTCTTTAGCATGATGAATCTGCAAGGACATTGGTTGTGCTGGAGATGTCGACGTGTGGAAAAAGTAGTTCAATGAAAAGCACGCACATATGTAGCAGCGTGGAGCATGTGATTGAAGTGGCAGCTAAGAGAAGGATGTTTCGCGTCACGGCAGTTATACCTTGTGTTCCATACTACGAAAAATATATTACGTCTAGACGGCGATCCGTCAAAGGGCTGAATGTCAGCAGTACATGGACAAAATCCAACTAAGTTCCTGGTGGCTTCATTACGACCATATCATTCAAAGAACAACAACAATGAGGAAAACATGATACAAATAATAAAGGTGGCTCTTGGCAAAACACTCGGTTTTGTCTGCTGGCTCGTGTGGTCGAACTCTGGTGCCGGGTCGAGACGAACGTACTACTACTGCTATATGTACTTTGCTGCTCTGTACAGGGCCTACTGTAGTCTGTGCTTCTGTGCGTGCAGTACGTACATGCTGTGGCTATCGGGGCTTGGTGTGTGCTTCAGGGCCGCAGAAGAAGCAGGTCCAAAACAAAAAAAAACTGAAAAAAGGAAAAAGAGGAAAAAACAAAGCAGTTCAGGGAACGAACGGTCCGGGATATCCAAATCCAATTTGGGACTTGGCCCCACTTAAAGTGGCATGTTCGGGGTGGGACAACGCGACAACACATCCGGGGCAGCCCGGCGTGATTTTAGGCCTAGTCGACGACCACGACCAAGGCGATAGAACGCGAACCTGAGAGGCGACGGGGGCAATAGCCGTGCCCACGCGTACAGACCATAGAACATCTTGCCCCGGCGGTGGCGCCTCAAAAAAGATAATGGCCGCCGCGATCCCAATTTCAACCAGCTCGCTCGGCCAAGCCGCACGAAAACCGACCCAACGGGTCAACAACACGAGCATTCGCTCAACAGTTCGATAACTTCATCGTCATCGCAGCTCCGCGCGCGGCGTTTTGAGGCTTCCTCCGCCCACCCAAGAGACCCTGAGTGGCTTCCTAACATGGGCCGCCAAAACAAGGGAGAGTATGGCGGCGGCGCGCACGCGAAGACGCAAGTCGTCGCTATTGTCTACTCTCGTCGGTGTTGGTTAGCAGGGCGTTGTGTGACTTGTTGCGGTATTCCGATTTCCCACATACTTGGAGAACAATGCGACCTTTCGTCGATAGGAAGCAAATCAGTTTTTTTCGCGAATCAAAACCAAACTGGAAAAAAATAATCCAACCTGTATTAGTTTTTTAGTCGTTAAAATTGTCCCTAAGGCCATTTCTTAAACTGTCGGATTTGTCAGTCGAAAGCGGCCTTTTTCGACTGAAGCCCAAATCGGGCTTTCTTACACAGTCGAAAAAATCGAAAAGGGCTTTTTCGACTCAACTTTTTCCGACTGAGTTTTCTGACTGGGGGATCCAGTCGAAAACTTTACTTTTCGACTGGATCTGCCAGTCGAAGAACCCAGTCGAAAAAGTTGTACACCTGTTTTTTGAACCCATCGCATCGCTCATCCCACCACAAAACACACACCCACAGGCCCACACGCCTATACCAGGTACCACACAGCAGTATCATACAACAGCGCCAACGCTGGCTTGGCTATCACTGCCGTTGCTTCTCGCCGCAAGTCAGCGTGGCGCACTCCTAGCTCCACTCGCCAGCAGCGTGTAAGAACTGGCTGGCCCATCTGAAGGAGGATATGTCGGTCTTTGGAATGAAATTCAAAGGGTGGCGAAAGGCTGCTCAGAAGGCCGGCAGATGGTTTCGACGAGTAGAGGAGGGAGCCGAGTTCATGCGGAATTGGCATGAGACGGAGAGACGCAAAGCTGCAGAGCGACGCGCAAAGGCTGCGGCAGCACCATCCACCGTCGGCATCTCTAAGCGGCCGGGGGGAGGGGGGAGGGGGGGAGAGGGGAGGGGGGGAGAGGGGAGGGGGGGAGAGGGGAGGGGGGGAGAGGGGAGGGGGGGAGAGGGGAGGGGGGGAGAGGGGAGGGGGGGAAAGGGGAGGGGGGGAGAGGGGAGGGGGGGGGGAGGGGAGGGGGGGAGAGGGGAGAGGGGAAGAGGGGAGGGGGGGAGAGGGGAGGGGGGGAGAGGGAAAAGGGGGAGAGGGGAGGGGGGGAGAGGGGAGGGGGGGCGTCCTGCCCAAGAGACTGAAGTCTGGGTCTGGCCATCATCGTCTTGAAATTTGTGGGCCTTCCAATGGCCGTCACAAGATAAGACCGCCCTGACTTCTTCGCCATGTTGCGTTCTCTCCCCAGTGCCACTGATGATGCACTTGATATCCTCTATGAGCCCAATGCCGCCTTTAGTCAGTTCCTATGGTCTGTTAGTACGACATTTTTTATCTTTTCCTTTCCTTGATTCCTCTTCTTGTCTTGTCTTTTCTTTTCCTTCCTTTTCTTTTTCGTTTTTCGATTTTTTGTTTTTTCTTTCCTTCATCTTCTTCTCTTCTCTTCTTTCTTTTTTTCCAATTGACTTGCGTCTGTCGTGCGTATGCGTAGTGATAGGTACTACGTGCAATACATACGTGGCAGTCTTTCTTGGGTGGCAAGCGGTATAGTCGGTTTTTCCAGGTGCGAGTAGTGAGACGTATGGACCTGGCACATTGTAGGCTGACTCCCGATTTCACTTTTATATGTTTCTGGTGGAGGCATGAATTGCGTCAGCGGCAATTTATGAGTGTACCACCTTTGGTTTGTTCGTGTTTTTTCCCTGGGGTATTCCTCAGTTCCAGAGTGACTGGAGCCTGTCCTGTGACCACGGATTTGATTATGCGAGTTAATGTGAGGACAACAACAACAACAACAACAACAACAACAACAACAATTACACGACGGCAGCAGCGCGCGTTATCGATGCTATTTTGCCAACAACGGCTACGCCTGCTGTAGCTTTGGCGGCTCTCGGCTGAGTGCAACGCCTCGAACGTAGCTTTCGCGGCTTCGGCTAAGCTCAACGCCGCCAACCCGCTTGGACGAAGGTTCGTCGCGCGCAAAGCACGCGTTGCTCGCGAAGAACGCGCGAAGCACAGAGCTGCCAACCGACTGTCGACTGCCACACAGCAGAACTCCCTCACACCAACCGCCTCTAGGAAGAGCACAAAAACTATAAAATCGACTCGACTGACGATAAGAAGGACCAGAAGAATCCAGTCGAAAATAAGTCCAGTCGGAAAGGGCCGTTTTCGACTGGCGGAATCCGACTGTGTAAGAAATGGCCTAAAGCCAATTCTTGTACCTGGTACAGGCGGATTCCGTCCGTCGAAAACGGCCCTTTCAAAACTTAAGTCCAAATCCGGTTCTTACACAGTCGAAGAAGAGCTTTTGCAACTCAATTTTTTTCGACTGATTTTTTCGACTGGATCTGCCAGTCGAAAAAGTCAGTCGAAAACGTGTTTTTGAATCCATCGCATCGTTCATCCCACCACAAAACACACATCTATACCAGGTACGACATAGCACTACAATGAAAATATCGCCGACGCTGGCTTGGCTGCTATCACTGCTGCTGCTTTCCGCCGCCAGTCAGCGTGGCACATTTCTAGCTCCGCCCCCCAGCAGCGTGAATCATACGATGGCAGAAGTGCGCGGTATCGATGCCATCTTGACAACAACGGCTACGCCAACGTACTGCTGTAGCTTTGGCGGCTCTCGGCTGAGTGCAACGTCACTAACCCGCGTGCAGGAGGGTTCGTCTCAGGAGGGTTCGTCGCGCGCGAAGCACTCGTTGCTCGCGAGGAGAACGTAAGAAGCACAGAGCTTCCAACCGATTTTCGACTGCCATACAGCAGTACTCCTTCACACCAACCGCCTCCAGAACGAGCACAAAAACTATAAAATCGACTCGACTGGTCGACTGACGACAAGGAATCAGGAGGCCCAGAAGAATCCAGTCGAAAAAAAATCCAGTCGATAAGGGCCGTTTTCGACTGACGGAACCCGACTGAGAGTAGGCTGAGAGGCCAGAGAACTGCCGAGGGTGGCTTCCGAAGGTGCCGGCATTGCAGTAAGTGAGCCTATAGTCTAGACTAGGCTATGCCATGTATGACTAGGCTATGCTATCATGCATTCCTAAGTATCAAATGTACCCAAAGCGACGAGCCCGGCATGATACCAAGTATGTACAAGAAGCACCAGGTGCAGGTACTGCTGTACTGCTATATGTTCGTAGAAAAAAGGTATCCAGACGAGGCACCAACGTACCAAGGGGGTACTTGTACGAGTACGTACTCGAATATAACCATTCTCGTCGTGTAATATCAGTCAGTCCTCGAATATAACCATTCTCGTCGTGTAATGTCAGTCAGTCCTCGAATACCGCCCTGAAGTTTGGCACCCAACAGGTCAAGGGCATTCTTACCTCGACAGGTAATCTCCTGGGAGCCGGGGGGACGGACAGATCGACGAGGCCGTGCCTGGCCAAGGAAGTCCTTAACACCGGAATGTCGTTGCGGAACAGCTCCGTCGTCTCGACATTGGCTCCTGGCATTGGATGCCCCCAGAACCTGCCCGCGCCTCTATGATTGTAGTGTTGGCTTCGCACAGCAGGCCTCCGTTTGGTGATGACTGTTTAAGAAAGCTCATCTATTAGTCTAATAGAGCAGTTGCACCAATATAGGAGGTGGCTGTAAGCGCGGTAAGGCGTACGAGGAGAGAGCATCCGCACGCAGACAGAGGGAGGGAGGCAGCAAAGCAAGAGGGCTCTCGGCAAGGGCTCAACAAGTGATTATGCGGGCTGACTCTCCGTCTCCGGAGCAAACATACTACCTCGCATTACTGATTAGCCATGAGTACAAGCAACGTTCCATAGATGCCTCGGGTCTGAAGACTGTCACGCACTGGGCTGGTGCTCCAGCTTTTATGTGATCTACGCAACAATCAGGTCCATCACCTTTTCGCCAAGAAGATATAACACGCATACAACGCGGATGAACAGCCCCCGAAGAACAGAGTGTCGCGACGGGACGGCGACGCCGGCGCCCGCTTGCGGGGTACAAAAAGGAGTTCCATCTGTCAGGGGAGGCGTTTTTTTCAAGAATATACTGGGTAGCCCATGCGTCCATCCCCTACTGCGACACACTTGGGCACCATGGCACAGGGCCACAAGAGGGCGACATGCGGAAACAAGCTGAGAGAAAATCCTTGACGAGATGAGGCCATTCTGGAGCATATTCCAGCCTGCTGAGAAGCCACAAATTGCAGTGGGAGAGGTGAGGCACCGGAAAGGATAGTCGTTTATCTCGCACGATTAGTGTAGGCCTTTTTCCTGTTGGGAGCTAACGTATGCACGACGAGATCGCCAGCACGTTGCTGGTGTGCGATGTGCGATCTAGGAGGGTTCTTGGTTGTCATAACCTAGAACTCCGAGCGCCTTCAATCATGGGGTCGTCGTATAACCTTACTGCAATTTATAGAGGAGAAACCACTCTCACATGGCCCCACCCGGCACTTGTTGCAGCAGGATCACGATCCGTTATGCGTACTGAACGTGGGCGGTATCGCGTGATAAGGATGGACTAGACCTCGAAGTAAACGGCACGGCTCTTTCCAATATCCAACGTGTTACCCTCGTATACAACAGCTGCCGTACGGAGGGCTGCGGCTTCTCTACCTCGGGGTCCCATTATGCTTCTACACGTAAACACGTTGCTTGTTGCTCGGGTTGGACGTCAGCTCGGGCCCGTATTTTAGTTTGTAGAGTTAGCCAATCTACTGCAGCTTGAGTGATAATTTTAAATTTGAGCCTTGAGTTGTGCTGCTGCCACTTTTAGCTACCAGGTACTGTATTAATACTAGACTGCTACTGAACACGACCGACCGATCGTCGTATGTGCCTGGAATGTGCGCAGCTCTAGACTGATCCTGCAGCTCTGCTCGTTTTTTTTTTGGTGTAACATTAATTCGCATTTTCCACGTCTGTGCCAGCCACGCCTGCAACGTTCGGGCCGTTGCTTGCGAACAGAGCAGCATCGCCTGGACACCCCCCGGCCTGGAAGATTGAAGGTTGGGTGTGTCTTGCTGTCTTCCTATAGGTTGTGGTTGGTAACCGTTGCGTCGACGTAGGGCCCGGCGTGGGTTCAATAACGTTGTAGGGTGCTTGCTCACGCGAGCTCAAGTATCACAGCGTGACTGTTGCCAGCCGTTAATTACCTTCCCAGTGTACGCGGGTGGTGCCGCAACTGTTGCCACTACGCGCCCGCAGCAGCGCAAAAAACCACACTTTCGGCTCAATTAATAATACCACCACCGACGTCCGTTGTCCGTACGAAGTAATGTTGACTTTCGACAGCGCGCAATCAGGCTCGCGAAACACGAGGACTTCTTGTGATCACACCTGGTTCAAGTCTCTTTCCCTCCCCGTGTTTCATGCGAACACCCTCTCCTTTTTCACTCCCACATCAGAAACATGCTCCGGGAGCCACCAGCCCCCCGCAGCCCCTGCCCGAACCTCGGTCTCCAATTTTCCAACGGTACCCGCCGCAAGCACAAGAATGGGCGTTTGCCGAGAACGCTGACGGTCAGCATCTCCAGTCACTGTGGCAGAACTTAAAGGCCGGCGATGGACAACCGCTCGCTAGTCGCGCTGGCTTCCTCGCCTTCGCAACAACTTTAAGGCGCGCTCTAGAGACGTCAAGAACAGTTGCCGTCACAGCAACGGTTTGTGGCGATGGCAGTGCCATTGGCGATGGGCCTGACCCCAGCCTGGCGGTGCGGCTGGCGCCTTCTCGGCCGCCCCAGCACGAAGATGATTCCGAGGCTTCGCGGTGTTCGCCCACTGTTGCGGCGGCCCCGACTGTCACCGGGGGCGCGCGTGGCATCCCGACCGACGTGGTCCGCGGCCTAGCGCAGGCAGTGCTCTCAGCCGCGGTCTGCCGTTGCGGCCGGGAGGTGGCAGCGGACTCTCCTGTCGGACTGGGATGCCCAGCACATGGACTTGCCGCGCTCTCCTGGGCGCGGATTCTTCCGATCGGTGGCTTGCGTGGCGGATCGGAAGATATGCGCAGGGGCGGGGGAGACACAAAGGAAGCTTGCCTTGGTGATGGTGCTGCTGGTAGTGGTGATAGTGGTGGTGGTGGATTTGGTGGTGGGCGGGGTGGGGATGGGGGTGGTGGTGGTAGTGATGTTGGTATTGGTGTTTGTGGTGGTGCCACAAGCGATGACGATGGCACCGCAAGTTCGACTTTGGATGGAAGGGCAAGGAGGCACACGGTCAATGGAACAGAGCGAAGGCGAGCGTGCTTGGTCGAGGCCCTTCGTGCGCTTTCGATGGCTTGTCGATGGCCCCACACGCGGGAGGAATTAACGCGTCAGTGTCGGGGAGGACATGGTGGCATCGCTAAGGGGCTGGGCTTGCTGTGTGATGCTTTGTGCGCTCGGGTGGTTGAGCTAAGGCGGCGACGACAAGGGCCGTTCCGCCGCCCGATTGCCACGGCAGGCGCGAGCACTGACCTGTAAGAAAGCACGGTTGGCTTTATTTGGTGTTTCGTTGTTGTTTTTGTGCCGACACGATGTCTTACGGCAAACTGGCGGTGCTTCCGTTTTGTTGACCCGATTTTCGCCTTTCGAACCTGATTTGAAGCTCTTTTTTGTCCCTCGCTCACGGCGCTAGAGGTGGGGCTCTCGTTTCCAGTTTTCCTGTTTCGAATACGCTTCGATTTTCTTACCACAGAAGCCTTGGATATTTGTTGCGTGATACGTTTCGAAGAAAGTTGAACACCCAATCAGCCGACCTTACGCTTACGCATCGCTTCGCCGGTCGTGTTTCGCCAACCTGCAACGTTTCCTGTTCCCTGTCCCTCAGCGCCTGGCAAGACCTGCTACTTTTCGTGCACTGCGTGGTGCCTCTTGCTAGAATCGTGGCAGACAGTGCCCCCGCCGCGGCGGCTTGGTACGATCTCGTGAATGACAACACTCTGGCAGGGACCGGATTGCCACGTCACCCTTGGGTCGGTAGCGCTACCGGCGGCGGTAGTGTCCCGAGCTGTTCTTTGCCTACTGCTGCCAACACCGCTAATGTTGAACGGAAGCCGAAAGCTGGTGGCATGACGGTGGGTGGAGAATATCTCTTCACGCCAACCAACGCCCAGGAAGCCGAGGCGTGCGACGTACTCTATCCGGACAGCGGGGAGGCGAAGTTCGCCGCCATGGACTCAGTCGCTGATAAAGACGAGTGGTCTGCAATTCTTATCAACGCTAGCCTTGTGCGTTCTCTCGTTGACGCTCTGCAGACGTGTCTAGATGCTCGCGTAGCCGCTCGAGGGGAAATTGCAGGCGACGTGCGTAAGCAGAAGCCGCAGCTGGGCAAGAACGGCAACCCAGAATCACTCTCGTCGCCCGAGCTAGCGGAATCTAAAGCCACCAAACGCTGTGTGCCTCCGCAAGGAAAAGAAGGCACGGGTGAGGACGGCGACGACTGCCTCGGGTGTGAGCTCGACTGGGCGCAGGTGACCGTGACGCTAGCTTTGGGCGCCCTGCTTTCGGCCCATCGGCTTGCCGCTCGCGATCGATTTCAGCTCGCGGGAGGTTCGCGACGCCTTCATCGAGTCGTCTCTCAGCCGCACAGTGCCCGCGACGTTTTGCACACCTGCTTGTCTCGCCGGGAGGACTGCACCGGTACTGGAGCGCCCGCCGTGGCTATGCCTTTTCTGCACGAGCACTGTACCCTGGTGTCCATGCAGGTGTTAAGGTTATGTCTGCGCTCTGGCGTATCTGAAGTGGTCCCACCCGATGTCATTGAGGGGGCGACGCAGATGGTGGGAGCGCTTTCGCCACTTTTGCTGTCATCTTGGGCGAAATGTGGCGGTGGTGGATCTCTCGACAGGGGCAGAGGGTCCCGGCCACGTTCACGGGGACCGTCTGACGACGACCGAGAGTTTCAGCGAAGCGGGAGGGAAGCTGGCGCCGCGGACGACAGCAGCGAGTTCACCGTACCTCGCCCCAAAACGAGGCGGAGACCCCTGTCGCGGACATTGCTGCCGCTGGATTGCCCAGGAAAAGTGTTCGTGCAGGCACACACTCGTTCCACAAAGGAAAGTACTTCCTCATCACAGCAAGACTCTGCCTCAACGATTGGCGGCCGCGCTGAGGTCCATCATACTCAAGAGGGCCCTTCTTATCTTCTGTGTGGGTGAGTCGTGGGGTAGCCACCGTTGTCGTTGATGTGCTTTCGCAAGGGTTTGGGTTTTCTGGCATTGATTTTTTCGAACGGTAGCATGCGGATGGGGGGTGGCTGACGAATGAATTTGGCAACTCATCTGTGCCATCATTAGTGCACCTCTATTTCATTTTGTGTGTGCTCCGTATCCTGGTGCTAGGAGGTAGGGAGAGGCGACGATTGATGAGAACACGCGCTTTTTTTCGGCATGATCGCCGTCTATTATACCTCGCTCGCCCTCAAGTAGCTTTTGTGCGAGCGAATTATCAAATTCGGACTTCAGGAGGGAGACATGACGAAACTAAATGTCGATTACAGCGTCGGTCACACGAAGCAGCCCGGGCTACCGGGGTAAGGGATGTGCCCGACGCGCGACGCTAGAAGCTACACGGCACGCGTGCAGCATGCTGATACTCGCACTGCTACCCGCTTATCTTCAGACGGTTGCCAAGATCACACTTCTCGTGTCGGTCGCTGAATCTGCGTCCCAAAAGGATTAAGCGATTGCAGCCGCCGCTGTGGTCGTGTTTTTTTCTTGCTGTCTTGATGCCGTACTGGGCCCGATCCCCCCTCGCAATATGCTGTGTTAATTTCTCCCACGCCTCCCTTCCCCCTCCCGCAACGGTTTGTTGCAGACCTCGACCGGACGAGATCGCCACCTCATTCTGTTTTCCCGACTCTGCGGGTGGGGTGGAGGGCGGCATAAAGATGCTCGCGCGTGATCGAGGTCCAGATGCTGTCGCTGTGGCAAGCGCTCTCCACTCTCGGCTGGTGGCCTCGTTAGCTGTAAGCGACATCCTGATACTCGCGCAGAGTGGGTGTGGGTTACGCTGCCCCCAGGCGTCACAGGGGGAGGTTGATGAAAGCACCCCTCATGGGGATTGCGATGCATTAACCGTGGATGCGGAGGGTGTACCATCGGAAGCTCCGTTGCCGGAGTGCTCGTTGGTGGTGCTCATGCGCTTCCACGACAGCATGCTCAGCATTATTGGGGACTGTGCGGTTATAGCCGAACGGTGTCATGGCTCGGCACACCCGCCGAGAGAGACTGGAGCTAGAGAGACAGGAGCGGGGGTGGCGGCGTGTATAGAGGGTGTGGTAGAGAGTCATAGCGCTGTACTTCGATCGGCGTTGATGGGTTTTTTAGAGCTTGTCGTTGGCTCTCATGTAGTGTCATGCACGCAAAGCGCAAATGACGATGTCGGGGCCGGCGATGGCAGCTCGCGGGAGCAGTCCGCGGACAAGGCGATACCGTTGCGACCTAGGGTTTTTCTTGAAAGCCAAGGGAAGCCGAGCCGATTACCATCCGCGGGTGAACACGACAAGGCTGTCGCTCCTGTTCCGCAGCTTGTAGCTCTAAGATTTTTCCTCCAAGCCGTGCTCCGCTGGCCTCGCCTGGCGGTCAAACTTATGCAAGAAATCGGCGTGTGGGATATTCTTTTCTCTGAGCGATTCCTGTCAGGGGGTACGCGTCTTGTTGCCCGCGCGATCGAAAGCTTGGCGGAGGAACCCGTCCCCAGCCGTGTGGCCGCCGCTACTGCCGCGCTCGGTTCTGACGGCCCTAGCACGCCCGATAACGGCAGGAGTGTTGGCGACGGTGCGATCGGCTGGGGGCTTTTGCATGATGCGACCCTGCTCTTGCTGGAGGCCGTCACGGTATCGCGATGTCTTCTGCGCATGGAGAAGATGGCTGCCGAGAGCTCCGCGCAGCGGCACACGCGGAACCAGGGGAAACCAAAGTTGCGCGCCATCGGGGGTGACGATTTGGGACCTGACAGGCCGAGCGAGGTCCGGAAGTACGTGAGCTTTCTTGCACGAGACGAGAGTACCCAGTCCTCCCCTATTACCGCCATACAGGGGTGCAGGTGGCTTAGTGCTGTGGTGGCGACGGAACTGGCCGTCGGCGGGGGCATGCTTCTACCAACTACGCTCCGCGTGGCTGCCGTTCGCCTGGCCTTCCGGTTTTGCGACCGAGGAAACGTGATTGGGTCGGAGTCGCGAGGCTTGGGAAGAGCGGCGTGGCCTTTAGTCCACACGTCGCTGTGCCTGGTGAGAGACCTCGTGAACGCAAATGGGCTTCAAGGTGAAGGGTTGCTTTTCCAGACCGCGGCTGCGATCGCTCTGGATGTAGACGCCGCGTCGGTGATGCCGGCGGCAACAGTGAAGTCTCGCACTC
This sequence comes from Undaria pinnatifida, assembly GCA_012845835.1. NCBI lineage: Eukaryota > Phaeophyceae > Laminariales > Alariaceae > Undaria > Undaria pinnatifida. The sequence continues at coordinate 15,551,598 of JABAKD010000010.1, forward strand.
ATCGCGCCACGGCGTCGATGACTTCTGATGCTTCGACTCCCACCTTGCACACTGCGAACACAGGGTGGGCTCCTGAGAGCGCCGGGTCGCGCACGCCGCTCAGCGTCGACAACGCAAGTCCGCGTATGTGTCGCGGCTTTTCGTTTGCGGATGCGTCTTTATCACCGCTTAAGCCGCGGTCTCTACCGGAGATGTTATTCAAGGCGGCGCTAGACCCTCGTGCTCGCTGCGCAGCTTTGTATTTTGCAGCCAAGCTGGGGGTTGAGTCGGATACAGAGATGATGTATTCGCGAGACGTAGACGTTTGGAGTCCGAAGTGCCCGACTCGTCAGCAGGGAGGCCGAAGGTCGGGCGGTAATGATGCCAGACGGTCGTTGGCCAAGAGAGAAACGGTGGTGGAGGTGCTCAGTGGGCTTGTGGAGGGATACCTTTGTCTGTGTGAGAGGGCAGCGGCTGCAACGCTTGCGGGTTCAGCCGATCCAGACGATGGAGAAGTCCTTTTACTCGATGCTCTGAACGGCGCATGTATGCTGATGCGCCTGGACGCGCCGTCGTATAAACCGATAGAAAGAGCTCGCGCGCGGGGGGTCAGGGACGGGCCTGGTTTTAGAGCCGTTGGTGTGCCATCGTGGGATGCAAGGACAAGATATTCGGGGGTATCCCCCTTGCTGCAGGAAACCTTTCGAGAGCACTGGGCGTCCGCTCGCCTACTGGCGGTGCTTGAGAGTGTTGTTGCTGGCTCGCTAACACTCATGTCGCCGGCCGTTACGATTTCGAATTGCGTGGACGTCATGTCGACATCTCTGGCTCTTTTCACCTCCATGATGGCCGGCAACTCTCTCTGCAAGAAGGCGTTTCAACGGGCGGTTATTGAGCGATATGCCAGGAACATCGCTGCTTCGGCGGCCGTCGCGCCGTCGTCGCAACCTCATGGTGTAGCAGGCGCGGCCAAGCGGATTGACGGAGGGTCCTTCGCCGCTATCGCGGACCTTGCTGCCGTGGTGCCAGCTGAAAGGTTGTCCTGCGCTTTAATGGAGATGCTCATGGATGGCGAAGTTCCAGCATGTGTCCTAGAGGTTACCAAGGCAGGGCCCGGTCATGAGCGGGGTTGGGGGGATGGAGGCAACGACCAGAGGTTGGAGGGAGTGGGGGGTGACGTTGCTAGTAGGGATGGGGGTTCAGGTTCGAGGACGGTGGTATCACCACCTGAAATTCGGAACCCGCTGGCGGTCCCGCTGATATTTGAACTTTTGCCGGCCTGGCCCGTGCTGGAGCAAGAGCGCATGATGAAGGCATTCCGTTTGCTGCTGAGGGGCACGGGCGGGGGAATGGTGAACCGGTCGTTGTGCTGCGACATCAAACCTGCGCTAATGGATCAGGTGCGAGAGCATGCGAGCTTTGCTGAGTCTGTGACTCGTTGCGGACCCAATTCCACTCGCGACAGTGGTTGCCTCCGCTCGGGTAGAGGTATACGAAATTCAGTATCGTGAGCACCGATCGCGTTTGCTTCTTTTACTCAAGACCTCATGTTATGCGGCTTTTTTTAAATGGTACGTTGTGCATATGTGTGTATTATGGCGTCGATTTGGTTGGTGACACGGAGGAAGCCGGTCGCCCGCAACACATGTTTTTTGGGTGCTGCGTTTGGTGTTGGAATCGACCCAATCCACGATTCTTGCACTCGCTTTTGTAGTTGCTTGAGCTAGAACTTCCAGCCTAATTTTTGTTTTTCTGCTGTGCCCGTTTCTTCGTGCCTGCCCCGCCCCTCCAGCTGTTGGACATCCTCCCTCGGCTAGACGCAGGCGGAAGCGAAGGAGAAGATGCGCTGCAAGGGCTTGCGATTGACCTCGTGCGACACCTAGGCTCTCATTCCATCAACGTGGCACAGCTGAAAAAAATGTTTCGCTTGATGCAACCGCTGTCGTCCTACCCGTCCTCTGAGCGCGAAGGCGCCACCAGCTACGTGAATAGGCGACGGCGTTCCGTCTCGGGTGCGAAAACACCGCCAAAGTCCCTCGCCGTCCCGTTACAGCCGCCCTGGCTGTGTTGTCTCCTCCGTGCGCTTCGCGGCATGATGGACGACGAGCCCGGACCCCGGCGCTTCTTCCTATTTGACGGCCTCAGCTCAGGCCTTCGTCTGCCCGAGATGCCACGCTGGCCTGCCCAGAAGGCTTACACGTTTTGCGCGTGGGTCCGCCTGGAGGCGCCACCAACACCGTCTACAGGTAGAGCTGGTAATATCGGTGGCGGTCACAACACCGCTAGGGTAGCGAGAGCTCCCTGCCTCTTTAGTTTCTGCGGGGAGCGGGGGCAAGGGGTAGCAGCTTGCTTTATCCCCCTGCGGAGGAGGCACGGACCCCAACGCGGAGCCGCGGCACCAGCTGAGACCACCGACAGAACGACGCCCCAAACGTACGCGCTGGAGCTAAGGGTAGGAACCGGACGGAACAGACCCCCGGCGTGCGTTCGTTTTCCAGGTGCCGTCGCCACTGCCGGAGAGTGGGTGTTTGTCGCTGTCGTGCACGCGGCGAGCAGTTGGGGTCAGCGTGGGGAGGCGTCCGTTTTGGTTGACAGCTGCTGGCGAACCTCGGCTTCACCTTTCCCTCGGTTTGGAGACGGCGGGGTGACGACAGCGTCCGTAGCTTGTCACTGCCCACCTCAAAGGCTCGAGAGAAGGGATCGTTCGTCGGACAAAGAGGGCGCTGGCGCAAGGATTGCTGGGCGGCCGATGTTGGGTAGCCTTTGTGGGCAGGTGATGTTTTTGGCTTAGAAATAGTACGAGTAGCGATGTGTAGTTAAAACGCTGAATATCCGATTAGTGGGGTTACACGGTGGTATCAGGATGAAGGAAATGTTACTCGATGCCCGCATGCGTGAGCATGGGGTAGTGCGGGATACCTGGTGCCGACGCCTGACACTCCGGCCTACTGTACGTGGGCCTACGAAGAACGAGTAGGAAGCGTGGGGCTACAAAGGTCGTGTGCTCGTTCATGATGCGCCCACGTGCCCGAGAAATACTTTCCGGTGTCGACGTTGGTTGAGCGTATCAGTATTAATGTGCGTGTGTACACACTCAAACGGCACGACACTGATTTTTGCCTTCGACCAACTTCACCTTCACCCCGGCGTACGGACGTTTCAGATGGGACCTATCTACCTCTTTGCGGGGAGCATATCCGAGGAGTTGCTGCGCGGTATCAGGCAGCTCGGTCCCGGCTACGCCTACAGTTTCGAGCCTCCACAGATCGACTCACGGGAAATAGCTTTGCTGCCAACGCCCGATCCCCACCTACAAGCACTGTCGGAGCTGGATATGGATGTTCCAGAAGCGAGCTCGACGAACTTGGGGAAGGCAAGGAGTGACAGCGGACTACGTTGCGCGGAAACGCGGGCTGAAGCAGCATCGGTGGCAGCGCGACAGAACGCGTATCTGGCGGCGCTTAGTGGTGCCCTCACTCCGCGCATTATGCTCGCGTACAATCCGAGTGTGTGGGGTGGCGAGTACTTTCTGGACAACACCCCAGAGTGCAATCCTGTGAGATGGGCCAAAGGGTCTCCGACGTCCTCCTCGACGCGGAAGCAATGGGAACCGGATGGAGCATCACGTGCCCGGACTATCTATTCCATGGCCGGTAGTCATGCGCATGTTCTTGTTCAACCCCGTCATCCGAGCGCCCATCGAGGGGCCAGCGGGTTGGGCGGTAATAGTGGCGGGGCGCAAGCTGCGCAGGCCCGCGGTGACGGCCGAAATCCTCCGAGTCACCGCCCGAACGCCACTCGGCGAACACGCGGATGGTCTGGATGGTCAGGGTGCTCGGAGGAGGACAATGTCTTCGGTGGGGAGGAGGGCGAAAGCGCACCGTCCCTGCGCCCCCACCCTCGGCCAGGCTACATGCACGCGATGAGACTCCCGGGCACGCGGGAATGTGTGACGCGGGACGTGCGAGATGCTCTCGACTGTCTCGGCGGGGTGAAGGTGCTCCTGCCTCTGTTTGCGCAGTACGACCATGGGGTTCTGCAGGATACGGGAAATGTTAGCTATCGGACCGACCCGCGGTTGAATGAAACCGTGCTGGCTCTGCTTGCAGGGACCCTTCGAGATAGGTGTGTGGGATATTAGGCTGTGTGTATTTGAATGCTTGCCGGGTTATCCCTACGCTCCTCGAGCCTTTCGTTGAGGTTCCTACGCAAATATTGTATCCGTGACATCAATTGTGCGAGTAGCGCAGATAGTACACGAGGATAATGACCGTCTTAAATGTAGGACGCTTGTGGAGCTGAGCGATGTATTAGTGAAGCGCCGTGTTCAACGCCGGCGATAGCAATGTTTTTCTCGGCAACCCTTCTGACGCTACGTACGGCAACTCGCTCGCATTTAGTCCTCCCTGCTTCCCAATCGTTTGCGTGGGGGTGTGCCGCCGCTCGCCCATCCTACCCTATCTCCGACGCTATATTCAGCCTTCCGAACCATCGCTTCCTGCGCCGGCACGGTGGGCTGTCGCTCATCCCGCACTGCCTGGAGAGGGTGAGCCCCCAGCACATGAGCCCGGATGCTCTTGCACAAGCATGCCGGTTGACAGACCGCCTAGGCTCTTGGAGCGAAGAATGGGCGGATTCTGCCATCGAGTCGCTCCTTTCCCCATCTCGTCTCTGGGTGTTCGCGCCCCCGGAGGCGCAGTTAACCCTTGTCGGGGTCCTCCGGGGGATGACGAGGCGGTGCCCCGGTCGAATGCGCCGTGTTGTTGGCTTTCAGCGATGTTTGGACGCTCTGGATCTGTACTACTGGTACACCCCGCCCGCCAGCGAGAACGTCGACGGTGAACCCCGGAGCAAGGCGAGCGATGGTACCCGTCGTAGCCGCGCAAGTCACGGTGCCGATGGTGTCGGCGCGGTGGATAGCACGGGCTGGTCTTACGCGTCGCGGCAGTGGGTGCATCCATCCACGGGAAAGGTCCTCGGGCTGAAGGCTTCCGGCGCCGCCCTCCGAGAGATACGAGCGCGTTTGCTCGACACTGCTGTGATCATGGCCTGCGATGGAGACGGAGTCAGCCGGTCAGAGGTAGCAGCGATGCTTGGGTTTCTGCGTGGGTGCCGTGACGATTCAAGCAGATGTGAAGCGCTACGACTTATCCTCCGTTTGACAGATGACCATCGCCAGGCTGGCCGATTTGTGGTGGCGTCAGGGTACGTCGCGGCAGAGAGCTACGATGGTGATGATGGCGACGCTGGTAATGCTGTTGACGAGGTTGAAGGCGACGTTGGTGGTGATGACGGCGCCGGCAGAGGACCTGGCAGGGGAGGCACGGCTGTCGCTTTGTTTCTAGCTTTACTCCATGGTGACGACCCCACCGTTCGCCTTCTGGCGTTCTTAGCGTTAGGGCAGGTGAGACAGTTTGGTGCTGATGCATACGATGCTAGCTTTGCGGACTCCTGCGTGGTAGTTGTGGTGGCATGTATCCCAATCACTGCTTTTCTGGGTAGACTTCCTCCCCAGAATGTTGGGGTTGAGGTGCATGTGGGGGTTGTGGACTTTCGTCCGGAGAGCAGAAATGCCTGTTAGCTGCAAATATCTAGTTTAATACATTCCGTTGGCCGAGCACGTTTCCCGGGATATTCTTCTTTTGCCGTAAAGTATACTCTCCAACCCCGCTTGCGCTTTCGCAGCCTGCTTATCGCCCTGCTCCCGCTTGCCAGCGTGATCCCACCAGAACCTGAAGCCTCCCAACTGACCCTGGGTATCGCTTGCCGCCGGCAGAGCTGAGAAGTGCGAAGCGACTGGTAGACCACAAAACTCATGGTCCTCCACCACCCTCAAACCCATCAAAATATAAGGAAATGAACGGCTTTGAATGTATCCTCGCGTAGGAACCCAGCATCGTACCACGCAGCAACAACTTACTATCCGAGCATGTCGCCATAATTGGCTTCCGCTGCCCCTCCCCTTACGCTAGTGCGGGCTATTTATAGCAAGCGTCTGGTTCATGAAATTATTCCCAAGACTTTGCCCCTTCTAGACACTTGAAGTACAACCTCGGTTTGGATGAGGCACATTTTTAATTGGTCGAAACTCGTGCAGTGAGCTTTAGTTTCGTTTCTCAATATTTCGTGGCTGCATAGGTGTTAATCGCGTGCCTTCAAATAGACGACAGAAGCAACGCGGGCAGCGCTCGGCCTGACAAACAAGGGCGCGGACACCAGCCGGCGACCCACGGCGGCACCGCTCGCGATGCTTCAACTACCGCGAGGCAAAGCGCGTCGACTTCGTCTGATGCGGCAACACCGACACCGGCGTCCCAGTCTGCAGCCTCCTCATCGCCGCCGAACACAGCAGTCGTGGAATTCATGGGCCGTGCTGACGCAAAGGCGGAAGCGCTTGTCGTTCTCACCGGTACATCGTCTTCGCGGGAAGGTCGGCACCCGAGAAACGTCGAGCGAACGCGGAGCCGGAGAGATGGAAGCGACGGCAGGGGACGTGATGCTGAGGAACCCTTGGAACTTCGTGGTGGAATCTGGGAGCACATTGGGCTGCCCAGGCGTAGAATCACCGACGTCCTCCTGTGGGCCCAACGGTGCGTGACTAAGGCCGACAGCAGGGGTGCTGTGCCGAATTCAAATGGGGGTAGCCCCGGAGGAGGTTGGAGACCGGACGTCCAGCGGCGACAACAAGCCGAATCTTCGGAGGGCGAACGGCACCCGGATGAAGGAGACGTGGCGGAAAGGACGGTAGCGAGAGTCGCCATGGGAGTGCTCCAAGGACTCTTGATTGGGGAGCTTCCGCGAGGGTTTGCGGCGAGCGTGGTGAGCTCGTCAGATAGACGAAAGGACTCGCGAGACGTAACTACGGCCCCTGCTCGGGAGGCGACCGTACCGATAGTTCCCTCGCCGAGCGACCAGCTCTTAGACCCATTCTTTCTAGAAACTCCAATGGCTACCGCAGGGGCTTCGGGAACAGGCAGCGAGAGTGCCTCTGGCTGGCTACACCGTGGACTGGGTGGTGGGGACAGTGCTGGTTCCAGGGGGCGGGGCGCCCCACAACGATCGCATTCTCGTTCCCGACCTGGGCGAAGCGGGTCGGCGAAGTCTCTTAGTCCAATCTTGCTTATTCGCCTCCCTGAGGCGTTTCCGGCGCTCTGTCAGCAGGTAGCGACGGCGCCGGCGGGACCCGCGCCGCGCGGGGAGGTGATCGAGACCCTCGTTGCCGCGGTGCACAATCAGCACAACTCGGCGTCTATCTTGTCCGTGGACTCCTGGCAGCAGTATTTATTGAGCGTAGTTTCATCGGCCCAGGGTAGGCAGGCGGTTGCCGCTGCGGCCGATGCTACCGACGCCAACGCCGCGGCCGCCGCCGCCGCTGCCGCGGCTTCCTCCGGCGCCGAGCACTATTCTAGCACAGACCGACCGTCAGGAGCAGGGTTAGCGGAAGACGGAGGTGCTCGACGGTACGAACGCCGGAGTGCCAGAGACGAGGCGACCGAAGAGGGGTTGGTGGTGGACAGAACGGTTCGGCTCATTTGCTGGCTATCTATGTGGGAGGCTCGGGAGGGAAGCCCTGGCAGGCCTGGGGCGGGGTTTGCAACACTCCAGGATACCATGTCGTTCTTGCGTTGTCAGGGGGAGCTCGGGACCATGGAGTGCGTTTCTATCGGGGAAAGCATTCTGCGTCACATGGTAAGAGCGGCGTTCGCATGGATGGAGATTACAATTGATGATTTGTTTTCTGCTGTAGTGCCTTCAACGGTCAATGAGAGGCAGACCCTTGCTTCTGCTACAGTAGCACACTCGGGGTTCAGATACCGCGCACTTCACGGCGGTTGCACGCGATACATGTCCTTGAAAGCTGTGCTCCACATTCACCCTTTACCGCTGTCTCGCGGTTTTCAATCGTTACAGGTGGGCTTGCTCAAAAGGGAGATCGACAGTCTTGACAGCGAGATCAACGGTTGGGCGCGCGGCTCCCATCTGCCTCCTCTTCGCCCCTTTCCAGGGGTGACCGGCGGCCGTCATGGTACGGCTGCGGCGCTGGCATGCGTATGGCCCCTTACCTCCCTCGTCGTTGAGTTCATCGCCATCCCTCCGGTGAAAAACCCTCCGGCAGCGTCAGCAGCAAACGCTCCGACTCCATCTGCGGCTGCACTCGCGGTTACAACTGCAGCAGCGGACAACGGCGGTGGGCCCTGTTTTCGATGGAGCGATGATTCCCTCACGTGTCCGTCTCCAATGCAAGGGATCTTGCAATGGCTTGACACGGGCATGAAACTACCGATGCATGCCCACGTGCCGTCGTCGCGGTTCACCCCGAACGGTCGCCCGGTTCTGCCGAGTATGGGATCGTCCGTGCTGCCCGCTACCGCTAACTCGGCCGCGGGTTGGCGGGCGTGGGAGTTACTCGATGCTGCGGTGGAGCTCATAGGCCCCACGGGAGATACATTGTTGTGGGACGCAAGGTATCGCCACAGCTTGTCAGCGGAAACGGGATTCGGCGGCAGCAGCGGGGAGGGAGTGTACACTTCTGGTGCTGTGGATCCTAGTGCTGCTGAGGTGCTAGACTGGGGTCGCCCAGGGTCGGAATCACTTGGCCGACCAGACGATACTCGCACCGCCGGGGATCGTAGAACGTCCGGTGCCGCGGTTAGGCCTAGTGTCCCCCGGTTCATTGATGCCAAGGGTAAAAAGGGAAACCCCCTCGCAGACGCCGGTGGCGTCCCGTGGATGCTCGTGCGATTGTTGCTCGCGATTTTTGTCAGCGGCGGCGCTGCGGACGGGAACCGCGAGGTTGGGACATGGGTGCAGGGCAACACGCGACGCCCCCGCAGCGGCTGCAAAAGCGCCGGTGGCAGTGCCGGTAGCAGCGGCGGCGGTAAAGACACTGCTGGTGGTAAAGGCAACGGAGGTTGTAGTGGTGGCAGTGGCAAAGGGGGTGGGGGCGCAGGGAGTGGCCCCCCGAGTATCGCGCTTGTGGCCCTCCAACGTCTCATAGCCTTGATGAACAGCCTGGAGTCGTCGGGATACAAGCACTTCGAGTTCGAGGTGTTGCATATGGTGGCAAGAATATCTATTGCGTTGCGCACGACACGACTTACGCCGTTATCGGCTTGGGTCTTGGGAGCACTGCAGCTTCTGGTAAGACAGCTTGTATTTGCCACCACGAATTATATGAATTCCTGAATCGGGACCATGATTTGGGCGAAACGACAAAGTTGGTATTGTAGTTTCGCCTGGGAGGCCCTGGTAGTGTTTTGGTACGTACATCGCCAGACAATATTGATATACTGCCCAATTGAAACAGTTTATTCCTGCTGCTTGTTTTTTCTCCCACCTCGGTGTTCCAGGCCAAATGCTTAGCGGCGCAGGCGAGCCAGATCGAAGACCTGCTTGTGGCCGGCGAGGAGCGGTTGCACACGCGTAAGAGCGCCGAACATGCAAACAGGGCCACACCAGCGCCTGGGACCCCTGGTGAGAATCGGGAGCCGCTTCCTCCGCGCCCCCGCCTAGTATTCAGTCGTGGATCGAAGCGCCCTGGGTGGTGGTTTTGGGATTTTCTGTCAGGAGGGGGAGGCGACAAGGCTAATCGACGTCGCATCGTGCGTAAGGGGGTGTTGCATCAAATTGCGGCTGAGACTCCCTCACTTGCGGTGGTCCCCTCTGGCGACCTTGCCCTCGAGATCATCCGCCGGACGTTGGGCATCGAGTCACCAAGTCGTCCTGCAAGGCAAGAGAGAGCGAAGCGCGGCCAGGGCGGTACGGCCGATGGCGGTGCTGCGGCGGCGAGTACGATATCGGCGGCACCCCTCACGTGGGAGTTGTTGGAGGCGGCGTTCGAGCCTGTATCGGAAGGTGGAGCAGGGCAGGAGGCCATGGGACTCGCTACCCGCCTCAACCAAGTAGGGATGCACCGGCACATGCTGCAGGTATTGGTACGCGTCCGTGCGCTGGAGGCACGGGGAGTGGAGGCTGGAGTCCGGGTGCCTGCTGACGTTGATACTGTAGGTTCAGAGGTACTGTGCATGGAAGCCAGGAGGGCGACGACGCTCGGAGAGGCCAAGGAAAGGTAAGCCTCGACAGCGCTTCACTACACATGTACCCCGCGCGCGGACTACGTTTTGTTTGTACATGACTTGATCATCGTTACATATTACGTGTGGCTTATAGTGCAGTAGTAGAACGCAGATTTCATTGTTTATAGATGTTGGATGCTGTGTGGAGTTGTCGTAAAGAGGGGGAAGCACGTCGTGTCGCATGTTGCGGAACAACTCTTGGGCTAGGGAAATTGACTCATGCGACCTTCCGAGATACGGGCGAGGGGATGACACGCACGCCAACAATTGCTACCCATGTTTCGGCCTACCTCAATCCTATGAACAGTGCCCTTGACTTAGCAACGTACGCTCCGCCCGAATATCATCTGGTGCGCATACCTCGCATACTGCCCCCCCACGGTGCGGCCCTCCAATATCAGAGCCATAAGCCGGCGACAAGCGCAGTGGGAGGCTGTGCTGAAGCAGCTAGCCACCGAACGGGGACCTTGGGGGCGAGGCGTCGAGGCCATCGATCTCGACTCGGTATACTGGGCTCTCAGCCCCAGCGAGGACGACCGCGGACGACGGCTGAAGCTTGTTCGAAACCCGCATGGCGGCGCGCACACTATCGCCAGCGAGCGCACGCGGGGTGTGACGAGACCCACGGCCGTTTCTTCTCGCCCGTCGTCTCGCTGGGGGTGGAGACTGTCGCTGAAAACACGAAGGGAGAGCGAAAGCGGGAACGTCCAGGGCTCCGCCGGTGATGCTGCCCCGAGCGCTGCCGACTTAGAGCAGACGGGCGAAGACTCTGGTGTGAGGGAGGGGCAAGGCTCTGGGTTTCTTGGCGAGTGGCGCGATGTTCGCGCAATGTCAGCACAGACAAGTCTCTGGAAAGACCTGTGTAAGTACCAGCGCAAGAGTATTAAGCCGGCCAGGGTGGGGGAAGGTTTGGATGACGGCGACGAAACGGAAGAAGAGGAGGACGAAGAAGAAGAAGAGCTTGAAGATGGCAGTGAACTTGGGGAAAGTGACTATGGACTTGGGGATGACGACGGCGATGCCGGGTGCGACGTACCGCGGAGAAGCGGACGCCCCACCGCCCCTGTAGCGTACTCGAGCACGGCCGACGTTGTTCGCCCATTCTGCATAACTCCAGGTCTTGTGTCTTTAGAAGACGACCGTTTGGTCTTTACTCGATCGCAGGAATCAGGTCTGGGTTGTGCTGAAGGGACCAAGGACGCCAAGCGAGGCGATCAATCGCTTGCAGACAACTATCGGTGGGCGTTGCGGCAAGCACCAAGCTGCTCGTGGCCCACGTCGGTACTCCGTCGCGTACTGTTCCGTCCGTTTGGCGGTATGCGGTTCGCCGCGCTGGAGATGTGGTTTGCGGGCGGAGGGGTCGACGAAGACGGCTGTACAGAAGGAACAGTTCTGCTCGGCTTACCGAGTGAGTCCCTCGCCCGCGGCCTGCATGAAGCCCTCCGCCGCACGCGACCGCTTGCGCTGGAACCGTTCCTTGGCCGCTTCCCATCTACAGTGATTGAGCGCTCGAATGCAGGTACTTGGGGCGCTTCCGCGTCGGGCGGGGTAGGGATGTTGGTCGGGCCAAGTTGCAGTGGGCGTGGGGGAATGCTCGGGTCTGGCGCCGGAGTGAGAGCGGTAGCAGCGGCGGAGGCGGCACGTACCCCCCTCACGCAAGCATGGGTACGTCGACGGTGCGGAGTTACGAATTTCGATTACCTGCGCGGGCTGAACGCCGCTGCAGGGCGTACCACCGCGGATCTGTCGAGGTACCCTGTTTTTCCTTGGGTTCTTTCGGAGAGGGCGTGGAGGGCGGAAGAACTGGACCTCAAGGATGAGCGGAACTTCCGGGATTTAGCGTGGCCCATGGGGGCGCAGCGGCCGGAACAGCGAGAGGTCAGATGGAGAGGGCATGGCATGAGGGCGTGCTGAATTCTGCTTGGGGTTGTCGCTCGTGTTTTGTGGGCTCGTGTTTGAATATTTTGCTGCAACCTGGAAGCTTCCCAAAAACATCTGTTCGGGTTTTGTGCGTCGTGGGGTTGCATATGCGTTTTGTGACTGCCGTAGCGTTTTTTTTGTCCACACAAGCGGTTGACCAACGCGTGTGCTTTCAGTTGTGAACGCCCATCTTCACACCGGCTGTGAGCCCGCAGATGCGCTTTTCCAGCTATACCGAAGTTGTAACAATTTTGCAGCTTCTCACATCTTACCCAAATATGTTACTGGCGTCGCAACACTCTTGCGACAGGCGCTTCATGTTCGCTACACGGAGCTCGAGAGCAGCTACCTGGAGCAGCAGAGGATGGGTGGCGAAATGGCCGACCTCGCCCTCCCTCCCTTCCACCACGGCAGTCACTATTCGTCCAGTGCGTACGTATTGTGGTTTCTGATGCGCCTCGAGCCGTTCACGTCGCTCCACATCCATCTACAGGTGGGCTTTTCCCGTCTTGTGTCTTTTTTTTTCTTTTTTCATCCTCCGGTGGATGGAGAAAAATAAAAAATAAGCTCACCACACTTCCACGTATTTTCATACGCGTCGTGTGTCGATTTAACTCAGTTGTTTTCGCAACCCAGCGCTAGCTGGCGCGTCCTTCGGATCCCACTATAGCGATAGTGTGAGCTGTCCCTGTCAGCGGTCCTCATTAAAACCCCGGCAGCGCAAGCTGCCGTTGTATACGGATGCGTGGGTATGTCGACCCGACCTGCCCCCTGAGGGTCAGGTTCGGTGGAGATAGCCACCCGGAACGTCATCTTTCCGGGTAGTGTGGGACTTGCGCAAGCTCACCCACTAACAAAACCCCCGGCCATGGGAGATGGCCTTCCGCCGGACCTGGTCCAGTTGCGGTCCACCCTACCTATTCGGGCGTTGGTCCTCGAGTCTTGTGTCGTTGCGCATGCGTTGTGAGCATGACTTACATGTAGTGTGCCCGTATTGGTTTGTTTCGGGCGAAGAAATGCGTAGGGCAGGGTTTTTTGTCGTCGTCCGTAGATTGGCGGTTGTACGCGCACCAGTAAGTCATGGTCGGCGCTTGGTCTACCTCCCTCTCTCTTCCTGTGCAAGATTCGGCAGCCGCGAGCAGATTGTAAAAAAATACTGCACTTCTTAATCTGTGGTGACTCGAAGTTCAACGGACGTTCGCTGATACGAGGTAACATCGTTTGCGGTGAATCTTTGCTCGCTACAGCCTCAACTTATATCTACGCCCCCCGCCGATCGAACGGGATAGCACCTCCGCGAGCTTGATCTGTACTTTGATAACTGAGCTCGTCTCACGTCCCCAGGTGTGGAAATTCTTGCTTCAAGTCATCATAAGATATGCAGTGCATGTATGTGTTGTATATGCAGTGCATGTATGTGTTGTTATCACATTACGTCATGGCCATAAGCTTATCCGTGGTTGCAGGACAGGCTCCGAGCACTTTGGAGTGGAAGAACACTCCAGGAAAATAATACAAACGGAGATCGTGCGTATAACTGAAGCAAGTCCTACATCGGACAATTAATAGTAGTGAAACTAAAAATCAGCGTATTTGCGTAACATATACTTCCTCTGTGCCATAAGAAAAGTCCTTATGGGAGGCAGATCATATCTCGCCAATGAAGTTGCCCACGATGCTATAGTTTTGGTTTGTTGAAAAGCCATAGATTTGGTGATATTTATTAATAAAGAAAAGAAAAATGAGTCGTGCTTTCTGAGAATTGGTGGGTCGAAAAATGGGAATTTTGGCGGGTTTGGCAGAGCCTCTTCAAGGTTTACAACCAAACACTCCGTAAGACGGGCGACAACGACTTTAGTGGGGAGCATACCGAGGTGACGGCGCGGCAGAGGGTGGGGACGTTAGAATGGATGGTAAATATGACCAGGGGGCCTTCACGAAGGCGTGGGACTACCTAACATTGCCCACCAATGACGGCGAGGACGATTAACGACCCCCCCCCCCCCCCCCCCCCGACACTTTTTGCCCCTGGAAAGGGGGCTACATACGGCTTTTTTTGGGCTGACTGTTTTTTTTCGGCCATTCATGCATGCAGGTGATGCAAAAAAACCCAACAAAAATCGGGCTTCAACTAAAAAAGCACTGAAGATTATTTTTTTTTGTCGCCTATGGCATCGGACACGGTTAAGGATGTGTGTATTCATAAGGACCTTCACTTATGGCACAGAGGAAGTACATATATAAGCTGTAAGATTCGCATCTGATTCCCGAAGACGCATGCCCTGCGTCGTCCCTTCCATCGTTTGCTTTCGAAAAGGATGGGCGCTTTGACAAGGCCGACCGCCTCTTCCAATCTCTCCCCGACGCTTACGCATCATGCACGCGTAACCCGGGGGATGTGAAAGAAGCTATCCCCGAGCTGTATTTCTTGCCCGAGCTTCTCGTCAACGCCACCGGCCTAGACCTCGGCCGCCCCCAGTCCACCGGCACACCTCTGTCCGACGTCGAACTTCCGCCATGGGCGCACGGAGATCCGTGGGAGTTCGTCAGGCGCCACCGGGAAGCGTTAGAAAGCGAGCATGTTAGTCTGAGGTTGCACGCGTGGATCGACCTTGTGTTCGGTTGTCGTCAACGGCCTCCTGCCCTGAACAGAGGCCGACGGGGCGCGGTGGAGTCGTGTAACGTCTTCTTTCACCTGACATACCCGGGCGCGGTCGATCTACCGCGTTTGCGCGAGCAAGACCCGCAGGTGAGTCGGTAGGCTATGAACTGGAGGCGTTCCGGACAGAACACAGAACTAACAGTGAATTTTGTCCCTACTTGGCTGTATGGTCGGCATTTCTCTGTATTTCGCAGTGTTTTCATGCGCGTCACTCACTAGACCGAGTAACCCGCGCGTTCTTACCGTTTGTAATTGGTTTTTGCGTTGGTCGGCAACAGGTGTTTCAGCAGTTGCACCCAGATGGTTTGTAGGTGCTCAAAATGAGGCGTTGACTTGTGACATGATCGCCAGCCTCGTGTTGGGGAGAATATATACCAAAATGCAGACCCGGCACCCCCTGCCGACGCGACCCCCGTCCATAACTGAAAAGCACCTTGCTCACGTAGTGCACTGGCAAACATCCCCTCCTGGCCCTGTCCACCCTTTTATTTTTTGACACAGCTGTACGAGTCAACGATAAAGCAGATCGAAGAATTCGGACAGGCCCCGGCGCAGCTGTTCCGGTCCCCGCACCCTGCTCGCCAACCGTTCGCGAGAGCAGAGGTCGTACGGCCGATAGCAAGCCCAATCCCTGGCGCCAATACTGCTCCCATTTCGGAAGCTCTCCCCTCAGTTACGGCTCAGGCGGAATCTGACTCAGGGAGGCAAGTCGACGACACGAGACTGGCACAGACAATTGTGAGCTATCCAAGGAAACGGGTAAGTCGAGGAGCTGTGCTCGTCATATATGACCTTCACCCATGGACCGAGCGCTTGGTGACGGTTGACACAAGGCGTGCTATCGGCGTTCACGGATGGCGCGTCTTACCCCCGGAGATGAGCCCACCTTTTCGCTTAAGGCCAGACGCGGTAGAGGCAGCTTTAAAGGACGAGGATGAGCGAAGTCGGCCGAGGAGCGGTGGTGACGGGTCGGGAGACGGAGCAGGCACGAGGGTGCGGCGATTGAGCGTGCCATTTGCCCCTGATGGCGTGGGTTCCTCTAGGCTGCTGGCGCCACCCATCTGTGCCGGCCATGGTGACGGTAGTAGCCACGCCCTCCCCGCTCGGCTGCTCGGAGGGCTTGGAGGCTCGTACGACACTCTTCTGTCAATGAGATCGCTCTTGTCACTGCCCCAGTCGACGGCGCCGGCTTCTGAGCCATTGCAGCCCTCATGGTCTCAGTACGCCACGAACGTCTTGTCTCCAAGAGGAGAAGCGCCGCTAAACGCATTCGGCAATCGGCAGCTTGGATCCGGGACTTCCCTCTGTGCTCTTGACTCTGATGGTAACGGCAGCAGGGGTGGGGGGCGAAGCAGTGGCGGCTGCTGGAGACGCTACAGCGGTACTGGCGGCGGAGTGGGTCTTGGATCGCACTTGTTCGCCGTGTATGCGGAGTTCCGCTTGCTGTTCAGCGGGGGGCACTGGGACTGTTCGTTCCGTGTAACGGCAATGGACACAGGACGCCTAATTGTCTCGATCGCCCGCCACCGCGGCGTTGTGATGAGCTTATCACTGACAGATGGAGGCCATGGGTGTTGCCGTCTCGTGACGTCCTCAAGAGACACCACGCTGATGGTGTGGAAGGTGAACCCCGGTAGTGAGCCTCCGGTGTCGGCGTCTTCCCTGTTGCATGTCCTCTACGGTCACGATACTCCGATCACTTGTGTTTGCGCTAGCGCTGCGCTCGATGCCATCGTGAGTTCGGGCGAGGACGGCACCCTCGTAGTGCACACCGTTTGGAGAGGGGAGTACGTGCGAACAATAACGCCGCGGGGCCATGCCTCGCTGGTGGCAGTGCCCGAAAACGCGTCCGGAAGGGTACGCCACTGCGCAGAATCGGTACGCGGTGATGGAAAAGAAGAGCCCGACGATGGGCGGGGCAGCAGCGGTTGCGCGGAAATAAAGGGGGCGCAAACGGAGGCGCGCTCTACAACGAATGCAGGGAGGAAGAGGCTACCACCACCGTGGCCGTCCGTGGAATGGGTTGGCCTGTCAGCGGCGGGGTACATCGTTGCCTACTCACCAGCGGACGCCACGCTCCGGTCGTATACGATGAACGGCCATGCCTTGGGGGTGGCCAAAGTTGCTTCAGCAGCAGGCCCGTTGCGTGCGTTCGTGTTTTCCGAGGACGGCTCAGTCTTGTTGTCGGGGGGATGCGACCGCGCCGTGACTCTGCGATGGGCACACAGCCTTGCCTTGGCAGATGATGACGCCCGCGAGGGTTGCGGCGGGGCAGTCTTCGACGGCTCCACGCCTTTGCTGGTGGGCGTACCGGGGGGCGCTGGGGCTGTGAAGAAGTTCGGCTCAGCCGTGCGGTGTCTGACCCTTACTGCCGGGGAGCAGCACTTGCTGGTAGGGCTAGAAGATGGTACTCTAGGCGTTTTGGCTCTGGATGCGCGGTACCTTCGGCAGCGCTTGCGATCTAAACTCGATCAGTTGGGAATCTGAGGCGCGATGAAGGTTATGGCGTACTTGCGAACAAGTGGTGGCGTGATTTTAAAGTGTTTTATTTCTTGTAGCGGGGATAGGTGGATAGACTATTAATAGTACGTGTGCGAGTTATGAGTTTCTTATTGGGTTGTGTTGAGCTTGGGTAATGGGAAATTCAGTTAGGCAAACAGGACCCACAGCTGACGTATTTGGTACAATAGGGACATTAGTTATGGCGTATCGGTACACATTATATTAGTGGTGTGGCGGTGTTGGTATTGCAAACGTCTGGTGGCGACATGTAAATATGTCGACCGCGCGCCATCGGTCTTTCCCGGCGGGTTTGGCGCGAGGTTCTGTTATTTTCTGCAGCCCGGCAATGTGAGGATAGACGATAGAGACATGTATTTAAAGCTACGTGAGCGTGAAATTGAGTGTGGTCGGCGGTCGCCACGAACATTCAGGCTCAGCGAAACTTCGCCGAGGAGGAAACCTTAACAATGCTATGTAGGTGACGATAACTTTTGGCAAGTTGGACGTGAACAACATATTGTGCGCATGGCTGTTACATCGTGATTGTAATTATGAGACATACATCGTTTTGTCTTTTCGATGCCAGGTTATTTTTCGCCGATCGATGGAGTGTAGGCCTGCATTTCAAGGCAACATATACCAGATACAATAGATCAACGGCCCGCGTCGTAAAACACAAGCAAGACCGCTCAGCTTATGCTATGCACTGCCGTAAGTTTTTATTTGCTGTTGCTCGTCGTTGTCGTCATTTTTCCACTTGCTGCTACACCGATGCGCAATAGTCACTGCCCCAATATTCGTTGATCACATCTCTATCTGTTTTCGCTTGGCTGTCATTGTCTGCCTGAACCCCCCCGCCCCGTTCGACTGCTGCAGCCCTAAGTACCGTCGCTTCCTTGGAAGCTCGATTCGCCGCCGTTACTGCTTCTACCGCGGCCACCGCGCCCTCGCCTGCCCTAGCAACTCTCGCCCCGAGCACGACGCAACTGCGACGAAAACTAACTTCAAGTTTCCGAAGTCGTTCGCTCCACTCCCCGCCCGCGCCTGCGCCATCCACAAAACCATTTCGGGCTGGCGGTGAACGGGGTTCACGCACTCCCCGTTCAACGAAAGCGGTCGAGTTGCTGGTCGTCGTCGCGGCTGCAGGCACATATCCGCGATCGGTATTTTCGCACGGCGGCGGTCGCGCTTCTTCAGCCTCGAACAATGATTCTTGTATTCGGAAAATATCGGCATAGTCTCCACCTCGATTTCGGCCCCTCCGACGGGCGCACGCTTCTCGGGGGTGGATGTCGCTGTTAGTGTACCTTGCGAGCCTGATTTCAAGATTCCGGATCTGTTCGCGAATGCACGGTTTTCGATTGGTGTACAGGAGCGCGATCAGCTACTGGTAAATCGGTGGAAATGCGTCTCGGTGCGACAGATGGAGAAGAAGGTTCGGGAACGGAATGCTATTATAGCCCACGTATTATAACGCGAGGGACGACAACAAGAGCAAAACACGGATCAGCTTCTTGTAGCGCAGCTCTGTGAACTGATCTCTCTTCTCACGACGTACACGCCCTGGCATGACAGCCGGCGAGGGGTGTTATCTGTCAGAAGCCATCTCACCTGAATCTCTTTGACCTCGCGAGACAACTCCGCGGCCTTCGCTCGCTGCAACACACTCGACGCCGTAGCCTCCGCTGCGGCCTGTCGAATCTCTGCCTTTCTGAGTTTCTCCTTGAGGGAAACAACTTCTTCGAGTAGCCGGCGGCTCACTCAAGTCGGCGTGATGATGTGTTCGTTCAACAGGTTCCCAATCCGTGCATGGACGTCCCCGAGTCGCCCATAAACGCAGCAGGCGCGAGTCTCAATGTGGCGAGCAGGTTGCGGCTGCATTGAACGAGAGTCCATCTGAGGCAGCGAACCAAACGCCCGGCATATGGCGGCAACAAAATGGTTTACGCGAAACGAAGAACGCAGTTGACCGCGCTGATAGTAATATAGGCGGCGCGCAGAAAGGTGCACGTCGTTTCCTGAGGAAGGTGATGTCTAGTGGTGGTGTTGACGACCAACGGGGTGTCCGTGCGTTCATCGACCAAAGAGCTATTCTCGGCGATGCAGAGCGCACCGCGGCAGTACAATCTAGTGAAGAATTTAGCATACCAAGTTTGGAGATTTCAAGAAAATCCACGTTGTGCCGCAACGGCGACGGCGACGGATATCATGGTGACACCAGCTCGCGGGCCAAGCACCACGCGTTACATGGAGTTTCTCCGCCGCGAATCATGGCAGGCGACAGTGATGCCATCTTCGAGCTCTCGACGGAAAGCTCCACGTCAGCAAGCTCAGACGGCAACAACGGGTGCTGGCGCTGCCATCAACGTTCGAAGGAACCGCCTAGCGCATTGCTAATGGCTCCACCCTTTGTCGAGGACGACCATGCTGTTAATACGCGACAAGGGAGGACTCGTAGGTCAGAAATCAAGCCAGCTTCGCCTCGATGGAAACACGCTGCGTCAGACGTAGACGTCGCAGATGATGCTGCCCGAATTCCTGTTGCGGCGACGAAATGGGGGAGCCTATCTCAAGGAAGTCTAAGCCCAGTCAGAAAAGCACCTCGAGATTCTATCGTCAAATCGTTGCTGCCAGTGTCAGCGGCAGCGTCTGAAATCCTCTTTGACGCCCCATCGAAAAAAGGTGACGCGGCGCCCTCTTCAAGGTGCACCCGGCGTCGTGAAGTCGGAGCGTTGTGCATGTTGGACTCGGTGGATGCCAACGACCATATGTTGGACACGATGAACGCCAACAAACACGTATTGGAGATCGGCTCAGCCGAACGCTCACCACTTGTGAGTCACAACTCATTCGATGAGAAGCGAGAGCGAATGTGTGGTTCCATGGAGAGCAGCCTATTCGAGTAGTCTAGAGGTCTAAATCAACGTGGGTACATTTCGACGACACACACGCCGGTGACGATGCGTCTCTCAACATGTTTTCCTTTATATCACGAAACGAAGAATGGTTGTTGTCGGAGGAAGGAGGTTTACAGGTAACTGATCCTATGTTGCTGCTGCCGCCGCTGAATGAATGAGACATGCTAAGAATTTGCTACACGAAGCAAATACTCTTGTATGACAAAGCCGGTATGAATGCATCCAGATCGCCAAGCTCCAGTAAAATGCGCAGTAGCAGCACGTACCCTTCCTTGGACGCATGGTTATATATGGTCGGTGACCGGCCGCCCCGGTGGCGTATCAGGTTATCCTCGAGCCTGGTATAGGTCAGTTTCGTGAGTTCGAGCCCCGCCGAGTGCATACTCGTATATATTCGTTGGGACTTTTTCTTGTGCACAAATTGACTTGCGGAAAGCGCGAGAGCGTGAGTTAGCAACACTCGATGAAAAATCGACGAGCAGTGGGATTCTGAACCCTATGCGCGATAAAAATCGAAGGCAAGAACCGGGGGGGAGAAGGGACGACACTTGTGACCACGGCTAGTCCAGAAGCTGGAAAGTAGAAATGTGCAAAAGAAAGAATACGTACTCATGTGACTCCGTAGCTCAGTGGGTAGTTCTAGATATAACCAACAGCATGAACCACGAAAAATAACAACGAGTTTCAATACAATGGAAGCATAACACCTTCAACAAGCGAGTTTCTGATTCAAATGCACAAAACAGTCGTCTCGTCTGACGTCTCCCGGGTGAACGCGTTTGTTTGTGATCTTGGAGCGTAGTCTAATACTTGACTTTTTTACG
Source organism: Undaria pinnatifida (assembly GCA_012845835.1). Classification (NCBI taxonomy): domain Eukaryota; class Phaeophyceae; order Laminariales; family Alariaceae; genus Undaria; species Undaria pinnatifida. The sequence continues at coordinate 15,572,479 of JABAKD010000010.1, forward strand.
AGCAGGAGCAGCGTGGATGTCGTTTAGGATCACGGGTCGCGTTTTATTGCACTTACTTGCTATACATACGTTCCGGTGGCATTTGTGGAGTCACCTGTTTACCTATACTCGGTGCGGTGGGTAGTACATCACGAACGATCAAACGATAAAAAGTGCTTTGTGGCATGCGATCCATGGGTTTCAATGAAGAAAAACACGTACAAAGCGCTACGTTCAGACCTACGAATATATTGCGAGCCGGTAGTGGGATTTCAATTTCTCGACGATCCGGTTGACGATACCATCGAGCAGTTCTACTACGTAAATAGTCCTATCTTTTACCTGCCGGGGGTGGAGATGACTTGAACGGTGGGGTATCGCCACCCCAGTGCCCTTCCAACCATCGCAAGCGGTCTCTCACGAGACGTTCTCGCCTGTCCTTGACGTCGCCCGAGCGCACCACTTGTTGCCTCGAAATCGACGAATTCGAAGCGAATGACGCCTTTCGGCTGCTGCTGCTGTTGATCCTGGCTGCAGCCATGAGTGGCCACCAGTCTTGACTTCGTGATGATCTTGGCGCCACCTCTCTCACCCTATGTGACTCGATCGTCTATCTACTGTGCTCTGTTTCTACTGATATTCTACTGTTCTCTCGTATCGTATACCCCGTCCCGAGGATTTTTTAGGCGTGACGAGCGGCCACTGATACTTCACCGGTGATCACCGTGCAAGAACAACCAGGTAACAAGATTTTCTTCAAAGGATTGGTTTTTGTGCCAATCAGAGCGTCGCCCGTTTGCACTAGCAGAATGCACAGAGCACACACCAGTACATAGCGCCACAGGCAGTAGTGCTGGTAGTAGTCGAGAGTACGATGAAGTATGGCCGCAGCCAAAGCGTCGTGGCATGGCTGAAGGATGGACGATGGGCGAATCAAAAGAAAAATCAAGAATCGAAACTGTCACAAAACATAATTTCATTATTTACCAAATAAACACAAAAAGCTTAGTTTTTGTAATGTTTTTGTTGGCGTACTTGAAAAGGGGACTTATTACATTGGTTTAAAAAAAAATGCAACAATGTTCCCTACAGCCTAGAGAACACCCGACGTTGCTGCTGGCGGCGGTCGTGACTGGGGCACGGGAGAAGTAGGAGCAGACATTTCGATCTGTGCCCATGGGGTGCGCAGCCAGTAAGAAGCGCAAGAATGGCAACGCTGGTGGGATTATGTCGCACATGGTCAGGTGAAATACTCAAGTATATTTCTTGGTACCTGGTGGTACTTTTTCGCTGACCACTGTTGTGCACTTAAATATAATAACCGGTTTAATACTAATATTATGATGATACGATAATTATATTTTAGTACAGAGTTGAACTTTTGTACTGCAAGTCAAGTATTCGCGGCACATGTCGAGTTGATTGGCATTCACCACCAAGGCCCCCCCCTCTTGCTGTGTTGTAGTTGTGGTTCATATGCATACGAGGAAGACTGCTCACAGGGTCAATCTGTCGGACGAGCACCTGGGCGAAGTGCAGCCTCAGCAGTCACCTCCTGTTTGCGTGTTTAGTCTTTGTGTGTAAGTGCATGAACCGAAGATGCGGGGACGGCGAGTTTTGCGTTAGAAAAAAGGCTCTTGTGGGAACATTTTTGCACAGGCTTACGCCATTTTTTAGGCCTTTTCTTATACAGTCGGATTCCGCCAGTCGCAAACGGCCCTTTTTGACTGGACTTTTATTCGACTGGATTCTTCCGTCCTTCTTCTTATCGTCAGTCGAGTCGGAGTTATAGTTTTTGTGCTCTTCCCAGAGGCGGTTGGTGTGAGTGAGTACTATTTGCTGTACAGCAGGCGAAATCGGTTGGCAGCTCTGTGCTTCGCGCTTTCTCCGCGAGCAACGGCTCGACGAACCTTCGTCCCAGCGAGTTGGTGGCTTTGGGCTTAGCCGAAAGCCGCCAAAGCTACGTTCGTGAAGTTGCACTCAGCCGAGAGCCGCCAAAGCTACAGCAGGCGCAGCCGTTGTTGGCAGCATGGGATCGAGACCGCGCGCTGCTGCCGTCGTGTGATACACGCTGCTGGCGATGAATTAGAACTAGGAATGCGCCACGCGGATTTGCTGCGAGAAGCAACAGCAGCGATAGCCAAGCCAGCGTCAGCGCCTTTTATGACACTGCAGTGTGGTACCTGGTGTGGGTGTGTGGCCGTGTGGCTGTGTGGGTGTGTGTTTGGTAGTGGGATGAGCGATGCGATCGGTTATAAAATCACGTGTAATTTTTTTTCGATTGAGTTTTTCGACTGGATCCGCCAGTCGGAATTCTCAGGCCATTTCTTATGCAGTCGGATTTGTCAGTCGAAAACGGCCTTTTTCGACTGAAGCCCAAATCGGGCTTTCTTACGCAGTCGAAAAAGGGCTTTTTCGACTCAACTTTTTTCGACTGAGAATTCCGACTGGCGGATCCAGTCGAAAAACTCGACTTTTTCGACTGGAGCTCCAGTCGAAAAACTCAGTCGAAAAAGTTTTACACGTGTTTTTTGAACCGGTCGCATCGCTCATCCCACCACCAAACACACACCCACACGGCCACACGGCCACACACCCATACCAAGTACTACACTGCAGTATTATACAAGGCGCTGACGCTGGCGTGGCTATCCCAGCTGTTGCTTCTCGCAGAAAGCTAGCGTGGCGCATTCCTAGTTTTGCTCGCCAGCAGCGTGTATCACACGACGGCAGCAGCGCGCGGTCTCGATCCCATGCTGCCAACAACGGCTGCGGTTGCTGTAGCTTTGGCGGCTCTCGGCTGAGTGCACTCCACGAACGCAGCTTTGGCGGCTTTCGGCTAAGCCCAAAGCCACCAACTCGCTGGGACGAGGGTTCGCCGAGTCGTTACTCGCGGAGAAAGCGCGAAGCACAGAGCTGCCAGCCGATTTCGACTGCTGTACAGCAGTACTCCCTCACACCAACCGCCTCTAGCAGGAAGAGCACAAAAACTATAAAATCGACTCCACTGACGATAAGAAGAAGGACCAGAAGAATCCAGTCGAATAAAAGTCCAGTCGAAAAGGGCCGTTTTCGACTGGCGGAATCCGACTGCATAAGAAATGGCCTCAGTCGAAAAAAGTTGAGTCGCAAAAGCCCTTTTTCGACTGTGTAAGAAAGCCCGATTTGGGCTTCAGTCGAAAAAGGCCGTTTTCGACTGACAAATCCGACTGTGTAAGAAATGGCCTTATACAGTCGGATTCCGCCAGTCGAAAACGGCCCTTTTCGACTGGACTTTTTTTCAACTGGATTCTTCTCGTCCTTCTTATCGTCAGCCGAGTCGATTTTGTTGTTTTTGTGCTCTTTCTCGAGGCGGTTGGTGTGAGGGAGTACTGCTGTATGGCACTCGAAAATCGGCTGGCAGCTCTGTGCTTCGCGCGTTCTTCGCGAGCAACGCGTGCTTCGCGCGCGACAAACCTTCGTCCAAGCGGGTTGGTGGCGTTGGGCTTAGCCGAAAGCCGCCAAAGCTACGTTCGTGGCGTTGCACTCAGCCGAGAGCCGCCAAAGCTACAGCAGGCGTAGCCGTTGCTGGTAAAATGGCATCGATAACGCGCGCTGCTGCCGTCGTGTGATACACGCTGCTGGCGAGCGGAGCTAGGAGTGCGCCACGCTGACTCGCGGCGAGAAGCAGCAGCAGTAAAAGCCCAGGCAGCGTCGGCGCTGTTGTATGATAGTGCTGTGTGGTACCTGGTATGGGTGTGTGGGCGTGTGGGTGTGTATTTTGTGGTGGGATGAGCGATGCGATGGGTTAAAAAAACAGGTGTAAAACTTTTTCGACTGAGTTTTTCGAATGACAGATCCAATAAAAAAAGTCAAGTTTTTCGACTGGGTCCCCCAGTCGGAAAACTCAGTCGAAAAAAGTTGAGTCGAAAAAGCCCTTTTTCGACTGTGTAAGAAAGCCCGATTTGGGCTTCAGTCGAAAACGGCCGTTTTCGACTGACAAATCCGACTGTATAAGAAATTGCCTTAAGCTTGGTTTTTGATTGTCTGTGTCGTGTTACACGGGATGTAGTACAGTACCAGGAAGAGGAACGGACTTTAAGAGGGGGAAGTTGGACTTTAAGAGGGGGAAGTTGGCCGTACCACAAATGCTGCAAAAGGGACGGACAGCAGTAGGGGTCCCCAGTAAGGGCGGTTCTTATCGGAAATGTGAATTTGCTATATTTCCTCTTTTTTTTCCAGGATATCCATGCAAAAACGCCTGTATTATTGTCGAGCGCGGGGTTGTTTGTCTTTTTTTTCCTGATTTTTGAAAGCCGAGCCGTAAAGCAAGACCACCACCACCCACACCAGCAGTCACGCGCGTCGTCACACAGCAAGCATGAGCGAACATCCCGGAAGACCGCAAAGGAAAGCACCCAGGCCGAGTAGATTCGTGCAATCCGGCGATAGCAGCCCCTGGTGCCAGGAACATGCCGAGCACGACGAGGACACCAGCGATAGCCTTCTTCATGTTTCTGCGCCTCGTGTCTGGATAATTGGGAAGGAGTAATCGTTGTTTCGTTCGACTCGAGGATGAGTCCTCCGGAGGCCCAGGCCGCTTCCTTCCGTCGGCCATAATGTTGGATCACCCTGGTCAACGTTTAAAGCTACCCGATGGTCCCAGCGTTGAGCCGCGGCGCTTGTCGGAGCACTGCCTTCGAAACATGGAAACCGACGACAGGATTTCCTAATTTGTGATTGTTCACTTTTCCATCTTTTTTGGGGCTGAAGAAAATCACAAACTATGACAGAACGCCTCCGTATTTGAAGACACATTCAACAAATATGGACATTTAGGAAATTTAGGAAATTTAAGACAGCAAAAGGTCTCCGATAAGAACGGCCCTAACGCGGTGGTATGCCAGAGCAATATGGCCGGAAGCTGCCTTATTCATTCCACGTTATGGCTGCAGTTTCCCAGTAGCGCCAAGCGATATGGACCGCGCTTACATCGGGATACCGTACCGCCTTACTCAGATCGCCTTGTTGGGGGACTGATATTTAAGCTATGGATAGTTTACAGGCTTCTTTCATAAAATGGCAACATCACAGATTTTGTTTCGACACGAGAAATGTTTAAATAACAAGCCGGTTCGTATGTATATATACCCGGTCCCAGGTACGAGTTCGGAATACATGTGTACTCGTACCGTAGTCCGTAGTGAATACAGTACAAGTGTAGTCGTTGTCCCTCAGTAGCGCGTTGCCTTGCCACAAAGAAGAAAATCTGTGCACTAACGCTAACGCAGGACCTCGAACTATCCGGGATAGTGCGATGCTTGGTACTTGGTACTCTGTATGCCGAGGTCGCGACGAGCGAGTTTCGCCGCACGAAACTGGGACCTTGCACTCCTGTTTGTAAGGTATCATACCGCACTAAGGCGGGGCCACGACTGCTACTGCTGTTTGTGAATATCGGTAGTTTGAGGGGAGGACCCCGGGTTCGTCTCGACGTTTGTGGGGTACAATATACCACGAAGTAGAAAACCAGAAAGTCCTGTCTCCCCCTCGTGTCGCACAGCCGACAGCGGTCGGCAGTATGATACGTATCATATCACAGATGTTAGAAAGGTGTATCGTGCTACTACTATCATATTGCTGTACCTGTATTGGAGCCTGCAGTGTTACACGTTCAGACATGGGGGGGGCCATGTGGGTCCCGGGTTCTCGACCACCCAACTCTCACCGGAGATCGCCCAGCGTCGGTTTTCACCCTACGGGCCTTTCCTACTGCCATGGCTAGCCAGTCATGGCCCATGGGTTCCACCATCCGCCAAGGTCGGGGGTACATCGTTGTCGTTTCGGTTACCTAGAAATTGTTGTTTGTTGTTGTGGTTGTTGTTGTGGTGGTGGTGGTATTCACTTTAACTCGCATAATAACCTCCGCGCTGCCAAAGGGGCTCTTATCACAGCCACGGAGAAAAGTTAACGCAGACGTCGAGTCGTATCGGGGGCTACCCCTCATTCGCGTCGACGGCAGGAAAAAATCATGCTGGTTGCAATATGTTATCTGCGCACGATCAACTCGGCTCACGTACGTATTTGTAACATTTTAACCGAGGTTAAGAAGATCAGAAGTGCAGGACGAGTGAGGAAACCTCCGTCAACCTTGCTGCCCTGATCAACGTGTCACGATGGAGGACTTGGTGAAATATGACATTGCTACGAAGGATAACATCAACCGCCTACGTGGTTTTGCTGTTTTGATTGCTGTATCATGGATCATGAGGGCATCACGGCACAGGGTGCTGCTTGCTTGGCGAGCTATCTATTCCCCAGTGTCAGCTAGGGCTTCTGAAACGTTTTTTTTTTCTCCTTGTCCGCCCGTTCGTCTGACTCCTCGAATCTCCGTCCGGGCATGACGTCCGGTTATTTTCTTCTCAAACGGTCGCAAACGGTTGTTGACGCCGATACCACGGCGGGTATCGATAGCTGACATACACACACCAGCGATCTGCGCCAACTCTCAGCTTCTCGGGGGTGTTCCGTGTCTGGAGCTGCCTATTACCAACCCGCGCACCCGATTATCTCGACGATTTTCCCGCCTAAATCATGCATACCCCAGGCCAACTCTTCTCTCAAACACAACATCACAAGTCTCGGCGGAGCATGAACGGCTCACCTTTGTGCTATTTACCACTAACCGTGTCGCGACAGCAATGAATCGGAGGTAAAACACACTTGACCACCTGGCACTACGGATTTTTCGCTCGTGCAGAATACCTGGTAAAACTTTCTGCGTACTCGTATCATCACAACGGAAATACTATTGCCTCAAACCCGTTCTGCTATGAAGACAGCAGTACTACTACTCTTGTTGACGCTGTGTAGTACATGTCGCATCTTAAATATGTAGCGTTTTGCTGTGGGAGGTGGCGAAGGTAGGGATAGGGTAACAGAAAAGTAAGAAGGCACACGAGCCGACAGAGTAGCAGCAGGGCGAGCATTAGTGGTATAGTTCATAGAGCAGCAGAAGCATCAGCAGCAAGCAGCAGCTATCCGAACAAAATATTAAACTACAATACCAATAGCCAGTAGTACCCAGCAGTACTGCTGTTACGGTGCATAACGAAACTGGTTATGTAGTGTTGGACATCGTATCAAAACAATCGTTGCGGTCGCAGATACAGCAGTGGACGGCGAGCCGCAGCGCTGCGGCGTACGAGCAGGACTTGGTTTTGGTCGTTTTTCCACTTTCTGTTTTTCAGAGAGTTCAAGAACTCGTCAGCCCCAATGTCGAGGTCGCCTTTGATGATGTCGGCCTTGGCTCGGGTCTTGGGCGGGGTCGGCAGAGGCCTAGACTACCGCCTAGTTGTGTTGTCGTATGGTAAGGAGATGCCTTAACAAAAACATCCCTCTTAAGCCAGAGGAGATAGTTTGGTGAGATTGGAGCTGGGACCGTTCTCGTGTAGGGTCCCGTTCGCTCGCGGGTGCGTTCGGGATATATGTTGCCCGAACGCCAACCATGATGAAGCTTTGTCGTATGGTGGATCTCATAGACCGGGCTTGGTCGGTTAAGGCATCTTCATGGTTGGCATATGTGATCGGAAAGTGTCGGTATCTGCGAGGCCTGTTCTCCACATTACGGTATACCACATCGATTGGGCGAGCTTTCGACGTATCGTATCAAGCACGATTTTGCCCGGCATCGCCTGGCACCCCCACATTTTGTACCAGTATGCTGATGCTCTTTTCGACTATCGAATTCGTATCTCGTATCGAACTCAACTCATATCCATATCTGTAGTTGTTAATACTGCCTGGGACTATACAACGTAATGTTGTAGCAGTTTCAGCATCTTTCAGAGTACAGGGTATAGCCACAGCCATAAGCCACCGCTGTCGATCGCCCCGTAGGTCGATATGAAAATTGTTTCGGCGTCGGGCCACGTCTTCCTCGGTCGCGCGTCGCTCCCACTGCCCCCCTGTCTCTCTTGAAAAACACGCGGTATACTTTTGGTGGTATGGTATGCCGGTGCCTTCTCCGTGGGGCGCCGGCCAACGCCTGAAGCGCGCAGCGTTACACGTCACTTAACGCACGTGCATTCAACCATTTGGATGGATCCCTTGCGGTGAACAGTTGCTGAGTGTCATTCGTGTGCTCGACGTACTTTCATTCAATCACCTTGCGCTAAACTATTACTGAATGTCGTTCGTGTGCTTGACGCGCGTGCATCCAATCGCCCGGATGTTGTGCGCTGCCCATTTGCTGATTATCATTCGTGTGCTCCCCATGCGCGTGCGTGCCTGTTGACTCCAGGGAGAGGAAAAAGGGCGCCAAGGTCGAAGACTTATACGAGACGATATCCACCATCGGGAAGGGCTCGGGTAAGGCTTCGTCTATTTTTTTGGCTCGGTGGTCAATCGAGGTGCCACCATTCGGCCCGCGGCCGTGGCGATGACAATGCTGTTATAAATACTGGCGTGTTGTACACCTGCATGATATTTACGACCGCTCACTATATAGCGGTTGTGCCACGTTTGCAGCAGTAATAGCAGGTGTTTTGTGCCTGCATTGTTGCCATTGGCCAGTTGTGTTGAAATATAATTTCGGATTGGTGCGTAAGGTTGTCATCATGGCTCCCCGCCAAGGCCACGCGCACGGTTCTACCTCTGCTCTGTTAGGCTGCCAGCAGTGACCTTCCCAAAGCTGTTCGGCGGGGTATTTAGGACATGAGGCATTGAGGAGCGCGCTGTTTGTTTCAAAGTCAAGGCCTTCGCTTGGGGCTCAAGACGACCCATGCCATGCGAACGTTTTTTTTGTTTACGAGCAACAGTATTTCGTACGCATTTTTGCCTAGTTTTGGGTATTTCTGGTGCACATTCGCATCTCTACCGTGATGTAAGATGTCTTTGTAGTCCTCCTGCGCCGGCCCCGCCGCCATCCGCTTCCGACACGTTTTAACCAGAGCGTGCATCATCCACCCGTTTTGCCGCGCGCACCAAAAGAAAGGTAGGAATAAGAGCCGACTCCTGCATGGCGTTCCGCGCGCCAAAAAGAGAGAACTAAACAAGAGAAGATTGTTCCCGCTTGACTTTTTTCTTGTCCTCTCGGTATCGTGTTTTGTGTGACAAGTGGGGATGATATCGAAAGTGCGGCACCGCCAGACAAAGGTAGAGTATGCCCTGAAGACCATTCAGCTGGAGAAGATGACTTCCAAGCTGGCCAAGGAGATGCGAAACGAGATAGAGATCCTCAAGAGGCTCGACCACCCCAACATCATTCGTGAGTTTGCGCCCCCCCGCCCCACCGATGATGGATAAACTGGTAACCGTAACATCGCCCAAGACAATATCTTATGGGGAAAAAACTGTGTAGGTAGCGGTTGTACAGTCGGCTGGGATGGGTACCAGCAAACGGGGATTTGCGCGATGCGCTCCCAGCAGTAGTTTCCTGTGCTTTGGCTGGTCGCGAGCGGGGATGGCTTGTGCGCTTGGAAATACCCATTCGTTCCGCTCAAGCCTTTTCTGCGCCCAGCGACATATCAGCGGCCTTCGTGACATTGGCGCTGTGCTGCGCCGCGCCTGTCCCTGCCCGCCTGTCCCTGCCCGTCTGCATGAAATTCGTTGCGCCTTCGTTACGCCAGGAGCGATCGAAACGTTTGAGTCGGACCGAATGGTGTACCTGGTGATGAAGCTTTGTACGGGGGGCGACCTCCGCAGTCGAGCACCGTACACCGAGAAGGACGCTGCCGACATTATTATAAAGGCAAGCGGCTGCTGCTTGCTTTCCGCGGATTTCGTTTTGGTGGGAGCGGGGCGGGGGGGAGGAGAGGGGGCGTTTTTACTGGCGCATCTGCGGGACTCGGGGGCTGCGTTGGATGCGAATGGCGATTTTCACCGTGTGAATCGCGCGTGCTTCGCTTGTATTACTTCCCAAATTCGGGCACACTTCCGTGGCGTTATTACTGATTCTCTGCACCTTGTGTGTAATTTTTCGTCAAGCTTACATCTGCAGCTTGACCACGAGGTCCAACCTGGGTGATGAACGTACGTTTTTTTCTCATGGTGTTGTTAATAGCGGCATCGACCGGCGGCGGCTTTCCCAAAACGACACAAGTAGTCTTCACGCAGCACGACGTTTGTCAGATCCCACGTTTTCTCCCGTGACCTGTGCACCCCTCACCCCGCGCGTTGTGCACGCCGCCTGGCTACTCTCGCTGTGGCACGGTACCGCCCACCAGCTTCTGTCTGCCACGTGGTACATGCATCTTCAAGGCATCGTGCACCGAGATTTGAAGCTTGAGAATGTGGTCTATGAGAGCAAACTGCAGGACGCCGACATTTTCATCATCGACTACGGCCTGTCCAAGGTGTGACCCGACGTAATGGTATTGTTTTGTGGTGCTACCGTCTTCCTAGTTTGTGTGCATATGGTATTCCATTTCAGCGCTAGTATGGGAGCGACGCGGGCGCATGCATAGTCGCTATGAGGAATATGCGTCCTGCATTATTGTGTTTAGGTGTTTGGTCCGAGTCTTGGTTCGTGAGGGACTGGAGGTGCCGCACGGCCAATTTTAGGTACCGTGTAACACGCCAGATGGCACGCCGCCCCCTGGGACGAATTTCCAAGCCGATTTTCTCGACATCGGGGAAAGCGCAAAATCGCCAAGCGATGTTCGGAGTGACCCCGCTATAGTGCGGTAGGGGTTGCGCTTTTTGGGTTGAATGTTTTTCTGGCATTCTGATTGGTTGAGCTCCTCAGTGTGGAACTCCTGGTTGTTCTGGTACTACTATTAATACGATTATATGTGTTTTAGGGCTATTACTAGCGCGTGCAAGGGTTGGCCGGGTGCGCACGAGCCAACTGATTTTCGAAGTCGTGTTTCGGGTGAGATATTGAGCTCCTCATGTGAGGTCAGAGTGGGATGAGTCGACGCCTCCATGGAAATACATTTGACGACACCTATTCAAAGCAATCGTTTTCGTGGTGTGTGCTCCCCTTGGTTTGGGCTAAAACCGGCGCTGAAATTTCTTCCCAGGAGGTGCGTTATCTTGCGTGTTAACAAGGCATATGCCTGTTTTGTCAAGTTTTTGTTGGAGTGGAGGCGCCGCGCTGTGGAGGCGCCGCGCTATGATGTGTTCGCCACGCCGTCGTTTCGTTTTGTGGCTGTTGGACCACCCGCACAGTTGCAGTACGCACAATGGTGCGGCCGTTGTGTGGCTTCATTTCTTTTTTTTTTTACGTTCTCCGGCGGATGGGTAAAAATGTAAACTAACGCTTTAGCTCACCACGCTTCCACACAGTTGGGCGGCCTTCTTCCTCTGCGGGTATATGACTAGCAACGAGCTGCCGAACCCACTTGCGTTTCGCGGTGCGACCCGAAGCTGTCGTTTTGACGGGCTTCCACAACGTGCGTTGGTGCACAGTTCGCGCACAGCTTACCTAGGAGTATCCCCTGAATACGAATACCCCCCACCCGAACGTTTTGGGCGCCCAAATGTTGCAGGTGTCTCTATTAGGAGTAGGAGCAGTGATCAATGGTCAAATGACTTGAAACAAGCGACAAATCAGGACACCCCCATGCTTCGTCTTGAAGGGAGGTGTGGTCAGTGGTCAAATTACTACGGCAAACAACGTCAATCTACAAATGAGTACCCCCCCCCTCGTGCGTAATGTAAGGAAGAAACGTATTGAGCGCCCAAATGATGTAGGTGCCTCTATTAGGAGTAGGAGCGGCTTTTCGTCTCGCAAGAGATGCGTGGTCCATGGTCAAATGACTGAGGCAAGCAGCTAATGAGGACGCCCCCAATGCTCTATCTCGAAAGAGTTGCGTGGTCAGTGGTCATATTACTGAGGCAAACAACGAACAAGCAAAACATTTCACGTGTCGGGCCACTTCTCGCGGTTCGGTTCGGGTTAAGGTGACCCGGCCCGACCCGAGCCGACCCGACCCGACCCGAGCCGACCCGACCCGACCCGTGAGATTTCAAACACCTCCGGACCCAACCCAACTCGACTCGGGAGGTTTTCCTCGGTCGGATCATGACCCGTAAAAAGCCCTGCAAATATGCAGGGCGGTTCACGGATTATGACCCGGCCCGTGGGTCGGGTCAGGATATTTATAAGAGATTCGCGGGTCGAGTCGGGTCGGATTAGGGGTTGTTCGAAACCTTGCGCGTCGGATCGGGTCAGGTCAAAAGATTTTCAAACCTCACGGTTCGGGCCGGTTAGCCTTGTCCCGGCCCGATCCGTGAGACGTATTCCGGCCCACAAAAAACCATCCAAATAAGTACCCCGCCCTTCTCTAAGTACCCCCCCCCCTCCGTGCACACAAACAGATAGTAGACACGAGCGAGACGCCCATGAAAGAGATGGTGGGCACCTTGTACACAATGGCGCCGGAGGTGCTCACGGGGAAAACGTACGACAGGTCGTGCGACATGTGGAGCATAGGGGTGATGGCGTTCCTACTGCTGAGCGATAACATGCCGTTCGACTTTTCGTCCAAGAAAAGGCTGATTAAGTCCGTCGAGCTCGGCCGGTACGAGTTCTCCGGGAGGCGGTGGGACTACATCAGCTGCGACGCGAGGCGAGTCTTGTCTCGCGCGGCAACCGTCGTTGATTTGTGTCGTTGTGGCTGCGGTTGTCACGGGCATTTCTTGGGAGGGACTGCCCAAACACGCGAGTATTCAAGAAATCTCGTCTTGCCCTAGGCTAACCCCCCTTGTACCGCCATTCGGTTCAATCCGTATCCCCGGCGATTCGTGCACGTCCTCAGGGATTTCATACGCCACATGATGGTGAAGGAGCCATCAAGGAGATATACGGCAGGACAGGCGCTAAAGGTGAGAGGCATCGGCCGCCGCCGAACTTCGCTCTTTTTCAGACGACCAAAACTTTTACATGACTTGGTTCTTACGGGTATTTTGGGCCGCTTGCACGCGTTGTATTATGCGCATACTGCAGCATAGGAAATCAGCATGACACAAATCAAGACGGGGTATAATTTTAACAGCAAAGCACGAAGCACACTTACCCCTACTAATAGCTCAAATATACGACACGACAAAGCACGCGACAACTACAGCAACAGTATCTTCAAAAACAACTTAAACTCACACCTTGAAAGCAAGACGTGCGCGGGCTCCATGTTGGAAGCCAAGTCAGCACATAGCTTTCGCAAAAAAACAAGAGCCATGCTCCCAGCGCCTGGAAGCATTCGAGTTATCAACCACCTCCTTTCAGCGGCACTCCAGCTCCTCCTATTCGGAATTACAAAGCGCAACCGCCTTCTCGAACGGCTGTATGTACGTGTGATTTCCTCACTCCTCACTCCGCCTCCCGAAGTGGATACCCTCGCGACGATCTAGAAGCGCAGATGGGGAGATTGAAGCACCTCGCCGCGTTGGGCACAATCACACGCTTTGCACGTATGTGATGCCGCGCCTTCCCCCTCGGGACGCGCGACGCGACAGCCCGCAGTCGGCACCGCTGAATCACCGCATTTCGGTGTGTTCACCTCGCCAGCATGCCCCCCGAAAGCCTTGAGCCTTCGGGATCGGCGGGTGTGTCTTTGCTGCCCGAGTTGAACCTTCAGCGGATCAAACCGTGCCTCTACTGCGAGATTTCACAGAACCAGGTCAATCAACCCGATTCGAACCTCGCCATCATCAGATGTGGAGCCTGCTGCTTCAGCCCCTCCACGCTGGGTGTGATGCTGGGACATCGCCTCTAGCGGCCCCTCGTACGACCACAGCAGACCTCGTTTGGAGTCCTGAGGCAGCATATGGACACCGCCCTCATCGGGTCAGAGGGCTTCCTACCGAAACGCGGCCCATTCCACACCAGGTCCTGCTTGCCGCTGTCGCAATCGTACCAGAAAAAAATCCCTGACTAACGTCGGTGTGTTCAACCTGAATTATCGATAATTGTAGACACGCCTAAGCGAGGCAAGGCCTACTGACCAGAAAGTATCCCCCCTTGGCCTGAGGGGGGCTGGTCGGCACCATTCAGGTGCTAGGAAAGGAGAGAGATGTTGTTGTATTAGCTCCGAACACAAGAAAACAAGCGGTCTCAACTTCATCCCCAAATCCCCGAATTCCCATATCAGAATCCAGAAGAGGATAAGTAGAAACCCCTACTACAGTTGTCTTCAAATCTAAATAACGTTCACACACCACATCAGATCCTCAACAGTCAATCACCACCAAGAAGATCAACTGTCGTGTCTTATCAACAACACTACACACTCTCTGGTGCTCCACTGTCCACATGCCCTAGTGTGACCGTGTATCCCTTGCGCGTCTGCTTGATTCCTTTCTTCTCGTTCATCCCCCCCTCCGCTCCACATGTTCTTCTACCGCCCCTCGGTGCCTGCTGGGTTCGGCGTTGCTCCGTACCAACTTTTGCAGCACCGTTGGATTCGACGGTACCAAACGTCTTCTCAGCAGCAGGTTTCCGTCCCCCATCGCTTAGCCAAGGCGGATCACGCCCAAATCGTGGCTTCCATGAAGAATTTCGCGTCGTACAGCAAGGTACGTGTTAGGCCTTGACCCAATGAGTCAGTTGGTATTTTTTTCTGCACGTCTTGCAAAATCGCACAATTTACACCAAAAAAGGCCGAAACGTACTAACCCTGGCCCTAATTAACGCACCCGTGTCGTCTTAAACCTGAAGCCGGTATTGTATGAATACGAGATGACGCATATGCGAGGAAACCCAAATAAGTTGTCAATTTAAGCGGAAAGGGTTGCGAACTTATTGGACCTAAGCCTATTGCGTCTGCCGCGGCGAGAGTGGGCATGGTCTGCTCTTGTTCGGGCGCTCTGCTGACACGCACCGCATGCCTCGAGCGGTGCCGGGTGCGCTGACGCGCCGCGCGCCTGCCCGACCGGTTTCGACTTTGCTTTTACTACTGGCGTTTTTTCGTTTGCCATCCTTCCGGCAATGTGCAGCATGAGTGTCCATAACCAAAAGCACGATGGTGGAGCATAAAATTAAGGCCACCGAAAACATTTAGTCTTCGGCGTCATCGCCCGTGCATGTTCTGCCGCTGTGTGCGTGTAATGTCGATCCTTCGCGTTTTGGCGCTCTACACAAAGTTAGAGCGTTTCGCGACTTATCACGGTAGCGCCCGTTCGTTTGTTTTGCGTAGGAGAAAACGGCCAGGCCATAAGGGAAGGGTGGGAAAAGCGCCGTATTTTTCCTCCCAGCGAGACGACGGCGGTTGCGCCTGTCGTGTCTGGCGGCTTTGCGTCGACTGCTGAAGGCGCTCACTCACACGAATCGGCTTTTCTTTCGTCTCATTCTTTGTTTCGTCAATTGTTTCGAGCGTGAGTTCCCGAACGATGCCACTTGTCGTTCTAATCAAGTGGACGATCTTTCATTGCCAGGTGAAGAGAACGGGGCTGATGCTCGTGGCGTACAGGAGTCACCCAGACGAGACGAAGGCCATGCGAAACGCGTTCAATTGGTATGACGTGGACCGCAATGGTCGCGTTGGCCGCGCAGAGTTCCAGGAGGTCCTGAAACAGCAGGGTTACACGAACGAGGAGGTTAGAACTCGGCGTTTACCTAGCGAAAGTGGGGATACGTTGGGGAGGGCACCCCGTTTTTACTGCTGGGTGTGTACCACTCGCACAAGTGGCTGTGTACGTGGATATACCGGACTTGAAAAGTAGAAGCGTAGCATAGTAAGAAAAGTATCATGGCGGCGGTGCATGTCCTGAAAGTGAAACGTGCAAAAGCTTAAGACCTGCGAAGAAAATGGGTAGCCGCCGGCGAGACTGGCTCTCAACCGATGAAAATCGAGAAGCTAAACGTGTCTCGTACAAGACTTCCGTAGCCATGTTCATGTATACCGTATGTGAGAATATTTCGGGAGCGGGGGCGGTGACGGGAGGGGGCTCATCATTCTCCGTAACGGTAGTCTTAAGGCCGTAGACCCTCGCATCCACACAATGCCGGGGCAACGGGAGGCTCGTCAGCATTCTGCAAGCATGCAGCATCCAGGTGTCTCTGGCAGACATGGCGGGTAGGCGGCGGGGGTACGTGTAGGCTGGGGTGGAGGCGAGCCTCCTTTCGTGTTGTACTGGTACAGTTACTGTGCTCCTGTCATAAAAGAAGCATCACGACAGCCGCCAACGAAAAATTTACGGACTGTTGAGTTTTTTCCATCCGAACGCCCACAATAAAAGCACTACCAGATCTCCGATCTCCGGTGGGGATGGAAGGACAATTTTTTTCGTGTGTGATACGTGTCGGATTGTTTTTTACACAATAAAATATGGGCGTTGGTTGGAGCAAAAGTCGTGCACGCGGTCGATCTAGTCGCTAGGGCCATGGGTGACCACGGTCCGAGGCTGTAGCTTTCTTGTAATTCTTCATCGGTCTGTCTTTCCGTTCGACTGAGGGGTCGGCTTGGACACTTGGCGCCAGCATTTTCGTCGCCTGCCCGCGTCATTACTCGTTTGTTTGTTTTTTTCCGTGATAATCTGTGTCTGCTTTAAGCGCGAAACGCGTTTTGCGCGTCCACGGTAAAATTCGGCTTTCGGCAGCGTTTTTGTTCGCCGACCCCACCCGGACTGCCTAAAAACACCTCTTATTTTCCCGCTCGGCGTCTCCCCGCGCTGGCGGTTGTGTTTACCCGACCCGAAAAAACGATCAACCTATTGTTCCTCGCGCCGCCGGCTTTGTTCATTCGACCCGAAAGACCAATCAATCTATTTTTTCGTCTCGTTGACCCAGTTGGTCGGGTTGTTCGACGAGGTGGACGACGACCACGATGGATACTTACACTACACAGAGTTCCTCGCGGCGACCCTTGAGATGGAAGGGAAGAAGGTCGCAAACGAGCGCCTGGCAGAGGCGTTTGACCAGCTTGACATGGATGACTCGGGGCACATCTCGAAGGCGAACTTGGTGGAGTTCTTGGGCAGAGATAGCAAGGTGCGCCGTTGAAACTTACCGGTGTGGGAATCTCCTGTATCGAGCTGTCGGAAATAGGGGTAAAATAGCTTTTGAGTCGCGTGGATTTTATTTCGTGTATCGAGCTGATGGAAAGACTGGTAGCTTAGTTATTAGGAGGTTGGCAGGAAAGTTGAGGACGGAGAGAAACGGGAGGGGCAGTGCGGGATGAAGCCCCTCCCCCCCTCCCATGCCGTTGATGCCCTATAGCATGCGCCGACCGTCCGGGTCATATAATGCGTGTTCTTGGTGATACACCGTCGCTAACTCTGCGTGTGTGTTCATGTGTTCCCGACATGTTCCATGGGAACTTCCGCCTCGCCCCAGCAGCTGCCTTTCGTTAAAAACAACCCAGCATACAGTGCGATGTTGTTCTGTATTTCCCGCGATTCGCTGGTTCAGTTCTTCTGTTACGGCTGTGGTTTGCTAGCGCGACAAGTTACAGTAGACGCCAGAGGACGAAAAATTGAAAAGAAAGAGTAAACGAGCATTTGTCGGCATCCTGTCAACTATCGCGACCGCCTGACCACCGATCGCCATTCCTGTCCGCCGGCGCCATGCGCTTGTGTGTGCACGTTGCCTTTGGTTGTCCCCTCATCTCCTCGCGGCGTTGTTCGTCTGTGCGAAGGGGTACGATGTGACACAGCTGATCGCGGAGGCCGACGAGGACGGCACGGGCGGCATCAACCTTCAGGAGTTTTGCACGCACATGCGAAAGAGGTGGGTGGAGTGATGCCACTCGGACAAGGCCGCCCACAAAAGGCGTGCCCAATGAAGTTGAGGGGCCCTCCCAAACTCCCTAAACGGGATGCCGTATAGCAGCCCCCCCCCCCCCCCCCGCCCCCCCCCCCAGTTTTGTTTTCTCTGTCTCGTATGCGGGATCTGGTATATATAGCCGTCAAGGACGGCTCTCCGTGGCACAACCAGCCAGGAAAGCACGACTTAAATTCGCAAAGAAAAATACCCCCTTCACTCGTCGTTGCAGGAGTGAGCGTGGATGCAGGATGCTATGTGCAACAAGCCGAATACAGTTCTGGCAAACGATTCACTGTCGCAGAGGGGGGGGATTCTGGCATTGCAGTAGCCGGGCAGTCCCCGCTGTCGCGTGCACTCCCCTCGCCCCCGCTCGCCCGCATAGGGGGCATAGAACAACGCGTGGTAGCGTGGTTCTTACGCTTACGCCCGTGCAGCACACGCCTGTCCAGCCATTTCGATGCCTACTTTGTTTTTTGCTAACATGTACTCTCTTTCGCCGCCCCTGCTGTCTTACCCCGCCACTGGCCTATCCCGTCTACCCATGCCCCGCATGTGTTCTAGTGGGAGATTTAGCATCCCAGGCATACCAGGCATCCCAGGCGTCGTGCGGCTGCCCAGCGATTCCGCGCGGGTTGGCGTTTCTCCCGCGCAGTTAGACGTCATTGGGGAACTAGGGGGGGGGGGAGAAGACGGCTCGTCACGTGCTCGAGGAGACGGGGTGGAACGGATGGTTGATGGGAACGAGGCTACTCTGCCTCCGCCCCCTGCCGCTACAGGGGGAGAGCAGACGAGCGGGCCCCCCTTCGTCCCCTCGTGAAAGCGGATCGGAATGGACGGCCGCGAGTGTATGTGTTGAGAAGCGTTTTTATCGTGAAGGAATGCGTACCAGGCGGCCTCAAGGCCTAAGATGGATGTGCTTGCTTATCTTGTCTTGTTGATGCTGCTTGGAGGTAAGAGTTTTGTGCGAATTTTTGCCGACCCTTTGCGGAGCTTCGGCTGTTGCGTTTTTTTGAGAGAGCTAGCGCTGGCGGTGTGCGCTAGGGGATAGGGAGGCGGCCCCACCGTGTTGTGGATACATACTTTTTCTTTCCCAACATTTATGCAGACGACCTACATTTAGGCGCACGTATAGACTGGGTTGCGGGGCAGTTCGCCTACTTCGCTACCGTATTTTTCCGGCGGCGCGTCGTGCAGGACTTCACCGATCGCACTACACAATGGGTTACCGCAATTGCGTGCCCACCTCACCGCCCGCACTACGCTATGGGCTACGGCAATTGCCTGCCCACCTAAATTGTGGTCATCACGTTGTGGTGTGTCACCAGCGTCGTTTCGTGTTACCCTTTGTTTACATCTAGTGAATTGTCGTTATGCGTGCATAGAAAACACCCAGGATCTCGATAGCCCCCCCCCCCCCCCTTGTGTACATTGTTGCGTACACATCGTATTGTCAAGCCTTGGGCTACGTAGGTGATCTTTTGGACGGGATACATGTTTGGCTGCCGCTATAGAGCGTAGCCACTCTATAGCTGCGTGTACACAGCGTGTAGCGCCTCAACACCCGTGTATATGCGTGTTTGGACTGTAATTGCATGAAAATCGTTTGGTGTCGACTTTCCAGGCTGCGTCTGCTGTGAGTCGATGGTGTCTTGTTGTGAAGCCCCAAATACAGCGATCAGTGCCGCGATGCCCACGGACGCGGGTAAAACGTTACCTGGCACGTTTCTTTCTGGCACAAGTTTGCGGGCGCTTGACGAACGTTTGTATCATGGTTTGTAGGTAGCGATGGACTCAGTGTGGATATCGCTTGTAGAAAAAAAGAAATCCTGGGCGCGGGAGGCGGCAGAGGCTTGTGCGAAGAAGCGTCTTTTAAAATGCAACGACGCTTGATATGCTTGAACGCGGGCATCCGGCCGTGCCATCTCCACGCAGGGAGAAGTTTCATGGAGGTGTATGCCCGATTTTACCCAAGAAGTGTGGGTGTTAGCATCCGTCAACGCTGAGAGCGAGCGGCGCGCATGATAGTTTTGACAGTTGTGGCCGATTTGAGCATGATGGCTCTGCTGAGTTTTGGTGCGCCGTGACGTCGATCGCCAGCGTACAAAGATAATTTTAATGGAGGGTAATGGTCACGTAAGTGCATTTCGTTGCCCCTATTCGACTCTTATGAGTATCGATCCATTAGGGTATTTCTTAACACCCTACAGAATTTTTGAAGTTACAGAACCCTACCAGTGTTGGAATTGATCCTGGATTGTGATATTGTTTAAATTCGCTTATTTCTCATAGCTCAAGAGATTGTCGTAAAATAACAATAGTATTACAATATAAATGTAGACCCATTACTACCATTGCCTAAATTTATCTTCAGGAAACTGTAAAAATTGACGATTGATGTAATTTGCAAAGAATAAAACTGGTATTAAACCTATTTTTGAAATTGAAACTGACCTTATCCGAATAATTTCACGAAATATGCATACGGGAATAACCCTCCCCCCCCCCCCCCCGCCCACCTCACGTACTCACCACCATGTTCCCATATCAACTGCATACACCATTTCGGAATTCATGCGTACTACTTGTTTACGAAGAAAGGACTGACGTGGTAGACCACCAAATTTCGTAGAATGAGTGCAGAGGTCGGCCTTAGGAATAATGAGACAGGCAAGCGTAAGAAGTAGAAAAGTAATTACATGCGTTATTTAGAAAATATATAGATTTATCCAAAGGTTGACGGATTAATGAAGTAATTAAAAAATATTGTTAAATTACAGGGGCTTAAATGCATCCATGATATACTGATGAAATATATCATACATAAAACCCCTAAAACCTATCTCCTATTCGTAGCACGTAAGTGACACAAAAAATAAATCATAACATAGTACAATCAAGGAAGGTATTATACACCAATATTCCTGAGAATATTATTGTATTATACCTGAATTGACTGTGAGGGGGAACATTGAAAACCCAAATGTCCCTCACCATTTGGTTAGGAGATACAAAATAATGCATTACCAATAGCGAAGATGAACTCTAAGTTATTTATTTCTCAACAGAACCAACCTCAGAATTGTTAAATGTATCTACTTATCAACAGAACCAACCTCACGCTTGCAAAATTCAACAATAAGTAACATTATGACTGGTGTCCCACATTATTATCTGACTCTTACTGTCTAGTACGTATACATGAAATATAGCCGTGAAACGGATGAACTAATCTTTCTGTATTTCCGTTTCGTACACAGGTACTTCAATCAAGATATGAAAGAACAACTGCACAAAAAATAAGCAATGCACTTGTACATTCAGTCGGTATTGGTTACTTGCTTCAACCTTCGTTGTGTGTGGAATCAAGGCTTTGAGCTCAGCCTTTTTGGGATATAATACCGTCCGGTAGTGACTGAGGGGAACCAGGGAGCCTTAGTAGCATGTTCAAGTGCATTGCTAAGCTGTCATCGTGCTAGAAAACTGAAAGAATTCCTTCATCTGCGGCAAATATACAGGTGGGCATTTATTTGGTGATGAAGGAGTTTAATATACCAGTGAATAGAACTGAAAATGAGTGCGGTCCAAGAAAAACGAGAATGGCATGACATGGAGGCGATACAAGCATTGATACTGGAGCGACCATAACCAGTCAGGAAGGACGGGATGGACTGGATAGACGCTGTTGCTGTGCACTGCCTATTCAAGGGAAGCACCATGAGTATACCACAACATGCTGATGATGCTCACCAGTCATGCTCACAACTCGTCGGCTCACAAGCCATGCTCACAACTCGTTGACTTGTCATGATGAGTGGTGTACTTCCAATTCATCGACTCTTCATATGACCTGACTCAGTAACCTAGTCCAAATAGCCAGTGTAATTAACAGGTGATGAAAAATTATTCTCCATGCGGGGAAATAACTTGGCAATTTTTGCATGATGACATGACTCAGTAATAGAAATGGCATCATACGAAGATTAATATTTAGTGCGATCAGCTACTACTGTTGTAAACAAAAATCTTTCGTACTAGAATTAAACCGAAATAATGAGAGAGCGGAAATAGGGTCATTTATAAAAACATAATTTGTCTTCACGTGTACATGATATCTGTAGAAAAAAGGTTAGGGTGACAGTGTATCGATTTGGGACCGTGGGTTCGTGTAATATCAGTATAGCTGGCAATAGGTTCGGTAAGATAGCCCGCGGAGTCATGGTCTGTTGGCCACAAGATCTCTTAAACGGAATATTGTTAGCGGAGAAGATAACCCGTAGAATCTAGCTAGCTTATACCACAAGAGCGCTCTCGGTAATGGAACGTTCCTCCTCTGGACAAGATAAATAGAAGTAAGCGCGATAAGCGCTCATGGGAATCAATGGACCGTTCCTCCTCTGGATAAGATAGATAGAAGTAAGCGCGTTAAGCGCTCATGGGAATATAGAACATCTAGGAGAACGTTCCTTGTACGTTCCATAGGTAAAGGTCCAGAAGAGAGCACAGCAGCAATGCTGGGGTGAAGAGAACTCTGTAAGCCTCACCCCACCCCCATGCTCTCAATCCTCCTCCTTTCCTGTCTCCTCGAGCTTCTCACAGCTCAACGTCAATAATACGAAATCCACAAAGAAGAACCGGTGCTGTCTCCAAGCGAAGCTGATACCCCTGCGTCCCTTCCCTCACACCTTCTCGGCACCACGACTCTTCCACAATTGGCGTCGTCGGCAGGACTTCATATTCGAGTCTCACAGAAACTCTTTTTTTATTTTCAGGGTGGGACTTTTACATGATACCTATTACATCACTTCGTAATCACTAATACTGTCTTCATACTGCGATGCATACCAAAACCCGCCATTATAGTGAAAAAAACAAAATAATAAGACCACCCCCAGGTAGAGAAAACTTTCCTACGCACTTAACCACAAGTACACCAACAACCCTGACCAAGCCATCCAACCGCAAACCATCCACCATGCATATGATAGAGCAGTACCTTGTAGTCTATAGTAGAAACTACACAAATTATGATGTTAGATCTAGTTCAAAATTCCCCACCTAAAGTGAAAATACCAACACCAATCATTATAGTGGAGAAAAATAAATAAATAAAAAACAAAATAATAGGCCCCCTCCCATTAAGAAAAAACTCACCCACATTATCGTATATTACAAGTACCAACAAGCAGCTTGAAAAAATGACCCGAAATTCGTCGAACTCACGGCTGAAAAATATTTTCATAAAATATTAGAGGGACAGCGTATCAATTTGAAACCGTGGGTTCGTGTCCCACAGTTTTTTTTTTTTCTTGGAGAGTAGCCGACTTTTATTCTCGAATGCCGTATTAATATTAAGATATTAGATAACTAGTAATACTCTGTATTTTCGTTCTCCTTCCCATAGTAGAGCGGAGAAAAAACAAAATAAATCATTTACCATATATATGAGAGCAGTATGGTGGAAACTACAGTAATAAATTTATAAAATAGATATGATGTTAGATCTGGCGCAAAATTCCCCACCTAAAAAAGTAAAAATACCAACACCAACAATTAAAGTGGAGAAAAACAAAACATATAGTCTACCTAGTTTTTTTCAAAAACAAAAGAATAGGACCCCTCCCAGTTAAAAAACTCACCCACATAGTATGTTATGTTGATTCTTAGATGAAGCTCTCGAGGCTATAACCTATTGATAGCTGCTTGATGCGTTGACGCGAGACAAGGCTGATAACCTGTTGATTATAACCTATTGAACTTAGGTGGCATGTGGCGTGTATCAGCTCTCTTGGCTGGTGTACGCTCGTAGGCTCGCTTTTGGATGACCCGATGAAGACACAGCCTATATATATGATGTGAGGCAAACGAAGGCCACGGTTAGGTGAGCCTGTAAGAGCAGAGAGCTCGAGCAGAGAAGAGGTTGTTCGGTGACCCCAGGCCGATATGTTGATTGATGATTTAGTTGCTCAGCAGATGAGAGCTGATGGTGAGCAAAGAGGAGTGATCGAGGTGGGTCTGATCATCACCTGATCGAGACGGCACAACGCCTTATTCTACGGACCGATGTACTCTACGGGTAGTTGTCTGATCCACCTACAGCAACGTTTCCTGAGGCTTGCTCGTGGTCCACCGTACCTATGGCAACGTTCCCTGAGGTTTGCTTCTGGGAGCTTAGCTACGTCAACGTCCCAACAGTAGTCAACCTGAAATCATATTCCGCGAATGTTGCTACCAGGTACTTATTCCGCCGCATGTATTTGATTACACCGCACTACTCGTACGTACTACATGTACCAGCTTTTGGATATGACTAACCAGCAAGCTGCTGTGCATCATGTATCCAAGATATTGCTGCTGAGACTTGTGCTTGCTACGAGCTGCATCGATAAACGACAACACTCAGACTTATTCTAACTGTCTGTTGTACGAACAACTCGCAATGTATACCAGATGACTTTTAAGTGTTATCAAGTAACGACATGATGGTTACTGACGAGTAGCATCTCTAATACCTCCTCCCGTTAAGTTAACACTTTATCACTCTGCGTTACATGCTAAAAAATTCCATAACAGAAATGCATGCAGCAACATTGATAAATGTTGGGAAAAATGTTTTGCGTAGAGCAAACTCATCTTGCTAAAATACCCGAAGATTGAACACAAAATAAGCGGACACGAAAAATCCTGCTCTGACACTATACGTGCTTCTGCATATTTATGCAAGTTAACTTACTAGCTCACAATGCTAGAATCATCAGACGTGAACTATATTCCAATCGCTTAATCAACCACCAAGGAATAGAAGATGTTTGTAGTAGTCTAAAACAGTGAAATGTGTTCATCATTTCGCAACAATCATAGGAGTGAACAGCCTACCAATGTTCCTGCCGCCCTCAAACAAAGGAACAAAGGGGCACTGCCAGCGATTTACAGCTGGATAAGACCACATATTGTAGAGAGACATCACCTCTCGTTTATCTTAACATTCCGTGTGTACTTGACCAGGTGGCGGGGTTTTCCGTCCGTACATATCCTGAAGTACCGGAGATGGCGTAGTCAAATGTAAAATTGAACTGTCCAGTCGATATTGCCTATTCGACTTGTACCCTTACTTGGTACTAACTGCGATATTTCGCAATTTGCAAACCGTGCACAACACCGGTCGTTGTCTCTGCTCGCCCCGTACAAAGAGAACATGCGACACTATACGTACAGCTTTGATAAAGAGATAACGCATTTCACACTTCCAGTGGCTTGACCTTCTTGGTGTAGACGTTGTCGGTGTAGACGTTGTTGATGTAGACGTCGTTAGATGTGCTTGATCTGTCGTTCGTCGCTTGGACTTAGAGGCTTAACTTCATCTTGAAGTTGGAGAGGTAGGTAGACATATTTATCTCTAAACCTATTGCCGTCATCGGCTCCGCCTCGACTGTTAATTATGCAGCCAGTCTCTGCGCCTTGGCCTCAATGTTTATGGGCTCGTCGTTCAGGATGGAGAGGAAGATTGAGGTTGGCTTGCGGGTGTACACGAATGCCGGAGATGTCGCCAGTGGCTTTTGATCGTCCTGTGTTGATTCCGCAGATCCTGTCTCGGGGTTTGCCCGTGGCTGTCCTTTTGTTGTTTTGAGCGTGTGAACCTCCTCCCGACGGTCTATTTCGTTGTTGAGCTGGGCTCCAAGGCTTGGCTCAAAAATAGCTGATGTGATTTCGGGTGTAGCGGACATTGTCGATCCGTCGACCCTTGGCTCAGCTGATGGTCCGGTAGTCCCAGATGGCGATGACCCAGCGACTCCAATGGTCCCATGTGATGCTGTTGGTCCAGCTGATGCTCTAGTGATCCCAAATGTATTTGATCCAGTGATCCCAGAAGCAGTGGCTCCGATGTGAAATGGTGATCCAGATGACGTTGCTCCGAAGATCCCATGCGAAGATGCTTTGGAGATTCCAGCTCCGGTAATTCCGGTTCCGGTGATTCCAGGCGATGCTGATCCGTGAAGTAGATGGCCTCTTAGTGTATCGTTGGGGATTTTAATCACCCGGTTTTCCTCCTCCGAGATCCGAAACAGGTCTCTCTCGGTGCAGGTGAAGTTTAAACACGTGGTCGGTGGGGTTGTCCCCGATGCTCCTGTTGCGTGCGTGTTGTCGAAGGTATCCTCGACTCTTGGATTGGGTCTTGTACTGGCGGTCTCGTGATGCGGTACATCCGGTGCGGCCCCAGTTGTAGTAGAATGTGCGTCCCCGGGCGTAATAGCAGGTGTGATTCCTGTCAAGGACACTCCAACTTCTTGCGGTAGTGCTCCAGCCCTTGATGACGATTCTCCAATCTCTGGTGATGATGACTCTTCTTCTGATGAGGATGCTCCAGCTCCCGTCGATGACGCTCCGGCTGTTGTCGATGACGTTTCCTCTCCCAGAAGGTTGTTCTCGTAGTAGTGTAGCATGACCTGGACTAGAGCACAAAAGCGCTCCGTCTCAGTGACAATGGCTTTCTCGGGCTTGTCCGGGACTTGCGCATGTTGGCGCTCAGTCTTCGTGACAGTAGCCTCTTTAGGCGTGTTGTTTCCGCCTGACGGTGTGCACTCCTTTTGGGTCGCGTGATTCTGTCCATACCGCGCGGATGCCCTTTTTCGTTGGGGCGTTACCGTCGTGGTGTGCTCCATGGCTATGCTGGAGTTGGTGCAGAATTCTTGGATCTCTTCGAAGGTGCAAACGCCTTGATTGGCGTCGTTGCTTGCCTGTGCTGCAGGAACTACAGCAGGCGTTGATGACGTATCAGCCGTGTCGCCCAGGGTGCGAAGAAATACGTCGTAAGAGCATATGCCCTTGTCCTCTGGGTGTTGGGTGAGCGGAAGCGAAGTGCTGCTGTCGAACTGCAAGCGGGGGTTTCCTGTCTCGAGGATAGTGCTTACCCCTGATTGCATTGCTTTGATGGAGGAGAAGACGTTGCGTCCCAGTCCAGGTACGAACATGGCCGAGATGCGAACAGGAACACGCTTGCCAGCCTGGTCGATGATGTATCTCCAGATGGTGCCTGTTGCTGTTGCGAATACGTTCTTCCCGTTGGTCATGATGGTCTTCGGATCCTTTAGCTTCTTGTAATCCTTCATGCTTTTCCGCAGTATCGGAATCAGCTCCTCATCTATCAGGTGGTCCGACGCGCCGCTGTCTACAAGCATCGTGAACCTGTCGCTGTTGGGGTGAAAACCCCTGTTGCCGTTACCATTGGGGTGAAAACCCCTGGGGTGAAAACCCCTGTTGCCGCTACCAGCTAGCAGCCCTGTAAACGCGAATCCCTCTTCGAAACCATCGCCGAAGTTGAGGGATGGCTGCTCGTCGTCGTTGGGGCGCGTGCTCGCGCCCTGTACAGCAGAGGCAGTGTGAGCGCGTCCACTCTGCGGTGGGCGTGGCGCTCCTTGCTTGTAGCATTCCGTGTCGTCGTGCGAGGCAGTTTTGTGTACAGAACACCACTTGTGCTCAGCTCCAACGTTGGATGCTGCCTTGCCGTTTGAAGATTCCTTGTTCTTCTGCTTGTTGTGGGCGCCAGTGGACTTGCTGTCGTTGTCGTCCTTCCTTTTCCAGCAGTTGCGGGCGTAGTGCCCTTGCTTTCCGCAATGACTGCAAGTCGATGCCGCAGTCATGGCTACGCCACGACCAGCGATCCTGGTGTCGCTGTTGCGGGAAAGATCATCCAAGTAAAGATGGCGCATCGTGCTTTGCATCTGGTCGATGTCGAAAGTCGGGTCTCGATACATCATCATCTTGATGTCCTTGTACTCCGCCGTGAATCCTTGTACACAGATGTCCTTGAATCTGCGGTCGGAAATCATCTCGCCCATTTTCTCGAGCTCAGAGCGCGCGAGCGTCTTTTCCATAAAGTAGGAGTCCGGATCTTCTCCTTGCTCCATGTTGGTGTTGACGAGCTTGTCCATTTTCGCCCGGATCACTTCGTCAGTGACCTTGTCGTACTTCGAGACAAGTTCTTGTAGGGCCTTTTGTCCGTCGCCGGTCGTCCCAGTCTCATCCTCGTGCTTGAGTACAAGTAGAGATGCTGGTTTTTCCGTTAGTAGAAAAAGTATGGCGTACAGATCTTGATTTGCCCTTTCATAAGCTGCGATTTCTTGTGCGAGTGCTGGTGAAGATCCCGTACCGGCCGTCGCTTCGGTCGGTCGAGGATGCCCTTTGATGAGGTTAGCGATATCGCGTCTGGATACTCCAATTACAACCGCCAATCGTTTATACCAATCTCGAAAATCAGCTGGGCTGCGCCCATCGAACGTCCTTAGTCCTTTAATGGCGTTGGCGAATGAAGTACTGCTGCTGCTGGATTCCCCCATGGTGATGATGAGTAGGTGCCAGAGAGCAGTTCACTCAGATGTCTTGTATGATATCAGTACTTGTACAGCAGTGTAGTAGTACCAGTAATCCCGCCGCACGTATGATACGAGCTGCTGTATAAAACAGCCGTTTCAAGTGCAGTAGTGGTGTTTGTGTAGAAGTCGAAGGCGTTATTATGGAGATTTCCAAAAAAAAACTCGAAAAATTCCAAAAAAGATACAGCAGTACGAAGTTCCTCCTGATGCTGCTGCTGGTTGCTGGCTTGCACTACAAGTAGTCGCCTTGATGATAAGAGTCTCCTTTAACAGACAGCTACTCTACTGCCGGGAGTGCTCTTGATAAAGCTTGTCGCTTGGGGTTTGACGAGTCCTTACTGAGAAGTCACGCCTTTGGCCCGCACTCTCAATGAGGTGCGTTGGGCAGTTTTGGTCGGTCTATCACGATGATCACACGTGTGAAGCCTATGGCCCGCACTCATCGAGAGGTGCGTTGGGCTCGAATTTTGGTCGGTCTATCACGATGATCACACGTGAAGTCCTTGAACTAGAAGTCAGAGCTCTATTAACAGACAGTAGCTTGTACCGTCGAGAGTTGCCTCTGTACCGCTGTTGCTCAGAACGACCCGCTTATTTGGAGTCGAGGCACCGTACAGCAGTTAGTTGTATACTCGAGTATATCGAGGTTTTGTTTTGGGGTCCTTGACGATGCAAAGATGGGTCCCGTGCGCGTGGATGGTTGATTTGGTACAACCTGTGATGTGGTGGCGTTCTATACCTCTGGGTACCTCGATCACAGCTCTGGCATCAATTGCTCTAATTGAGTGCGTAGGGTCCTCTAGATATGCTCACTCACTCACCGCGCGTTTCCAACGAAGTACTCTCGTAGTAGTCCTCCGTCTGATACTTCTCGTCGTACTCGTAGAGATGTAGAAGCTCCCGTAAGCAGCAGTAGATTTCTTGATCAGCCGTCCTCAAGTGATGATGATGATCGTGAATCCGTGCCTTAGCTCTCCTCGTTTACGCGTGCGAGGCTCATAACCTGTTGATTCTTAGATGAAGCTCTCGAGGCTATAACCTATTGATAGCTGCTTGATGCGTTGACGCGAGACAAGGCTGATAACCTGTTGATTATAACCTATTGAACTTAGGTGGCATGTGGCGTGTATCAGCTCTCTTGGCTGGTGTACGCTCGTAGGCTCGCTTTCGGATGACCCGATGAAGACACAGCCTATATATATGATGTGAGGCAAACGAAGGCCACGGTTAGGTGAGCCTGTAAGAGCAGAGAGCTCGAGCAGAGAAGAGGTTGTTCGGTGACCCCAGGCCGATATGTTGATTGATGATTTAGTTGCTCAGCAGATGAGAGCTGATGGTGAGCAAAGAGGAGTGATCGAGGTGGGTCTGATCATCACCTGATCGAGACGGCACAACGCCTTATTCTACGGACCGATGTACTCTACGGGTAGTTGTCTGATCCACCTACAGCAACGTTTCCTGAGGCTTGCTCGTGGTCCACCGTACCTATGGCAACGTTCCCTGAGGTTTGCTTCTGGGAGCTTAGCTACGTCAACGTCCCAACAGTAGTCAACCTGAAATCATATTCCGCGAATGTTGCTACCAGGTACTTATTCCGCCGCATGTATTTGATTACACCGCACTACTCGTACGTACTACATGTACCAGCTTTTGGATATGACTAACCAGCAAGCTGCTGTGCATCATGTATCCAAGATATTGCTGCTGAGACTTGTGCTTGCTACGAGCTGCATCGATAAACGACAACACTCAGACTTATTCTAACTGTCTGTTGTACGAACAACTCGCAATGTATACCAGATGACTTTTAAGTGTTATCAAGTAACGACATGATGGTTACTGACGAGTAGCATCTCTAATATGTTACAAGTACCAACAACGCAGCTTGCAAATATGAGTATTGACCCGAAATTCGTCGAACTCACGGCTGACGTCCTTGAAATAAATATATATAAAATCATTCCTTGGTGTCATGTATTTGGTCAGGAGTTTTTTCGTCTCGGCCGAAGCATGCGATTCGCGGAACTGAAATTCTCGGTCGAATATAGCTCGGTTCGAGCGCCGCCTTCGGGGGGCGGCGCCAACGCCCCTCGCTCTGCCGTGTCCGTTCCGCACATCGACGTGAACGCGGACGGGTGCCGAGCGAGACGAGCGAGAAGTTGCAAAAATACCGCATGTATGTCGAGGAGGAATTTTGGAAAAATTGTTGAATCTTAATGGCCGCAACGCCTGAATGGTTTACAAAATTGGCATCATTTCCAAACGGTACGTGATAATGTTTGGAATTTTGCGGTGGCATGTGCAACTTTCTATTGTTTGGTCACAGATTGCGCACCAGGTGTGTTTAATTGCACGCGCCTGGATGATTTACAAAATTGGCATCATTTACAAACGGTACTTACTTGATAATGTTTCAATAAAATTGGTACTCGATGATGTTTGGAATTTTGCGGTGGCAACTAAGTATTGTTTGGTCACAGATTGTGCACCAGGCACTCGAGACGAGACGAAGCAAGGTTATTAGCCCCGTCCCGTCCGAGACCCAGAGCAGCGTAGGGCACCAGCTGCCAGGGGTGTGAGACGAGGCATGCACGGCATGGGCTAGAAAACGTTGCCTGCAACAACTGCCCGCCACAGTATGAACGCGCGGAAGCCGCCATGGGTCATGATTTGAGTTTTGCTTCACGTGGTTACTGCTGTTGGGGTAGCTTGAACGAACGCAGGCAAAGGGGGTTGGCATAACAAAGAAATAACTGACCGCTGTGCTCCAGCTAGCTACTGCTGTGGCGTGCCCTCATCAACTGAAACCAAGCAACAGACACACATCTTGCCCGGGCTTGAGCGCAGGGGCGCCGGTCTATCAAAGGGCTAATCCAGCCGTCGCGGTGATTCATTATTCATGGTGCCGCGCTGTAGGCTTCATACGTGCAACGGTTGGTTGCGTGTGTGCTGTTGAGCTGTCATGTGCTGTGCGCGTGCTAGCTATGCGGCTGAAGGTGTGGCTGCAAGACGACACATGATGCGTCCAGAAGAACGCGTGTTAGTTATACCAGTAGCAGTAGATCGCTCTAATAATTCGGCTTTTTATATATTATTGCGTTTGGTGCTGTTGGAGTGTTCATCATTTTGAGCGTGCTTGGTCTGCAGATACAGATAGGCTCAAAACCGTTCCTTTGCGCGACCTTACGCAAAAACATTCAGCAGGAGGAGTTACTGTATGAGGAATGTGTATAACTTCGTCGCGTGAATACGCACGTGAAAAAATTGCATCTGCCACAGTCTGAGTACCCTCGTCAACTGAAACCAAGCAACAGACAGACACACATCTTGCCCGGGCTCAAGAGCAGGGGCGCCGGTCTGTCAAAGGGCTAATCCAGCCATCGCGGTCGTTCGTTGTTGGTGGTGCCGCGCTGTAGGCTTCATACGTGCAGCGGTTGGTTGCGTGTGTGCTGTTGGGCTGTCACGTGCTGTGTGCGTGCTGGCCATGTGGCTGCATGTGTGGCTGCAAGACGACACATACATGATACGTCTAGAAGAGCGCGTGTTATACCAGTAGTAGATCGCTCTAATAGTTCGTCTTTTTATACTATCGCGTTTGGTGCTGTTGGAGTGTTCATCATTTTGAGCGTGCTTGGTCTGCAGATACAGATAGGCTCAAACCGTTCCTTTGCGCGACGTTACGCAAAAACATGCTGCAGGAGGAGTTACTGTATGAAGAATGTGCAGATTATAACTTCGTCGGGTGAATACGCACATACATGAAAAAAATACATCTGCTACAGTGTAATAAGATATTAGTACAACAACGACGGACAACCTACAAAAAGAAATGCCAGGTAAACAAATAACGCGTGAGTACAGCAACGACGGACAACCTACAAAAAGAAATACCAGGTAGACAAATAACGCGTGAGCGATGGCGTGCTTTTCGTAGACGAATGTGCATACTACATCTGCGAAAGGTTTCCTACGGCCAGCAATGAAAGCGGAAATACAACTTTATTACGAAGCAAAATCAGACGGACACCCTTCACAAACAAAAAAAAAATCCCTTTCGTAGACAACGTACATGACGCAAATGACCAGCCGAATTGCGACCGCGCAAATAATTGCGATTTTAGAGTTAGTAAGGTTCGACCCAAGAGGCCAAGACAGACACACATCTTGCCCGCGGGCTCGAGAGCAGGGGCGCCGGTCTGTCAAAGGGCCAATCCAGCCGTCGCGGTCATTTGTTATTCATGGTGCCGCGCTGTAGGCTTCATACGTGCAGCGGTTGGTTGCGTGTGTGCTGTTGGGCTGTCATGCGCTGTGTGCGTGCTGGCCATGTGGCTGAAGGTGTGGCTGCAAGACGACACATACATACATGATACGTCCAGAAGAACGCGTGCTAGTCTATACCAGTAGTAGATCGCTCTAATAAATTCGGCTTTTTATATTATTGCGTTTGGTGCTGTTGGAGTGTTCATCATTTTGAGCGTGCTTGGTCTACAATAGGCCCAAACCTGATCTGTCATACGGATTAAGTTGTTTTGGGGCCTACCTTCCACAGAGTCGGCGGCTGTTAGTGATAGTGGTACGATTTCATACCGGTCTAGGATTATTTTTCTATATCCCCTTTATTTGGGGCTCCTCTCTAAGTGAGTTCTTCGTACATTGTGCAAGTAAGCCCGGAGGACCCATCGTGTATCTCACGCCGAGTCGGAGAGCTGTTTTGTGACTATGATGGTACAATCAAATACTGATCTGTCATACGGATTAAGTTGTTTTGAGGCCTACCTTCCACAGAGTCGGGGGCTGTCAGTGATAGTGGTACGATTTCATACCGGTCTAGAATTATTTTGTTTGTCTTGTGTGAGACTTGATTATCCCCCTTTTTCCGTTTAGCTTGCCATTTCTGTGGTGTAAGTTCTCTGCGTTGAAAGTACCAATTGGATCGAGGGCATTTCTATATCCCCTTTATTTATTGGATCGAGGGCATTCTATGTCCCCTTTAGCGCCCCTCTCTAAGTTTACATAATTCGTTGTTATTTTTTGTGTATTTTCACTAGTGTAAGTGCCGCGTACGTTGAAGTAGCAAATTGAGGGCA
This sequence comes from Undaria pinnatifida, assembly GCA_012845835.1. NCBI lineage: Eukaryota > Phaeophyceae > Laminariales > Alariaceae > Undaria > Undaria pinnatifida. The sequence continues at coordinate 15,605,598 of JABAKD010000010.1, forward strand.
TGCAGTGTCGTCTTTTTTAGTTATTTTCTGTGAGTGAGTTCTTCGTGTATTTTGTAAACGAACATGGTAAGTTCTTCGTCTACTGTGGGAGTAAACACCGAGGGGTTTTTGAAGGCACAATCAACGGCGCCTTCCTTTTTCTCTTCCGTAAATTAAACATTTTCAATCATTCATCCCGTTCGATCTCATTTTTATTGATGACATCTCCTCTTCTTTCCTTCTTTCGCCTCGAAGCCTCGAAGCCAAGCAGGTTATCAAATTCTCCTTACGGCATTTCTGGCCTACTTTTACTTGGCGACGGTTTTAATAACAGTGTTTCGCCTATGCTTGCTTCCTTCGTTTAGACTATAAGTTTTCCTTCCATCAAAGTAAACCTTTAGAAGCTCATGTTCGTATTAAACTCTTGGCATTACTTTAAGCTTCAATTTCTTTTATACAAGGGCTCCGCATGGGCGCCGGCATTCGCCGGCGCCCATGCTTCGGGTAGGGCAGGGCAGCACTTCGACAACTTGAGGTGTAGCTGTCCGATTTGGCATGCATTGAACTTTAAAGTAATGCCAAGAGTTTAATACGAACATGGGATTATGAAAGTCATGATTTGACAGAAAAAAAACGTAATATTATACAACAAAGAAGGCAAGGATAGGCGAAACACACTATCTATGTTAAATAAGCCGTCAAGTAAAAGTTGGCGTCTATCAAACAAAAATACCGAAAAGAGTATTATTGAGAACCTGCGTCGCCTCTAGGCGAAACAAAAGAGGCCTTGGCATTAATGAAGAGACTGCACTGCTGTCCCCGTTGCAATGGAGGTTCGACTTCGACAGGATGCAAAGTCGGTTTGCATCAAACGTCGACATGCGGCCATGTCAGCCGGCGAGGTTTTGGAAGAAGATTGCTTTGTTTATTACGTGAAGGCTGTCGCATTGATTGGTCTGCGTGATTGCGGGCGAGGAGAAAAACGAAGAAGAGGAGGGCGATCTCTCGTTGAGGCGGCGTTGTCTAAGATAGGTGCGGGGGTGGCTTTGCTCGTACGGGAGGTTGGCGTAGCGCTTCTTCTCTGTTTTTTTCTCGAGAAGGCGGGATATGTGTGTCTGCTATCTTTTCTTCGTGGGTGCTTTCACGTTGTCGAAATCGGACGCGTCCCCTCAATACATAATATCCGGAGTGTCTCTACCATGACGACTGCTGATGGTGCCGTGCGTATTTCCCAGAGACTGACATATTATTTACTGGTAGAAATAATCATATACCTTTCTTTGCAACATTTTTTTTCTTCATCCCATTTATCATCCCCGCACCATTCTCGCGATCCCTCCCAGTAGTAACTCAGACCCGGGGTCACATAGCGGGCCCTCCTCCTCCCTCCCCACTTCGGCACGTGCTTTCATTTTTACCGCGAGGAGAATCGAGCATTTTCTTCCCTCGTCGACTCGCGTCGAATTGTACCTAGCAGGCGCTCTCAGCAGTTGATCTCTTTTTTTTATTGCATTTTCGCAAATTAAGTCATATTTCATCGTGGTGGGTGTCGAACTCAAGGACAACCAAACGCTGGAGGTATTCGAGGGTAAAACCACTAGACCACCGGGGCGGCCGGCTGACAATTGATTCAAACAAAACAGGATCTTTGCATAGAGATTACATTCCCTCCCCCATATTGTATGATATTCCGATGGTTGACGCGACATAGAATAAAGCGCCAAATACCTAAATATCAGCCTACGCGGAGTTTTAGATATCATGCCAAACGCAAAATATTATAAAAGCCGGATTATTAGAGCGATCTACTACTGCTATAAAACCAGAAGAAAATATCTATTCATTATTTGCGCGGTCGCAATTCGGCTGGTCATTTGCGTCATGTACGTTGTCTAGCAGATATTTTATTTGTCCGTGAAGGGTGTCCGTCTATTTTTGCTTCCTAATAAAGTTGTATTCCCGTTTTCGTTGCCAGCCGTAGGTACCCTTGCGCAGATAGATAGATGTCGTATTATGCACATTCGTCTACGAAAAGCACGCCATCGTTAACGCGTTATTTGTTTAGTTATTTTTGTAGGTTGTTCGTCGTTCGTTGTTGTACTAATAATACCTTATCAGGCTGTAAGTAGATGTAATTTCTTCATGTATGTGCGAATTCACCCGACGAAGTTGTTTCATACACATTCTTCATACAGTTAGTAACTCCTCCTCCAGAATGTTTTTGCGTAAGGTCGCGCAAAGGAACGGTTTTGAGCCAATCTGTACCTGCAGACCAAGCAATCTCAAAATGATGGAACACTCCAACAGCACCAAACGCAATAGTATAAAAAGCCGCATTATTTGAGCGATCTACTACTGGTATAACACGCGTTCTTCTGGACGTATCATGTGTCGTCTTGCAGCCGCACCTTCAGCCACATGGCCTGCACGCACACTGCAGTACATGACAGCCCAACAGCACACACGCAACTAACCGCTGCACGTATGAAGCCTACAGCGCGGCACCATGAATAACGAATGACCGCGACGGCTTGATTAACACCCTCTTGCAAAGTTGTATTTGCGGAAACATTATCAAGTACCGTTTGTATATGATGCCAATTTTGTAAATCGTCCAGGCGCGTGCAATTAAATGCCTGGTGCACAATCAATCTGTAACCAAACATCGAAAAGTTGCACCATGCACCGCAAAATTCCGAACATTATCAAGTACCTATTTCTTGGAAACATTATGACGTACGATTTGGAAATGATGCCAATTTCGTAAATCATGCAGGCGCGTGCAATTAAACACACCTGGTGCGCAATCTGTGACCAAACAATAGAAAGTTGCACATGCCACCGCAAAATTCCAAACATTATCACGTACCGTTTGGAAATGATGCCAATTTTGTAAATCATTCAGGCGTTGCAGCCATTAAGAATCAACAATTTTTCCAAAATTCCTCCTCGACACACGCTCGTCTCGCTCGGCGCCCGTCCGCGTTCACGTCGATGTGCGGAACGGACACGACAGGGCGAGGGGCGTTGGCGCCGCCCCCCGAAGGCGGCGCTCGAACCAAGCCATATTCGACCGAGAAATCCAGTTCCGCGAATCGCATACTTAGGCCGAGACAAAAAACTCCGGACCAAAGTCCATGACACCAAGGAATGATTTTATATATGTTTATACTACAACTTATTACGTCGAGTGCTACCCTTCCTCACCCAAAGAATGGGCGCCATGGAATGTCAAATTATTATCTTTAGAACCTCATATTCGTATTACACTCTTGGCATTACTTTAAACTTCCAATAATAATGTCGAATCGAACAGCTACAACTTTTTCCCCTTTTGCTCGTCCGAGTGCCGCCCTGCCCTACCCGAAGCATGGGCGCCGGCGAATGGGCGCCGGCGAATGCCGGCGCCCATGCGGAGATCTTGTATTTTTATAAAATACCAACATCAATCATTATTATAGTAGTAGTAGTGGAGAAAAACAATATATATATTAATAGTCTATATAGTCTATTCTTTTGTAAACCAAAGAGTAGGACCCCCCCCATTAAGAAAGAACTCACCCACATAGCCTAGTATATTACAAGTAGTACCAACAACGCAGCTTGCAAATATGAGTATTGACCCGAAATTCGTCGAGCTCTCACTCACGGCTGACGCCCTTGAAAATATTTTTATAAAAGAACTCCACCATCTAGAGTGGGCAGACAACCTATTATTGTTTGAGCACGAAAATAACTGGTACAAAAACCAACCCTGACCACACCATCCGCCCACTTAGCAGAACTTCACCACCCCGAGAAATAATGTAACAGAGCTTCACCCAGCCAGAGTAGACGGACATACGAGTCTTGCTACGGTAGCCCCCCCAGCTTTTCTTTAACGAAATCGCCGGTTTCAAAACCAGCTCCGGTTCGTATCTCCTGAAATACAGTGTCCCTCGACACCCCGACGTCATCGATCGATAGACCTTTCTTTGCACACAATAAAGTAAATGGATACTATTATGTAATGTTCATTGCAAATCTTCACTACTAGGTATAAAACGAGCGATCGATGTAGTACGTACTATAGCTTGCAAAGATGAGTATCGACCCTAAATTGGCCGAGCTCACAGCTGATTGATGTCGTTAGAATACTTTCATAAAAAAAGAAGCCTAATCACAGCTGACGTATCTGAAACGTTTTTTTTTAACAGAGGTTTCCTTAACTGTATATTAATTGAAACATAGATGTACCACGCAGCTTGCAAAGTTGAGTTTCAAGTACAGTAGTATTCAATCGGTTGTACTCACAGCTGACGTTTTTCAATTTTTACAAATAGAGGTTTCCTTCAATCTTAATCTTTGTGGGTTATACAAGGGCTCCGATCCGCGGGCGGCTGATGCCGCCCGCTACGCTCGCGCAAGGAAGAATAATACAACTAGTTACTACTAAATGTGACGGCGGCAGGAAGTAAGCGGCCAATGATTTGGTGCATTTAGCGATTTGGTAATGCCAAGAGCTGCTTTACACGCAGAGCCGATTGCCCTGTGTTGTGCTGTTTGTGCTTGTTGGCGATGTCACGTCCTGATGGGTGTAATTGTCGAAAAACAATTAGGAGGACGGAATGAGGACAACAATCTAATAATAATGAAGAAAGCGAAAAAAAGACGAGTACACACGTACATACATACCGGTCGGTACTGCGTATCGCATGAATACCTAGTACTACTGCTGTATACTCGAAAAAAAGTTCAGCACATCACGGCACAGCACCGCAGGGCAAGGCACGGAACCGTATGGCACCGCAAGCTCCTCGCTGAAATACATCTATGCGACCTAAAGCTGTTGGAAATCCCCCTTTTTCGAACACTTCGCCCTTTCCTCACTGACTGGTTGTACGACTACTACAGGATATACAAGATAAATCGATGCATTCCTTCCACAACCGTCAGATATGTCCCCGTAGTGGACTTATAGTTTCCGGGCACAGATTGAGTTGTCCCGCCCCCTCCCCCACTCCCACCCCCGCTCCCTCTTTTTCAAACGCCCCACCTAAAATCAAAATCTGCCAGAGTAATAAACAATATACCAGGCAGCTGATATCACCTCATTACCTTTCTAGCCATCCATGCCGTAGCTCCAATTCATACCCCCCCTCCCCCCGCCCCCCCTTCGAACACTCCGCCCTCTCCTCACTGACTGGTTGTAGGACTTACAGGATATACATGATAAACTGATGCATTCCTTCCTCAACCGTCAGATTGGTCCCCTTAAATGGTTTATAGTTTCCGCGCACATATAAGTCCCCCCCCCCCCCCCCCCCCTCCCCGCTCCCTCTTGTTCAAACCTAGACCCCCACGCCCTTAACAACTCCGCCCTCTCCTCACCGGTTACACGAGTTACAGGATACACTTGATAAACTGATGCATTTCCTTCCACAGCTGTCAGATTTTGTCCCGCTCAAAAACGGGTTTTATAGTTCCTGCGCACAGACTGATTAACATCACCCTGTTGACCCTGGTACAAGCTACACTGTAGTGCCAAGGGGACTCACCGTCCTTTATCCTTAATGAGGACACACAACTCGTAATACGCGCGATCGGAGTATCACACACAGCTTGCAAATATATATGTGTTTCGACAAAATATTCGATCTCACAGCTGGTGTGTATTTTGTTTTTATTTTATTATAAAAATTAAAATACACTCCAGCTGTGAGATCAAAGATTTCGTCGAAACTCATCTTTGCAAGCTGTGTGTGATACTCCGATCGCGCGCATTACGAGTTGTGTGTCCTCATTAAGGATATAGGTCGGCGACTCCCCTTACAACTACAGTGTAGCTATCAGGGTCAACAGGATGATTTTAGTCAGTCTGTGCGCGGAAACTATAAAACCCGTTTCTGAGGGGGACAAAATCTGACAGCTGTGAAGGGAAAGGGGGGCCTGGTTTTGATCAAAAGCGAGCGGGTTTGGAGGGGGGCGGGGGGGGGGGGGGAAGGGGCAATTTGTGCATGTAAGCTATAAATCCTTTCGAGGGGATAAATCTGACGGTTTTGGCACCAGTAGATTATTGGGGGCGGGGGGGGGGGGGGGGGGGGGGGGGGTTGGGCGGGGGGGGGGGTTTGGGCGGGGGGGGCAGCTCAATATGTGCCTGGAAACTATACGTTATTTTGAGGGGATAAATGTGACAGTTTTGGAAATAATACATCAGTTTATCATGTATATCCTGGGGTAAGTCGTACAATCAGTGAGTAAAGAGAGGGTGGAGTGTTCGAGGGGGTGGGGTTGGGATGGGTTGGGGGGGGAGGGTGGGGGGTGGGGGCGGGGGGGGGGCGGGGGGGGGGGCGGGGGGGGGGGGGGGGGGGGGGGGGGGGGTAGGCTTTAGGTGAGGGGTTTGTTATACGTGTGGTGCTAGGTCTAGGCGAAGGTGCGGGTGATGGGGAAGAAGGGGGCGTTCGAGGCGGGGGGGAGGGGGGGGGGGGGGAAACACAGCGGCATGGATGGCTCTCGAAAGATAATGAGGTGATATCCTGTGCGTGAAGTGTTTATTAATGTGGCGGATTTCGATATTTGGTGGGGCGTTTGAGTAAGGGAGAGCAAGAGAGGGGGGGGGGGGGAGATTTTTTAGGAGGTTTAGGTCACAAATAATATTCAAATACACTTCGGCTGTGAGATCAAAGATATGTAGCAGCTTGTTATACGCCTGGTGCTAGGTCTAGGCGATCGTGCAGGTGGTCGGGAAAGAGGGGGCGTTGGAGGGGGGGGGGGGGGGGGGGGGGAGGGGGGGGGGGGGGGGGGGACACAGCGGCATGGATGGCTCTCGAAAGATAATGAGGTGATATCCTGTGCGTGAAGTGTTTATTAATGTGGCGGATTTCGATATTTGGTGGGGCGTTTGAGTAAGGGAGAGCAAGAGGGGGGGGGCGGGGGGAGATTTTTTAGGAGGTTTAGGTCACAAATAATATTCAAATACGCTTCGGCTGTGAGATCAAAGATATGTAGCAGCTTATTATACGCGTGGTGCTAGGTCTAGGCGATCGTGCAGGTGGTCGGAAAAGAGGGGGCGTTGGAAGGGGGGGGGGGGGGGGGTTGGGGGGAAAATAATTGAAAACTACGTCATGGATGGTCAGAAAGATAATGACGTGATATCAACTGCGTATAGGTGTTTATTACTCAGGCCGATTTTGATTGTGAGTGGGGCGTTTGGACAGACTAGGGGGAAGGGGGGGGGGATCGGGGGACGGAGGGGCGGGGGGGGGGGATCGGGGGACGGAGGGGCGGGGGGGGGGGAAGGGTTGGGGTTTGTTATGAAAAAAAGGTCAGTGGAGGGGGAGGGGAGGGGGGGCGGGGGGCGGGGGGCGGGACATTTCAATATGTGCGCGGAAACTATAAATTCTCCAAGGGGACAAACCTGACGATTGAAGCAATAAGACATCCCTTTATATCATCTGGCTTGTAATGTTTACTATTCTAGAAGGTTTGATGTTAGATGCAGCATGCAACCCAGTGTTTAAGTGTAGTAAATAACGTGTTGAATCTTCATAATTTGTTGTTGTATGATACATCGATCGAAAGCTAGAATATTTTATAGAATATTTGTAGGTACCATTATTTTCTGACATCGCTAATTATAAGAAAGAGATACGTATTGTCAAATGCAACAGGCGAGGTGATGTGGTCATGCACTGTTTGTCACCATCATCATACAGTTACCATTATTATCGACATCGCTAATTATACGCAAGAGATACGTATTGCCAAATACAGCATGCGAGGTGATGTATGTGGCCATGTGCTGTCTCCGTCATTGAGCATTAGAGGGAGGGATGCGAATCGTCAGTTTCAAAGGAACGCTTGGTATACATGTGCTCAATTACGTTACCTCATTAGTCATACTTGGTATACACGCGCTCAATCACGTTACCTCGTTAGTAATACTTCGCTTGGCATAGGTGGGGAGGCGATCATGCAGACGGTATGTACGAAATACCCTACGTAATGGGTTGGTAAGGTTGTTTACCGCAATTTTAACACATCTGCCTGTGCTTCCTTTTCCAAATTATTTTTGTCTCAAATAAATGTACGATTTCACGCTTATGATTTTACCTTGTCGATGTGGGGCTCTGCGGTCGTCAACTTTAAGTCAGAGATACGTCCTACAAATACATCAGGCGAGGTGGGTATGTGATGTCATATATATGCGATGTCATCACTATCGATCGCGAGGGTGATTTTACTTCGTGAGGTAAATGGTACTGTGTTTCGTAGAGGTCGTCTCAGGAGGGTATGCGATGGGTCGGCAGTGTATCACGTCTGCCTGTGCTTCCTTTTCAACTTATTATTGTCTCAAATGTACGATTTCACGTCCATGATTTTTACCGTGCCGCTGTGGGGCTCTGAGGTCGCCGATTCTAAGACAGAGATACATATTACAAATACAGCAGTTGAGGTGGGCATGCAACGTCATATATATGCGATGTCACTACTATTGAAGGCGAGGGTGACTTCACTTCGTCAGGCATATGCTACTGCGTTTCGTAAAGGTTGTCTCACGTGGACATGCGATGTCACCACTATTGAACGCGAGGGTGACTTTACTTCGTTAGGCATATTCCACTGCGTTTGGAATGGTAGAGGTTGTCAGGCAATCATGTAAGCGGATGGAGGCACGAAATACCCTGCGTAATAGGTTGGTCGTGTGGTTTACCGCAGTGTTAACATCCCTGTCTGTACTTACTTTCCACATTATTATAGACTATATATAGTGTACACTTATACGTCCTGTTTTCTCCCCACTGTCGTCGAAGATGTTGTAGTCCTGTAGATGTCGCGTCCATGTCTGGTGCTCTTGTTAGTGGTGTTCATGAAAACATGCCCTAACATGTAGTAGATGATCGCTCAGTGGTGTTCCTTTCCTTTACATCAAGCCAGGTAGTATATGCCAACGCAACCGCTTGCTTGAAAAATGACAAAGAAATTCCTCACACACCTGACACAGAGAAGACGCGGCCCGAAGATTGTTCAGTATACCGACGGTCAGGAACAGGTTATCGAGCAGCGCACTTGATTTTTACTACCGCTCCTCACTCCACCTAAGACACTACGGGCATGCGTTGTATAGTAGTGCCTGGTACGTACAGCAGTAGTACACGTGGTATGTATGACACTTCGAATGATCCTTGGAATCTAGGAAAAAGAGCATAAAAAAGCACGGAGTACGGTACAGCATGGCACAGCACCACAAGGTAGGGCACGGGCAGGGCACGGGCACAGGGCGCGACAGGGCACGGCCCCCGCGGCACTGCACGGCGCTGCGCCGCTGGGCTAGCGCTGCGGTGCGCTCTGCTGAGCGGAGCCGAGCTGATGATGATGTGCCAAGCTAAGTGTGCTGTGCACTGAGCTGTGTGCTTGTTGGCGATGTCACCTTTTTTTCTGCAGTGCGGGTGTAATTTGCCGGGGGGAAAACATAGGGGCCGAGAGAGGACAATCAATTTTGAAGAAAGCTAGAATATGGAGCCTCTACCCCACGAGAATGTCTCAATTGACGTGGCAGCGTTTTCGCCGCTGCCAAGGGTACTTTTCTTCCGTGCGATGTGGGGCAAGGAGAGAGCCTTCCTTCGCTCGAGGGCGCGGTGCGATCTCCAACATCGGCAAATCGATCTCATTATGTACCGAATTTGCCGGGGTGGTAGGAATATCTTCGGATGGGTTATACCTTCCGTTGGATCTTCCTATCCTACACGTGTGACGATCATTCTACGTATCTTTCCCAACACCTGTCCTCCACAGCACCCCCCTCTTCATGCGCTGCAAGTCCATCTTTGCTGAGAAGGATGAATTGTGGCGATCATTCAGTTACAGGAATGATACAAATATTTTAAAAATAAAAAAATACACTTTTTCAGCTGCAAGATCGACCAAAAAGGAGCTTTTGATCAAAACTCAGCTTCGCAAGCTGCGTGTGATACTTCGATCGCGCGTGTTACGGGGTGTGTACCCTCGTAAAGGATACAGGTCGGTGAGTACCCTGCTAATACCAGGGTCAGCAAGACCAAGACATTCAGCCTTGTGCTGCGCACGGAAGCTGTATAACCCGCATTGAGGGGGACAAAACCAGACATCTGTGGAATTCAGTATGCATGAAACAACACGTGTTGTTATAGTGTGAGTTAGCTTTTGGAGTGGGCTACTTGGGTCCACCGGATTTAAACGCAAGTTCCTGCGTACTTGCTGTATATGTGGCAGGCCAGCGGAGGTCCTGCCCAGGCCTGATGCTCGGGTTATTAGTGCTGTCGAGTCATGATGGAACATGCGGTGGACGTCGATCGCTTCTGCTCCGAGGTGATCTGTCTTCTGCTCTTGATGTAATGCAAAGGCACACTCACACACCTGTTGCATATGGTGGAAAGGTATTTGGAATAGTTTTTATGATGATGTATCGTTCACTCAACCCTTCTGGGACTCCAAGGGGTTTTTGGTGATCATAAAAAAAATCATTTATCGTATTTTTCACCGGACAGACCGGTCTGTTCAGCCCGGGGATGAAAAAAGACATCCCCGAACTTGAACGCAGGGCGTTGTATAGCACAGCCACGCACGCACACACGCACACCTGGCAACACCCCTGGACTTGGCATACAGGGATACGCCGGTAGGCGCATGAAGCCTGCACGCTGCGTGGGGTCCTCAGCTGTGAGCTCTTACGCCTTCCCAAGCCCGCGGCTGTCTTAGGTGTTTTCAGAGAAGTACAGAAGTACGCCATTCCCGCAGGGCACTTCGACGCTGATTCAGTGATCATTTTTTGTGGTCATTTTTACATACTGAATTTTGACTGCTCTCAGGGCGTGGGACCACCCGACCAGGGTGAAAATTGTATCGAGTGAACAATAGCAGTGATGTTCTGAGGGCCGAGGGACCTTTCTAGTGTAAGGACAGACGTCCCCAGCGTGTTACTGGGAGGCAACACGGCCGCGGTGCGAGTTTAGCTGAGGGCTGCACTTCTACACAAGAAGTCTCTTGTTGGGCGAAGAAAAGTGCCGCGTATGCTGTGCGGGCCCAACTTTTTTGTGATAGTCTTGGCGCGCGCGCGGGCTGCTCGACTAGCGGGCTGCGAAGAGCCTAGTCCCACTTCTCGTGTTCATCATTCGTTTCCTCACCAGCTGTCGTATTAAAAAACATGAGTTAATAATATAGCTCCATACACTAGTTTGTTGTCATTCATGATAACAGCTCCATATAAATTCGGAGTAATTATGGGTGCCCCATATAACACAACGTAAAACTGAGTGTGGCCGCACAAAGTAAACGTCCCCGTATTAGCTGATAAAATATGGGCGAATATTTGTTTTATTAGACTTTGACATTGATGTGTTGTATTAATCCAATTATGCCGTATATAAATAACTGAATGTGGCCGCACAAAGTAAACGTCACCGTCGTAGTAGCTGATAAAATATGGGCGAATATTTTGTTTTATTAGACTTTGACATTGATGTGTTGTATTAACTCAATTATGTCTTGTCTAAAGGGACTTCTGATACCCTCTTATTAGAGGTGTGTATAATAAGATTAAGGGGCTGTTGCAGACACAGGCCACCCTTAGCAGGTTTCTCTACTAGGCAGGTTCCACGTTGGTCACTCACTTGTACTAGATAAGCTCTTGTATTAGTTCCACACACGCCGCGGACGAACTGAATAGCGTTTAATTCCGCGAGGCAAAAGTATCATCCCCTTTTTCCTATACGCACATACCTTCAAAGGCATGTGAAACCCTTTTATATCCAGCCGTATCCCATACATTACGTCTTGTTAAGCTCCCAGGGGAATATCATAACACTAGCCCACCCTGATGAGCCGTATATGCAAAAATATGGAAGATTCGGGGAAGCACCGGTTCCACGATCCAGAACATGACTCGAAGATGCGGCTCTTCACAATCTATTCCCACACCTCTACCCTGCGAGGCTACGAAGCGTCACGGAAAATTCTACTGCAGGAAACCTCAAACGAAGAACGGAAGAAGGGAAAAAGGGCACATAACACTCCAGCGAATGGCGGGATTGACAGGCGCGAGAGCTATCACTTCCACTGATTAGCGAGGGAAATGGGAGCAGAGGAAAGAGAAAACGGGAACTATGCAGAAAAATAGAAACAATAACAAAATGCGAAAGCGCTGGGGTCGAAGGCGGAATAGTCAAAAACCTCGCGAGCAAAATCCCAAGCGGTCGCCAAAACGTACCAGAACGCGCTATGTACGAACCCCACCCGCGCGCGCGAAATGGACATCGTGCCCCACCCTGCGCGGGCGACGTCAAAACCGGGCGGAGAATTACCAGGTAAATGCCCCCAGGAAAACCGAATAAAAAGCCCAGAACAAAAACAAATGTCCCCCAAAGAAGCAAAATATAAAACCGGGAAAACCGGATCAAAACGCTCTAGGGTAGTTAGTGGTGGCCTGGACGTCAACTAGCCACGTCCGCGCCTCGAGATTCATCTACTTTACTTTGGATCCCGCGAGCAACTGATCTACCCCGACGGAGTTGGAGGCACCAGGAACCTTGAACACCTCCTGTCGAAGTCGTGTAGTGAGCCGGAGAGAGCGGAAGCTTGATCGGTCCCGGGTCATCTAGAAAACGCACCAAATATTCCCCGTCGATGGATACGCGAGCGCTGATTTTCCCAAGCCACTACAAGCCGTTATCGGCTTTGTACCAGAAATGGGCCCCATGGGGGAGCACCGTGGTGCTGTAGTGGCGTAACCAGTCAGCGCGCGGCACGCAGCCGTAGCCAGGTGCCAGAAACTTTCGCCGTTAGCACTGGAAAGCTCCCGTTGTGCAGCTCCAATGCGCATCTGGCGATGCAGGCGGTTTGTTTGGCGGTGTTGGTTCGGAGTGCCAGCCCAGTAGAAGAGCAAGATCTGCTGGCGTGAGAGCTGGAGGTCCATCTCCCGTTCCCACGACGGGCGGGAGAGCCCAGTCCAATGCGTCTCGTACATCACCGCGATGACCCCATCCCTACCACGGACCGATTGATGGCCATTGATGGCCATGCCGGGCATCCTTTCCACCTCTAGCCGCTGGAGGGGGGCCGACACGTCGTCTTGGGTCACGTGATATATGGGAATTTTTTCGTAAAAATGTTGAGCACGTACTGCGTCAACCCATCCGGAAGGTACTTAGACATGTCGCCGCGGTCGTGGGGGTTGGTTCAGGGCTTGCAGCGCTCGACGGAGACGCGGCGGTGCGCATCCGCGCCGGACATGTCTGTGGGGAGGTCCAAATAGAGGAGCTTGTCCCCGAGAGGGGAACCGTCCGGTGTGTCACTAGAGGTGTACTGGACATATACCTTTTATATCTCAGTTACACTTTTGATCAATGTGTAATCTGGATTGTTGTCGTTGAGTTAACCTTATTATCTTCCATGGCATGTTTTAGGAAAACACTAAGCCATCTATTAGAAACTTCTTTTAGACGTGTGGATTGGGTTCGCGTGGACCGTATCGCTTGGGTATTGATCTGATGCACCTAGAGTATCACTCATTTTATGATGTCTAGTATTGGTCAATGCTAGACTGCGTATAGCAAACTGTGATGTTGCGGTTCATTTTGTCGTTTGTGGTTCGGTTTGTTAAACCAGTTTCCGTTAATGATCAAAACAACTACAATTTATGACTTTCTCCCTGTCCACATACACCCAACCGTATGTTATTTTTCACCGTGGTTAATCTTGATCCCTTAACAAGATTATACCTAACTTTGCTTTCGTGTCCCTCCATTATATATACATATATATGCCGCGGAGCATCCAGTTTAATTTTGTTGAGAGCGCTCAACCGGACTATTGCTTATTTCCTGTTTTGACCACATTTCCGTTTCCAAAAGTTACTAAACGCGGGTTCATTGTGAGAAACGCGATTGTTCAGACCGTAAGCGGTTCTGTATGCGGCAATAAGTTCGTGACATTGTGGTACCTCGTCTGCTCGATATTCAATATCTGATTCAGGACCATAGCCTTGCAGACGCAATCGGTACTTGAAGTTAGGGGTATTTTTTCTGCCAGGACCACGTTTGTGACTGACTACCCCGTCAACGATATAGGACTCAATTCGTGGTAGAATTTGGTCTTGATGGTCTAACGCAGGCAATGGGATTTGTTTTCCCAAAACGAAATTGGCCAGTTTGTCAAGTTGAGGAGCTGGTGGTTTCTCCCGCGGATGGTAGGGTTTTATGTGAGCAAGGTGCACTGATACTTCTCATGTCTCAGTAGTGCGTCGTAATCTGTACACTATAGGAGAGAGTTGAGAGCAGATAATTTATGGACCTCGCCACGGCAGCAATAGTTTCAGATTTTGACCATTAGTATCCTGAAAGGGTCTGTATACCAGTACCTTCTGTCCAGGATTGAAAACAGGATATGGCGCAAATTCCTCATTGCTGGCCGCCTGTTTTATTGCGCGTTCTGTTAAGTTGCGATGCGCTAACTCAAATGCTATTTGTAAGTTATCTCGTATATTTTGCGCAAAAACTTCTGTATCTGCCGTATTTTCCACATGAGGAATACCGAGTAATTTGTCAACTGGCAATCGAGCTCGTCTATCGAACATATAAAAGCACGGTGTTTCATACATCGTGGCACTAGAAGACGTGTTGTGAGCCAGTTGGACAAATGGCAAAAGATATGCCCACTTATTTTGTTAAATTGAACTATGAATCGCTAACATGGCGTGCATTGTCGAATGTATACGTTCAGATACCGAATTGCCCTGAGATCGATACGGTGTCGTCCGGGTTTTCTTGTATCCCAGTATACTTTGTAAATGGTAAATTATTTTGTTCTCAAATTCTGGGCTTTGATCTGAGTGCAGTGTTTCGGGTGGACCAAAAATGCTTATAAATCGATCAATGGTGGCCTTTTGCAACTGTGCCAGCTGATTTGTTTGGAAGTGATGTCACCAGGGTGAACTTTGTTAGGTGGTCCATCATAGAGAGGACTACTTTGCGTTCGACACTAGCGGCCGAAACTGATTCTGGTTTATATTCGACTAAGTCGACAGAGTTCTTTGGGACGGTCGCTCCACATGTAGATGGCCTGTAGGCGATTTTGGTTTGTTATTAGCTGTTTTTCGACGTTGACATGCTCAACACTTTAGGCACCATTTGTGCACATCACGAGATATAGTAGACCACCAGTATTGTTGGCTAATCTTGTCATATGTTGGTCGGGAAGCAAGGTGTCCTCCGGATAGGGCATGATCGTGGTATGCGTGTAAAACTAAGTCAGTGAGAGCATTAGGTAGTACTAGCTGATCACGAAACGTGCTTCGTTTCCGAAGATGGCCTGGTAGATACGACTGAAATAACAATCCGCCTTGTACTGGATAATACGACGTCGTTGTTAGCGTTTCTCTTTTAGGTATTAATAGCGGTGCTTTGGGGTCAAGTATGTACTTGATATACCCTCCATATTCTTCTCGTTGCGTTCCTCGTAGTCTTTCCTGTGGTCAACCGATTCAAATAAGTTCGTCACGCTTACACGCACTGATGCGGTATTAAATAGCTCGCGATCACTTCGGACGGGTTCCAATTCGTCGAGTTTGTCAGCGGACACTTGGTATGCTCGGCAAGGAATTCCCATTCGGAAAGCGGGATAATCGGGAACGTTGCGGCATATTGGTGCCAGCTTTGGCTCATCCATTTCTTCTTGTTGTTCAAAAGCGCATAACCGTGGTTTGTCTAATGCGTCAGGAACGACATGTAATTTTCCCGGTTCATGCTTAACTGTGAAATCGAATGATTGTAGAGCTATTACCCAACGCGTCAACATATTGGATGTATCTTGCATCGAGTACAAATATCTCAGTGCCGGATGGTCAGTTACACAAACAAGGTGCTACCCCCATGAATAGGGACGCCAATGTTATGTGGCTAATACTACTGCGTAGCATTTCTTGAGCGTAGCTGAGTAATGGCGTTGACGATCGTTGAACTTTGGCTGTAATAAGCAATTATGTTCAGGTCGTCACCATTCTGCTGAGCTAAGAATGCTCCTGCTCTTGCATTACTGGCATTGACATGAATGACAAAATTTTGGGAAAATCCGGGAAATGCAACACAGGTGCTTCAGTAAGTAGTTGTGTTACTTGTGCAAATGCTTGGTCATACTTCGGACCCCAACGTTTACTAACTTCTTTGGTGGCTTCTTTTTTTGTAAGAGCTACCAACGAAGCTATTATCGCTGCTAAATTGGGAATGTATTTCCTTGCAAAGTTTACCATGCCTAGCACCGATCTCAATTGATTGATATTGGTCGGCGTTGTTAAATCAATGATAGCTTTGATGCGGTCCTCACCAATTCGGATAGCTTTTGCTGGTATGTGAACTAGATATTTAATTTCTTTGGGTCCGAATTGAACTTTGGATGGTTGAAGAGTGCGACCTGATGATTGTATCGCTTTAAAAATATTTTCCAAGAGCGTTAAGTGACCTTCCCATGTTGATGAACAACACATACAGTCGTCCATATATACTAAAATACCACTTTTCGGACAGAAATATAAAAACTCAAGTGACATCATACCTGAGAATAAGAAAGGGGCATTCGCTATCCCAAACGAAAGCCTCTTAAAGACCCATTTCCCGTTTTATGTCACAAAAGCAGTTTTATGTTGTTCAGCTTCTGCTACTGGTATTTGATGGTACGCACTCTGTACATCACAGACGGTAATTTCGCTTGCTACTGTATCAATGTGGGCTTCCATGTATTATGTCCGGCATCGACCAACATTTCCGAATTAAGCTCTTGTTAATCGTAGATTGATAGTCTACACAGAATCGTGGAGATCCGTCTGATTTATCTACGATTGAAACTGCTGAGCCCAAAGGACTCGGTCGTTGTTCTATGATTCAATCTTTTTTCATTTGATTCACGGCATTTGTCAATGATTTCTTGTACGCGGGGATTCGCTCGGTATGGGTTTATATCGACTGAGGGTGTACCAGGTTGTAATGGAAAGTCTGCTTCCATAATGGTGCATTTATCTAATTCACTAGAAGATAACGAGAAAATCGAGCGATGTTTTGTGCATAAATCAAGTACTTGTGAACATTCATCATCAGGTGAAAATGTAGTCGCTGCGAAAGCTTTCTTTAAAGAAGCACCTCGGAGTTCCTCGCGAAAGGACTATGGTGGCTGTTCTTCACTGTACAGTTTGCTTACGCTTGCTTCGGGGACAGTCTGAACTGGTGAGATGTATCCTAATAAGGTATTCCTTTTAGACGGGTATTAGCTATTTGTACCATGGCAGATTGTATTGGTAGTGGTTGATAAATGGCAAACGGTTTGTGCAATAACCAACCTGCGGAACGCGTCCGGTGCATCTGATGAAAAGACGTCTTCGGCTGGCTGTTAACACTATGTGTGGTTCAATTAACGCTGCTGCTGATGTTGTTGTAGGTGCGTTGACCGTTTCTACATGTACTGCCATTTCATGGTGTAGCGGAATACAGCATTTCTTGGTTAGATATACTGATATCGGCTCTACTTTGGTATCCAACGCAACTACTGAGCATTGAGGAGCCATCCCACGGCGGAGGTGCAGCATAAAAGTCCCTGAGCTCCTCACATGAGGAACTCAATATCTCACCCGAAAAAAGTCTTCGAAGGCATTCGTTCGCACTACCCGACCAAGCTTCTATGCCTTAGCTCTAAAACAATATGTGCTTGTGAAATTGCTTCACTAACCGGTCGTTCCCCACATAAGGAGCCCAGTTGGCCAGGGACGTTTCGGCAAAAAAGTTCAACCTCCATCGTGGGATGACTCTGAGCTACTTGTGTTTGTTGTGTAGAAGTTTGTTGTATGCGATGCAATGCTTTCACTTTTGTTGTTGGAGATTTGGCAAACGAAAGTTCTTCTGCATTCCAGTTTGAACTGGCTCCAAAAGTTCCCATTATACTGTTATCAAACAGCATCTTGTCAGGTCTTAGACTAGGTTAGGTGAAACGAGCGCTTCCACCGGTAGAGTAATATCACCAAGGGTAAGCTTGGATCGAACATATCCTAAGATTTCAAGGGGCGATCCGTCTACGCTACGCAGGTGTATTGCGTTTGGCGGGACCGCTAACATTTCTGTGTTTTTCAAGGTTGGATGTTTGACGCAAACAATCTGCGGCGATACATGTACGCTACGCAGGTTTATTCCGTTTGGCGGGACCGCTAACATTTCTGTGTGTTTTCAAGGTTGGATATTGACGCAAACAATCTGTTGCAATACATGGTATGTCACACGCAGTATCGATTGTTAGTTTAAGCACTGGGCGGTCATTCACTCTGGCGGGAATACGTACTTCGTTTAAAGGTTGCATTCAACGCAGTCGGGTGTTTTGGATATCCCCTTAATGACGACGCATTAAATGAAGCAAAACGTTGTTCACGGTGCATTGCACCACAAAACTGGGTTCCGTAAGGTAAATCGTTAATTGGATCCATTTTTCTGCTCACATGTGCTGCTTGAGAGGCTGAACTCGGCGAACACTGTATATTTCGATCCGTTGTCTACGCTTTACTTTGCTATTCTCTCTGCATACCGATGTTCGTGATAGCGGCCGTGTGTATCGACTGAGTTGCGGTAGGGCATCTGATTGGATGATTGGAATAGCGGAACTATCGATCTGAGGTTGCGGAGCTAGCACATGGGAATACTCCTTGTGGTGCTGCGGTAGTTTGGTAGATTGTACACACCTAAGGGTTATACATTGGAGCGTAGGAGTATGTATGGTACATCGGACAATTGTCAGGTAGAATACTCCCGTATTCTTGCTAGAGGTCAGATTAACGGCTTATTGCCGTGATCGGTACGTTGCATTGGTCCGATTGTGTGCATCTTTCCGAAGTCGCGTGGGAGCTCGAAGCCTTTGTGCTCGCCCCACTCTTTCACTCCACTTCCCGACCTGTCTCTCCAGACCAAGGTCTTATTAATGCAATATCTCTTTCTCCAGAAGTCACGGATTTACCAACAATCGATGACCTCTTTACTGTATTTTTAGCTTGCTTAGGCACTGCTACAGTAGGCTTGATATGCAAGTCCTCTACAGCTTGAAGTGCCCCACTAACAAAATAATGTACTCTCTTTACACTGACTATCAGAAAAACGTATTTTCTTTACGCCTCTTACTCCCGTCGGAGGTCGAGGACTCGTCATACGGCCACTATTATCGCCCTGTCTATCAATCTGAGCTACTGGGTGGAGTGTGCCTACAACAGGGGGTAAGCTACCTCTCACTACTGGGTGGAGTGTGTTCATAACATATGTTGAGACTACACTACCTCTCACTATGGGGTGGTGTGTGTTCACAACAGGTGTTGAACTACGTCTCATTACTGGGGGCGGAGTATCTTTACAACCAGTGTTAAACTATCTCTCACTACTGACTCAGAGACTAATTCCCTCCCCCCTTTCCCCGGGCGAGGGTGCCCGGTCTGGGCACCATCAACGCGAATTTTTCTCAAAACCGTGTTTCATATGCATTTTGCGTAAACCACAATTCTCTCGAACATGACTGTCCGGATATTTACATCCCGGGTAATTACATGTACTGTCTACAGCAGGCACAGGCGTGGAGACGTTGTTGGTGTTGCTGCTGCTGCGGTTGCTGTTGGCTTTGTTGATGTTGCGGTTGCTGGAGTTACTTTTCGGTTTGCGGGCGGGGGTCGTAGAACGTTCCCTACCGTTACCGTTGGATTTTTCGTTGCGCCCCCTTTTTAGGTTGTCCATGGAAGAGGACAGGCTCGCAATCGAACTCTTCAAAACCGACCATTTGTCATCATAGTTGGCACAATTTTCCAAGAAGCTTCCGCCACCACCTCTGCTTTGCATCACCAAATTTAGGAGCCACGTGGGTGGCTCCTTCTTAGAGTGTAAGCAGTGCTCCAGCTGTTCATACGCCCAGCGAAGGTTCACCGAAAGTGGGAGAGGGCGTTGACTCGTAGTTATCGTCGCTGATGCTGACGGCTCGTTTGCAATGGGCTGGCTTGACGTCGACGTGTCAGTGGGTTGGGCTGCCGTCGAAGTTAAAGCGTCCGCAAGACCAGCCGGTGGACTCGGAGGCCTGAAGTTTAGACTTGCTATAACATCTTCCGCTCGATTTGAGGTATCATCCTCATCATCTTGCCCTCCCATACCATTTTCTTGGGCTCCCTTTTCTTCCTCCGACATCTCGTTATGATATTGGAAAACGGACTGGGATCGAGTAGTGTCATGAGAGGTTTGCGAGACTGCTGATGTCTCGTTCCCCGCCTGTCGCTTCTTTTTCAATTTCTCCCGTGTTTTCGCCGCGCGACGCTGGCTCGACGTTAGGCTAAACTCGTCGATCTCTCTCGCTCTCTCCTTGCCCCACATCGCACGGTAGAAAAGTGCCCGCGTGAGCTCGAACCTCATCGTCGACGCCATTATGGAGCCCCTACTCTACGAGAAGGTCTCAATTAGCGTGGCAGCGCGTTTTCCCCGCTGCCAAGGGTACTTTTCTTCCGTGCGATGTGGGGGAAGGAGAGAGAGACTTCCTTCGCTTTATCAGCGAAGGATAAAATAGTGCCAGAGCGCGCGATGCAATCTCCGACATCGGCAAATCGACCTCATTATGTACCGAATTTGCTGGGGGGTGATAGGAGTATCTTCGGATGGGTTATACCTTCCGTTGGATCTTCCTATCTTACATGTGCGACGATCATTCTACGTGGATTTCCCAACACCTGTCCTCCATAAAAATACGAGTACAAAACACGTACATACCAGCAACTGGTACCTCGTATTTCGCATCAAAAACTTGGTACTCCTGCTGTATATTCGAAAGAAAGCACAGCGCAGCATGAAAACAGCACCGCACCACAGGACAAGGCACGGCACCGCACGGCACTGCGCTGCTGTGAGCTATATATTTTAGCTGTGGGCTAAGCTGGGCTGGGGGGGTGCATTTTTATTGTGAAACAAAATGAGAGTAAGTACTACAGCAAAGAGTAAAGCACTCACCACAGCACAGCACGGCACAGCACCGCACAACACCGCACAGCATCGCACAGTAGTACCGCACCGCACGGCAGGGCACACCAGCGCACGCCAGGGAACGGCACTGCACGACGCTGCGCTGGTGAGCTAGCGCTACGCTGCTGAGCTAGCGCTGCTGTGCGCTGCTGGGCGGGGCTGAGCTGATGATGTGATGAGCCAACCTGAGATCATGATGGGACCTCTTCTGGTATGATGAAAGCTTCGTACAACTGAAGAAACCAAAGAAAAGCTGGAACGTTCTGCAAGTAACGAGAGGAGGCGAGGAGGCGGTGTCCCGGTAGTATGTGGTATTCCCAAAAAACACAGGCGTTTTAAATTCCGGGGGGAAGCAAACAGTTCAACTTCCGATAAAAAGGACTTTTAAACTTGAATTTTGAAAAAAAAAAAAAAAAGAGAAGCGCTGTTGTTTCAGGCATCTGAACCCGCTCAGCCGCCTAGAGAGGAGAATGTCTTAGAGTTAGTGTGGAAAGCGAAAAAATTGAGGCCTCAGGGTCTCTCAGGATATCGATATTTTTGTTAGTTGTACATGGGCGCCGGCTTGTACCGGGTCAGGAACGGCTATACCACGTCGATCGCACCACATCCCGTCCGCTCTGTGAAGTTAACCGGCGGTGGGCCAGGCTAGTACTACGCTAGGGGACCACGTGGGAAGCTTGGTGATGTTCCTTTTTTGCCCACCCGTTCTTTGTCTTACCGCAGAATACCGCCATCGGCGCTATTCCCACCACCACCACAGCCTACCTGATGCCTACCATACGCGCGTCAAACATGCACATCCACTCATCGCGGACGAACACTCGCCGGCTTCCTCTTTCTATGCCTACTCGAGGCCCGCGCTGCCCTTACAAGCGCCACGCTTATGCCTGGCAGCTGTTTTGCCTCTACGATCCAACCACTTAGTACTACTACTGATGTATGTAGCAATAGTTAATAGACCTATTATATTGCCCCCGCCGCCCTGCTGCACCGCCGCCCAGCTGCTAAACTACTGAACACACAAAACAAATGTTGCTGACACGATACTGTAGTGCGCGTGCGCGAGGCGCTACCTTTAATGCCCAGAACCATACATACCTTCTTGATGGCGGGGTCAGCACATTTTTAGTAAGAGGGGTGGGTCCGCAGAAAACACGTTCTTCTTCGACGTGCTTTGTTTTTTGCGAGGTATGCCGATGCATTGGCGTCAAACACACACAGTGGTTCGAAATCAGGAACTGCCATGTCACGTCGAACGCTCCACATCCCGCCCGCTCTGTGAAGTAAAACGGTGTCGGGCCAGGCTTGTACTACTACGGTGGGGGACCACATTGGAAGCGCCGATCGATGATGCTGACCCAGAAAGTTTGTTGCTCACTAATAACCTGGCCTTACCGCTGCACACAAAGAAATCGCACCGCCACCGCAAAATCCTATCTGCCATATTTCACGTGCCGAGGCATGCTACGGCAGAGACCTCCATCTTTCTTCTGAGCTCCGCACTTGAGGACTTCTTATGCCCCCCACCCAAAAACTGATCCGGGGATAAATAAGCGTGATACTCGATGAACAGTCCCATGGCGTAGATATACGACGAAAAATATCAATATTGCAAAACAAGAATGAAATTCCGGCGGTTTGGGTTAATGAGGGATAATAAGGAGCCCCATCATTCAGAAAGCGTTTCAGCCAAAAAGTGGCATACCTTAGTACTTCTATCGTAGCACGCGCCTGCCGCAGATAATCACGCAAACATTTCATCATGAACACACGGCGACACGTAAGTATAGTCTATCCGTGCTCCTTGATTTCGGTCACCTTGTGTCATTACACGTGTTCGCGCATGCAACCGCATCTTAACATAGATAGCCCCTCTGCGGCGGTGACTGCGGTCGTAGATTGTTGAAAACCTTCGCGTGCACTATCCTTGCCCGGACGGGTGCGTGGCGCACCTTATGCCTGCGCCGAGCGTGATGATCATACTTCGGTACCGACCCCCCCACCTCGTTCGACCCCCTTCCTCCGTCCCTGTCTCCGTCTCTGTGCGTATGTAGTTGATGACGAACCCCGTATTATTATACATGGAGCTCCCAGACGTGGCAGCCATTGCCACTGTTCTGGTAGAGAGGTGGAGAGATCCAACCAACCGCTGCTGGTGTCCATCTGCAACTCATACAGGGCTGTTGATCTTGGACAGGCCGACCCTCGATGTCTATCCGCGTTACTATTATGTAGACCCAATATAGAGATATCGCTTCGTACGACTTCGGTCGATGGGTGCAAGCCGCAAAATGCGCTGCAACTGTCGTACTTGGTAGCTCGGGAGCCTTTCACAAGTCAGACGGTAGTACAGAGTTTGTTACACACCCTGCACCGCTCATGCTGATGCTTCGCCAAGGCCAATGACCAGTTCTCCCCAGGCCCGAGGAGGCTGGAGACTCATGTCACGGAAAGCATTTTAAGGAAGCATCAAAATCGGCCAATAGCGAAGCGGGTACACCCTGCGGAATACCCCTTGTAAAGTTGACTCTCAAAAGCCCATTCTCCGGCTACAGCAGCAGCATCGCGATAATTTTAACATGCCTTGGCAGCCTAACACAGACGCGTTACGTATGAGTCTTCAGCTCCATTGCGCCTGGATAGTTGGTTATGTCACGTTTGTTGTTAGTGTCTAGTCGGGCGCGATGGTATCATTCAGGAATTCCATGCATTCTCGCCGTGCTGTTACGGCATTGTCTACTTCCGCGAGATTCCGTCCATCAACAAGTTAGCCCCGCCGCGTCCGCCGTCAATCAGGGGAAGAGTGATGTTATTAACGATAACAACAAAGTTGATTCGACGAGCCTTCCTGAAATTGCGCAATCGCTCTATGCATAGTAATCGTACTTCGATATCTGGTAAACGTTCTGGCGCCAACACCACCGTAACCAAGAACGACCACAAGACACCGATCACACCACATATCATCCCCGCTGTGTAGGAGCTTCAACGTCACCAACCAATAGCGCCAGTGAACTAAGGCCGGGTGCAAGCTTTGGTCCTCCCTTTGGCATCTCGAGATTAAGAACGTAGGCAAACCACAACAACGATAACATGACGATAGCAACAGCCTAACGGCACCAGCCCACACAAGGTCGTTCGCCGTTTTCACGATGAGACGCTCGTAGAGTTGGTTGCGGCAAGGCGCCGACATGCACGACAGCCTTTATGAACCGGGGTGTACAAACCTAGGCAACATATTACAGGCTTCGTGCGTTTGACATGCTTTCGAGCGACGACACCAGCATATCACTCCACCAATAGCACCATTACAGCGACGGGAAAACCATGCTGTTACATGTATTATGCCTGGTACCAACACTGTCGCTACCTACGCAAAATAAAAGTGTGTCTATTATACACAAGGCGCCATCGGTGTATCAATGTCTACCAGGATACAGCACGGCTAGTCAAGCTGCTCAACGTTGAAAAATATGTGCACAGCCAATCATATCATAGGTCCGCAAAACCGGCCTTTCCGAACTCCGAACAAGTTTTATAGAAATACAAGTAAGGAAAAACGACTCCACACCAAGAGCTCCGAAAAACAACATAACCTCATTGCCAAGCACACCGCGTGTCCGGGAAAAACAGACCTCTCGGAACAAGAGCTCTGTATATAGACCGAAAAAACAGCACATTGAGTATTGTGAGACACGCGCATTCAACCACGAACAACGACAGGGCTGCATTGCTGACGCCCCTCAGAGCAGAGCACCTGCCGCGATAGGGAAACTGTCCGCCATCCTTCGGGACAATGTTTACAAAAACACTCCGTGTGCCCGCCAAAACATCATAAAAACACTGGGCAGTGGTGTCAACAAACGAGTCAAAGGATTTGTCTCTCGCGTGAAAAAGAAAGCAAAAACTAAAACACCACAAAAACGCGACAGCACCGCCGGAAAACCGTCAGACCAACACAAACATGCATCTGCGTCGAAAGGGAAAGTCTACTCGTTCGTCGGCAGAAGGTCTCCAAAACATTCTGTATGCCAGTCTACAACAACAAAGAGGGGGGCTGGGACGCTTGACAGGCGGACCTGAATTAGCCTTTTACGATGGCGAAAGTAAAACTGATCAGCAACTGACTCGCTTTTTCTCACGCCGACCCAGCAGTCCTTCCCTACACTGATTTACCACCGGCGGCTCCTACCGCGCGACCAGACTAGCCATTGCCATACCCGACGCAAGAGCACACCATCTATACAGCAAGCACATCCCCCACACGAGCAGCAAAAAGCCATTACCGCCGCCGCGTATCACCCTAACATCGGGTTATCCCGTCAACACACAACGCCCGAATAGGGCTTCACGACCATTTAAAGCACAAAAGCGACGCAAGCGACACGAAGCGCAAACGGGAGGGACACTGCCACACCTCAGTTCGTCGTCATCTTGTCGGCTACCCACCCCCAACGAAAAGCGCACGCCCTATAAGCACGGCCAAGCATAAAAAATATAGTCTTCTTAACAATATCGCAGCGCATCTGTTATTATGCACCACAAACGGGTTATTGTGCCAAGAAACATTTGCTGCACCCCCGAGGCACTCTGCAACACCGACGGGAGTTGAAAAAACAAACAAACACACAATGAATCAAAGGAATGCTGCAACGAAACTACGAATGATACCAGTACAAGGTACGTAGCGATAATTTGCAACTGTTCGCAAGGAAGTCGAGCCTCGAGCGGTGGGCAGGCGTAGCAACTCTGGCTTAGCTACCTCTGGTTTGGATACTCCCTCACCTGCAAAAGAACAAGCGTAGCTACTCCCAATTAACACGGCGGCAATACACGATGGAACCTATTGCTGTGGCGCAATTCAACATTTAGCAGAGTGCCGATATGTAAAAAAAAATCCATAGAGGCAGGAAGGGCGGGGCAGAGGCTCCAAAAGCAAGTCGACCGGGCCCATCTTCACAAAGCTTACGACAACGCGGAGAGCCGACCTGGTCAAAGTTTCACATAAAAAGTATCCATGCGAGGCCAAGGCCCGACTTGAGGAGAGCTGCCGCCCAGCATTTTTTTGCCTTTCAGTCTGATGACAGCATGCCCCGTGACTATCACAAACACGCGACATACGGTGTCGCGTGAAAAGGGGGACTGCATTGACTCTGCCTCGCGAAACGGCGAAAAAAGCAACACCCCTCGAGTTAGCCTCTTCCTGTGAAATGCCCGTTTTCTTGCAGCAGCAAGAACGCGAAGGCGCGTTGCCTCCATTCTTCCAAACCGGACTATTCTTCATCGTTCTACCGTTTGATGAATGCACTCGGGTAAACCAATCGATGCCGCTGTAACTGAGTGTAAGTATCGAACGACAGGGGGCCACACTAAGAGGGTACCTCCCTCCCTCCCACCCACCAATCTACCAGCCCACCCACCCACCCACCCTATGACTCGCCGATTCCTCCCACCTCCACGAATGTTGCAGGGATTACTATAATACTGCACTGCTACCCAGAACAAGTCCAACCGTATCGGGGTGCAACAGTAACATGGGACGATGTGCCGCGTTAAACCTCAGCGGCGACCGAGTCCACCGCACCTTCCTTTGGTTCGCTCTGGTCGGCACTGCTCCTCGCCCTCCCTTTCCTGGCAGGGTCACTGGAGCTGACGAAGAGCACTCTTTCTTCCTCCTCTTCGCCCTTCACAATAGCGATGCACCCTAACCTGGGTATGCATGTTTGGTTAAGATGTCCGTATGGCTTTGAAGGTAACACCCCGCTCTTGACGTGTTCACCGAGGTTGCTTGTTTCCATCAGCTTCGACACCCTCGCTTTGAGAAGAGACCTCATGGAGCGGTCCTCTATGTCCATAGTAAGGCGACCCATTTTCCAGGTCACCGAGCCGTAGTCGCTGAGGAGCGGGTACAGCCTGAGAGGGCTCAAGGGGAAAATGATCGCGTCCGACAACAGCAGCATTAGCCGCAGGGATACGTGGAGGAGCCACGACATAAAGGACAGCAAAGGGAGGGGCAAGAACACCACGAAGAGTGGCGTCAGCGGTAGCACCTGCACCAAGAGGACGAAGGTCTCCTTCACACTGAACTTTGCCTTCGCGGTTGTTTTCACGTGCGAGACGAGCTCCCTCGCCATGCGCCTCGCAACGAGGGACACTCGGTTGATGAGCAGCATCGTCGTGTCAAACATCGACCGCAGAACGAACGAGAGCCCCACAGGAACCAACCACACGAGCCCCCACAGGCAGAGGATGGCTTTACCCGGGTTCATCGTCATTGCCGACAACACAATCACGACGAGGCAGATGATGAAGATGGACCAGTCGACACGGTGAGGATCGTAGGAAACATGGGTTACCATGATGGCGATGATGCCAGCCCAAACTATCGTCACGAGCAGCGTGAGGTACCACACCGTATCGAACACATTGTCTTCCAAGAAGGGCCTGACGCGAGACCTCAATCGGTCTCGCGGCTTCATCTTCGACATTGCCATGGGTTCCACCGCTTGGACCATGTTCACCACGAGCACCAAAAGCATACCTCCCTGGAAGACGTTTAGCAGGACGCGGAAAAAGATTGGCGTTTCACCATCCTCGGCGGGGAAGACCTCGAGATAAACACCGAATACCGCCAGCCCGATTGCGAGGAAACCCTGCCCAGAAAGCTGTCCCTGGTGGTGGTGTACTCGCCGGCATTGGCTGACTCTGACTATCGGGTCCTTGATTCGAGAGCAATGGAGAATGAGCTTGAAAATCCAAGGCCAGGTAGCCTGAATAAGAAAGCACGGAAAGAGGGGCTTCTTGTGAGATCGGGTCGACACCACACTGCTGGTGACGAGTTTCGAAGCCCTCTACCGTGGTGGTGGAAAACGGTCCAAGGATAATCAGGGGAGGTCAGCATTGGTACGCCTTCTATCTCTTTGTCTCGTCCTCGGTGTCATTGCCAAGCTGACGTGGAACCCAACGGCGCGCCTGCTCCAACGGCGGCGTCGGGCGGAGTCACACATGATACAAACCCGAAATCAAGCATGTCAAACGCAACTAAAAAGATATCTCCGTAGTTGTCACGCCGTCTCGCACCTGCACCCTGCATGCCCAGCTCACCTCTTGGTTTAGACCAGCCACAACAGCCACCGCTAGCAGCGTTAGCACGTTTACGTCATTCCTGGCTTCGTATCCGAAATAGTAAATGCTCGCCGCAAGGGATACCACGCCTATGGACGCGTCGTGAAAGCTGTAGTCGCTCAGCAAGCTGTCCAAAGCATCTTGCTCGGCAACCGAAGCTTCACCCAGTTCCACACCCATCAACACCCCTTCGCGCTCGGGAATGAAGCCGTCCCTGAACGAACTACTCGCTGCGGATATCCTGATTGGCGGTGTACAACGATGGAACAACGGGTGCGGACGGCGTGCTTGGTTAGGAGAGCCAAAAGTTGGGTTACAACAACTTGTTGTCGCAAGAGTCAGCTGCCCACCTTGTTTCTCCTTGCACGCGAGGTGGCTCCAACTTGTGGTTGCTACAGCGAAGCATGCACAGCGAAGACCGGGGGTGCACCACAATAGTGAACAATATAACCGAACGACAATATACTACGGGACAACTGCCAACGTGTCCACAGGCAGAGTGTCAACAACTAAACAACATAGTGCTCTTCTCGTCCAATTTCTGCACCCTCTCGATGCTCGACACTTCTTGAGGGCTCCATAGCCTTCCATCTAGGTCCACCTTGACAACAACTCACATCGATTGCTTGGCTTTGCTAGCCTCGACAACCTCGCACACCAAATACGCCTGAATGAGCCGGTCCATCGACATGTCAGGGCACACGACAAGGGTTCCTCCTCTGCGCCTGTTCCTTGCCCAGAACAGGACAATCTCCGGTGTATCCCCCCGTTTATCCTCCACCTCTCCTAGACTGCCAGATGTTGGCGCCGCCGTGGTACTAGCTTGGTCGGGTTCAGTGGGTGCACTAGCGCGCTCCCCCACCTTGGTGTCACCGGCCTCTGCGCTGGTTACGAAAGTTGATGTAGGCAATTTTTTCTCCGACGCCGCCTCTTCTTCTTTGACAACGATCGTCGGCACTCGCTTCAGGATGACCGCCTTCTGCCGGCGAGAGAACGACCCTCGACCAAACGAGATGTCCCCTTTTGCGATGGAGCGCTCGCTTTCCTAGCACACGGAAACGAGGCAAGTAATGTCAACATTTCCGGTCGAGTGAGGTGTGTTGGTGTGGTAGGGGAGGGATGGCCAACAACAGCGGTTGTACTCCCGTTGCTTTACCCGCCTATCAATGCATCGGCGCGCCTTCTCATATATTGTCAGCAGCACAAGCGACAACCACGACAACGGGCTCGTTCAGTGCACCCTGTGGCTGTGGCTGTGGCCATGGGAACCAAGACCCACGCGACGCGGAGCTACAGATGACATGGAAGTGTCTTCCGCAAAAAAACGATGCCTGCGGAATATGAGCTACGCGTGGAAGTGAATGATTACACCCAGACCGACACGAAGTTTCTTCTTCGACGTCGAACCGTCCATACTTTACCACATCCGAAAGGTCTTACCAAACCATGCACGAGCGTAAAAAAACACTACCCGTGCTGTCCAAGGGCATACTAATATGAAACACGACGCCACCGACACACACGAGGCTCTGAATGAAACTTGCCACTGTTTTTGAGGCCTTTGAGCCGTCGGGGGAGCACGCGAGCACATTGCCCCATCCCGAAACCGCACAATACAACCTAAACTCCACTCTCAACCCGCGCCGCTTCATCATCAATTTTCTGCGCCCCGAGGCCACTCTCAGAGGCACTTTCTCTCACCAGAAACGTTTCCACTTCGATGACGCGCAGTTGTGCCTCGGGTGGGTTTAGCATGGCTATCGCTTCGTCGAGGAGGCAGAGGTCGTTTTTCTCGATGTACGGCAGCCCCAGCTCCGTGGTGAAGTGATCCCATAGCTTGTCGCCAAGATCGGTGGGTCCATCGAACGTCACCTCCTACAACAGCAGTGTGGCATGTATGAGTTACGCGCAGGAGAGAGGGAAATGCAAGTTGATTGCGTGGGCCAATGCCGTTCGCAAAAGGCCTATCTTGACGAGAAAAAGTGATACCCTGATAGGAAAATTATACCCTTGTAAGTGGATTTGATTACGTGAAAAAACAGAAATTGGGTCCTATCGGGAAATGGCTTATTGATGTTAAACTATTGGAGAAATATCCTAGAAAAAAATTTGACGGTCAGGTAGCAACACGCAATGGACAAGTACCGACTTGGAGATTCAAGAGCTTTAGGATCAAGTGCACAGCACGTCGCTTGATGCAGAACGGTAGGTGTGTGTGAGAGGATAGCATTTTTGATACACGAATATTAAAGGCCACATATATGAGCATCCGCGATAAGTACCAACAGCATGCGACACCATGACTTGAGCAGCACTAACCCGAGTACATGGCCTGGGCCGCACCTCTGCTGGCTTGAAAAACATACAGGGAGTGCACAGGGAGTATAGCGCATTTCCAGTCTCAGTAAGTCTTGCTTACGACACCGGTAGCTTGCTATGATGGCTCTTTGCGTACAAAATCCGTCGATCTAGCTTGTAGACCACTATGAAACATAACATACCGCAAAAAAATAATAAAACCAAAACCACGTCCTGAGCTAAAGTTGTTTGTTTTCGTCCCCCTCAACGCGCGTTATAGAGTTTCCTTGCGCGGAATGATTGTATGTAGGATGGACGTCTTGGTAAAAGGATCCTGTTGACCCTGGCACCAGCCCGGGAATCACCGGCCTATACCTCGGCTGCTCCCTGGCCGGAGTGGTGCTCGGGCCTGCGGCCCCCCGAACACGTGCCAGAGCCCCTAGGGGGGAGTGTGGCGTCGCTCTTGCTCGCGCGCTGAACTAGCGCTCGGGCATGACCGAGCCGGCAGTGACAGCCAGAGACACGGGAAAAGTATTCTTGGAGGATCTTTTTACCGCGGTTGTCTTGCCTGCGGGCGTAGTGTCGCGTCGTGTCATCGCCGCGGAAGGCACGGGGGTCGTAGCGAACGGAAAAGAGAGGCTCAAACTCACGTGAGTAAGCACCAAAGTCGGGAAGGAGATGGACGCGGCGAGTCGGGATTGCTACCCCCTTCACGTTGGCTTTTTGGCAAGAACCGGGCTACACGAAGGAAGACGGAGAGGGAGAACACCAGCAAGAAGGCTGCTCTCTACGAGCAGTACCAATGCGCGACAACCACGAGAGGACAGGATACCAGCAAACCTCATCAGCTCCACGTCACCGTCTACAACATCAGTCCGCTTGCACAGCAAACATGAGTAACAACAGCAAGCCATTAAACAACTTCAGAGAGCAGTAACATCGCGTCATCTCACATCTACAGCATCATTAACATTATGAGCTTCAGCACCAGCAGCAATAGCAACAGAAACAACGCGGCAAATTCACCAAGGGGCACAAGATTCTTCAGTAATACGAGCTAGATTTTTACCTTTTCGTTTTGGTTCTTGTGTTGGAGGGGTATTTTTTAGCATCTCAGCATTGGTTTAGCTATTTTTCATTCGTAGGAGTACTACTGCTGTACTACTGCTGTATAATACGATACGTATGATCTTCTATCATACATCAAGCCCATACAAAACATGGAGGGGGAAGGTTCGGAGTATAATGAGCAGTTTCTACAACAAGAAAACACGGTTGAGTTTTACGACTCCTTATAAGTATGTGTAAAAGTAGTAGTGCAACTTTATTTCGTGCAAAATGTAGTCCACGGTAGCAGCAGTAGCAGCGGTGTTGTACTCATGTACGTACAAGCATTGTTTCGTAATATTACGAACACAAGCTCACCAACTTGTCATCATGTGTAATTTTCAGCGTAGTCCAAGGCAATTTTCGATTTCCTTCGATTTTTTATTTGTTTTAGGATTCATTTGGGGGGGCGTAGTAGCTGTACGGGAGACAATTTCTCACCCTTTCTTTTTCTAGGATGTAACTCGCTGATCAACAAAACAGCATTACTCGTGTAGCTTTTGTGATACGACTATACCCACTACTTTAGTCTATTGTCGTACTATCTGTATTCGTAGACTTTCGTTATAGTACCTACCATACGTATATACACAAAACTGATTAGTCCGCATTTTTGCTGAACTGGACCAGCGTCTACAGTTTTCTATTGTCATGTAGCGCTAGCTATCAATTCAGGGGGCGTGCCTGTTTTCGGCTGATAACTTTCGAAATACGACGAATTGCAAGACAAGCTGACCACAGTCGTGATCACCAGGGCTGAGTGAACAAATGCTATAGTATATTACAAGTACCAACAACGCAGCTCGCAAAGATGAGTATTGACCTGAAATTCGTCGAACTC
The DNA here is from genome assembly GCA_012845835.1 of Undaria pinnatifida. Lineage (NCBI taxonomy): Eukaryota > Phaeophyceae > Laminariales > Alariaceae > Undaria > Undaria pinnatifida. Next base: position 15,637,965 of record JABAKD010000010.1, read on the forward strand.
ATGGCTGACGTCCTTGAAATATTTTTATTAAATACTGTTTTAGCAGTTTTTATTTTTCGGGCTCTCTAAAATCAAGTAAGTTACAGGTTGTCGAGAGGTTGTCAACGGCAAAATCAGCCGACTTCAACAGAACCACAAATATTTCGCGAAATATCGTTTCAACTACAAAAAAAAATATGTCCGATCATCTGCGTATTGACGAAAGGAATCGCTTGTACACCTCAATTTATACAATCTGTTGGATTGAAAGCTTGTAAGATCGAAATATAAATATAAATTACGTTCTGGGGTCAGTTTTTTTGCCTGATTCTTTTTTGTTTTTAGTTTACTATGAAATTGGATTGTCAGGTCACCTGCAAAACCCCGAAAGCTGTTGAAACCTGTTGTATCAATGCCCCTATGAACAATCTACCCCTCAAAACATTGAAATACAATTATTTCTGAGTATTTCAAAATATGCATGCAAAGACGAAAGCAAAATAAACTCCAAAAACATGTGCGCGCAAGAACGAGTGTTAGAACGAGTGTTTTAACGGCGTTTTCGAAATTCCGATCTGATATCACTGCCAGGAGAAACCCGTTCCTTAAAAAAAAAAACTGCACGGACTATATCATAAGTCTGAGTATGTTGCTCCATTCATATTTTGATACTCTGAGTGACACGGTTACATCCATACTGCCTCTGTTCATACACAGGTCTGAATATAGGCGCACGATTTGTGTTTATTCTTTTGGGTATCAAGTTACTCTAGCTATGGACTATTCATCAAGGAGGCGTATTGGAACATGACTCTGCAGTCCACTAGTATCAAGTCGATCGTAGTCACTACCGTGAATGCACTAATTATTTTATTATAGGTGCGGAGAAATACAATATGCGGGAAACTCGGTTTGTTACTTCCCGTCGGTGTATTGTGTATTCATGTTGTAAGTAGCTTACCTCCATAAGTATTGGGGAACGTTGCAGGGAATATTGCAAGGAACATTACTATAGGACGGACTGTCGGCCAATACGACAACCCGTAGAGTACACCTGCCTGTTGCATGGACATTGTCCCGTATGGATCAGGTGACGGCCAGCCCCACCTCCATCATCCCCTTCATCCTTCTCTTCTCTTCTCCCTCTACTTTCTAATTCTTTCTTTGGTTTTCATCTTTTGGCCGTAAGTGCCAACAAAAAAACTATCTCATATTTTTCTTCTCCATCACAAGTGATCTTCATGGACACTTCGGTGCCACCTCTGCAGCTTTTATCACAAGAGACAGAGCCTCGATACGCATCATCTAAAAAGTGTCCGGCCTCATCACCAGCAAAGGGAGCTACCACAATTATACCCCAACGCTCGATCTGCTGCTGCCGATGTTGCTACTGCTCCTGCTGCTGCTTGATGCCGTTGCTTGTGCTCCTCCCGATGCTGTTGCTCCTGCAGTTCTGCTGGCGGAAATGCCTGTTCCCGTCAAAGCGAGCAAATAAATCACTGCTGCCTGCCCTTGTGATTATAAACTTTGCACCCATTTTCAGCAGCAGTACCCAGTATTATTATAAAAAATGAAAATACACTCCAGCTGTGAGATCGAAGATTTCGTCGAAACTCATCTTTGCAAGCTGTGTGTGATACTCCGATCGCGCGCATTACGAGTTGTGTGTCCTCACTAAGGATATAGGTCGGCGACTCCCCTTACAACTACAGTGTCCAGTATTATATACTCCAGTATCTTTTACTGTGTGAAACGAGCCACATGGGGTAAATACTTCTACTGCAACAGCTGTTGCGACATACCATATAGCACTCGCCAGCCCCTGAATCCCGCAAAGTGCCTGTCTCATTAGAAGCACCATCAAAATAGTGTCGCCGTGGCCTGAGCGAGCAACCAAACCACCTCGACACTCACCCTTCTCGGACTATCAAGCTGGCCACCGAAACACCTTCGACTGAGTTCTCACCAAAAGGCTACCGAAAACTGCCTTCTTGCCAAAGCTAGCCAGTAAAGGGTCGTGTCGCAAAATACACTACGACTAAGCTCCCACCAACACAAAAGTCTCCCGAAAACTGCCTTATCGCCAAAGCAAGTCACCCAAAACGCTGTGATTTAGCTCCCACCAAGATACGACTCTCGATAACTGGCTACTTGTCAAAGCGAGCTACAAAAACACTGTGATTCAGCTCCCAGCAACACAACACTCCCGAAAAAAAAACGAGCCACCGAAACACTGCGACTTGGCTCACATCAACACGAAAGTCTACCAAAAACTGCCTTATCGTCGAAGCAAGCCCCTACACCGCTGTGATGTTGCTCCCACCAACTCACGACTCCCGAAAACTGCCTCCTCGCCGAAGCGAACCACCGAAACACCCCGACTTCGGTCCCACCAACGCACGCCTCTCGACAACTGCCTTTTCGCTAGAGCGAGCCAACAAAAACACTACTGTGACACCACCCGAAGCATTTCGCCCTTCTCGGTCTATGAATTGTTATACGTACGTTGATCGCATATACTCCGAAGTTTTAGTTTGACAATTTCGTTTGCTGGGTGCGAGTTTCCCCAAGCTACTTAGTTTTTCGCAACAAGCATGTTTCGTGGTTTCCAACTTCAGAATCTAATATATTATTCATAGTTTGCGTGATGCCCACTAACAACTCAAAATAAAATGAACAGTGTCAACAAGTGATTGTGTGTCTTTTTCAAAAAAAAAAAATTACGTGATAATAAGAGTGCTCGTCTATTCATCTATTTGCAGCACAAATGTGAGATTCACACGTGCGCGCGCTCGACAAGGATGGCGCAAAAGAGAAGTGCACAACGAGAAAAGTAATTGCGTCTCTCGGTTCAGCATACAAATTCAAACACGGATCAGAGCACATAGCAACGCGCCTCTTGTGCGAGGAAACGAAGTATGGGGTGGCGAGGAGAGACGGCATCTTCTGTCGGAGAAAACAGGAGAACGGCAGAGAGAAAATGGCAAAAAACTCAACTAACTCAATCATACAAGCCAATCCTCACATATAACACGAAACCAGATCTACCCGTGTAGCACATGGATATTTACTTGTTCCTAGCCTCTGTATCACGCCACACCTAGCAGTGCACAATAGTGGTGTTCACACGCGGCATGCGTGGGTTCCGTGTCGCGCCACTTATTTTCATCGATCGGAGTCGCCGTTGCGGCTGAATATACGTTTTCCGCCCTAAGCACGTCATGCGTAAGCCTTAAACTTAATCGCGCCGCTTTTTTTTGTACAAAACGATATATATTTCGCTGCGTCACACGTGCTACCCGGCACTTTAAGAGATCAATCTGGTCGGGTGCCTCGTGATGTTTGATGTTGCAACATATCTCCGCCCGTCTGTTTTTCTCCTCTCCTGTCACAACGAAAGCCGCTAGCTGTCGTAGCTGTCTAGCTACCTCCATCTCATGACATAGGTACTAGGTACACAGCAAGCTCGAGGCCAGGTACACAGCAGGCCGGGAGCAAGCTGCATTGCGGCGCTCGAGCGTTTGGTAGGGACGACGGCTTCTTGTCTCTAGGGCGGGAAAAATCCAGAGGTTGAGCGTTCTCTGTCGGATAGAATGGGTATAACACGTGCATCGGCCAATAGACTAAGGTTCGTACAATTTGTGTGAGTTTTGGGAGGGTCTTGACGCCGATACGAAAGATAGAACCGTTCGTACTTACGAGTACGAGCTCACTCCCGTGTGTACTGTTTTTATGAGCAAGACCACGGTATGGTGTCGCCGTCCGCGCTTCCACGCGGGATATAGAGGGTATCTCCGACTGACACAGCAGGCCGGCAGCAAGCTGAATTATGGGGCTTGAGCGTTTGGTTGGGACAACGGCTTTTCGTCTCGAGGGCGGGAGCTGCCCCGAGGTTGAGCGTTCTCCGTCAACACGTGCATCGGCCGATAGGCTAAGGTTCGTACAGGAGTGTAAGTTTTGATGGGGTCTTGACGCCGGTACGAAATTTGGAACCGTTCGTACATACGGGTATGAGCTCGCTCTCGTGTGTTCTGCTTTTTTGAGCACGACCGCGGTATGATGTCGCCGCCCATGCTTCAACACGGGTTATAGAGGCCATCTTCGATTGACAAGCGACCAAAGCTTCGGATGTTGACGGGTACCTGGTACGCTGCAAAAAAATAGTTTTTTTTTCTCTTATAGCCGTGTTTCCCATCCAAAACCCCAACTGCACTGTATGTTCTAAAGCGGTATTCGAATACATGTCCTTGCTGTTGTAAGCGCCTTTCTCCAGCAACGACTGGCACGAACGAACACACATCCCGGTAACAACAACAATAACAGCACACATCCAGGTAGCAATAACAACAACAATACTTTTCACCGTAGCTAAGGACTTACCACCGCAACGGACAAAGCGAGAGATTAAGAGCGGATGTAATACATTCAATGAAAAACGACACGTGAATACATGAAAAAAGTGCTTTCGTTATACAAACTACGTCGCTGTGTATTGGTATTCATTCCAGATATTTTTTCAAACAGAGCATCCCAGTCTCAATTTTGAACTTGCCCCTTCTTTCGACGACAGCATTGGGACTATCCCAATACCACTTCTTGGGACTTTCGTAGTCCCTTCATAATAGACACGTGCCAACCATGTACCGCGACGTAAACCAAACAACATGTACGACAACCACATACAGTATCTATATGTAAAAACGTAAAAACGTTGGTTTACGGTTTCATTTCCATTTATAAAGTTCACACTCACAGCTGACGTCTTCATTTTTTTTAAAAGTTCATACAGGGAGTCGCCGACCTATATCCTTAATGAGGACACACAACCCGTAATACGCGCGATCAGAGTATCACAAACAGCTTGCAAAGATGAGTTTCGACAAAATCTTCGATCTCACAGCTGGAGTGTATTTTAATTTTTATAATATAGATATACGAGCGCTTCCGATCGCGCGTACACACAGCTTGCAAATATGAGTTTCGACAAAATCTTCGATCTCACAGCTGGAGTGTATTTTAATTTTTATAATATAGATATACGAGCGTTAATTTCTCTCATTTTTTCGTCAGACGTATAATACAATACTAAACTAAACGGCCCTCCGACTCCCACGGCAACAGTTCCAGATGTTCAAGCGGTGACAGAAGGGTGTCATAATCTACGCCTCACGTCAGCACAGCATATACGAACCGGTCGCCCCGGTGGCGTATCAGGATATTCTCGAGCCTGGTATAGGTCAGTTTCGTGAGTTCGAATCCCCCCGAGTGCATACTCGTGTAAATTCGTGGGGATTTTTCTTGTGCACAATTTGACTTGCGGAAAGCGCGACAGCGTGAGCTAGCAACACTCGATGAAAAATCGACGAGCAGTGGGATTGCTGAACCCTATGCGCGATCAAAATTGAAGGCAAGAACCGGGGGGAAGAAGGAACGACACCTGCGACCACGGCTTGTCCAGACGCTGGAAACTAGAAGTGTGAGAAAAAAAAAATGAATATTATAATGTAAACTGTGAAGTTCACATCTACTTGTCCAGCTGGCCCTGCCGCCGTGGACCCATGGTGATCAGGGTTAGTTCCACCCATGGTGATAAACACAATAATGTAGGACACCCCGCCGTGGGGGCGGGAGGGCGGAGGGTCAGGTAGATCCTTAGATATGACTATGATTATCATGATTATTATGATGATTTGATTATGATTATGAAGCTTGTGATTATGATTATGATGATTATTTTGATGATTCTGATGATTATTCTGATTGTTATGATTGTGATCATGATCATGATCATGACTATTACTATTGTTGTTGTTGTTGTTGTTGTTATTACTGTTTATAAAATCATTCAAAATACTTCAGCTATGTATTCGACAAGTCTAGGGCCGATGTTCATCTTTGCAAGCTGCGTGATGCACCGGCCGTGATTCACCGGCCGCTCGTTTGTACAGATGCATTATTCCAAGCATTATTCTTTGAATACAAATGACCCCTGCTATCGATAAGTTTTTGCTGTTGATTTTAACCAGGTTCAACATCAACAACAAAAAGTTTTCGATAATAATGGTATTCGCAGCTACTAAAAACTCTTCATCCTTATTACCAATACTATGTTAGCCCTCCGACAACAAGATAGCGTAGATTACATGTCGTTCCGATACGAATGGAGTATCCTTCCATAAAGCAGTAGCATCTCTCCCATGACCCTCTGCCAACCATTTCACATCCCCCCCCCCCCCGACGTCTTTTCATTTTAGCTACTTCTACGAGTATCCTAATCCTCAGAATCATTGAAGTCTGTCTTGTAGAAAAGTTGCACCCCGCAAGGTATTCTGGGCTAAAGGGTACCCGGACTTTGTCCAGACGTACTGCCCGGGCCACCCGCTATCCACTTCTCTAGGGACACGGTATTGGGTACTGCCGGTACCCGGGTACCCGCACAACAGACAGCGCTGTTTACAGGCATAACAGCGGCGCAACAATGGGACGATAACGCGCGCAACGATTTCACACCGACACGACAACTAAATAGCCCCGAATCAATTTGGAACACTCCTACTCATGCCGCCGCCTGTCTTCGTTTTTTTGCGATGAGCCATCCATCGATCAAGAGTTCCTGCTGTTTCGAGGTTGCTCCTTCAATGCAGACGATCTTGCTTGCGAAAAGCAAACCAAGCGCCACGAAAAAAGATCACAGTAGGTATGCATAGTGCTGTACGCCGCACGCCACTGGGTTGCAAACTTCAACACATGCGTACACAAGAATGAAATTACAGGTCGCCGCCTGTATAAATGGCGGCACAATGGCACAGGGCTATTTGTTGTGCCGTTGCGAAAAAAAAGCACACATAGGACGCGGACGATCGAACTTCTGCCCCAAAGATGGCGTATTGCCCAACGATCAAAGTCAACTAAAGGGCAGGACGTCGGGCAAAACCCGCCCTAGACCCAACACGAACATGCCTGGCGATACCGCTATCCGGGTAGATTTGTACCCCGGGTGCTCGGGTCAAACTGTTACCCGCACTTTTCCCACAGATACTACCCGCACCCGTGGTCGGGTGCCCGTTCTGTTAGGCGAACGGACCCGGGTAGTGCGGGTACCCGGCTGATGGTGCGCGGGTACCCGGACAACATACAGCGAGTAGGCCAGACTTGGCGGGGTCTCGCAGTAAAGCCGCATATATAGCGCGTTGGGGACCCCGACACAGTCAAGAAAAAAATCAAGGTTTTTGGAGGTATTGTGAGGGACATCGAACGGGGGACACGTGAATAACCGTGTACCCGGGTATCCGCTCATTTAGGGTATCGCGGTCAAAACACCCGTCGGGTATTATGTCATATCCGTACCCGAACGGAAAATGGCAGGCCCGGTTATTACCCGCCGGGTACCCGGGTAGTATATTAACAGGTTACAAACAACTCTACTGTCTACTGTCTTGTCACCACGGGCTAAGTCATGGCAATGAGTTCATGTGAGCAGAGCAGTAACGAGAGCAAACGGAAGTCACGTGGGTACGAGAGATAAAGCAACGGGAATTGCTATGGAGTGCCCTCTGTAGATAGATAGATTCGACGTGAAACCATGTCATGATTGGGGCGAAACCACGTGAGAGTAGATGCCACATTCACGTCAAGGCCATTAGAGATGGGCGAGAATATTAGAAAAGGTGATGGTCCAGGCAGGACTCCCCACCTTGTCATTGCCTGCCTGCCTGTCCTGTCCTGTTCCCAGGAGTATTGATAATGACAGCCTCTTGTGTCTAGACAGCGAGCCAAAGAAGAGATGGGTGAAGACACTGGGAACCGCGAGGAGAGCGCTTCCCAACACCGACAACCCCGCATTCCCCTCGGGGTCCACTTGACAGAACGTACTTGGTTTATTTTGTATCGAGTGTGTGTGTTTTCTTCCGACATGACGTCGGGAGCAGCTACGCAGGATGGGGGTGCCTTCCTGTCACTTTACTAAAGGGGCTCCGCGTTCTGTACAAGTATGTTCTATGCATCCGCGAATGCTGCTGTACCAAGAGGCTACATACTATTCACAACAAGAACACGCGGGGACTTTGCACACGCCATACCTCAGGTCTTCGTTCCTCCGACGCCGGAGTAGCATCCTGGCCCATGGTCAGTCGTAGTTACGCCCGTCCAATACCCTTGATGTTATAGCGAATAGGCTGTTACACCAGTGGGCTCTTTCCTCTGCTGGGCCTATAGCGTTGTTGTGCCCCTCCCCCCCTACAGGCGGTGTGTCGCGCTCTACGGAAGCGCCAAATAGATACAAAACAGAGGGGTGGCAACAAGAGCACGACAAATAGCGAAAGTAGCATGTTATACGAATTGCAAGGCAGCGACAAACACGCGAAATAACGTGTCGGTTGGTGTAAAGCTTTGGACAGGACTAGAAAGCAGTACGCGTAGAGCGCGCGGCGTGTGCAGGGGGTTTCGGGCCAGATGAAACTGTCACGTGCACGCAACTACCACCGATCTTCATTGCACTGCTTGGGCCGTCAGTATGCCTGCGCATTTACCCGAGCTCTACCCTATCCATCTTCCGTTCTACAGCAGTAGTTCGACAAATTATCGCGGGCACTCTGCATAATATGGTACGATACGAGTGCGGCCGGGTACCAATGACCGGGTACACTCGTGCATATAATCTCTCAAATGCTGAATTAGTTTATTTTCGTGATTCGTTTTCATATTCCAACTCGATAATAATGGTACTCGTACCACAGCAGTAGAGGTAATCCAAGAATTTGTGTGTTCGGGACTTTTTAGAGGGAAAAAGTAACGAACAAAAATGACGACTATACGTAGCACAGGCCACCCCTTGATCGGGGATTAGACTACCACTTTGGAACCTGAAACTACATACAACGCGAGGAGCCATGCCACACCACCATGACCACAAACAGGGGCGCTGGGTGATGATATAATGGCGCGCGCTCACAAGCAGCAACAGTATACCTCGTGCATCAGCTGGTATACGAGCACACTTCAAGTATACCGGTATATTATTCGCTTGATTAGACCAAACCTTTGGTTTGGTTTGGTCGCTCTCTCTCTCGTTCCCATCTCAACTTGATAGAAAACGGGCGCGAGGACAATCAGCACACGAACAACAGCAGCCACTTATCATCCCGAATCGCCTGATCATTGAGAGATACCTCAGCACGTGGGCGTCGGTGTAGCCTATCATATCACACTCGTGTCGCTTCCAAATCGAAGCGCCCGCGAGTAAGAATAGAACCAGCCCACGTACAGTTTAGTACACACATGGTTTGCACGTACTGTATGATACTCGTCCCGCTCTGTACCAGGTATCGTAGTCTAAAGCAGAACGCGGTGCAATTACTCTTCGCATCAAAGAGAGCAAACAGCAGAACAGCAGGAGTGTTATTCCAAAACGGACGACCTCAAGAATAGCTACGAGTGCAGCATTGAGGCACTCCTTCACTAACACTATGCATGCATTGACGCACATCTTCGATGCCCGGGTCATCGGCGTCGGACTGTCGCTGTTAGTTGCTGTACATTCGGCGTAGAAAATAATCGACTGAAGTAGACGCACACGGTATTCTACAGCAGAAACTGAAGTCTGCTGTACGGTACGTCAATTTCCAAGCGTGCGCTCTGGCCTCGTGTAGCATGCATCACAAGGCAACCGCCAGCCGAACAAGTACTACCTCATCCGCAACGTTGTGGCACATTACCTTGAAAAAACGTCGCACAGCAGTATCCCTGCTCCAATCGGTTTCAGGTTTTAGGTTTCACGGACACGGGTTTCACACGCATGCCCGAGGTGACCCAACGTACGCCCCTCCCCGAACACGCCTCTAGTCTCTGGTGTACCCTGGATCAAAGTTGTTAGAATTTAGAATCTTTGGAAATTGGAATCTTTAGTCTTGCTTTGCGCCTCTTTCCTCTTTCGACTCTTCCTTCACACAGGTGAACTGGCATCCGCGCGACTCGGAACCCTGCAAGCCTGAAGCGATTGCAAGAAACAGAACACGTATCGTAGAATTAAAACGTGAAAGCACGATATGCCACAGCCAGGGATACAGGGGATGTACCAGGTACTACTCGCAATACCAAGGAACAAGGAACTCGCACGGCTGTCTCTGCTGGATGGTCTGGGCTTGTTAGGCCTGTTGCACTGGTGATGATGTGGTGTACTCTCTCTCGTTCTTTATTGTATCATACCACCACTAGTGAGTACATATACGGAATATCTGCTGTAACATAATACCGGTCAGTTCGTTGTGTTGTACAGCCAGGTAATAAGTGCTCACTGCTACAAACAGCAGTCGGTAGTAGTAGTACAACATCGCCTAGACCTAGCACCACGCGTATAGCAAGCCCCTACATATATGCGTAATACGCGCGATCGGAGTATCACACACAAGCTTGCAAAGATGAGTTTCGACCAAATCTTCGATTTCACAGCTGGAGTGTATTTTTTTATAATACACTCCAACCAGCTGTGAGATCGAATATTTTAACAATAAAAATCAAAATACACTCTCCAGCTGTCATGGAAGATTTTGTCGAAACTCATCGTTGCAAGCTGTGTGTGATACTCCGATTGCGCGTTTTATATTTTATGTGACCTAAATAAAGCTCTTGAAAACCTCCCACCCCCCCCCCCCCCCCGGCGCCCCTTTTTTTCTTTTCTTTTTTTTTCCCGCTCCCTCTTCTTGCTCAAACGCCCCACCTAACATCGAAATGTGCCAGAGTAATAAACACTTCCAAGCACGTGATATACCTTCATTATCTTTCTAGAGCCATCCATGCCGCTGCTGCAATTCACCCCCCCCCCCCCCCCCCCCCCCCCCAACGCCCCCTCCTTCCCCACCACCCGCACCGTCGCCTAGACCTAGCACCACGCGTATATATAGCAAACCCCTACATCTATGTGACCTAAATATGTTGTTTAAAAAATCCGTTCGCCCCCCCCCCCCCTCCGATCCCCCCGACCCCCACCCCGACCCCCACCCCCTCGAACGCTCCGCCCTCTCCTCACTGGTTGTACGACTTACAAGACATACATGATAAATGGGTGCATTCTTTCCAAAACCGTCAGATTTATCCCCTTGAAGGATTTATAGTTTCCACGCACAGATTGAGCTGCCCCCCCCCCCCCCCCCCGCCCCCTCTTGATCAAACCCAGGCCCCCACGTCCTTAAAAACTCCACCCTCCGCTCACCGGTTATTATTCGACTTCCAGGATTCACTTGATAAACTGCTGCATTTATTTCCTTCCACAGCTGTCAGATTTTGTCCCCCTCAAAACGGGTTTTATAGTTTCCGCGCACAAACTGACTAACATCACCCTGTTGACCCTGATAGCTACCAGGTACACTGTAGTTGCAAGGGGAGTCGCCGACCTATATCCTTAATGAGGACACACAACCCGTTATACGCGCGATCGGAGTATCACACACAGCTTGCAAAGATGAGTTTCGACAAAATCTTCGATCTCACAGCTGGAGTGTACTTTTATTTTTATAATTTAGTCTATAATAGTAGTGACCACTCAGGTCGCGGTTTCGCGCAGAGTTCATCGATATAGGCTATCTCTGAGGGATCGTCAGGCCGCGAGGGGAAGGGAGGAAGAATCGGGAGGACTAAGGCCACTGGCCTGGGGTGGCAATGTTGATGAGGATTAAGGTAGACTCTCAGCTATAACATACCAGGTATATATAGGGAAAGGGAATAGTAGATAAAAGGAGAAGATGTGGGGAAAGGAAATGGGCGAATGGTTGGCGGAAGATACCACTGCATTATGGTGCGATCATTCGACTTCATATTAGGTGCTACTGCTGCTTTAAGGAAGGATATTTGATTTATATCGGAAAGGCATCTACGCTACATTGTCGGAGGGCAAAAATAATAATAATAATAATAATAATAATAATAATAATAATAATAATAATAATAATAATAATAATAATAATAATAATAATAATAATAATAATAATAATAATAATAATAATAATAATAATAATAATAATAATAATAATAATAATAATAATAATAATAATAATAATAATAATAATAATAATAATAATAATAATAATAATAATAATAATAATAATAATAATAATAATAATAATAATAATAATAATAATAATAATAATAATAATAATAATAATAATAATCATAATAATAATAATAGTAGTACTATAATATAATAATAGTAGTAGCAGTAGTAGCAGTAGTATTAATAGTAGTAGTAATAATGCAGCAGTAGTAGTGCTGTGCTGATAATATGCGACTCGGACCGACACCAAGCAGCAGTCGCCCAGCTCGTTGAAGCACCGTTCGTTGTCGTATTCTCGTACTACTACTCCCGTCTGTATTGCGTTCAAATAACGCTCGGCGCCGACGTTTTTCGTATTGGAAATCTATTATTATAGACGCGAAACGCGTCTGTCTCCTATTTATTCAAGACGACCGCTGACAACGTCGTCCGTAAGAAGTCCGCACGGTTAGTGCCTGCGAGGAGTACGTTGTGGCGGTACATTTTTTGCATTTGACGTGCTGCAACAACAAACAGCAGCTGCTGGCACAGCAGCAGCAAGCAGCAGTATAATATATACAAGAGCTCCGCATGGGCGCCGGCATTCGCCGGCGCCCATGCTTCGGGTAGGGCAGGGCAGCACTTCGACAACTTAAGGTGTAGCTGTCCGATTTGGCATGCACTGAACTTTAAAGTAATGCCAAGAGTTTCATACGAACATGGGATTGTGAAAGTCATGATTTGACAGAAAAAAAACGTAATATTATATACAACAAAGAAGGCAAGGATAGGCGAAACACACTATGTTAAATGCGCCGTCAAGTAAAAGTTGGCGTCTATCAAACAAAAATACCGAAAAGAGTATTATTGAGAACCTGCGTCGCCTCTAGGCGAAACGAAAGAGGCCTTGGCATTAATGAAGAGACTGCACTGCTGTCCCCGTGGCAATGGAGGTTCGAAGTCGACAGGATGCAAATTCGGTTTGCATCAAACGTCGACATGGGGCCATGTCAGCCGGCGAGGTTTTGGAAGAAGATTGCTTTGCTTGTTACGTGAAGGCTGTCGCATTGATTGGTCTGCGTGGTTGCGGGCGAGGAGAAAAACGAAGAAGAGGAGGGCGATCTCTCGTTGCGTCGGCGTTGTCTAAGATAGGTGCAGGGGTGGCTTTGCTCGTACGGGAGGTTGGCGTAGCGCTTCTTCTCTGTTTTTTCTCGAGAAGGCGGGATATGTGTGTCTGCTATCTTTGCTTCGTGGGTGCTTTCACGTTGTCAAAATCGGACGCGTCCCCTCAATACATAATATCCGGAGTGTCTCTACCATGACGACTGCTGATGGTGCCGTGCGTATTTCCCAGAGACTGACATATTATTTACTGGTAAAAATAATCATATAACTTTCTTTGCAACATTTTTTCTTCATCCCATTTATCATCCCCGCACCATTCTCGCGCTCCCTCCCAGTAGAAACTCAGATCCGGGGTCACATAGCGGGCCCTCCTCCTCCCTCCCCACTTCGGCACGTGCTTTCATTTTTACCGCGAGGAGAATCGAGCATTTTCTTCCCTCGTCGACTCGCGTCGAATTGTACCTAGCAGGCGCTCTCAGCAGTTGATCTCTTTTTTTGATTGCATTTTTGCAAATTAGGTCGTATTCATCGTGGTGGGTGTCGAACTCAAGGACAACCAAACGTTGGAGGTATTCGAGGGTAAAACCACTAGACCACCGGGGCGGCCGGCTGACAATTGATTAAAACAAAACAGGATCTTTGCATAGGGTTCAAAATCGTGTTGGCAGAAAAACCAAATTTGCAGGAAGCAGCTGAAAGGTCAAGAAACAGGCAATATTTCAGTTGTTGTTGTTCTCACATTAACTCGCACAATCCAGTCCGTGGTCACAGGACTGGTTCCAGTCACTCTGGAGCAGAGGAATACCCTAGGGAAAAACACAAACAACCCAAGGTGGTACACGCATAAATCACAGCTGACGCAGTTCATGCCTCCACCAGAAACATATAAAAGTGAGATCGGGAGTCAGTATACGACGTGCCAGGTCCATACCGGTGCATACGTCTCATTACTCGCGCCTGGGAAAACCGACTATACTGCTTGCCACCCAAGAAAGACGACCACGTATATATCACACGTCGTATCTATCACTACGCATACGCACAACAGACGCAAGTCAATTGGAAAAAAGAAACAAAGAACAAAGAAGAGAAAGGAAAGGAAATGGGTGCATGGGGCCAAGAAAAAGAAAAGAAAAATAAATTTTGGGGGGTCTACTGGCGAGGCTGCCACCAGAACGGGATGTCACATGTCACGTGGTCTTTCGACGGTCTACAGCAGTAGTACTACGAACGACTTCCGATACACCCACCAAAGCACGGACTACCGGCCAATTACGCGATCGACAGCTGGCCGTGGTTGTCACGTGTCTCTGTGTTGGGGGCCCCTGCCCTGCCTCTTGTTGGCTTTTGAGAGTGATGCGTGTACGACTAAACTTGCCAACGAACGGCACTCGCACTGCACTTTGAGCTATCTGCTGTGGTTCTGGTTGCTACTAGTTGCTGCATTATGTGCTAGACGTTTCGCCCTTCGGCTACTGCTGTACACCTGCTGTTGTGTGTTTGCCAATGTCGTCAGTTGCCGTTCATGCTCGTCGTACATACTGCTGTTCTCACCGAGTACGTGCGGGTTTCCTCGTACCTCAACCCTACGACGACGAGCTTAAAACAGAAGGGAGGTGACATGAAATGGCATGGACAATGGCCTCATAGAAGCGAGCACAGCGGGATAGTTCGCTGCGAATCAACCGCACTCGTTCATGCCTAGAGCAGAGGCTGCCTGGAGTGTCAGCGGCCGTGCTAAAGCCAGGGCCAAAGGCCGAAGAGACGGCTCTTCTACCTGCTTGGTTTTGTCTCGAGATTCTGTCATATATATTGGACAGAGTGATGCGTGTACGACTAAACTTGCCAACGGCACTCGCACTGCACTTTGAGCTATCTGCTGTAGTTATGGTTGCTAATAGTTGCTGCATTATGTGCTAGACGTTTTGCCCTTCGGCTACTGCTGCTACACCTGCTGTTTTGTGCTTGCCAATGTCGTCAATTGGCGTTCATGCTCGTCGTACATACTGCTGGTCTCACCGAGTATGTACGGGTTTCCTCGTACCTCAACCCTACGACGACGAGCTCAAAACAGAAGGGAGGTGACATGAAATGGCATGGACAATGGCCTCATAGAAGCGAGCACAGCGGGATAGTTCGCTGCGAATCAACCGCACTCGTTCATGCCTACAGCAGAGGCTGGCTGGAGTGTCAGCGGCCGTGCTAAAGCCAGGGCCAAAGGCCGAAGAGACGACTCTACGTGCTTGGTTTTGTCTCGAAATTCTGTTACGTGAGAGTATCATGATTTGGGAGTTATTTTGTCACGAAACGTCTTGCCGTCGGTAATTTGTGTCACGAAGTTGTTGGATATCGTCGGTAAGTTGTGTCACGTTTTAGGTGAACCCACACTAGAAAATTAAATTTCCAGCTGGCAAAACGAGCAGAAACAAAAGCAATAAAATGCCGAGCAAAGAAACCAAACGAACTAGTAAAAAAGTACAGCAAAGAAGCTAACGCTCGAGAGTATGCCACCGCAAAATTCCAAACATTATCACGTACCGTTTGGAAATGATGCCAATTTTGTAAATCATTCAGGCGTTGCAGCCATTAAGATTCAACAATTGCTCCAAAATTCCTCCTCGACACTCGCTCGTCTCGCTCGGCACCCGTCCGCGTTCACGTCGATGTGCGGAACGGACACGGCAGGGCAAGGGGCGTTGGAGCGGCCCCCCGAAGGCGGCGCTCGAACCAAGCCATATTCGACCGAGAATTCCAGTTCCGCGAATCGCATACTTAGGCCGAGACAAAAAACTCCTGATCAAAGTCCATGACACCAAGGAATGACTCGATATTCAAGGAATGATTTTATATATATTTATACGCCGACCTGTATCCTTAATGAGGACACACAACCCGTAATACGCGCGATCGGAGTATCACACACAGCTTGCAAAGATGAGTTTCGACAAAATATTCGATCTCACAGCTGGAGTGTATTTTAATTTTAAAAATATTCTGGAGTATATAGTAGTACTACAAGGGCTCCGCATGGGCAGGGCAGCACTTCGACGAAATAAGTTGTAGCTGTCCGATTTGACGTTGAAGTTTAAAGTAAGGGAAATTGACAAAATCGGGTACACCCGGGTGTTTTCTGAAAAAAATCGGGTACCTTTTTTTCCGCGACGGGGCGCGCTTACGTACGCCTGCAAAACGCCTCCAAATCGCCTTCTGGCGCCTGAACTCACTGCGCTTTGTTCACGGGCAGCACCCCAAACCGTTTTTTCGGCGTTTGAACCCTCAAAACGGCGCCAATGGCGGCCCCCAAAAAGTGCTCTCGACGGACAACCCGATTTTGTTCAGGAACACACCGGGTATACCCCGCCCTGTGCTTCGATTTCATCAACTACCCGATTTTGGCCATACTGCACCCGTTTTTGTTCACTTGCAAAACCCGCGGAGACACGGAAACGGACGACATCTCCCCACAACCCAGCTGTGGAAGATCCCGCACACAACTAGCAACTTGCCGACTGTCATGCGACCACAGCAGCACTGCTAACTTCCCGGCCCACAAAGATCCCGCCCCGATGCAACCGCACTGCGAAGAATGGTGGCATGGCGGTGAGCGCGGACACCCAACCAAGATCCGGCGCTAGGACGAAAAGACAAGACCATATTGTTGTTTGTTGTTTTCTCACATTAAACTCTTGTCACAAATCTAGAGCCCGTGGTCACACAAAGGTGCTGGAGCCCTAGGAAGATCCGAAAAGCCAAGTGAAGTCAAAATTCGTCAGGGAAATACTACGCTTTCCCGCCTAAAAACGCATGATACGGAAGAAGGCGCACAAGTGAAAAGGTCAAATGTGCAAACTAAACTCACATGGCCGCGGGTATCCACTCAACTACAGCATAGAGTTCCCCCGTCCCCACAACTAACCAACTCGTATATGTAGAGACAGTTTCATACTGTGATGCGAACACATACTACTACTGTACTGCGAGCACACACTGTGCTGCGAACACGTACTGGACTGCTAACACATACTGCGAACGCATACACACACGCAACAGCTGTACTACGAAGTACAAGTAGTTTTGTTGAGTTATACGAAGTACTTCGAAGCACCCCACCCCAATACATGCTCCGGGGAAGGGAGGATACATACGTTATTTTTTGCTAAAAACACGAAGTTCTCCGAAAACAGGCACCCTCAGGCTTGTCTGACGCGTGTTGTTGTGAGGACCGAATCACCAACAGTGGAGCGTCTCTACATATACGAGTTGGTTAGTTGTGGGGACGGGGGAACTCCATGCTGTAGTTGAGTGGATACCCGCGGCCATGTGAGTTTAGTTTGCACGTTTGACCTTTTCACTTGTGCGCCTTCTTCCGTATCATGCGTTTTTAGGCGGGAAAGCGTAGTATTTCCCTGACGAATTTTGACTTCACTTGGTTTTTCGGATCTTCCTAGGGCTCCAGCACCTTTGTGTGACCACGGGCTCTAGATTTGTGACAAGAGTTTAATGTGAGAAAACAACAAACAACAATATGGTCTTGTCTTTTCGTCCTAGCGCCGGATCTTGGTTGGGTGTCCGCGCTCACCGCCATGCCACCATTCTTCGCAGTGCGGTTGCATCGGGGCGGGATCTTTGTGGGCCGGGAAGTTAGCAGTGCTGCTGTGGTCGCATGACAGTCGGCAAGTTGCTAGTTGTGTGCGGGATCTTCCACAGCTGGGTTGTGGGGAGATGTCGTCCGTTTCCGTGTCTCCGCGGGTTTTGCAAGTGAACAAAAACGGGTGCAGTATGGCCAAAATCGGGTAGTTGATGAAATCGAAGCACAGGGCGGGGTATACCCGGTGTGTTCCTGAACAAAATCGGGTTGTCCGTCGAGAGCACTTTTTGGGGGCCGCCATTGGCGCCGTTTTGAGGGTTCAAACGCCGAAAAAACGGTTTGGGGTGCTGCCCGTGAACAAAGCGCAGTGAGTTCAGGCGCCAGAAGGCGATTTGGAGGCGTTTTGCAGGCGTACGTAAGCGCGCCCCGTCGCGGAAAAAAAGGTACCCGATTTTGTTCAGAAACCACCCGGGTGTACCCGATTTTGTCAATTTTTGTTAGTGCTGTATCATCGATTGCTCGCGCACAGGACATGTTGTCTTGAAGATACCTATTGTTAAAGACTGCTGCTGTGTCGTCATCGATTAGTACGCCACGCGTTGACCCGTCCTCGAAAAAACGTTTGCCTAGGAATACAAAATCCAAAATCGTCGCCGATTCTCGGATGAGGCTCTTACCCCCCGTATTACGCGTTCACGGCCAGGTAGGGGACGGATAAGAAAAGACGAGGGGCGTTGGACGGCGCCCCTCGAACAAAGTGATTTTACCGAGAAATCCTATATATAGCACTACCCACTGAGCTACTTGTTCACGTGACTCAGTAGCTCAGTGGGTAGTGCTACATATCTTGTCGAGTTCGTATTATCACCGACTTTTTAGCAGGGATCTCCGGGGCTATCCCCTCGCCACTGACTACGGTGGTAGTAGTGGTAGTAGTAGTTCTCAGGAGCAAATTACCCAAATAACCATTCATAATGTCTTCAGAGCGCATGCTTGAAAAGGACAAATATAAAGTCGGTGAGAATAAAACTCACGACACATAGCACTACTCATTGTCACGTGACTCAGTAACTTAGTGGGTTACGATAAAAAACCAACCAAATATGTTTTCGAGTTCGTTAATCAATTTTCACCGACTTTGTAACAGGGATGTCCGGGGCTATCCCCTCGCCACGTACTACAGTAGTAGTACTCAGGAGAGCACTACCATAACCATTCATAACTTATCCAGCGCGCGCGCTCCTGAATATCAAATATGATCTCGGTGAGATTCGAACTCACGGCACATCCTTCGTTGGTTATATAGCACTATACCCACTGGGCCGAAAGACAGCGACACACAGCAGTAGTAGCTACGATAGGGCAAGCGATTTGAGGCGGCCATGAAAAAAGCGTCGTCGGGAAGAAATTCATTTGCCACTTTGGACATGATGCCAATTTGGAAATGTTGTCCCTTGGTTTATTCGTTTAAGCTCTGCATATGCCAAGATCCAAGAATAGCTCCGGCGTATACCGCCCAAAATACATTTTTTTTCGCACTTCTCGCTTGTCTCGCTCAGCCCCCATCCGCGTTCACGTCGAGGTGCGGAACTGACAAGGCAGGGCGAGGGGCGTTGGAGCCGCCCCCCGAAGACGGCGCTCGAACGAAGCGATTTGACCGAGAAATTCCAGTTTCGAGAATCCCATACTGAGGTCGAGACGAAAAAAACTCCTGATCAAATCCCTATCCCCTAAGAAAAAACTATCATTGTAGATATATATATAGAACCAATAATAGTAGTAGCACAGTATTATATATAACGGAGTGTCACACACCGCTTGCAAAGATGAGTTTCGACGAAATCTCGACCTCGCAGCTGGAGTATATAATAATATGGGAGTAGTAGAGAAGTAGTAGTACAGTAGTAGTAAAAGTAGTTGTACTATAGTAGTAGTAGCGCATATATATTTTTATGTATTCGCCGACTTATCACATCCTCAATGAGGACACACACCACTCAGTAATACGCGCGATCGGAGTATCACACGCAGCTTTTTCGTGTGATAAAGATGAGTTTCGACGGAATATTTATTCTCAACCCCACAGCTGTATTATACCTCTTATATATGAGATGGCACGCGGCGTGTATCAGCTCTTAGCTGGTGTACGCTCGAAGGCCCGCTTTCGGATGGCCCGATGAAGACACAGCCTATATATATATGATTTGAGGCAAACGAAGGCCACGGTTGTGTGAGCCTGTAAGAGCAGAGCTCCAAATCCACAAGAGAAGATGATGATGTTGGTCGGTGACCCCAACCAGATATATTGATGAATTGGCTTCAGATGTAGAGATCTGAAGTGGAGATGTGGAGATGTGGAGTGATCACGTGAGGGGCGTGCGCGTGGTGCGCTGCTCGCAGCTCAAATACATAGATACCCTTTGCAGTATCCGGTACGATTAAAAAAAACAAAGACAAGCTATGACCCCAATAAATCAAAAGCCCCCAATACGAGATCCTACAGCCTTGTTGTTTAACAACTCGTATCTCAGGGCATGTAATCATGACCCTACGTAGCCTACCTTCTTACTTCAGCAACAACTCGTATCTTGAATATCTTGCTACCGGTTCAAAGACGGATACCGAAGACCGCCCCTCTCAACGTGTACGAGTACGTAATACATGTACCAGGTATCTGGGTATGGTTAGCCTGTAAAGTGCTGTGTATAATGTATCCAAGATACTACTGCTGAGACTTGTGCTTGCTACGTACTGCATCTATAAACGACAACTGCCAGACTGAATACTGTCTGTTGTACTAGCAACTTGTAATGTATACCAGCTGACTTTAAGTGTTATCAAGTACGGACATGATGGTTAGTGACAAGTAGCATCTCTAACAAGCTGGAGTAATCTCACCGCTGAATGAAGTGCATTTTTTTTTTTTTTACATACATACATGAATTTACGGCCTGCCGCCGTATATTATTATAAAAATAAAAATAAACCCCAGCTGTGAGATCGAATATTTTGTCGAAACTCATCTTTGCAAGCTGTGTGTGATACTCCGATCGCGGGTATTACGGGTTGTGTGTCCTCATTAAGAATATAGGTCGGCGAATCACCTTGCAACTACAACAGTGTAGCTATCAGGGTCAACAAGGTGATGATAGTCAGTCTGTGCGCGAAAACTCTAAAACCCGTTTCTGAGGGGGACAAAATCTGACTGTTGTGGAAGGAAATGCAGCAATTTATCAAGTGAATCCTGTAAGTCGAATAACCGGTGAGGGGAAGCCGGAGTTTTTAAGGACGTCGGGGCCTGATTTTGATCTAAAGGGGGGCGGAGGGGGGGAAGGGGGGGAGGGACAGGTGGGGCAGCTCAATTTGTGCGTGGAAACTATAAATCCTTCTTGTGGGGGAGGGGGGGGGAATGTGTGTGTGGGGGGGGGGTTTAGGTCGCATAGATGTAGGGGTTTGCTATACGCGTGGTGCTAGGTCCAGGCTATGGTGCGGGTGGTGGGGAAGGAGGGGGCGGGGGGGACGGGGGGGGGTGGGAATTGCAGCAGCGGCATGGACGGCTCTAAAAAGATAATGAGATGATATCCAGGGCGTGGAAGTGTCTATTACTCTGGCGGATTTAGATATTAGGTGGGGCGATTGAGCAAGAGAGCGCGAGGAAAAAAAAGAAGGGGGGGGGGGGGGGGGAGGGGGAAGGGTTTTGAAGAGGTTTAGGTCACATATAATATTAAAATACACTCCGGCTATGAGATCAAGGATTCGGTCGAAACTCATCTTGGCAACGTTGTGTGTGATACTCCGATCGCGCGTATTAATCATATATGTAGGAGCTTGCTATACGCGCGGTGCTGGGTCTAGGCGATCGTGCGGGGTGTGGGGAAGGAGGGGGCGTTGGAGGGGGGAAGGGGGGGTGAATGAACGCTACGTCATGGATGGCTAGAAAGATAATGACGTGATATCAATTGCGTAGACGTGTTTTATTACTCTGGCCGATTTCGATTGTAAGTGGGGCGTTTGAACGAACTGGGCAGGGAACAAAAGGGGGGGGGGGGGCGGAGATGAGTTGGAGCTACAGCATGGATGGCTAGAAGGATAATGAGATGAAATCAGCTGGCTGGTAGTGTTTACTACTCTGGTAGATTTTGATTATAGGTGGGGCGTTTGAGCAAGAGGGATCGGGAGGGGGGGGGGGGGGGGGGATTTCAATATGTGAGCGGAAACTATAAAGCCTTAAAGAAAGGGGACGAATCTGACGGTTGCAGTAAGAAGGCACCCCTTTATTACATTACAGTATTACTGTTTTAACTGTGAACATTCATGCATTGTATTGTAAAGAAACGAAAAAAAGAATCATCTGTGAGATCTGGTCTCCTGCACTACTTGTTTTTTGCGTGGATGTTCATGAAAGCTTCCATGGAAGCTTCAACCGCTTCCCCATGGAAGCTTCCATAGCTTCCATGAAAGCTTCCACGAAAGCCATGGAAGCTTCCACGGAAGCGGTGGAAGCTTCCATGTAATCATAAATTTAACGGAAGCAATGGGAGCTTCCATGGAAACACAAACCCAGGAAGCTTCCATGGAAGTAGTGGAAGCTGCCGAAGCTTCCGTGGAAGTAGTGGAAGCTGCCGCGGAAGCCACTTCCATGGAAGTATCCACAACTTCCATGGAAGCTTCCACGAAAGCTTCCACGAAAGTTTCCACGAAATTTCCACGAAAGCTTTCGTGAAAGCTTCCGTGGAGACTACCGACTCTACTTCCACAATAGCTTCCACGAATCTTCCACGAAATCTTCCACGGAAGCTTCCGCAAACGCTTCCATGAAAAGCGTTCGTGGAAGCTATTTTCATGTAATTTTACGTTTTACTGCCATGGACGCTTCCGTAGCTTCCACGGAAGCTCGGCGGCTTCTACGACAGCTTCCACTGAAACCCACTCCCGTGGAAGATTTCGTGTGGAAGTAACTATTATGCAATAACTAATTCATCCACGAAAGCGGTTTATTTTTCGCTTCCATGTCATGTTGTCATGGAAGCAAAAAGTAAACTTCCGTGGAAGTAGCGTCCACGAAAGCTTCCACGGACGCTTCCCTGAAAGTTTTTTCATGGATTATTTCACGTTCGATTCCACGAAAGCTTTCATCAGCGTTTCACCGGCAGCTTACATAAAACCTTCTATTGAAGTTACTTCCAAGGAGGTTTGGACGGAAGCTCGTGGAAGTTTTCTTTCACGGAAGATGCTTCCATGGAAGCTACTTTCATGAGCGTTTGGATGGGATCTTCCATGAAAGCTTTCATTAACTTCACGCGGAAACACCTTCCCGGCTTCGGATGCTTCCGTCAAATCTGCCGTTTAAACTTCCGCACATTTGGCGGAAATGGGTCCAGATCTTCTTTTCGCGGAAGCTTCCATGGTAGCATCTTCCATGGACGCTTCCGTGGAAGTCGTGGTCATCATATCACATTGAAAGCTTCCATGGTAGCAGCTTCCATGGACGCTTCCGTGGAAGGCGTGGTCATCGTACCACATCTCCATCGCCATACTCAAGGGAGGAAGTTCCTTCAACCGAAGGTTTCGCCATCTTCCATCCTTGGCCTACACCCATGAATAAGTACGAGGAGTTTCCCGAGCGCACTCCCGTGGTACCAAGCACCAAACACGCACCCACGGCCCGACGCGCACGTCCTTCTACGGCAGCTTTCATAACGGTTGTACTACACGTACTACAGCCTAAACCGACCTAGCACCGTAGGGTGATGCCGTGCTTGTAGTTCCCGCACCTATGGCACCTGGGCAAGGGAATAAACTTGATGCCTAACGCTCCGTATCCAAATAGGAAGGCATCGTATTTGATCTCAATGTAAAACGTACTTCCTACAAGGTTCCCCTTCGGAGGAACGATGACGCAAGAGGCTGATGCTTTTGCATTTTGCACCCCCACGCGTTCGCTCGTGTCCTAACGGTAGAGTATGCACCTAAACTGCAATGTGATTGATTCGGGTGTATCGGAAATGAAGGGGCTGC
The DNA here is from genome assembly GCA_012845835.1 of Undaria pinnatifida. Lineage (NCBI taxonomy): Eukaryota > Phaeophyceae > Laminariales > Alariaceae > Undaria > Undaria pinnatifida. The sequence goes on from JABAKD010000010.1 coordinate 15,661,697, forward strand.
TGTGCAGGGATGGCCCAGGTAAATTATGTTGATGCTGCTATTGTAGCCTACCTGGTGCTACTACTGTTCCGCGCATATAATTTTACCGAAGCCGGCGTATAACAAGCATTCGGGTGCAGCTTCAAAGTGCTGCTTGTTGTCGTGCTCAGCACATTTGATGCGCGTACAACAGTCCACTATTTACTACTACTGACAGGCTGTGCTGTAACCAGCGAAAAAAAACGTCTACCCCCACGCACATCAAGCAGTCCACAGCAGCAGCATTATCCTGCGCACTACTACTGGTGGTGTGTGAGATTGAAAAAAAACAGTGTACACGTAGATTGCGGTAAAAACACGGCGGCGATGTCCGTCAGAAATTAGTTCAAATCGTGAAGTTCCTCCGCGTGGCGCTCGCCATTTTTTTCCAAGATTGAAGTATTTTGCTTTCGAGGTTATATCATATTATTGCGCACCCCCCCGCTCGGAGCACGGGGGGCGGATAGAGGGGCAGGCCGCCATGGCTGCTCCAACAGCAGCCCCACGCTATCGTCCGTAACCCTGAGTCAAGTTCCATCCCAAGTGGCAATGTCGAGCTTTCGACGCCAGCCTCCACCTGAAAGACTCGAAAAAAGATAAGCACATATTACTGCACTGTGGTACTCAGCACAAGCACACACGAAACATTTAACGCAAATGTCGTGTACTAGAGGAGCACCCATAATATATACATGACGCCAGTATACATATGCACTCCGCGGCCAAGCAGCACTATTACGGACAACTCTCTCTCCTGCAGTTTCAGATTGCGCTAATACCGAGCTTAGTGTGGGACCAAACCACTGCGCCTGCTTATTAGCACCTGTCATCACACAACATCTGCACAGCATAGTGCAAATTCCATACGAGGAAGAATGGACGCACCTCCAGCGTGGAGACATGCGTGCATGTTCGCGAAGCACGGCAAGCAAGCTGACATCGCACGAATGCCTGCATTGCGCAATGCAGCTTCCCGACGGAAAAAAAAAGGGCGTACCTCCAGCTTGGAGACGTGCGCGCGCCACTCTGATGACACAAACAGGGGCCCTGAGCACCACACATAGAATAAATCTAAACGCGCAACCTACGACACCCGGGCGGCTGCATACCGCCCCCTAGGTACGTGTAGCTAACAGCAACGAACACTCTCCTGCGTTGCTGCGACCGCCTCATTCCCCTTCCACTGACTCCCTCTAAAGCACAGGCGGGTGGGTGGGAAATCAGCCAGTCTATCACAGCTTGAACCTGCCTCGCTGACGATGCTTCTCTCTTCTCTGCGTGCTTCGCTTGCAAGTCAGCAACCAGACAGACTGATCCAAGGTTCCTTTTGCTATACCAGAACAAGTACAAGTAACCACCCGCGTTGATCTCATTGGTCAACGTGCAATAACCCCAAACTTCCGTACATACAAAACCCTTATTTTCTCGTGCCTCGATGATAATACGCTTCGTATTTTGCTTTCGAAGTTGTATCGTATTATTGCGCACCCCCCCGCTCGGAGCACGGGGGGCGGAGAGAGGGGCAGGCCCCCATGCTATCGTGCGTAGCCCCGAGTCAAGTTCCATCCCAACTGGCAATGTCGAGCTTTCGACACCAGCCTCCAATAATGGTATTTGGCTCATATTTCGGACGCATTGCGTCCTTCCCCTACCCCCTTTGCTATACCCCTAGGATGCGCACGTCAAGATCCAACTTCTCCTTTCTATCCGCTTGGCACACATGATAAGGTTGCGTACTAGCTGAAGTAGTTACGTCGAATTCTACCCCTCCAGCTTTGGAATGGGGTTAACTTGCCCCCAATCTGTACCCTGCCCCGGCTGGATCCCGTTACCCATCCCCCCCTGGGCCATTCAATTTGCTACCCGGCTGGCATCCTTCCCGTGGCTACGAACGTACGTCTTATAGGCATCAGACGCCCACCGGCCCTCCCGTTGCAACGCCTCTGGGGAGGCACCCCCTGCGGATAAGTGCGTTGCGCCCCCAATCCTAAGGGAGTGCAGGGCGTACTCATCCGCCCGCACGCCCGCCAACGCAACCACTTCTCGCAGGGCTACCGTCGCTTGTTACTTCGTCCACATGGACCATCTACCACCACCACTGCCATACGCCACGAGGGGAGCCGACGAGGGCAAAAACAAATAACAAGACATCAACTCGAGCATAAGATCGACAGCACCGCCATCGGCCCCCACGGGCCTCGGTGAACCCGCCCGAACGCGCGAAATAACCGCCCCTTTGCGCAACTGGTCGCCCTTAGACCCACGAAATCAAATCTCGACGCGGTCGGCTCTCGACCATTGCGCCACCCCCAACCGTACCCGACCGTGAAAGAAAGCCACGTCTGCCCGCCGTAAACAATACATTTCGTGGATACGCGACCGGGTTTCCGCGAACATTTTGGACGCGCGGGTCAAAAAACAAAAAGACGCACACAACGCAAGCCACAACACGCCCCCCCCGTTACGCCAAGCAGGGATCAAAGTTTCGCCAGCAAGCAACATAGCCAACGACACGGGCCGACGCCCGGTCGCCTGATTGCCCACTTCGGCGTGCGAGCGCGCCGCACCTTTGAGGGCGCTCGCGGTGACGCGGTGAGTTGTGTCGAGCTCGAAACCGCGTGAAATGCGATGAAAAAACTTGATGGCCGACAGATGGCTTTCGATGGTCGCCGACCGCAGTCTCTTGGTAGCAAACGCGTACGCTACGTATTCGAACAAATGCCACACGTTGGGCATATCGTCAATGCTGCGATCAAGAAAGACAGGAACACCAGAACGTACCCGAAAGTCTACCCATGCTCCAAAATGCCCCAAATAAGCTCGTTCAGTTGAGGCCGCAACGGCGTGTCGCATGAATCCGAGACCAACACCGAAATACAGAGAGAAATGCCGATGGACCCCAGTTCCCGAACCTGCCACGGGATATTGGGACGAACGGCGCGCAAATTATCAAGAACGGAGCCGCGATCCCAGCGAGAGATACCGTCGGCGGCAGCGTTGTGGATACCACGCACATGCGTTGCCTCGAAATGCCATCCGGATGACACTTCGAGAACGCCGAGGAGACGCGTGAGGGCACCAGAACGCGGTTCCAGCCCCCCCCGACACCGCCGCACCCAATGCACGGCGGCCTCGTTATCTCCTCGCAACAAAGCACAATCTTCCGTCGCTGACGGTCGATCGGCACACGAAGACACTAGGACGAATGCCGACACAACCATGCCCAAACGTTCAAACACGTTGATAGATACGTCGTCCACGCCGCGGACGGACTTACTCGAGCCGCAAAACCGTGACTGTTCCTGGGCTGTGAGATCATAGCGCTAGTAAACACCGGTTTTGAGACAATATCCCCCGGCGGCGGCTTTGTACGCGTCCGAGAACAACATACATTGTGCCGGGCGCTCCAACAAATGATACATCGGCGCCGACAGCATCCCGCCGCGCGCGTCAACACCTTTGTCAACAAACCACCGCCAGAACTCGAGATCCGCATGGAACTCGGGCCCAAGGGCAACACGCCGCCCCGGATTGACCATTCGACCAGCGAAGTGATCACCGGCTGCGATGCGCGGCATCCCAACCGAAGCCAACAAACGATGCACGAAGAAGGACCCGGGACGAACGGTAAAAGAGATGTGCATGAGGAAACCCGCCAGCTGCGACACCTGCTTCGCTGAAGCATAGGTGCGAGTTGGGGGCCACTCCGCTAAAAGCAATCGAAGCTTGAGGCGCTTATGTGGCGGCGCCGTCACCGTAAGCGCCTCTGTGTCCACCAACCAGCCCAGCACTTCGAGACGCGTGTCTCAGTGAGTGATTTTGCTGGCGGACAACAGAGGAGGGTCGGACGCGCCACGTACGCCCAACAATCGAAATTGGTCCGACGCCAATGACTGCACAGCCCGCATACAGCGACGACCGTCCGGCCACCATTGAACCTCGACAAGAATGCCGTCATCTACGTAGTACCTCACGAAAAAACGAATCGCGGCGCTTCCGGAAACGATTCGACAGTCGCAAGGGAGGGACGTAACCGAACCCCCCCGCGGCGGGGCAAGACAAACATGTTCGACCGCAGCCGCCCCTTGTGGGGAAACAACCGCATCTTGAAACGTAGAGTGGGTATGGGAATGTTCCAACGCAGAAGCCATCAGCCCCCAGAACCCGGGACTATTACGCCACCCGAATTGCAAGCGAAAATCCACAACTACGTATTCGCCCATCGCGTACCCAAACACCGGCGCCCCTACCGGGTCAACTAAGACTTGACGATAGGCGTATTTCACGTCTACGCGGCAAAGGACGATTCTAGCTGCGGGACCGTGCAACTGCCGCAAAAACAACACCCGTAACAACACATCCCGAAACACATGACCGAGCTCGCAGGAGGGGGCGGAGGAAAAATCGGTATCGTCGTTAAAGCTGGAATGGCCGCCCGCGCGCGCAAACATGTTATCATGAACGATGCGAAACTTAGGCTTAAGCACGATGGCCAACGACGAAACACGTATACCCGGAATATCGGACGCGGAACTTAATTGGAACACCAAAGCCCGACCGTGCACAACGTCAGCACATATCTTTTGGTGAACAGCAACGGCATGGAGGGCGACGCTCGGGTGGTTACCGTATGCAAGCTCAGCAGTCAGATTACCCCCCCGCGCAACACACACCGGGGAGCCCGGTGCCAAAACGCGGAGCAACTGGTCAACACGAGGGAAGTTCTTGACGGTACCAAACCAATGACCAACGATGTGAGGATGAATATGTGGGGCAATGCGAGCGGATCCGACAGCGGACGTAAACAAGTTAACACTGCCGGCACAGACACGCAAAAGAGACGACCCCGCGCTAGCAACCACACCGAGATTCGCGGAACCTGTTGACGATACCGATCGCACTACGCTATCCTGTGCGGCGCGCCACGCCTCAACCGCCGAATCCAACTGTGCGTGCGCGCGCTCGCCGTCGGTCGAGCCGCGTCCGCACCCCCAGTCAATATCCGAACGTCGCACACGTTCACTATGGCTAACTGTATCTCCGCGCGCGACCGATAAGCCAGTTCCTACAATGCACGCCGAGACTAATGTACACGAACGCGCTCCCCGTGGTCATATTTATTCCCGAAAATGACGGATCCCGGAGCAACGGATACACGCTTGCCCCCAACGCCGCCTTCGCCCGCCAGCGCCTTCAACGCACGCCCCCGCAACCCGCCCGTGACTCCGCAGACTGCCGGTACGGTCGGAGCTCCGCCAACGTGGACCGTCGACGCAACCCCCCCACCAACCGCCGACGCCGCAGCCGCGCCCCCCGAGGTTGGACCCAACACGCGGCCGCCACTCTCAATTGTTGACGCAGCCGCTACATCCACCGCCGGCGCCGCAGCTGCGCCCACAAAGGTTGACCCCACCTGGAGGCAGGGCCTGTGTCTTCATCCAGAACCAGTACCAGCGCCTCTACCCCCCTCGCCCCCCCTGTTGCCCCCCGCGGGGAGGACCGCCCGCAGCGACAACGCCCGCGACCCTCCGCCCGCCGCCGCCACGCTTCCACCGCCTTCCTCCCTGCAAGCGAGTGGAGATGGCGAGGATGCCGAGGCCGAGGGGGCCTCGTGCAGGAACTTACACGGAGACCAGATGCATTTACCTGTGCGCGCGAACATCCGGCAGGCCTGGGGGAGGCTTGAATTGGCCTTTCCCTTGGACCCGGGCGACCCAGCGGGGGGAGCGGTGGCCTTCCGCTTGGTGGGCCTGTCTGCGCCGGAACCGATGCTGCTGAGTACGAGCCGGAGCACCTTCCGCCCGCCGCGGCAAAATGCGAGAGTGCGTACGAAGGCGGGCATGGGTGGGGGGTCGAACACCGTACCAGCTGGGGGAGGGACAACAGCAGGGGAAAACCGCTGCGCAGCACGCATGAGCTCACTCACCCACGAAGCGATGTCGCGGTTAAACATATCACACAGCACTGCATGCGCTTCTGGGACGGACAGCATACTGTAGTTGCTGAAGGTGTGCGCACGCAAGCCCATGACCGCCACCGTAAACGCGTCGCCGAGGGCGTTGACCCGCGCCAGACAGGGGAGATCGTCGGCGACCCCGGGCGAGAGACACACAGAAAGAATCGCAACGACGGCCAATCTCAAGAGGTCGAAACGGTCGGCGACCATGAGGGAGTGCCCGATGGGCCCGTCCACGCGGGGCCCATAAGCCCCGACGTCAAAGGAACTGAAAGACCGAAGCTGGGACGCGACGTTGGCGACCACGTGGATGCACCCCCCCACAAACGCAGTGTCAGCGGGAGAGTCCCCGAGGTTCGGGGGGATACGCCCTCGAATAATCCACAGCTTCCTAGCTGTGTTGACCTTGTTCCAGGTGGCCATTTCGGTGGCGAGTTGTGCTTTTTGATGCTGCCGTTCCTGAGCGTCGCCGTCGTCTCGGGAGGCTACCCGACCAGAGTTGTCCTCCACGAACTGTCGAACCATGATGCCGAGATTAGCGACCTGATCAGCACAAGTAGCCGTTGCCTCGCGGGAGGCAGAGGCGGTTGCCGATAACTCGGGAAAATTGTCGTCAAGGCGCTTATGGACCCGCGCGAACTCGGCAACCTGTCGGGCCCACGTGGCCCAGTCATCCGAAGGCAAGGGCGCACCGACCGCTGGCGCCCCGGAGGAAGACCCCGAGCCCGCGAGAGCTGCGGCGGCCCGGGCACCCAGAGTAGCTTCCGCCTCAGCGCTGGCGGCGGCAGGCGCCGCGGCACCCGGCGAATCACCCATCGTCGAAGAGACAGCCCGCAGCGCTCGCCACAGCAGTAGTCACAGCGAATTATCACCACGGCAGCCACCACAGCAGTCCCAGCGAAGTCTCACAGCAGCAGGCGCAGCGAAGCTCACTTACAGCAGAAATCAGCCAGTCTATCACACCTTGAACGTGTCTCGCTGACGATGCTCCTCTCTTCTCTGCGTGCTTCGCTTGCCAGTCAGCAACCAAACAGACTGATCCAAGGTTCCCTTTGCTATACCAGGACAAGTACAAGTAACCACCCGCGTTGATCTCATTGGTCAACGTGCAATAACCCCAAACTTCTTCCGTACATACAAAACCCATATTTTCTCGTGCCTCGATAATAATACGCTTTTTTAATAAAAAATTGAAAACCGTCAGCTGTGAGTACGACCGATCGAATGCATTTCCAGATATTTTGGAAAATACGCCGACCGATGGGTGGCGGGCTATGCGCAATAATTTTCTGGTATAATTTGATGTTCAAGTTGCTGTTTTGGTATACTCGAAGCTGCATCTCTGTCGGGTGATTCAGGTGATCGTGTAAACGCGACTAAACGTCGCACGGCCGCAACAACTCGAAAGGCGCGAACCCCGACCGCCACACAATACAAAATCACAGCAGAATACTGGCAACCCTCTCGCGGCCTGCGTAATATGTATGTTGGACAACTGCAGCAGCAGCAGCAGCAGCAGCAGCTTTTTTGCCTTTTTGTTTAGCAGCGATTTTCTTGTGGAAAGCAAAAAAAAACACATCGGAACAACAAACGATGCGATTTCGCGCAATGACAAAACAGCAGAGCTGTAACAGACACAACACAAGCATCCCAGGCAGCAGAGCGAGCCACGAACGTATGCATGTCATCCTCGACGGAGCTTCGCCCCGACGAGTACCGTTAGAGTCGCCCGAGGTTAGGTTTTGCCCGAGGCCACAATTCTACCAGTCAGTAGTGCACTGACAGGCTTTCCGCTGCTGCGATGCATCTGGCGCGAGCGAGGTTAACCATCAAACACAAATCGAACCGGATTCAGGCATAAGCACACCCAGAGAGGCTTACTGACCGATCACGGGTGGCAGAGCTCTGCACAGGGGCCTGCAGCTGATGCCACGCGAGCGGGCGGGGGTATTATTGTAGTACTCTTCTGCACGCTTCACTCTGCTCTCTCTGCAGGCTGCCGCAGAGGTTCGAGGCAGATGGAGTTAGTTGCGAGTGGTCATGCAAAAGGTGACGGTTGGTAGGTCTGAAGCATACTTGAAAAACAAATGCAAGATGCACCTTGTCCATCTCTATCTAAAACGTCAACTGTTGCACAGAAGGACAGTAGCTGTGACCGAACCTGCAACGAAACGCCAGTTGGGACGTTGAATACAATACGAAAAGCCCACCAGCAGGCACGGAAGGAATTCTTTTGGACCAGCGGCGAAAACGCGAAAGGCCCGCCAGCAGGCAACAACACTATGGAAGGCCCGCCAGCAGGCACGAAAGCCTTATCGAATTTGTATTTAGTTCTATCTTGTCTGGTGAGGATATTTTATGTGTAATGTGCTCGATCATGTGGCTTATGTTGTGCTCCGGGGCTCCACCCGTGTGCCAGTGCGGTTACTTCGCGAACAACACCCCTTGTTCCACAGGGTCGAATTCGGCGGTATAGGATGCCTCCAACCTCACCCCCCCCCACCCGCCACCGAGACCACCATACCAAAAACGAGGGCGTAATGCCGATTGCAATGAAAACGCGATGCTGCAAAGTCTTTTTTAAAAGAACTTCATAGAAGACATCGGTGGAAGATACGCCAGTGCCGCTCCTGTCGTGAAAACGGAACATAAGGAGATTTTGTCACCTCGTTTCTACACAACAGCGTCCAAATGTGTTTCTAGCAGGCGCCTAGGTCGTGCCAGCCACGTATCACGGCCATGTTGTGAACGCCGTGACGAGAGTGTGGGTCAAAGCACCTCACCAGCGCGCCCCGTTGACATTTCATGGCGCAGTTGTTCGTTTCAACCATCGGTGTCTGCCGCAGACGAGAAATCTCGCCGTCTCGAACTGTCATTTCACCGACTGTTTCTCAGGCCGATTTGGCCCAACATGTGCCCACGGCGTTTTTTCGCTTTCTGTGTTGTAAGTTAGAAACTTGGTTTTTGCACATCAGCGGTCATGTGTGATCCACGTCTCCGCTCCGTTGATGACTCAGGTTCTGCTGGGCAGTAACGTTCGACGTGGTAACGTGGCGCCGGGCGCTATGCAAACATACCCTAACATAGGTTGTACACGTTATCCGCGAATGTATGTGCACTCCGAGCGCTCAAAACTCCCCAGTACAAGCGGCTCGTGTGCCACTCCTAAACCACCCCCGGCGCGCGACTTGTCAACGGTGAGTGGTGGGTCCGTGGGTAGGACACCGCCAAGGGGAGGCTAGACCGGACATCGAATACTATCCATTTACGTCACAATTGCAACAATTTATTCGCTGGCAAGCACGCCACCCCTAGAGAGTAACATCCAACCCCTGTCCGCCCGTCCACCGTTCCCTCGCCCCCCGCCCCACTCCCCAACCGTTCTTTATCCCCCCCCCCTGGGAATCATGAGCGTGTCGTTTCTTGATCATAGCACTCGCCAGCTGCCTACGATTAATGTTACTTGGGTCCCCAACTTGGGTCCCCACCCCGCCCACACACTCGGAGGAAGAAGTCCTCCGCCTCCAATGCTTAATCGTCGAAGGTTGGGTTTTTGTCAAGAAGGTCCTAGCCAAGAGGCACTCGTTTCTTACCAAAACGCACTGGTTGAGGAAGAACTCCGCCAGAACTCGAGGCATCTGCTTGACAATGTGCCCGAACCCTGACAAAAGGGGGGAACAAGCATGGTGCAGATTACGTCGTTGTCATGTTAACACACATTTTGCAGTCGCCTGTTAAGTCGTTCGGGTAATAACGTCGCGTCTGTGTCTCAGCAACGGCGGAGGCCTATGGTAATGTCGTTTCACGTCGTGTATGAACGCCGTCGGCGAGGTACCAACTAAGAATCGCGAATCTAGGAACAAGGAGCCGTTGCTCAGTCAGCTGTACTTCCAGCAAAGCTTTAGCCTTCGAGCAAACGTGCGCAAGCAGCCTTTTGTGCTACTTTGGGAGCCTATGTCGTCATCGGTATCGTCCAGGGTCGACGTGGCAGCGTTAACGACTGAAGCGACTGCTTTGTCAAGAGAAGGAAACTAGGCAATGCGTGGAGCAGCAGGGATGCCGTGGATCCACGAGTTGCTGCTCTCCGCCATCGAATTATTCCACAAGAAACATTCGTTGCCGTCATCGTCAACGCCCCACAACGTCGGATCATCCCGCGCCTCGGGAGAGCAGAACTCGGAGCATTCCGCTTCCGAATGCCCCCGGAAATGGAACCTAACTTATGGCGTGATTTCCGCGAAGGTGCAAGAGATGCACGCGTGGCGTAAGTTAGGCTCCGTTTCGCATGATTTTTTGGAGAAGCCATTAAATGTGGGTGTACCTTGCCCGTTGTAGGCGTTTTAATCTCGCCCACCGTGGCATGCTCGTGTTTAGGACGCCAACAGATATGTCGAAATCGAGCCGTTCGATACCTGACCACACATCGAAGCCAACCAAAATCGTGGATAGTGTGGGGGCGTAGGGCAACGTAAAGAAGACCTTCATTGTCACTACGCACGGAACGTCGAACACGTCCAACCCATCCCCAACCCTTGTGTCGCAAGAAACGGAGGCCAACACACGACCACGAAGACCCGACAACGAAGGGCTTGTCTAAATTGGGATAGGACCATGTTACCTGTCAACGAAGTGATCAGTTCCCAGCCTGGAGTTTGGGATTACGCAAACGGCAGCGCCGCAGAGCACAGCCCTTGCCGTAGAAGATCAAGCCCGGCAGGCTGGCGGGGTCTTCCCAGATGGAGTCCAGGCAACCGGCCACGACCTCCATCTCCTCGTGCTCCCACAACGGACCCAACCCGGCGATGATGCCGCAGTTCAGAGTCGCTATGAGATGCCCGTGCTACCGTTCGAATTCAATTTCCTGGAGATAACTCGTAACCTACTTGATTGTTGAAACTGTCAAATTTCTATCCCGCGGTCAGTCTCCATCCCGAAGTCGAACAGGTAGCTGGCGTTCCTTGTTCGACCCATCATGTTATGCCTATCGACTTTTGTCATTGCCAATCCGTCGGGCGCGAAACGTGCTCGAGGGGGATGTCAGCGCTATAAGTGTGTTTGACCCAAGGTAGCAGTCGACAGGAAATGATGCGGAAGCAAAAAAAGTGTCGGGTCTAGACCAAAAACTTTTGTTTGTCCAGCGTGGATTACGTTGGCCCCTTCAAAGAACGCCGTGTGTTCAGAGGCCGAGTGGACCTTCACCACAAGGTGATGGGAAAAAGAGGCAGGGCCCTGGATTCAAAGCCGTTCTTTATTTTCTGCATTTACAATGGAGCTTGTTATATGGACAGGGGAGGCTACTCTTCATAGCTGTATTTCTTCGACGGCAAACGGTGTCGCAGAACGTGGGAGTGATTGGACCAGACGTTGTTGATTTGGGATTTACAGTATGAAAGTTACGTACCAGGTACCAGTTTCGCGCCGGTTCGGGTTATTGGCCTGTTATAGGGTACCTAGTAGTGCTTGGCTGACGTTTTTGATGGTAGACTGCTGTGTGCTCTCACGCGCGAGCTTATCTTGTCGGCTTGCCGATACCCTGTGTTTGGCAGACGTAACACAATGACTTCAAACCTAATTCGCTTGGAGCTAACGAACACTTTAGAGCTGAACCGATTCGGTCTAGCCTCATGGGGGGTCTACGGGTCAGCAGCTTTGGAACATGGCCATGCTCTCGAAGAAGCTGAAATAACGACAGGGAGGCTTGGTGGGGATGGGCCGTTTTTGTAGAGCCCGCCTTTTCGGAGACCAGCGGAGACGAGCAGTAAGGCACAGGGAGGAGTCCGGTGGGGGGAAGGAGAGAGCCACCGCTGGTATGGCAGGGAGAGATGCCGTACCGCCATCTTCGGGATTATTCGATGGTAGAAGAGGGAGGAGGGCTTGATATGTGAATTGTCTTCTGACCCAGAGATGATGTTGTGGTGGAGACGTTGTTTTCAGGGAGCAACCACTGCTGCCGTAGACTACGTACAATAGTAGTAGCTAAAGCCCTACGGTGGATCATAGCCATTGGCAGGGAGTAGCAGCAGCTTACGTCCATGGTGGTAGCATAACCTAGGACACCCCACCGTATACGGCGGCCAGGGGGATTTACAGCAGCAGCTAAAAGCCCTACGAACATGGCTGAGGTAAACTCAGTCGTAGGCACCTCGGTCGTGTGTTGCGAGCAGGGGATTTAAAGTCGCACGGCAATCATTTTCGTTTTTATTTGTCATACGAACTCCACTTCAGAAGGTTGGTTGTGGAGACGGCAGATATGGGGTTATCTGCACATTCCGCTAGACGTCGCACGGCCGCCAGCCGTGTGCACCCTACCAGGAGGGTGTTTGGGTAGAGCAGAATCGCGTAGCATAATAGATGCGTGCTTCCTGCTGCTTCCTGCTGCTGGTAACAATGGTAGGAACGGACGTGGGAGAATCGTGGGTTGTCTGCAGCAATAACAAATAACGATGAGGTTTCGTCCGGGCAACCCGTCGAGCGGCATGGCGGCACGCACTCCATGATGCGCAGCAGTAGCAGCAGCAGCGGGAGAAGTCAGAAGTCATGTAGGGAGCAGGTCTGGTTATTATGTCGTCGGCCGGAGCTTAATGGTTCGCCAACATTGCGGGGCGGGGGGGGGACAGGTCTGGTCGAATTGGTGATTTATGTTTACGATGGATACACCTGTCGATTGAAATATCGTTTTTGGTGGAAATATGAAGTTTATTTATTTACGGCAAGGGTGGAGACCCGCGAATAGCAGACGATCAACTATTTGCGGTGAGGGTGGAGACCCGCAGATAGTATCATCAAAGATTCGCTCTGGATGATATGCGCAACCTTTTTCGCCTGGTTGTTTTGAAGTGTGTTTTCATGTTCAAGTCAAACAGTCTTTAAAAAATCAGAAAAACTGGTGGTGTTTTTCTGGTGTAGACAGGACCAGAAGGGGCCTGGTGGAGCTGATATACATACGATAACGATTTGGAGAAAAGGGTACGTAGGTGCACCTGGAGAGGTGTTCTGTATTTGTGTAGTATTGATGGTGGCACTAATTGTATTATATTATGCGGGTATCTTTTGTTTTTGGCTGTAGTCTTCTGGGTGATTGCAAAATAAGGGAGTGTGAGCATGCTCAATGATTGATCGGTGGTTCTACGAACAGTATAATTTTGGGAATGCTTGTACGCAATGGTGGAAAGTGAAACACGAAATGTTTTTGCAATGATTGAAAAGCTTTTGTAGGTGGAAGGGCTTGGGCTGTGCGTGTTGACAGTGGCGGCATTTTGTTGTTTCTTTCTTCGATTATTTGGAGCTGTAGCGGACAAAAACTAAAAAGGGAGTATTTTCGGATTTATGATAGTTTGCTTGTGACAAATATTTCGGGTAATTTAAGCACCAAATATATTCTATGATTCAGCCATGCGAAAAAGGACGCACTATATGACCTCGCGTTGCCGTCGCGATCTGTGTGTCTATGGCGGGAGTAGGGGCCAAAAGGAGACTTTTGTCAGGGGGGAAGGGGCTCATAGCGATTTCTGGCATTGAATTTGTAGCATCAGTTTTATCATCTTGGTGCGGCTATTGTAATATCGTCTACAATTGCAATAGTTGTAAGGGGGAGTATGGAAGAGGTTTTCACTCATGAGGATGAGTTCCCTCTTGACATTTTTGTTGTTTTAGGTAATGGAATTGAATGTATTGTTGTTTCGTCACTATCTTGTGAAGAATCCGAGAGGGTGTTGATTTGGGATTTTCATTATGACAGTTACTTATCAGTTTCGTGCCGGTTCGGGCTATTGACATATTATTGAGTACCTAGTATTGATAGTACTTGACTGGCGTCTTCGATGGTAAACTGCTGTGCGCTCTAACGCACAACCTCATCTTTTCCTCTTACCTCTACCCTGTTTTTGGGAGATATAATACAATGGCTTCAAACCTACCCCGCTGGGAGCTAAAGAACAGACGTCAATGGGAAAGTAATCCTACTCCTTGCGTCACTGGAGCTTGTGCATATTTGTTGAACCTTCGCCGTCTCTAAAGCCAGCGCTGGGTGAACACCGCACCAACGCTGCTCGTGGGCGTCGACGGCAACGGTGGTACTTATTTTGTCTTCCACTATCTAGCTATGGCAAATGCCCGAAGGGTTAGACCGTGTTATTCTGCAACGCCCACCTCGAAATGCTCTCCAGCAGTCGTCGCCCGTTGCTTTAGCCGATAAGTGCCGATGCTGTTATAATACCTCCACCGGTCTTCTATCCAAGAGTGAGTCGCACACATAAACTTTTTCGGCTCGTGTGGGAGTTCGCACGGCGGTGAAGTCGTCACCGCGCAGTAATCCCCATGCATTACCTCATGCTATGCGCAAAATCTGATCCACGCGTAAGCGCAGTGGTGGAAAGAGGAGAGTGGGGTCGGGGAGTGGGGGCGTCGCGTTGTCGCAGGTGTTAATTTTCCAACGTGATTACGCGGGCGACGCATCTTGTTACGGGGTATGACCCAGGAACCATATCAGGGGTGCTTGGACATGACAAGGCCCACGACAAGGGCTGGGAGGCACAAGGAGGTCGACGTTCCCTCCTGTACACGTCGTTGGTAAGATACGGTGGCACAATCTGTGTCTATTCGTCGAAAAATGTGGTGTCCTTAGTCAGCACCCACTTATGCGCATTGGCGTGCACGTCTTGATTTTTGTAGGGTATCGGGTGTGGCACGTGCAAGAGGTCGCGTTTGTAGTAATAGTGCAAACGACCACCACAGATACCCTAGGTTAGCCAAAGTTCTCGCGGGAGGGGAGGGGGGGGGCGTGGAGGGGGGGTCGGGTGGTGGGGTCTGGTCGGGTTGGTTCTTGTGGTCCATTCTACGCCAAACTTCACCTGCACTGTACTCCTTTTACGCCGGCATTCACATTAGGCCCGCACACCACCGCTTTCTGCCGCTTCTCACCGCGATATACCAAGGCTTTCCAGGTCTTGCGTGCATTCGTAGACCTTGCGCTTGAGGCGGCTTGTGTTGTTGCAGCCATCGACCACGGCGGCCTTCATGGAGGGCGCTTCCTCGTTCACCTCTACAGTGCGCCTGCTAACGTCACAGGCGTGTTCGGGCCAAAGAGTCCTGCTGCAGACGTTTTTGAGTAGTTCAGCCATCATGGACCTAAGAGCCGTCAACTGTTGGGCCCCCTGCTGGTCGCTGACAACGTCCATGAGCTTGACCTCCTGGAGGTCCTCCACTACGAGGTGGCAACCGTCAGGTGGGACCCACAGACACGGACCTTATTGCGACGCGAAGATATTGTATTACATCATGGTGCAAGGACGCGTGCTACAATAGAGGTGCACCATTTTTTTCCTGAGGCTCCTCAATTTAGGAGCTTAAGACCTCCCCGAAAAAACTGATTTCGAGAAAACCCAAAGCTGCTGCCGGATAAACAATCCCATGGCCTAGGTACACAACAAGAATCATGCGAAGAAATTGCCATTTTCCGACGATTTGGGGTTAAGGAGCCCCGTCATTCAGAAATAATTTCACACGAAAAATTACCTTTATCGTAGCATGCGTCCAATCAGACAGGTTGTTGCTGATTCAGGGATCATTTTGGACTTATTTGCTTCTCATTTCCTTCGGTGGAAGCTTCCATCCCTTCCCCAGAAGCTTCCCGGGACGCTGCTTCTGTCCACGGCTCCGTGGGAGCAGCTATCATGGACGACTCCACGGAACATCTACTTGCTTTTTCCGTGGAAGTAATGGAAGTAGCTTCCATGGAAGCTTCCACGGAAGCTTTCATGGGAGCATTTGCGGAATCTTGCGTGGAAGTAATTTCCTTTCAAGGAAGCTTTCGTGGAAGTAATTTGCTTTCACGGAAGCTTTCGCGGAAGCTTCCATGGAAGTAATTTTTGAAATATTCTGCGGAAGTAAATTACCTTCCACGGAAGCTTCTGTGTAAGCTTCCGTGAGAGAAAACGTCCGCAAAATCTTGCGTGAAAGCTTCCGTGAAAGCCTCCGTGAATGCTTCCGTGAAAGCAATTTACTTCCACGCAAGCTTCCGTAAAAGCTTCCGTGAAGGCTTCCGCGAAAGCTTCCGTAAAAGCTGCCGCGAAAGCTTCCGTGAGAGTTGTTGTTTTGCAACTTCCACAGAGGCTTTCACGGAAGCTTTTACGTATCCGTGTAAGTAACTTCCGCGGAAGTGTGGGCGGAAACTTCGAAGGAGTTGATTCCACGGAAGCTTCCGTGAAAGCTTCTGTGAAAGCTTCCACGGAAGCTTCCATGGATACTTCCACGAAAGCTTTCTTATAATACCATGGAAGCTTCCACGGCTTCCATGAAAGCTTCCAGGAAGCGATGGAAGCTTCCATGGAAGGTTTCATGAACTTCCGCCAAAAATGCAAATGGTGCAGGTGTCCCTCTCCTGCACTACTTGTTTTTTGCGTGGACCAAAGAGGAGCTTTTGATCAAACTCAGCTTTGCAAGCTGCGTGTGATACTTCGATCGCGCGTGTTACGGGGTGTGTATACCCTCGTGAAGGATACAGGTCGGTGACTTCCCTGCTAATGCCAGGGTCAACAGGACTAAGATGTTCAGCCTTGTTCTTCGCACAGAAACTGTACAACCCGCATTGAGGGAGACAAAACCAGACATCTGTGGAATTCAGTATGCATGAAAAAATTGTTATAGTGTGAGTTAACGTTTGGAGTGGGCTACTTGGGTCTACCGGGTTTGTACCCATTTTCTTGTATACTCCCTGTATAAGTGGCAGGCCAGCGGAGGTCCAGCCCAGGCCTAATGCTCGGGTTTGTATAGTACATGCTGTTGTTGTAGCAGGGATACTACATACAATACCTCCCCCGCTCTCCCCTTCTTTTCGCCCCCGGCCCCCAGATTTTGTTTTTGTTTCTTTAACTCCGCCCTTCCCTCACCGCTTATACGACTTACGGGATATGCTTGATAATCTGATGCATTCCCTGCCACAGCTATCATGTTTTGCCCCCCTCAAAAACGGATGTTAATGGTTTCCGGACACAAATTGGTTATCATCACCCTGTTGACCCTGGTACAAGCTACACTATTCATATTAGTTCCAAGGGGAGTCGCCGACCTATATCCTTAATGAGGGCACACACCCCGTAATACACGCGATTGGAGTATCACACACAGCTTGCAAAAATGAGTTTCAACGAAATCTTCGATCTCACAGCCGGAGTGTATATTTATTTTTATAGTACAAACAGCAGCAGTAGTAGTACATCCCTTTTTTTTTATGTCGTTTTTGCTTTTCGTTTTTGCTTTCTTCCAGCTCAACTCGTAAGAGGTTTAACCCTCACAGCAAACTTCTGGACAAAAGCCGTGGTCACAGTTGTCTTCATGTTTCCCCCCCCAGTACCCACGTGCCTTAATTTTATCGCACACAGGGTTCAGCATTCCCACTTTTTCAACTCTTTTATGCTCCTCGATTTTCGTCGAAAACTTTGCTAACTCACGCGCTTTCTGCTATTATTATAATTGCTCATTTTATACCCAAGAAATTTTAGATCCCTACGAGCATGAGCATGCACTCGGGAGGATTCGAACCCGTATCACTTACATTACATGCATACATATCAGGTACTACATGCTATACTGTTAAGGAGTTAGAGCATACGTACCGAACGATACGGCTATTTATTATTTATAGTCTACATGATAGAGTTGCTGGGCAACAACAAAAAAAGTCAACGTTCAACTATTAATATTACGGGGGACCCTAGTAAATAGGACCTACGGTGGACACAAAAACCTATATATTCATGTATTTTTACTAACAATATTTGTTCCTATTCACTATCGTCCTCCGTAATACTACAGTTAGTTGTCAGTTCCATCTCGTGCCCGGGAACAAGACGTCGGACAGATTTCTGTTGTCACTCTGCTGCATCATGCATCATCCGATGTGTACCTGGTACAATGTCACCTAAGGCTTGTACGTACGATGGAAAGGAGGTAATACTGTGCCGAATACTACATACAGCAAGCAATACTATTCATGTTCGCAGGAAACACCGGCTATCAAAACTGTGCACAATAACAAACATCACCACCAGCAATAATACACAATAAGAACGAGTTCCTGTCAGAAGAACCCAGAATAGAACATCACCGAAGACGTAGAAGATACCGACCGAGAGACGCAGCCCCGTTGCTGTCGTATACCACCGGCAAAGGGCAAAAACGGGGCTGAATTACTGACCCCCCCCCAAGCGGAACATCTAGCTAGGTACGTACCGGCAGTCTGTAGCGACGCAGTGGCAAAGAGCACATGATACATATGTTTATCTTCATCAAGTTCGTTCGTTGGCATTTTTCGTTCAGATTGTTTCCCTAGAGGGACTTTTACTTGTGCACAAATTGACTTGCGGAAAGCGCGAGAGCGTGAGTTAGCAACACTCGATGAAAACTCGACGAGCAGTGGGATTGCTGAACCCTGTGCGCAATAAAAAATGAAGGCAAGAACCGAGGGGGAGAAGGAACGAAACCTGTTACCACGGCTTGTCCAGAAGCTGGAAGTAGTAGTGAGTGTGAAAAAAAAAAAAAAACACTCTTCGTCCTGTCGTACACCCGTCTACAACGACACCAAAAAACGGGGTTGCCTGTGAAGTAATATAAAACTTTGCAAACAGACCCACATGTTTTCATGCCAAACCCGAACCCTTTTAATATTTATCGGTTACTGTTGATGGTATACTCAGAACACGACGGACGGCGATGATCCATCGTAGATTGAGGAGGTTTATCTATGCTGAATCAGGATTCTGGTAGTGGGGTACGGAGATGTCGGGATATTATGCGATGTTCATCCGATCACGATGTCACTCGTTGTTTCGCTCCTTCTTATGAGATCGAGTCAGTCAGGCTCCATGGCCGGATAATACAAGCGAGAGTTCCGTGTCACCGTCTTGAGTCACCACCACGCCTTCCCGTACCATCTGCGTATTATATACACTTCTAGAGAACGACCAGCACCCTAGTGCGAACCGCTTATCTTCCATTAGACTATTGGTCAGCGCAGCCATCATTCCAGAGGGGAGTCCCAACGGGGAGGGCGCTGCTTCCAGCTCCTTTTTGGTCATCAAGAAGACATGGGGGAGGAAAGTGCGGAGTATACAAGTATGGTAGAACAGATTAAGCGGCTCGAGATTCAGATATCGTCGCAGAAGCTCGAGAAAAGAGGTCGAATTTGCAGAGACTGCCCTGCCAACGTCGAGTGCAGAGGAGGCTGCCATGACTACGTTTTGGTCCTGGTGGTAACCGGCGATGCAGGAGGGGCTTGAGTCATCCCACACGCTAGGGGTGCGGCAGAATTTCACGAGCTCCTCACGTGGGAGCTCAATATCTGACCCGACATACGACTTCGAAGACATTCGTTCGCGCTACTCGACCAGCCTTTCTATGTGATAGTCCTAAAACAAGTATACTCGTAACATTAGCATGATAATCGCCGGTTCCACACTAGAGTATCTCAGCTTGTCAGAAACGCATGGCCAAACCTGGTGTACAACCTCTACCACCGTGGGATGACTCGGTTTGGCTTCTCCACGAGGACCGCGAGCTTCAAGCGGACGTATGAAAATGGATGAACAGTTGATTTTGTACGAGAGCGAGAAGAGAGCAGGAGACGAGGAGAGAGTGGGGGATAAAGAAGAGGAGAGAGAGTAAATTTCACTCCAGCAGCAACAGCGCGATCCCAGTGAAGCCAAGTATGAGACGCAGTCGGTAGGTCTGCATGGCGCTGGTGGCAAAAGCGCTGGAACGCAGCAGTTTTTGCAGAGGCAGCAGCTGTCCAGTTGCGCCCGTGACGAAATATCCAAACTGCCGCCGCCGCTACTGCTGCTGCCGTTAGTATTGCCGCCGCTGCCGCCATCGTCACCTCCGCCGCCGTTACTGCCGGCGCCGCAACACCCCAGTAAAGCCAGGCCTATGCCTGAATCTGTGAGTCGTGTATTTTGCGCAAGAGAAGAGGGGAGCAAAAGGGAGGGAGTTAGTTGGCCGGCAGGGGCCGGGGGAGAGGTGGAGGATATCGCGAGAGCGGCGCAAAACGCGTGCTGGCAGAACTCTTTATCTGTCTGAAGTACTACGCCCGCAGGTGGTTAACGAGGGGGTGACATTGCCCCCGTGGAAGGAGGAGAGTGAGACAGCGAATGTGGGTGCTTGCGGAGGAGTATGCATGGTCGGTTGGGGATCGGAGCACAGACGCAACAGAAGGGGATGCACCAAGCGAGAAAAAAAAACAGAAAGGAGACCAAGGTTAGGGTAGGGGATTACCCCCATTTTTACTACCGGGTTTGCCACTCGTACGAGTGACTCCGTATCTCCCGGTAACCCGGACGGGAAACAAATTAGGCTCTATGTTTGGCGCAGCGTAGCTTAACACTCCAGTGCGGATTGATATCGCAAACTTAAAGGTGACCTCGAGCCACCGCAAAAATCATCCCGAAGGTTACCCCCCTACTGCAGCCTGGGTCGGGATCAACGCGCCGTCAGCAATGGTTTACGCCCGTATCGGGCACGTGTGACTTGGTTGATTTTTGCTCGTTGCTGATGCGTTTGTGGATTGATTCCAGGTTTATTTGAGAACTAGCGGTACGGCCACGGCTTCGCCCGTAGCGCTAGATCTGCGTTGCCCGTAGTGATATCATAGGGTAGGGCATAGTAGTACTCGTCACATTTACAGTGTGCTTTGATGTCCTTTGTCTCCGGGTTGTTGGAGTTGTACTGTTGATGATTAAAAGGATTCATGACCCGCGGATGGGACCTTGTCCTCCCTGGATGCGGCGGGAGCTCGGCGTTGTCCCGACGGGCAACTCTCGCAGCGCGCTGGCCCTATGAACCCCCAGTCAAACAGCAACAAGTGGATGGGAGTGGGGTTTCCACACCGTGGGGGGCGATATCGGCCCGGGTATCACTGTTTTCGTCCCTGGGTTGCTCGTTTATGTGACCGATTCTACCAACCTTCCCCCCCCAAAGGTCCAGTACACGTACCTTAGGGTGTAGAGATCTCAAAGAACTGCTCTTGGGATACACACATGGCGAAAGTAATAGGAAAGGGTATATCTCAGGTAGGCAAGATGGATGCGATCCTAACAGACGCGTACCTTGGCACTAGGATTAAAATATGTCTTCTGATGAATGTGATTGTACCCAACCTAGGTATGCAGGAGAAGTATGGGAAGGACACGCTAAACTCGATAAACAACTGGAAACAGTTCAGATGACAGCAGCTAAAAATATACTAGAATGCTCAAGCATGAGGAGTAAAACAGCATTAAGAACATATCTAGGAATGTACCCCCTTGAAACCAATATAGTCTAGACGTGAGAAAGTTGAAATGGCAAAACGAAGTAAGTAATATGCGAGATCAAAGAGGTTGCCTGCCATAGCCGATAGGGCTGTATGGGAGAAAATCACAAAAGGGCGAGCTGGAATAAGATGAGATAACGTTGTCTAGATAATATGGAAGGAGTTAGGAGACCAAGAAGAGGTACTGCCCTATGTAGAGAAGTTTGGCGGGTACAAGACAAAAGTGAAATGAAGGATAGAGGAAGGAGAAAGGCTAGCGCTAAGAAATGGCTAAGAAATAAGGTGAATCGGGTGAAACATTTAGAGATGTACGGGTGGTTGAGGGAAGATATTGGAATGAAAACGTATTTTTGCACGGCCCAGTGGGCTACGCGAAAATGCTTAAACTGTGATTTTATGTAGGGGATCCAGACCTACCAGAAAGAAGAAAGAGAAGTAGTCGGGAGGAAAAGGACTTGGATGCACAGGTGTGCCCGTGTAGCGCAACAATAGAGTAGGACTCACATAGTAGGATAATGTGAAGTATACAAGGAGGAACGGGTTGTGTTAGAGGAGGAAATGAAGAAACTAGACGAATGTGACGTGGAAGAATTTGGTAGATTAGAGAGTATGTATGGAGAAAACGATCGCTATCTAAGAAAATAGATGGTAGTCATAGACGACGGCAAAACATGCAGGGAATAGGACAAGCAAACAGCTTCTATGTAATACATGGAGAAAGTGTAATGAGCGCTCAAATGTTGGAGGTGTCTCTATTAGGAGTAAGAACGGTGCTCCGTCCCGAAAGGGATGCGTGTGGTCAATGGTCAAATGACTAAGGGAAGCAACAAATGAGTACGCCCCCCCCCCCCCAAGACCAAACCTGT
This sequence comes from Undaria pinnatifida, assembly GCA_012845835.1. Lineage (NCBI taxonomy): Eukaryota > Phaeophyceae > Laminariales > Alariaceae > Undaria > Undaria pinnatifida. The sequence continues at coordinate 15,683,838 of JABAKD010000010.1, forward strand.
GATTTTCTTTAACGAACGTGTCATGGCTGCTTGACACGAGGAAATATGCTATTAAAAAACTGTCTAGGTGTATTTTATTTATAAAAATATTTCAAGGACGTCAGCCGTGAGCTCGACGAATTTGCAGAGGACTATGGAACGATGACGTCGGGGTGGCAAACGGGGCACCTTATTTGAAAAGATACGGCCGGGGGCTGGTTTAAAACCCGGCGATTACGTTAAAAAAAAGTTGGGGGGGCTACCGCAGAACGACTCATGACATGTATGGAAAACTTTCTGAGCCGGGAATGGGACATTGTCGTCGCCGGGTGTGGGGGGACCTTGACATTGTCCAGAGGGGCAACTCTCGCAGCGCGCTAACTCTATGATCCCCAGCCAATCATCGATCGGCCGATGGGGGTGGGGTTTCCACACCGTGCGGGGCGGTATCGACCCGGTGGATCACTGTTTTCGTCCCCGGGGTTGTTGGAGTTGTAGATATATATGTATATATATATATGGGAGTATTTCTGAACCAGGGATAGGACCTAACCCTGACGGAACCTCGATGTTGTCCCGAGGGGCGTTTCTCGCAGCGCGCTGGCGCTATGAACCCCAGGCACTCAGCAACCAATGGACGGGTGTGGGGTTTCTACGCCGTGCGGGACGGTATCGACCCGGGAATCACTTTTCTCGTCCCCGGGTTGTTGGAGTTGTGTATCTTTAGAAGTTTTGGAGCCTGGGATGGGACCTTATCCTCCCCGAATGCGGCGTGACCTCGACGTTGGCAGCAGGGAAAATTTTCGCAGCGCACTGGCTATATGAGCCCCAGCCAATCATCAATCAGTGATCAGCGGTATTGGCCCGGGAGACCACTGTTTTCGTCCCCGCTTTGTTGTAGGTGTATACGTATGGAGGGACTTATAACCCTGGGATGTAACCTTATCCTCGCCGGGTGCGGTGACACCTCGAAGTTGTCCCGAGGGGCAACTCTCCCAGTGCACTGGCTCTATCATATCTAGCCAATCAGCGATCAGTGGATGAGGGTGGGGTTTCCTCACCGTGCGGGACGGTATCAACCACGGGGATAGCTGTTTTCGTTCCGGGTTGTTGAAGTTGTACATGTATGGAAAGGATTTCTGACCCGGAGATGGGATCTTACTCCCCCCGGGTGTGGTGGGATCTCGACGTTGTCCCAAAAGGCAACTCCCTCACAGCGCTTGCTCCATGAGCCCAAGCCAATCAACAATCAGTGGATGGGGGTGGGGTTTCTACACCGTGCTGGGCGTTATCGACCAGGGGGGTAACTGTTTTACTGCCCGGATTGTTGGAGTTTTTTTCAGATCCATGGAAGGCTTCCTGATCTGGGGTTGGGACTCTATGTTCCCGAGCGTCGCTGACTCCAGAAGCCACAGCCTATCAGTGATCAGCCGATGGGGTCGGGGTTTCTACACCGTGCGGGGCGGTGTCGATGCGAAGAATCGCCGTTTTCATCCCCGATTGGTTGTAGAGATAGATTTGCAGGGATTCCTCAACTGTTGATGGGATCCTTGCTTCCGGCCTGCGGCGGAACCTCGATGGCTCTATTGATGGAACATTTATGTTCTGCACCAACCTTCTTCTAGAAAAGAGGCAGCGGTGTGTGGCTGGCAGGGGTATGATAGGTCGATCAGGGGCCGGAATCGACTTTCAAAATTGTTCTTCGGCGGTAAGGCCGGCTTGATCGCTGTGAGAACTGCCTCGGGATTGTCGCGAATGCTCAGTACGCCACGGCCACGGCTCGGCGCGGCACGAGACCTGGTCTTCTGCTGGTTGCGTCGCCCACCCTCCTTACCCATACGGCAAGAAAAGGCTGAGAGGCGAGACCATGATGACAGACAGACAGATGCATGGACATGTTTTCGGCATTATATAATAGGGATGACGAATATCCCCATATTTGAGAGTGAAGAGACTGAGGACGTTGAAGATTGGAGAGAAATGGAGGTATAATCCTCTGGCGTATTCGTAGCTTCATTCGATGAAGCTGTCTTGTAGGTGTACCGGTACTCTTGCAGGACAACGGTGTATGTCTGTTTTGGGTTCATCTGTCCGGGCTCTGGCTACGCATCGATTCGAGCAGAGCCCGAGGCGTGTGCTATGCAATGGAAAGGAAACTGTACATATAAAACGCAAACCTGTAACAGTTGTCGTTGACGTGCGATGTTGTCGACGTTGTTGTATGTCGATTTTTTTTATCACTTCCGATTATTGTGGAGATTTGCGGGCGCGCCGCCCTGGGCCGTCTCGGCCCCGGATCTCGCCGTGTGTACGTAGGCATGGGTGCAGACAAGGGTAAACAGGTGCTCTCCCGCCGCGCGGGCGCCCGCTCGTCGCGGCACGAGCGAAAGCGTCTGGGTCTGGGTGAGCCCGTGTTGCGTTTCTTGCGCGATAGTCTGGATGTGTCCGTATGTAAGGATGATCGATTTTTGGAATTTAAACTGTAAGCTTGCTTGATACTATTTTTTCTATCTATGTTGTTTTGTTTTTGTGAGGCTTATTAGTGTTTGGTACGGCAAATCTCGGTCCACGGCAGAGCGCCTGGGATTGAACAGGCCATGAATTGCGCAGAGGTGCGTTCGATCAAGTTGAGTATTATTGCGTGAGTATTGTCCCGCCGACGCGTTGGATAGACGTTGTCTGACCGCGCGGACTTACGACATACTTGCTCAAAGCATGTGTAGCATCCACATGTCATGTGTTGTCGAGGCTAACGAGGGATAATGACGGTAAACGAAGGCCGCGGTAAGAGGGTCACTTGTTGAGCCTTTTCTATGCAGTGGCTCGGAGTTATTCGCACAAGTGATCCCCCTGTTCCTCTTGCAATCTTAAAGGTTCGTGCTGTTCTAATTTTGCGATATGAATCCGTAATCGAATGATAAGGTACGCTGCGCCAAAAATACCTCCTGAATTATTTTCTTCCGTGAGGTACAGACTCGATCGTGCGAGTCGTGAAAACTCGGTAGTGAACATGGGAGTATCGCCCCTAACGTAGCCTTGGTCGGTACAGCTAGCGAATAATCCAACGTGCATGTCGAACTCGAAGCATATTGACCCCTGCCACCATTTTCTGAGAGAGGTCGTGTCTCGGGGAGAGTTTGTCATTATTCTAGTGAAGTCAGATATTCAGCATGCAGGCGTCCCGTCGAAGCCCATTTAGCCGGTCGCCCCGGTGGCGTATCAGGTTATCCTCGAGCCTGGTATAGGTCAGTTTCGTGAGTTCGAGCCCCGCCGAGTGCATAGTCGTATAAATTCGTTGGGACTTTTTCTTGTGCACAAGTTGACTTGCGGAAAGCGCGAGAGCGTGAGTTAGCAACACCCGATGAAAAATCGACGAGCAGTGGGATTGCTGAACCCTATGCGGGATAAAAATTGAAGGCAAGAAGCGGGGGGGAGAAGGGACGACACCTGTGACCACGGCTTGTCCAGAAGCTGGAAAGTAGAAGTGTACGAAAAAAAAAAAAACTCCAGGCAGACGTTTTGTTCTCACCGGGACAGAGTAGTTATATTTTTATTTCAGAGTGAGGGTTTTACTCGCCAGTTTTTCGGGGAGTTATTTTATTGTTTGATACTGAGTTTGTTACGAGATAAACGCCATTGTACAGGACAGTAGTGACAATGATTGTTTCGGGAGAACTCGGCACCTGATATTCTTCTATCAGAAGAAGCTATTTGTTATTATTGGGCTTAAGATTGTGAGCAGTGCAATGCTCCGCCGCTACGTGTGTTACAACGTTTGTCGTGCAATGTACAAAATACATGTAGATCGCGTTTCTGCGGCTGGTTGAGTTTTCGTGCAATACGGAGATTCGTTTTTCCTAGGCCCCATACTGGGTGCCGTTATCTCGAGGAATTCGGGAAAAAATAGGGAGGAACATCTTTGTTTTCGCGTCGGGAGTTTATTTGAGTTATTAATCCGAAGAAAATGCCGTTTTTACCCAACCATTCTCGAGGACATAGTGCCGTTTTCACCTGGCAATGATTTTCGAGAGTAGTAGTTGATGTTTCCAGCATGAATCTGTTAATGCGTTGTTTGAGACGCTGAGTATTTGGTTCGAGAGTTTGATTTGTGATTGGAGGAATCTAGTTTTTATATTAAGTACCAGGTACGCGTTTTGGTTGTTGAGTTTAGGGTTCTGAGTTTGATATGAATTCAGTATGATATGACGACGTATTAACCCTGCCGTGCTGTGCCTTGTCATGCACAGAGCAGGAGACTGTATACTAGTAGGGTCGCGTGTATATGAGCAGGGGGGATGTTGATGGTAATCAGGAACACGAGGGAGATATTTGATCCTGGATTGAAGAGTTTCATGCCGAATAGGGCTTCTGCTTGGGGGATTTAGGGATGTCGAGATATTATGCGATGTTTATCCGTCCATCTCGATGTCGTTTGTTGTCTGGCTCCTTATGAGACCGAGTCAGACTCGATGGCCGGATAATGCAAAAGAAAGTTCCGTGTCACCGTCCTGAGTCACCAATACACGTTCCCGTGCCAGTGGTGTACACACCTCTAGAGGTCGATCAGCACACTATAAATAGTGCGAGCCGGTTATTATCTGTTGTGAACTTTGCATCTACCAGCATAGGCCAGTGATGCTCCTCCCCTGACCGCCACTTACTGTCCCTAGTGGATCAACATGAATCCTCACACCTAGATCGTGAACCGTTAATCAGGGTCCCGCATCGTGCCTCTCTACTGGTATTAAACAGCTCACCGAGTTCGATCGTCTACCTCCTGGCAAACAGCTGAAACGCTGCCGGAGTGTGCCGCTCGTCGCGGTCTCGCTTCCCCGTACTCCACCGATCTCCTAGTTGAGTAGTATAGTAGGCTCAGACTAAGCCCTTCTTCCATTATCTTGGGCATGAGGAAATATTGTGTGTGAGAGGGGCCCGCCATATGGTTTTCCCATATGGTGAGGCCTTACTCTCTCGGGGGCAGGTGTCATCATTGCCTTTGAACGTCCGTATGCAAGCCCATGTTCTCTCTCAGGACCTCAGTCAAGGAATGCCCGTTTGGGGCGGGGGGGGGGGGGGGTACTCAGTTTGTGCATGGCCGTAGTTGTATGACCATAGACCCTCGCATCCCTACTATGCCGGGACGGAGCACGTTGGTTTTCACCAACCAGGCAGACATTGCTTGCGCCAAGCGCGAAGCGCCGTGAGGTGTTCGACGAGTCGCATGAAGGGGGAATTGCATCTTTCCAAAAACCGCTTTATGACGCACTTCGGCACCTTGTACTCACTTTCTTGCTTATGGATGACAGCGCCAATGAGGTACTTGGTTTTCTGGTGTGGCCACTCCAGAGACAGCAATAGGTATCACTATGTAACTGCTTCGTGGGTGCCTTACCACATTCACACTGCGTGATGATTACCCTTGTTATGCGGAACTAGGGTTCTCCACCCCGCACAACATGATCTAACTCGATAACCATCCTGGTGACCGCCAAAAAAAAACGGCACCCTGCCTATCTAGCTCAAGCAGCGATTGCCATGTTTTACAGCGCCGTTGCCAACAAACGCCAACCCCAATATACATTGACAGCGTCGGTGTCAACCGAGGCCAACTATAATATAAATATATTAAGGGCGGGGGGGGGGGGGGGGGGGGGGGTGGCCCGGCACCGCCTCGACCTTTTGTTCGTGATTCGTACCTTGCCTATAGAGTTGTCATCACTCGCTCGTCGCGCCGGCTTTTTGCCGGTACGTTGCGCCTTAACGATATCGCCTTTTCCTTTGTGGTAAACCCATGTCACCACAGTATTGTGGTGACGATATTGCGGCTGCACCCCTATTCTACTAGCTTCCCTATACTTCAAACACCCCTTACGCAACATGTACTGAGATCTTCTAGTTTTGAGGTCATGACCACACCAGACCGACGTAGCATATCTTGTATTGATCAGCGCAGCCGCCATCTTAGAGGAGAGTCCCAGAGGGGAGGGTTCTGCTTCCAGCTCACGTCAGGTCAAGAGGATGCTGGCATAGAGGAGGGAAGTAAGTGTGGATCATATGATAAAACAGATATAGCTGCTCAAGATTCAGATATCGTCGCAGAAGCTCGAGAAACAGGTCGGACACGCGGAGGCAACCCTCCGAACGTTGTATGCAGAGGAGCGTGCCATGAGCACGTTTTGGTCCTGGCGCTTGTGTTGGTTATATAGCACTACCTCACTGCGCCACGAGTCACGTGACTGAGTGGCTCAGTAGGCAGTGAGGTAGTGCTATACAACCAATAGAATATATGTTTTCGACTTCGTCGGTTGAATCTCTCTGATTTCGTGACAGGGACCTCAGGGGCTCTCCCCTCGCCACGTACTACAGTACTTAGTAGTAGCAGTAGTATTCAGGAGCGCACTTAAGACCAAGGCTACGGTAGAGGGGGTACCCCCGTTTTCACTAGTGTGTTTGAGCCAGTCGCACGAGTGACTCTGTACCTCACGAATGAAAATGGTTGAGGCAGTTGTTTTGGAGCAGCTTAGATTACCTTTGCATTGCGGATTGATTTCGTCAATATAAAACATGAAGAAAACGTAAGATCGCAAAAGAACAAAGGGGTTACTCGCGCGAGTGACCCCTAGCCAGCCACTGAAACTTTAGGCCAAAATAGGGACCCCCCTACCGTAGCCTGGGTCTTAACCATTCACGATATCTTCAGCGCACACGCTCGAAATTAACAAATATGAAATCGGTGAGAATCGAACTCACGGCACAACCTGTGTAGGCTATACAGCACTGTACCCAATGAGCTACTGGGCCACGGAACTTAATGATTTAGTGGATAGCAGTCCGCTTCTGCGCCTGGTGTGCGCGTGTGATCCTACCAAGCGTTTTGGTCGCGCTGATCTTTGGGGCGGTGTGCTGTTGGCGTTTGCGAGGCAGGAAGCACTTCCTGGTGGGATCGAGGCACGGGCGTAGACCCAACCCAACCCCATAACGCTAACCCTAACCCTAACTCCAACCTGGACCCAAAACGGACCTAAAACGGGCCAGAAACGCGGCTGCGCCTCTTTTGAAAAATCCTTGATTTTTCTGATCTGCGGACCATCACTTAGCCCTTGGCCAATGAGAGAGCGCCAAACCTACCCTCCAAGATCCGCGCTGTTCGAATCCCGGTACCATCGGGGGTAAAAAGCCTGTAAGGTTGTTAAACTCCTAGACCATTGTCACGTACGTACGCGGCGAGGGGAGAGCTCCGGAGGTCCCTGTTGCGAAGTCGTCGAGATCCAATCAACAAACTCGAAAACATACTGAGTAATAAGAAAGAGTCATCTCGGTGAACCGGGTCAGTAATCAACTACCTTCCCAGTATTGTTGCGTTATCAAATCGACCTAGAGATAGAGAGCGGTGTAACTTGTGCTGTTTGGTACATGTATTCATTTGTGGTTTGTCGTTGGATTTGCGACGATATGCGGATCCTTGCTTGCGATACGATCATCTCTGTACGATATCTGATCGTCACCCCTGTCTCGATGTGGGGCTCATTTCACCGTATTCGTGATGTTTATTTATGTCCACGTGTTACCCCAAAAGAGCCAATTGAACTATCTACTGATAGCGCGTGACTGCCCAAGCCTGGTCGATCATAGGTCTGACTGATGCAGAATCATCTCGGATCAGCCTAACGACTACCCGCACCGCCTCGGCCGGTCCGGTCGATATTTATCGGTAATCTACTACCAAACTCATTATAACATACTACGATACAGCAGTACGTAAAATATAACACACCAAAACGGGATGTTTAATGATGGAAGGCGCCAAATGTCAGGCCGGCCATTTATTAATAGTCTCAGGTCTCCAGTAGCCTTTCTTAGCGATGTTCTCACCCCACAAATCGTACCAGATAAAGTACCAAATATATTTTGATGTTTGAGGTAGTCCGGACATTTGTTATCAGTTTCGGCTTCGTGTTATTGTTGTTGTTGTTGTCACAGTAACGTATAATCAAGTCCGTGGTCACAGGACAGGCTCCAGTCACTCTGGAGCTGAGGAATACCCCCAGGGAAAACACAAACAAACCCAAGGTGGCACACGCATACATCACAGCTGACGCATTTCATACCTCAACCAGGAACATATAAAACTGAAATCGGGAGTCAGCCTACGATGTGCCAGGTCCATACGGGTGCAAACGTCTCACTACTCTCACCTGGAAAACCGACTATACCGCTTGCCTCCCAAGAAAGACTACCACGTATATATTGCACGTAGTACCTATCACTACTCATACGACGACAGACGCAAGTCAATTGGAAAAAAAGAAACGAAAGAAAGAAAAGAAGCTAAAGGAGAGAAAATGAAAGAAAAAGTTAAACGAAAAAAGAAACGAAAGGCAAGAAAAGACAAGAAAAGCAAGAAACGACAAGACAAGAAGAGGAAGCAAGGAAAGAAAAAGAGAAAGAATGTCATACTATCAGACCCTAGGAAATGACCAAAGACGGCCTCGGGCTCATAGAGAGTATTAAGTGCATCATCAATGGCACCGGGGAGAGACCGCAACATGGCGAAAAAGTCAGGGCGGTCTTACGCTATCTTGTTACGGCCATCGGAAGGCCCCCAAATTTGAAGACGATGATGGCAAAACCAAAACTTCAGTCTCTTGGGGAGGACGCCCCCCCTTCCCCTTTCCCAGCCTCCCCCCCTCTCCCCTACCCCGCTCCCCCCTCCCTCCCTCCCCCCTTCCCCCCTCCCTCCTCCCCCCTCCCCCCTCCCCCCCTCCCCCCCTCCCCCCCTACCCCCCTCCCCCCTTACCCCCCTACCCCCTCGCCCTCCCCCGTTCCCCCGTCCCCCCCTCCCCCCCTCCCGCCTTCTTCCCTCCCCCTTCCCCCCCTCCCCTCTTCCCCATCCCTCCTCCCCCTCCTCCCCTCCCACCTCCCCCCCTCCCCCCCTCTCCACTCCCCCCCTCCACCCTCCCCCTCTCCCCCTTCCCCCCCTCCCCCCTCCTCCCTCGCACCCTACCCCCCTCCCCCCTCCCCCCCTCCCCCCCTCCCCCCCTCCCCCCTCCGCCCTCCGCCCTCCCCCCTCCTCCCATCCTCTCCTCCCCCCCTCCCCCCACCCCCCCCCCCCTCCCCCCCTCCCCCCCTCCCCCCCTTCACCCTCCCTCCTCCCCCTCCCCCCCTCTCCCCCCCCCCCCTCTCCCCTCCACCCCTCCCCCCCTGCCCCCCACCCCCTTTCCCCCTTCCCCCCTTCCCCCCTACCCCCCTCCTCCCCTCCCCCCTTCCCCCCTCCCCCCCCCCCCCCCCCCCCTCCCCCCCTCCCCCCCTCCCCCCCTCCCTCCCTCCCTCCCTCCCCCCTCCCCCCCTCCCTCCCTCCCTCCCTCCCCCCCTCCCCCCCTCCCCCCCTCCCCCCTCCCCCCTCCCCCTCCCCCCTCCCCCCCTCCCCCCTCCCCCCTCCCCCCTCCCCCCCTCCCCCCTCCCCCCCCTCCCCCCTCCCCCCCTCCCCCCTCCCTCCTCCCCCTCCTCCCTTCCCCCCTCCCCCCCTCACCCCTCCCCCCTCCCCCCTCCCCCCTCCCCCCTCCCCCCTGCCCCCCACCCCCCCCTCTCCCCCTCCCCCCCTCCCCCTCCCCCCCTCTCCCCCCCCCCCCCTCCCCCCTCCACCCCTCCCCCCCTGCCCCCCACCCCTTTTCCCCCTTCCCCCCTTCCCCCCTACCCCCCTCCTCCCCTCCCCCCTTCCCCCCTCCCCCCCCCCCCCCTCCCCCCTCCCCCTCCCCCCTCCCCCCCTCCCCCCCTCCCCCCCTCCTCCCCCCTCCCTCCCTCCCCCCTCCCCCCCTACCCCCTCCTCCCCTCACCCCCTTCCCCCCTCCCCCCTCCCCCCCTCCCTTCCCCCCTTCCCCCCTCCCCCCCTCCTCCCTCCCCCCCTTCCCCCTCCCCCCCTCCCCCCCTCCCCCCTTCCCTCCTCCCCCCTCCCCCCCTCCTCCCTCCCCCCCACCCCCCTCCCCTCCTCCCACCTCCCCCCCTCCCCCCCTCCCCCCTTTCCCCCTCCCCCCCTCCCTTCTCCCCCCCTCCCACCGCTCCCTCTGCCCCCTCCCCCCCTCCCCCCTCCCACCTCCCCCCCTCCCCCCTCCCACCCCTTCCCCCTCCCCCCCTCCCCCCTCCCCCTCTCCCCCCTCCCCCCCTCCCCCCTCCCCCTCTCCCCCCCTGCCCCCCTGCCCCCCTCCCCCCTTCCCCCCTCCCCCGTTCCCCCTCGCCCCCTACCACCTCCCCCCCCCCCCCTCCCCCTTCCCCCATTCCCCCCTCCCCCCTCCCCCCTCCCCCTTCCCATCTCCCCCCTTTCCCCGCCCCCTTTCCACCCTCCCCATCTCCCCCCCTCCCCCCCTCCCCCCTCGCCCCTGCCCCCCTGCCCCCCTGCCCCCCTCCCCCCTCCCCCCTCCGCCCTCCCCCCGTCCCCCCTCCCCCCCGTCCCCCCTCCCCCCCTCCCCCCTCCTTCCCTCCCCCTTCCCCCCCTCCCCTCCCCCCCGTCCCCCCCCCCCCCCCCGTCCCCCCTCCCCCCCTCCCCCCCTCCCCCCTCCCCCCCACCCACCTCCCCCACAATCTCTGCATGTCCTCCTACCTCCTTCCCCCTCCCCCAGTCGACTTTGCCTGTGCGTGAAGTGCCCTTCCTCTCGCCTCTCTTCTTCTTTTGTTGGAGCTGCGCAATGTTGTCCATGATGGCTGCATCAGCGAGGAAGCGTTTTTCGGCCACACGCAGTACCGCCGTGAAAAACATGTTGAACAGCAGTGGCGCGAGCACGCGTCCTTGCCTGAGACCTCGCCCCACGTCGAACTTATCCGAGCACTCTCCATCATCCAACCCCACGTATGCTTGCATGCCGTCGTGGAATTGACGGATGACGGCGAGCATTGTCGGTGGCACGCCAGAGTTAGGATGGGTCGACGCCTTCTCGCGATTTGACAAAAAAGCACAAAAACACTAAAAACAGCTTAAAAACCTCTATAAAGTGTAATATATTGGGTCCTTTATCTGGTACGATTCGTGAGACAAAGCCGGTGAAGGCACCTCCAGGTCTCAGGCCCCGGAATCTTCGACCCTGGGGGGAGCTGGATCTTTAGTTCAGAACAGCTGGACCTTTCGCTGGGAATCGAGGCCAAAAGGGTCCAGTCTAAGAATTAATTTTTCGCATCTACTGCACGGACTACTACTGTAAAATAAATGTCTCCTTGCTACGCCGCGTATTCTAATGCGTCCATGATATGTGACGACGAAGGAAGTGACCCCCCCAGTGGGCATCGAGGTTTGCCGCCGTACCCATTCCCACGAACTCACTTCGACTTGGACCTTTGTGGCGTCGACAACGGTAATCGAACTCACGCGTGTAGACCCTCCAAACTTGGAATTGTACGGACGGCTGTAATCTCTCGGAATGACACCACCACCGCGAGAGGGCTGGTATGGAGGACGGCGTGCGTTCGGGGCACAGTCAAGGCCCTCTCTCAACCTGCTAGTCCCGGAGCCTCCGACCTTCGGGGCGTTCGCTGGATGTCTTGCGACGTAAGAACCGGAAGACATCGCAGCCGAGGACTCAGCTAGCTTAAATAGTGTCATTATTATGTTTACCTGTAGTAACCCTGTCATGGGCTTTCATAGACTTTCGAAGGACTGGCGTCGTGGTGCTACGTATGGCGCTGATATGGGAGCCCATGTCACTGCCATTGTCGTGCTATGACACTGTCTTCGGAATCCGGTGGCACGCCAATGATACTGGCATGGGACTGCCAAAACAGTGCCATGTGTGACAGTTTCGGCGCCATGAAGCGTGCCGTGGGACACCCCGTGGCCCCGCCATGGGCTAGTTCGTCAATGCTATGGCTGCCGTAGGTTTTCTAGGCGTGACTATGGCTCCGCCTTGGACTTTGGCTGCCGTAGGCTTTCTTTGCGTGTCCATAACTCTGCCGTGGGCTTTCATGAGATTTGACGCGCCATGGACATTTTGTGGCACTGCCATTGCGCACTGCCATGGGACTGCCATGAGTCACAACAAGCCCATGGAAATTGAATTTAATCTCAGAGCAGTGCCATGGCAGGCATTGAGAGACTATAAACACCCTTGGCAACCCCGTGGCAAGCCCACGGGTTAACGTGAAATTCCACGGCATTGTAGTGGCAGGCCTCATGGCAGCACCATGGTTGGCGTGGAAGATTGTGCACGCCCAAGGCAAGTCCATGGCAGGGCCACGGAACAGACATGAAAGCACATCGCTGTCAAATGGATGGCAGTGTCATGGGGTGTCATGGTAACCATGGCCATGAAAGTACGTGGCGGTCGACGAACAAAGTGCAAAGGCAGTCCAGCCACGGAGGCAGCCCATGGACACGCAACGAAAGCGCATGAATGACTGTGCATAATTTAAGCGTGCCATAGAAGCTGCCATATGGGCTTTAATAGCACTGCCATAACAGTGCGATGAAAGCCCATGGCTACCATGCCAGTGCTATGTGAACCCATACAGCAGTGCCACGAAAGCCCATGGCAGTGCCACATGGTAGTGCCATAAAAGCCATCGCGGTGCCATGGTCGTGCCATGAAAGCTATGGCACTGCCATCTGCCATGAAAAATGAAAAATCAGATAATAGGATGCATCCTTGCAATTTTCGGGAAATGCGAGGGGAAAGAGAAAGACAATTAGACTACACATTAAAACCTGATTCGATAACGATCTGTCGGCGAGCGCCATGATGTTCGAAAACAGTAGTAACATAAGATGATCGATCGAGTATTCTTTGTCAGGTCGATCTATTAACCGGGCTAAATCCTATGGGAGCTAGGGGTGCGAGGGGGAAGAGAAAGACAATGACACGCTAAAAACTGCATCGAGAGGTCCGTCGGCGAGCGCCATATATATGATGTTCAGCAACAGTAGTAGTAGCAAGAGAGAACCGATCGGGTATACTTTGTGAGGCCGACCTATCAACTGGGCCAAAATGGTGTGCAAGCTAGGGGTGGCGACTAGCTTGCGCTTAGCTTTGCAAGGCACCTATTGTGGCCGAAATACACGTACATTGAAGATTGGAAGAATTTCATTGGTATGGTGCTGAGGGTGTTCAGGGATGCAGCCGAAGGAAGATGGCCACAAGGTCGTGTCGACGAGGGTGCTGTCACACGGGATTTTTGCTACCAAAAGGGTTCGACTACGGGGAAGGGCACTGGCATGAAGGCTCAACACCCTGCAAAAGGCTGGCGTGAGGAGCCCACTCCCAAGGTGGGGTGCGAGACATCTGGGCAGTATCAAGGTGATATCAAGTGTTCCTAACAGATATCCCCCCCTAGCAGGCATTCCTTGAACGAGGTCTTGAGCGAGAGAACAAGGGTTTGCAGACAGTAGCAGAATGTTTGCCTTTCTGGTTCGGTATAGCATGATTGGCCTGGTGACTGCCAATTACAGGAACGTTGAAAAATTGGAACGCTCAACGCCCATGCATGACGACTAGCGCCCCCCGCGGGAGTGAGGCCTAATTACGTGTCGTACATGATATAATGACCCTACCCTTGTGCACAAACTATTCCTCGCACAGTTGTAGCAAGTGGTCCAGACACATCTGAGGCAACACAAAAATAATCACGCCAGTGGATTTGTGTGCCAGATCAAGAGGAGGCAACGTGGCAGCCCTACCCACGGCAGCAACAGCCTTCTAGCTGCCCAGGGGGGAGCAGGTGGCGGATGTACGAACTCAGCAAATGCTATCGTGGCTGTCAAGAGAGAAAATGGCTATGAAGTGTATAGGGACACCATGATGAGAGCCTGATACAGGATGTTCAAGCTAGGTGAGAGGCACAACTCTCCTCCATCTTTGCTGGTGACATGTTGAGCCTGGACTGCATGCCGCCTACGATGGGCGCCTCAGCGTGGCCCGCGAAATAACCCTACCTCCACGAATGTATGTGTGGACAAAACGTCGTTGCAGCAGAGTCGGGATGGTAACGACGGTAGCTGCAGAGGAGACGACAAGTTGTGTGAGGGCCACACGAACCCAATAAACTACTCGTAGACCCACCCAACAGCAAACAATTCTCACTCAAGGTTCATTTTTCTCTGATCGTCTCTGGGGTACAGAAATCGCTTCAAGCGTCAGAGCTGTACCGGTAGTCGGCTTTAGCGCTCGCGGGATTATAACCAGACAGACCTCCAGACAGGTGATCTTCCGTCAGTACTGCTTGCCGCTGTTCGTGAACGTGTGCATTGATACGTATTGGTGTCGCGCCAACAGGGTAAAATAACGTTACGGTCTGAGTGAGTTATCGCACTCAAATATCTCCCTGGTTACATAAATATGCGCTTGCCCAAGCTCACAACCTACCTAGTATGGTGTTGATACACCACTGCGTAGCTAGGGCCCCCAATCAACCAGGTGGAATAACCACCACCAAAGCCAGCCTGTGCTATCATCTGCCAAGCGTTTACCAACACAACTCCCCAATGACGTATGCACCCATTATATGCGCCATGCCATCCGCTTGTGGAGAACGACTCTTGGTAGATAGACCAAACCCTTCGCTCCTTCTTTTTGCAGCAGATACGCTACTGTAGCCTCTCCTTCCAGTTCCCCTCCATCGAAACCCTTCTTTTTGCAGCAGATACGCTACTGTAGCCTCTCCTTCCTGTTCCCCTCCATCGAAACCCACGGGTTCGATGATGAAATTCGATATACAAAGGAACTTGCACCACCGTGGATACTGCTGACCTTAGCTAAATTATGTCCGGGGGGGGTTGGCTACTATACTCTGGGTCTTGCGATGCTTTTCTTGTAAGGGTACAACTAAACTCCTTCAGTTACCTGCAGTCATAGTAATAGCAGATTATGTGCCCACGGCTAACGTGAGTCACGTTTCCAATTGCATACGCACAAATGTAGCAATGGCCGAGAGTGCGGCTGAGGGTATCGTGGCAACGAAGCTTGGACGCTCTGGCCGTTTACAGCGCCGGAAAAAATGCTCGAAAATACACGACACAGAACGTGTCTTGTGGGCGGAAAAAATAACATTGCGAGAAACAAGGTGGCTCGACTTCCAAGCCAAGGTGGCCGGCCGACAAAAAGAGTCCGACCACGGCCAAGCGGGCCGATCCGTCAACTCTAAAATTAACTGCACTGTATTCCCGCCACTTTGGATTTTTTTTTGGCACTGGGTTACGTAATTATACAAAGAACATACCAGGTACGACACAACCGACACCTGCAAGGGAGGCACTACCACAATTCAGTACATCGTCACTATCTTGCCCCCCTCGCAACGAAAATCACACGCCGTATGAGCACGGCCAAAGACACGAAGAACCTTCCCAATCTCGAAGTGCTTGGGGTTGAGCAGGACAACTGAAAACAGGCACACTCAAAATAAAATAAAAAACGTAGGCCACGTGAAAAAGGCGAAACAATCTACGGCACGAATTATGAACAGGCGTGGCCGTTCTGGCTTAGCCCTCTTACTCGCAAATAGTCAAACCTAACGATTCCCAAATTCCGCGCCATATTCAAAATTTATCATAGAGTGCCAAAATATAAGATAAAACGGAGCATGCACGAGAAGGGAGGGACCGAAACCCTGATACCAAGTCGCCCGAAACCACCTTGACAGAGCGCGTGACAATTAGTGCATCCAACCTGGCCAGGGATTCAGATGAAAAGACCTTGGCAAGGCTCGGCTCGAAGGGGATTGCCGCACAGCAACCTTCTACCCTTAAGTCTGAGCACGACATGCACCACGACAACCATGGGCGCGGCGACTTTTGGTGTCGCGTGAAACAGGGAAAATAAATGGCAATGTCTCGCGAAATGGTAGAAGAAGTCAACACGCCTCAATTTTGCCAATATCTTGGTGAAAGGTCTGTATGCCTAGAAGCAGCAAGCGTACGATGGCGCCGCTGCCTCCATTCTTTCATACCCAACCCCTCCCCCTCGTGCTATTGTTTGATGGTCTGTATTCAAACAAATCAATCGATGCTGCTGTACATAAGCGTAGGTGGCACACGCCAGGGCATCACACTTCGCGGTTGCCCTTCCCATACACCCAACCGCCCTAGAACTCGCCGATTCCCACATCCACTATCACGACCTTCGAAAGGATGTTGCTACCGCACTACCGGCGGCATACTCTATATAATTTTTCAACAGCATCGGAGTGCAATTGCACCAGGCAACGATCCCCCGCCGTTAAACCTCGGTGGCAGCCAACCTTAACGCCCTTTCGCTTGCTCCTCTGGCGCCGGCGATACTCCTCGCCCTCCCTTTCCTGGCAGGGTCATCGGGGCTAACGAAGAGCACTCTTTCACCGTCCTCTTTGCCCTTCACGATAGCGATGCACCCTATAAGTAGCTTCGGTGCGGGAGTTTGGTTGAGGTGTGCGTACGGCTTTGGAGGAATCACCCCGTTCTTGACACGTTGACCGAGACTGCCAGTCTCCATGAGCTTTGACACCCTCCCCTTGAGGAGGGATCTCATAGACCGGTCTTCTACGTCCATGGTGAGGCGACCCATCATCCAGGTCACCGAGCCATAGTCGCTGAGAAGCGGGTACAGACTGAAGGGACTCAAGGGGAAAATTATCGCGTCGGACAAAATCAGCGTTAGCCGCAGTGAAACGTGGATGAGCCACTCGAGAAAGTAGAGCAAGGGAATGGGCACGAACACCAGACATAGTGGGGTCAGCGGTAGCACCTGCACCATCAGGATGAGGGTGCGCTGCACACTGCACTTTCCCCTCACCATTGTGTTCACGTGAAATATTAACTCCCTCGTCATACGCCTTCCCTTGACGGACACTCGGTTGATCAGAAGCGTTGTCATGTCGAACGCCGACCGCAGCACGAACGCGATCCCCACCGGAACCAACCACACAAGCCCCCAGAGGCAGAGGATGGCCACACCCGGATTCATCGTCATGGATGACAACGCTAGTACAACGAAGAAGATTATGAAGACGGACCAGCCGAGATCCTCGGATTCGTAGGACAGGTGGGATACCGTAAGGGCGATGGCGCCGGCCCAAACCATTGCCACGAGCAGCGTGAGGTACCACACGTTATCGAACACGCTGTCATCCAAGAAAGCTCGGACGCTCTTCCTCAGCCGATCCTTCGGCTTCAAAGCCGCCATTGCCATGGGTTCGACCGCTTGCACCATGTTCACCACGAGAACCAAAACCATACCTCCTTGGAAGACGTTTAGCAGGATGCGGAAAACAAGCGACGTGTCACCATCCTCGGCTGGGAATACCTCGAGATACACACCAAACACCGCAAGGCCGATCGCGAGAAATCCTTGCCCAGAAAGCTGTCCCTGATGGTGGTGTACTCGTCGGCACTGGCTGACTCTGACTAGCGGGTCCTTGATTCGAGAGCAACTGAGAACCAGCTTGAAAACCCAAGGCCAGGTAGCCTAAATACGAAAGCAGGGGAATGGGGTCACTGTGTAAGATTGGGGCCATACTACAATCTGCATGACGTGCTTCGAAGCCCTCTACTGTGGTGGGGGGGAACGGTGCAAGGATTTTCAGGGGCGGTCAGCATCGACAGGGCTGCTACTTATTCGTCCTAACCCCCTTGTCATTGCCGAGCTAGCGTAGATTCCGAGGGCACCCCTGCTCCATCGATCGTGCCGGATCGAATCATACATACCAGGTAGTGCGTAAATGAATAGGTCTCGGTAATAGTCACGTCGTCGCGCACCTGCACCCTCCACGCCAAACTCACCTCTTGGTTTAGACCAGCCACAACAGCAACCGCCAGCAGCGTTAGCACGTTCACGTCATTCCTGCCTTCGTATCCGAAATAGAATATGCTTGCCACAAGGGCCACGACTCCGATAGCCGCGTCGTGAAAGCTGTAGTTGCTCAGCAAGCTCTCCAAGGCATCTTGCTCGGCAATCGAAGCTTCACCTAGCTCAACACCCATCAACACTCCTTCATGCTCGGACATGATGTTGTCCCTGATCGAGCTACTCGATGCCGTTATTCTGATTGGTAGGGCACAACGATGCAACAACGGGGATGGAAGAAATACGTATGTGTGGGGGGTAGATGGCAGGGTGAATCAAACCCACAAAACTCACGTGCGCGCTCCTAGGCTGGTACGTCTAAAACGACGAACGTTTGCCTCACCGTGCACGGGAGGCGATTTCGTGCTGACAGGCGTTCGCGATTATCACAGCGAGGCCCGCAAGTGGCCACGAACGGTGTTGCACCCTAATACAGCACGATACAACCGAAATACCTCTGGAACAACCACCAACATGTCTTCCGAAGAAATACCAACAAGGAGGCGTGCTACGGAAGGGATAGCAACATTGCTTTCTGAGGCTTATTGCGCGAGAATCACTATACTTCACCCAAAAAACTGACTTTGAGGACAGGTGTAAGCTTCATCCGACAGAAACAAACATCGTCTGGGTACGTATTGTAAACCTCAAACGGGATCCCAATGATACTGGGTAGACAAATGAGAATGATGTTGGCAAAATAATTAGGGAATGGTCAGCAGAAGAAGGTCATGGGTACTTCTGCTTTACGGAAGGACATTCGATTTACATCGGAACGGCACCTACGCGATACTGTCGGAGGGCAATGATAAAAATAACAATACTGAGTAGTTCCTCGAGTTGATAATGTTCTGTCAGTTAGAAATGTTTTGGCCAAAAAGAGGCACTGTGCCTTTATCGTAGCACGTGCCAAAGAACATAGCAAAGTGCCCACCTCGCCTCTCTGCACTCTCCTGAAAATGTTTCCAATTTTGTGGTCAGGTCCACCTTGGTCTCCACTCACACTGGTTGTTTGCCTGTGCTAGCCTCGACCACCTCGCACACCAAATACGCCTGAATGAGCCGGTCCATAGATTTATCGGGGCACACAACAAGGGTTCCCCCTCTGCGCCTATTCCTTGCCCAGAACAGGACGATCTCAGGTAATTTCCTCCATTTCTCGTCCATGTCTTCCCCACTGCCAGAGAATGGAGCCACCGTCGCACTTGCTCGAGAAGATCTGGTAGAAGCATTAGTGCCCTCCTCCGCCTTGATATCGCCGGCTTCTGTGCCATATAAATTGTCTGACGTGGGCGTCCGTACCTCCGATGCCGCTTCTTCTTCCTCGGTCAAAAGTCTCGACACTCGTTTCACGATGATTGCCATCTGCCGAAGAGAGAAGCACCCCTGGCCAAACGAGATGCCCCCTTTCGCGATGGAGCTTTCACTTTCCTGAAGCAGGGAGACGAAGCAAGCCATGAGATTAGATCCCCGACCAAGTGGTACGTTGGTGCAGAAAAGGATACGTTTCCGACATCAACAGTTGAGACTCCTGGTGGTGCTGTATTGTAGAAAAAAATATACCCTGGTGATACATAGGCCTTCCTTATTATGTAGTTGTCGGCAATGAAGCGGTAGCCACGGCAGTATAGACTATTTATACAGCGCACCAATGAGAACTAAAATACAGGTGGCGCGGAGCTGCGAATGACAGGGATTTCCAGATGCTACAGACGAAACACAAGTAGTGACTCTGTCCGGCATGTGTGCCTCCATCTGTTCCATAGTGGAACTCCTAGCAGTACGGTTTTCGGTGGGCAGATGTTATTGCACATGACATACTGAAGCAAGGAGGCACTTATTAATAGGACGATTTCCCAGGTAGTTAGTAATGATTTTTTGAGTACTGAGATGTCCTATACGCAGGGATATGTGAAATAGTTGGTCTGTAAGCAGACATTTGAGGTCCTTTGCCCAGTTTTCCCTTCTTCCCACCCCCTCCCTCCTTGTGGGATTTAACGTTGATGCGTGGTGACTTTCTGGACCAGTGCCACGCGGAGGAACCACTCTGTAGGCAGGTGTCGAGCTATCTGAAGGCTAGCTGTAATTGCATTTCAAGTGCCAAGGACAGATCCCCGAAACGGGAAAGACTTCCTGTGCTTGTGGAAACCCTAAAAACTGAAAACACAACAATACCTGGTATTTTATTTTATTGCAACCCACCAACCTTGTGTTTAATAAGTATCACCAAAAAGAAGGAAGCCCAACGTCAAACCATCTGCCCACATGTCATACTATAATATCCACCTGCTCTACCTGCCATTCCATATGTCCACCGGCTCCACCTCTCGTGTACATACCGTCCGCAATACGCTTGGTGCCTTGGTGCCTCGTTAATTCACCGCGTTGCCCGTTCTAGCGACTGGAATATATTATACCGGAAACCTGCAGGATGCTGCTCATTCTGGTGCCCTGAGGAGGCAGCCCAGGACACTCTACTATTAACCAACTCAACACAGCGAGGTGAGACCAGTCTCGGAAGTAGCAACTATAATCCACTTGTTGGCCGGAAGGCCTGCCTCGCTGCGATAGTGAAGAACTCAGCTTACTGGACACGTTCGCGTGTGTCAGATCGCCCCACTATTGCGGTGAGACTGGAAATCTTCATACAATATCTGGTGCCGGTCTTTCACGCACGCCAACGTTAGGTTTTACCTTTGCTTCGGATCCGTGTTTGCATGTTTGCGTTTTCGCTCCTAGAGAATCGTAAGCCTGGTAGATACGCCAACAATAATATCCGCAACGAACGGAATGCTTCGCCCCGGAGACGAGAGAACAACAAGACTTCATCGACACGACGTTGGTAGGGGCGTCCTGCAAATAAATTTCAAAAACAGGCCTGGACATGGGTCAAGAATGCCAAAAGGAGCTTCCTCAAAGTCGGGCCCGCAACAGTGAAAGGGGCATCAGGAAGTGCTGACGGAGCCTGGGAGCTGTTCCACGGGGGCACGTTGTGACCGATTAGGTCTAGACTATAACTATTTCTCCAACAACGCGAACTTACATGCAGCTGAGGAGGTATCTGCAAGGCTCGGCGAGCTGTGAATAATACGACAGTCCGGGAGTGAGGGTGGAAGCTTCGCGTGAAGGTGCTTCGGGTGAACACGCCGCTGATCATCAGATGCTGAATGAATGTGGGGTATACCCCGACCTTGAAGGTTTTAGGTTCGTGAAACTGTGATTGGCTTCGGTGCGTGAAATTAGGCAATCAAAATATAGCAGGTTCAATGCAAACCGTTCCCATTTTTTCCACGCGCGCAAGCACTCACTAGATGCGTTTGGTGCAGCATCACAGCGTGTCTGCAGCAGGTTTGTTTCGAAGAAATTGTGCTCGCTTGTGGTCAGCACAACACACTATATTTTTAGGGCGGTGTGGTTGGGCCCATGTGGGGTTCCAATTAAGGCGTAGCATTTTAGTTGAGGGGAGGACTAATAAACTAACCTGGGGGAATGGTGCCCCGTTGCCTCTATGCAAGGATCAAGCGTTCCGTCCCCTTGCAGGGAACTTGCTCTGTTGTATGTCCTGCCACCTTTTCTGGCCGTAGCTTAGACTACCAGGGCAGAGGGGCGCCGACTGACTCGAGGAGATAGCATGACCTACTGTAGGTCTTTGCGCAAGTATTGGAGGAGCGCGGGCGTGCTAAGACTCTGGATAAATTGATCTCACCACGGTATGTCACGGAGTCATGGGTGTGCCGCATTGGACCCGACCGGAAATGAGAGCACAGGGAACAGATACTCTTGGGGCCACATCATTGATGTTGTTAGCACAAGAGTGACCTCCACGCTGCAGATTCACGCAATACACACGTTCATAACATGGTGGCCAATCCGAGGATGCAACCCAGGTCTTAAACTGTCGACACACGTTAAAATCGTGCACTCGTATTACTGCTCATAAATTGGCGTCCCAATGGTCTGTCCTAACACCACATCGATTGTACGTGTTCGCAATTAGGTGGATGTGACTTTTCAATATTTAGTCAACGGGATGCAAGATCAAACTTTGAAGCAAAACCGTGCGAGAAAACCGAACGGAAGATTACCGAATCATCTGCAACATTAAATTGACTTGGTTTTCGAAACAAGTGCTTCGTTGGTAAAGCCATCTCACGGTAGGGGTGCGCGGCAGAAAGTTCCTCAGCTCTTGACATAACTCAATATCTCACCTTAAACATTATTTCGAAGTTATTCGTTCGCGCAACCCCACCAAGATTCTATTCCCTGGTCCTAAAACAATTTGTACTCGAAACGTTATTAGACTAACCGGTAGTTCCTCACTTGGGAAAGTCAACCGTAACATTAACAATAACATTAATATAACAGTAAGATTAAGATCAAGATCAAGATTAAGATTTAGATTAAGATCAAGATTAAGATTAAGATTAAGATTAACATTAACATTAACATTAACATTAACATTACCAGATAAACCGTTTGGCTTAAAACGTGCAACCCTTAGTCTACAGTGGGATGACTCGGTGGGAACTATGCAAACTCGAATGCGCCAAAACGGCTAGACGGAATGGATTATTTTATCGTATGGCGCAGGTAACTGCCGCCGCAAGCACGTCCGATCAAAATAACAGAGCTCCAGAGTTATGGATCAGCCGTAGGGAGGAGTAACCAACCAAAAACTACGCCCAGCGATTTGAGGTCTATGCTGGTCTAGCAAAGCAGCTTTCTTCTTTGAAAATGCCTCATCTATTGCATGGAGTGATCCAGAAGCAGACTATTGCGCCGGTGCATCGGTGATGTGGTTGTCAAGAACGTACAAAAGTGTTCCAGATAGTTAAGTATGTCAGTTAACTACTATGTCGATGTTCTCGTCAAGCAAGCGCGGAAAAACGTTTAGCTGCAATGGGATAGTCTTGACAAACGATGTGATTGGCACTCACACTCCACATGGTCGATGGCCAACAGAACGCTCATCATGAAAAAGGAAAGGCATTGTCAAGCAGGACGATGTGCTATGAAGAACAGAGTATTCCATGATATTGCCTTGGGAGTAGTTTGAATGACACGATCGTCTATCCACTCCATGATCTCTACCAAAGCGAGAAATGTTGATGAGAGGCTCTGGTTGAAGATGCTGTCCCTGCTCTTGACCAAGTGAGTTTGCGGCGTTTGTGCGCGGCTTAGAGATAGTTTATCATTTCAGTTCCTGCTTGATTTAGTACGGGTTTTGGTCCACCAGCGTGGCACAGCTAGCTGTTGAGTGGAACCAATGGCGATGTTCGTTGTTGGATCCTCCGTTAATAGCAGCTTGGCTAATAATGAATAAGGAAGATTACCCCGGGTAGCTAAGACTGTCTATGTGGGTACTGAAGTAAGTGCCCAATACTTAATGGTATAGGCGACTGCTGTGCTGGTTTAATATGTCTCTCTAGTGGGTTGACCTGGCTTGTGCTCTTCATTCCGTATTGCCTTGTTTTTATATGTTCCACCTAACAGTCTATACGGGGACGCAGCTCATTGCATGCCTGATACCTGATGTATTTATGTATGCTAAATCATGTTACTGATTGTATTGTAGCGATGTGGAGGAGGTCGTAAATAAAACTCTTTAGTGCCGCTTTTGCCAGCGCTTACTCCGCCGTCAGACCGTCTATCAACTACTACAACCGAAATCCCTTACTAAAACGTACAGCATGCACATGCAACAATATTACCCGTACTCCGCATGCATGCTATAATAGCCGTAAAAAGTGCGATGCCACAAAAATGCAAAATAATAGGGAGATCTGAATGAAACCACCCGTTTTGTTGAGGCGCTGCAAACGTCGGGGGAACGCGCATGCATGCACGTTATTTTCTCAACTCCAAGCAAAACGATACTAACCCAATCCCCCTCTCAACCACCGCCACTCCACCACCCACCCCGGCACCTCTACATTATCGTAGGAGGGTGCGTCCTCTCACCAGCACCGTTTCCACTTCGATCACGCGCACTTGTGCCTCGGGCGGGTTTAGCATGGCTATCGCTTCGTCGAGGAGGCAAAGGTCGCCTTTTTCAATGTACGGCAACCCCAGGTCCGCGCCGAAATTCATCCATAGCTTGTCCCCAAGAGTGGTGGGTCCATCGAACGCCACCTCCTGCGGCAGAATCACATTCGGGAGGTAAGTGCAGGATACAAAGGGGGTACAAACAGGGATGCGTGTTACAGGGGGGTCCCGGTTCTCGCGAATGGTTCGCAAATTCATGCGAGGTTCTCGCAAGATTGCGCTTCTTGAAGGTTTGCCAACACCCCCTAAGATCACATGCCTTCACGTATACTATAGAAACCTATCATTATAAATTATAACGTATTTCTCAGGGGGGGAGATACCCATCTACCCCCGACTGCACGATTTTTGAGGTGGTAGCGGTTCTTCAATGCGGTTCTTGATTTAACTCGATCGCTTGCGGTATTGCCGACACGTTCGAGGTCAAATCTGCGGCAACACGCATCCCGGGTTACAACTCGATTGAGTGGGCCCCTGTCGCTTTGAATGGTCTCACATTGTGTTTGGCCAACTCTCTTGGGTTGTTTGTCGCCTCTGCCTTGTTGTCACACGCGGACGAGCCATCGCCCCATTTGCGAGATGACGATATCCACACTCCTCTACATACGAAATATATATACCGATGAGTGCCCCCTTGCCCCCTGATGACGTCACTGGGGTGAAACGGTTGAAAACACACAATAATGTAGTCTATAATCTTGTCTACTACTGCTGTACACTGCTGTCTGCAGCAGTACGTAGTATAAGCAACCAGTCAGTCGTGGTACTCTATTTGATCCCTCAATACCTTGAAACTTGAAAGGGAGGTGAAAGAAGGAACGCAGTTATTACCATCACACTACTATATATTATATACCTGGCACAAATATTGCCACCCATCACAACGGCACACACGTGTCCCCCGCCAAGACGCACGAGCCAAGAGACACCGCTTGCTTATGAACTCCGTTGGAACGGGAACACATTTCCCATACGAAGCCCGCGGCGTCCCTTGGCCAACGTTAATATTTCTTCCACACTGACTAACCATACATACGACAGCGACGCCCACCCACGGGATGACGTTTACATTGCTTTATTGTGAAGCATCGTGCGGACAACATGTAATAATGTGCAATGACGGGAAATTATTAACTACTGAAAGATCAAATGGTTTTTATTATTTAGCATTATAAATTGTTTTATCATAAAAATTAAAATACACTCCAGGTAGGTGTGAGATCGAATATTTTGTCGAAACTCATCTTCGCAAGCTGTGTGTGATACTCCGATCGCGCGTATTACGGGTTGTGTGTCCTCATAATATTTTATGTTGTATTAGTCTAATATTACGGGTTGTTTTTAGGTCGCTCCGGTGGTCTAGTGGTTACCCTCAAATACTACTCAGAGCGGCTAGCAGCGTGGGTATGTACAATTCGACGCGAGTCCGCGAGGGAAGAAAATGCTGAGCTTTTCTCGCGATGAAAATAAGGCGTTATTATGCCGTGGTGGGGAAGGGACCCCGGATCTGAGTTAGTACTGGGAGGGAGGGCGAGAGTGGTGCAACGATAATAAATGGCATGGGAACCAAAACAAAAACTTATCTTCAGAACTCCAGTCTTTTTTCTATTATTTCTGGATGTATGTTTCTTCTTGTTTTTATGGTTTGTCTGGCTTGTTTTAGTTGCTTTGTTCTCGTACCCGGTACGCTAGCATATCACTTGTTTTTTACCTTGATCAATTGCGATTGTTTTTGGTTTTACGGTCTCACAGTTACAGTTAGAGTCTGCTTCCACATAATTTGTATCTCTCAATGTGTAGGACGAATAATCAGCACGGACACACTGGGTGTACTGATGATGGGTGGGGTGTGTTTTCTTCACATTATCACACCGTTCTTTTTAGTATGTAGCCAACGACATCGATTAGTGCACCCAGAGACCGTGCTGGTTCTTCATCCTAGAGAGATACAAATTATGTGGTCACAGACTGTGAAACAGAGTAAACCAAACAGTCGCAATTCATGAAGGCAAAGCAAGTGAAAATACTAGCGTACCGGGTACGAGAACACAACGCAGAAACAAGCCAGACCATGAAAAAAAAGAGTAACAAAACAAAAAACACAACAAAACAAACGACAGGTAGGTGATGATGTGTCGTTGGGTAGAAAAAACGGTTTAATGTGAAAACAACACACACATGAGAATGATACGTGCGAGTAGTGAGTAGTAAGGTGCGAGAGTAAAATTATTCCACCAAAATACCATAAAAAGAAGCTGGGGTCGTTGGCTGGGAGTTGACAGCCCGGAGTTGAGTGCGCGATTCTACATAATAAATCGGGAACCGCCTGCACGGGGCATGCATATAACCATATATATATATATAGGTTACAGTATGGAAAAATGAAGTTGTGAGGGTTAGAGAAATTGGAAGTAAATTCCGCACTGCGGGGGTAGTAACGAGGACCGCCGATAGGGAGAGCAACCTATCGCTATACGAGTAGTGGGATCCGAAGGACACGCCAGCTAGCGCTGGATTGCGAAGGCAATTGAGTAAGATCGACACACGACGCGTATGAAAATACGTGGAAGTGTGGTGAGCTTAAGCTTTATTTTGCCCCATCCGCCGGAGAATAAAAAAAAAACATGAAAGAAAAAAAAGTAAATTCCGTGTCCCATGTGCGCGATTTGTGCGTAGACATACATGTCGTTGTTTGTAGGGAAGCTGTAGTACGAGAGGATCCACTACTATGATTACTCACAACACGCGCGCGCGTGAACTGCACACATCAACCCGTGGGTTCAACACCACCATACCTCAGGTTTTGGCTCACTCGAGGCCGGCGTAGCACCCGGGCCCATGTGGCAGTTGCGTCCCGCCAATGGGATTCCTTGGTACCAGGTACTGCAGTGTACTGGATACTGTATAGTGCAGCCACCTGCAATATTTCTCTCTGCCGATTCTGCAGCACTGTGCCCCCCCTCCCCCCCCTATATGGGCCGTGTGCTACACTTTTAAACGTATCAATCCTGACCAGGCAGCCCACCGAGGGATGGCACGAGCACGACGAACAGAGTGGTGGCAGGAAGCAACGCGCGAGAGAACACACACGGGTCGTGGATACCGCTTAGTTTTGCAGCAGTACGTCCTACAGGACATACACGAAATGCATACATACGTAGGATACTTGTTATGGCAGCAGCAGTGAGTGCAAGCAAAAACATATTATTATTTGTGCGTGTCATCTTCACATTAATAAACCGTTCCTTCTACCCAACGACATCATCACCATCAATCAGTACACCCAGTGTCCGCGCTGATTCTTCATCGTAGATATAAATTATGTGGTCACAGACTGTTTTCACAGAGTAAACCAAACAGTCGCAATTCAGTGTTCCGAAACATTGACAATAGTATGCTACAAGTAAGTACCAACAACTCAGCTTGCGAAGATGAGCATCGACATAAATTGGTCGAACTCGTAGCTTCGTCGTAAGTAACGTCGTCAGAACATTTTTATAAAAACTAATGCGTGTCAAACCCAAAAAGCAAAAGCCCTGTGCACGAGAATCAGCCGCGCTGAGGGTTTTTGTGTCGAATTAAAACAGTTTAACTGCGTTGTGCAAATTTCAAATATCCACTACTGCCGATCTTCATCCATCTGTTTTAGGCGGCAGACTGGATCCATCCCAGGATCCCAAGCCCCAAGGTTCTTCGTATAGTTTTGGGCTTTCCATACATACCTAAAAAACAATCACTGCCCATGGGATTATCGACATTTTCGTCCAGTAGTAGCTCTACGGCATCGGCCCTCTCGCAAGAAACACACTACTACTACGAGTTGATCCTTTTTTCGCATTTTTGCAATAATAATATAGAGTCAAATATCACCGGTGGGAATCGGGTTCAAGGACCAACGCTGCTAGTAGTATTCGAGGGTAAACACTAAGGGACCACCAGGCGGGGCGACCGGCTCAACTATAGTGTATGCCGATAGTCTAATATATGAATACATATAACTAAAAAAGTGTGTACCCTAAAGGCGCTCGCCGTCTACAGGAATATGTAAGTCTTAATAAACCATTAATTAGTCTAGACTAGACTACTCCTTTCTTTCTAGAAGGATGTAGCCTAGTACAAAAATAGAACCGGACTTCAGCTTTCTTGTGAGAGCGCCGATCGTACCACCGACTGTACCCCACTGCTCGTCGATTATTCATCGAGTGTTGCTAACTCACGACCTCGTGCTTTCCACAAGTCAATTTGTGCCCAAGAAAAAGTCCCTACGAATTAATGCGTCGAGTGAGTATGCACTCGGGGGGACTCGAACTCACGAAACTAACCTATGCCAGGCTCGAGGATAACCTCTGATACGCCGACGGGGCGACCGGCCTACTATATTGGTGCGTAACGTGCTGACTGCTGACTGCATTTACCTCGCGCACTGATGTGTACCTGGTATACAGGTCTACGAGTACGAGTACAACCAACTGAAAACGTGTGCCGTACGAAGAGTCTCCTGTGTACAGAATTATTTTGGTGTGCTGTGATCGAAGAGTTTATAGAATAGTCAAAATACGTATGTCTCTTCTTGAGAGTTTAGTCTGTTAATAGAACTTGCGCGGGTATTACATTATTATCGTCGTACTGTAGCTGGTGCAGATCACACCACACCACAAGAATATTTATTTGTCGCTTTTTAACCCCGAATTTATTTTATACCAGGCACTGTATACTGGAGGAGTACTGGCTACGCGTATTGAGAGTTTTGTTCACACCAGCGCCGGTATGCATGCTATCGGTTAGTTAGGTCGGTGCGCTCATGCGCAACACCTTAGTCTTATAATAATGGTAGTCCCTGCGAGCAAAAAACTGGTGGTTGGTGATGATATATTTACATAGTAAGTAGACTATGCTACTCGCGCTTACTTCTTGTACGAAACAATGAAAAAAGCAGACCTCGATGCAATCACTCTTGGTAGGAAATACATCACTCTTCGTAAAAGAGAAAACAAAAAACGTCGTCATCATCACGCAAAAGTCAGGGTAGTAGGTAATTAGGTCAGGGTAGGTCCCTACGGTGTTTCATGTGTTGATTCTAGAACGGATGAGGCTGTCAATCACTTGTCAGAACGTCCAAAAACACAGCTAATATATACAGAGATACCAGTAGAGTAAACATTATAAATATATACCTGGTAGTCTATATATATATATATACCATTGGGGTACCCCGCCCCTAAGATGCACGTGTGGTACGAGTGTGTATGAACCGTGAACGTGCGTCTCTCTAAAGAAAGTACGAAGTATGTGATGTATGTACTGGACAGACAGCTGTTAATGGCTGGCATGTATGTAGAAATGATAGCGAACAATAGAACGTGACCAGGCAATCGGCAAGAAGAGTAAGAGCAAAAAAAGCCAGTTTCGTAACGGCCACATCACCCAGAGAGTGCGCCTCCGGCCCTGTGAGTACATATTCAAAAGCGAAAATCGACAGCCATTATTACTACTACTACTGCGTGTGCAACACTGCATGCAGCAGCAGCAGCAGCAGTACGCCTGCACCCTGGAACGTACCTTCAAAACCCTCGTACGGCAGCACCAGCAGCAGCACCAGCAGCAGTAGTAGTAGTAGTGGTATTCCCCTTCCTTTATTTGCGTCTTTTGTGTGCACTCGTGCTGTAGATGCCCTTCCCAACAGGCCAGAGGCAAACGCATGCCCCCCTTTGCAGCACGCCTCTCTTCTCTCTCTGGTTCTCTGGTGTGCGTTTGTGTGCGGCGTACGACATAACCAATTGGACATAACGGTTGCCCGTAGACTCGGGCCCCTGCAGCCTGCACAACAGATCCAAGAGTCCGAAAATATCAATGGGAAACGTGAAATTTTGAAATAAAAAAAAGCGGTGAAATTAAACAAGAAATGAAATTCCACCATGGACCTAGTAAGTATATAGGAGGCACTGCTTTGATTTTGTATATTAATGTTATTACAACCAAATATCGAATATCCCTTACATTTCCGTACAGGGTGGAGCTGCACAAAGAAAACGTAGCGTTTCCGGAGTCCTGTGCAGCCACGAGACAATGAGGATATAGTCTAGGTAGGCCAGTAAAAGTGTGCAGAGCGCATCAAAATGTGCTTTGTTTGGAGAAATTGATGTGGACGAATACCAACCAACCAGCAATACGCCGGAATCGCGCGAGGGTCGCACACGAGGTCCGATGACGGCTCCCAAACGTAAATATTAGTGGGGAGAAAACAGGGCGTATAATCGTACACTATTAACTGATAATAACAACAATGCGAAAAATAAAGTACAGACAGTTATAATATGTTGACACTGCGGTAGACCTCACGACCAACCTATTACGCAGGGTACTTCGTGCCTCCGGCCGTTTGCATGATCGCCTGACAACCTCTACCAAACGAAGTACGTAGCATATGCCTAACAAAGTAAAGTCACCCTCGCATTCAATAGTGGTGACATCGCATGCCCACGTCACCTCGCTTGGTGTATGTAAGATGTATCTCTGTCTTGGATTTGGCGACCGCAGAGCCCCACATCGGCACGGCAAAAATCATGGGCGTA
Organism: Undaria pinnatifida; assembly: GCA_012845835.1. Classification (NCBI taxonomy): domain Eukaryota; class Phaeophyceae; order Laminariales; family Alariaceae; genus Undaria; species Undaria pinnatifida. The sequence continues at coordinate 15,714,226 of JABAKD010000010.1, forward strand.
AAATCGTATATGTGGGACAATGATACTTTTTTTTTTTTTTTCCAAAACCGTCAGATTTATCCCCTTGAAAGGATTTATAGCTTCAATGCACGAATTGCCCCCCCTTCCCCCCCCCCCTTCCCCCCCCCCCCCCCCCCCCCCCCCTCCAAACCCGCTCGCTTTTGATCAAAACCAGGCCCCCACGTCCTTCAAAACTCCGCCCCCCCCCTCACCGGTTATTCGACTTACAAGATTCACTTGATAAAAGGATACATGTCCCTCCACAGCTGTCAGATTTTGTCCCCCTCAGAAACGGGTTTTATAGTTTCCGCGCACAGACTGACTAAAATCACCCTGTTGACCCTGATAGCTACACTGTAGTTGTAAGGGGAGTCGCCGACCTATATCCTTAATGAGGATACACAACTCGTAGTACGCGCGATCGGAGTATCACACAGCTTGCGAAGATGAGTTTCGACGAAATCTTCGATCTCACAGCTGGAGTGTATTTTAATTTTTTATAATAATAATGTGAAAAGGAGATACAGACAGATATATATATGCTAAAATTGCGTTAAACCGCACTACCAACTTATTTTCGTAAGGTATTCCGTACGTACCGTCTGCATGATCGCCTCCCAACCTATACCAAGCGGAATATGAAGTTCGAAGGAGGATGGCGAAAGGCTGCTCAGAAGGCTGGCAGATGGTTTCGAAGAGTAGAGGAGGGAGCCGAGTTGTTCATGCGGAATTGGCATGAAACGGAGAGACGCAAAGCTGCAGAGCGACGCGCAAAGGCTGCGGCAGCGTCATCCACCGTTGGCATCTCTAAGCGGCCGGGGGGAGGGGGAAGGGGGGGGGGCGGGGAGGGGACTGGGGGAGGGGGGGAGGGGGGAGGGGGGGAGGGGGGAGGGGGGGAGGGAGGAGGGGGAAAGGGAGGAAGGGGGGAGGGGCGGAAGGGGGAGCGTCATGCCCAAGAGACTGAAGTCTGGGTTTGACCATTATCGTATTGAAAGTTGTGGGCTTCCTAATGGCCGTAACAAGATAGCATAAGACCGCCCTGACTTCTTCGCCATGTTGCGTTCTCTCCCAGGTGCCATTGATGATGGACGTGATACCCTCTGTAAGCCCAATGCCATCCTTAGGCAGTTCCTAGGGTCTGCTAGTATTGTAGTCTAGTATGACATTTTTCTTTCTTTTCTTTTTCCATTTCTTTTTTCTTTTTTTCTCTTCTTCTTTCCTTGCTTTCTTGTCTTCTCTTTTCTTGCTTTTCTTGTCTTTTTCTTCTCTTTGCTTGCCTTTTTCGTCTTGTTTCGTTTTTTCTTCTCTTTTCTTTCCTTTCCTTCATCTTCTTTTCTTTTCTTTGTTTCTTTTTCTCCAATTGACTTATGCCTGTCGTGCGTATGCGTAGTGATAGATACTACGTGTAATATGTACGTGGTAGTCTTCCTTGGGTGGCAATCGGAATATTTGGTTTCTCCAGGCGTGAGTAGTGAGACGTATGCACCGGCCTGGACCTGGCACATCGTAGACTGACTCCCGATTTCACATTTATATGTTTCTGGTGGAGGCATGAATTGCGTCAGCTGTGATATATATATATGCGTGTACCACCTTGGGTTGTGTGTGTTCTTCCCTGGGGTATTCCTCAGCTCCAGAGTGACTGGAGCCTGTCCTGTGACCACGGACTTGATTATGCGAGTTAATGTGAGAACAACAACAACTACTACTACTACTACTACTACTCCCGCTGTTCACGTAGGCGCCGCGGGAGGCAATAAAAACAATACCACCAGGTAACATTTTTTCATTTTTCTTCTGTTTTTGCTATAGTCTAGACCTTGCCTAGATAGACTAGAATGCTATGTTTTTTTCTATTACTACAGCAAGCAGTAGTCTACAAGTAATCTATAGAACATTACAATTGGATTATTATCATGTCTTCGTGCGATCCTCGCACAGCCTGCGATATCTTGCACAGCGAGCGATATCGCGACGAGAACCCCTCCCCAACCAAAACGGGTTTTTTCGGAACCACAGCCCGTCATCAATCACTCCATCACAGTGAGGCACGAACTAAGACAAAACAAACAATGCCCCGTCAACCCCCTCACTGAGTGATGATGATGCGTGCGCTAACTTCCAGATTATCTGATGGACGATGGACTGATCAACTCGCGTTTTTTAGTCCTTGTACGAACAATGACGAATTGTCGACAAATAAATGAGGTTCGAGATTAGACTAATTTAATGTTTTTTAATGGCTGCAAACCAAGACAAATAAATCGGGCCTCTTCCTGACAACAGTGGTTGTCTTCATGGCGCTGTTGACTGTGAGCTTGCCTGTCTGTGTGTGTTGTTTTCGGCCAGATTGGAAGGCACAGAGATCGCCAACGCCCACCAAGCAAACTTTCCCGCGCGACGTATCATCAATCAGTGAAGTATATAAACCCGCTTACAATCCCCCAAAGAATATCCTATACTAATTCCACGTAATGTGTTCCCAAAGGTGGATGCCAGGGGGCTGTGGCGAAAGAGTGGTAGCGCGGGACTTGGTCTGTTATACGGCATTTACCCCTCTGCGCAATAAAAATAGGCTAAACTGACAATCAGGGGGCGCTGTGTGCCCCCACCCTACAATCCTTACACCTTCGTCTCGAAAATTATACTCCGGTATAATATAGTCCCTGCGGTATACTCCATACTCTGACTAGTATCCTCTGTCGTAGGCCATACATTAAAACATGTAGTCTATGTGTACGTACCTGCCGCAAAATCGTACCATTCTCTGTAACGAAAAACATAAAACCATTTCAGGAATAACATCAGTATAAAACGGTCCTTACGTTGATGTATAGACTATACGAAGTGGTGCTGCAATGCAGTAAAGCATGAACACAAACCCCATCCAGACCGCTGCGAAACAACATCGCCGCTCAGAGCAATCATGAATAACGGTTACATGACCGGCCCTTGGGCTACCTCAGGCAGCATACAGCAGCAAGCGTCATGATGATGAGCTCTCCACCTGAATGATGAGCTCTCCACCCCGGACAGTCACATGGCCACAAACGTCTACTAATACTACTACTATTACTACAGAGTACACCTCCTTTGGACATGCTTGAACGAGCTTTGTACTCAAGGGCAGAGGGACCACAACAACAACAACAACAACAACAACAACAACAACAACAACAACAACAACAACAACAACAACAACAGCAGCTATTAAGTTGTTTGCCTTGCGGGATCCTTATCGATATGATCCTCAGAAGGGACAGGTGTTACTTTCTATCGCGAGACCACAGCTGACAGGAGTACAAAACCCAGGTAGGTAGTAGATTATCTTACTGTTATCGAGCAAGACTTGCTGATTTAGGTCATGATAAAAGAGTGGTCGAGAGGGGGGAGGTAAGGAGGGGGGGGTGGAAGCTTGCCTCTGGCCAAGCTCAAAATGCCGGCTCTCGTACTGGCAAGGTATCCAAAGCTTCATGTCAAACCTCGATCCTGAGTGCAAGCTGCTAACTGCCTACGTCGGCCACTTCTACAAGGCCACGTGTGCAACTCATTGCAACGTACTTGAAGTGGGAGTAACGACCAACTCACAACACAACCAATCACATCGAGTCCTAGTAGTGTTCTCCTAAGAACCACTCTACTCTCTATGAGAATGTGCAGCTACCTATTGTAAGTCAATCAGCGCAGGGCGCGTAGCCTAAGGCAGGATGCTACCATTGCTATGCTTCCTACATGCCCCGCAGATCACGTGGTTCATTATACTATTGTGCGATATATATGTACGTGCCGAATCCTGGATCGCACGAGAGCCTTCCTAGACACTATTGATTCCGAATCTCACGATTCCGATTCCGAATCGCACAACAAATGAAAGAACGGAAATCACATCTTAACTTGTCAGCCGAGATGGTTGGTCTATAGCTCATGCAGATAGCGGATGCCTTGTGAAACACCATCACATTAGCCCACCCTGAGTAGTCGTAGATGTAGATCACACGACAATATGGCAATGGCTAACTAAGACATAAGGAAACCGGGAAGTGGATCGAAGATACTGCTATGCAAAACAACGACAGCAATAATATGAGGCTATAGACCAACCCACACCTCGTGATTGATGATTGATGATTGGGACTAAGACGCCTCTGGTAGGGGATAATCCGTGGGCCCACTGTCACCAAAGCGCTGGGTAGAAAGTACTGGTGCAAAGGAACGCAGAGGACAAAGGAAGGGGCTCCAGAAAGGGTAGTACCCGGTCCTGCCGTCGACGCAAGATATTAAGTCGTTTATCTTGCGGGATCTTTGTCGATATGATACTCAGAAGGGACAGGTGTTTCTATCGCGAGACCACAGCTGACAGCAGTACAAAACCCAGGTATTAAGAAGTAGATGATATTGTTGTTATCAAGCAAGACTTGCTAATTTAGGTCAGGATACAAGAGTGATCGAGAGGGGGGAGGAAAGGAGGGGGAGGTGGAAGCTAGCCGCCGGCCAAGCTCAAAATACCGGCTCTCGTACTGGCAAGGTATCCAAAACTTCATGCCAAACCTCAATCCTGAGTGCAAGCTGCTAACTGCCTACCTACGTCGACCCCTTCTACAAGGCCACGTGTGTGACTCATTGCATACTTGAAGTGGGAGTAAGGACCAACTTACAACACAACCAATCATATCGAGTCCTAGTAGTGTTCCTCTAAGAACCATCCTACTCTTTATGCGAATGTGCAGCTACCTATTATAAGCCAATCAGCGCAGGGCACGTACCCTAAGCTGGGATGCTACTATCGTTATGTTTCCTACATGTTGGTAAGTCCGTGATTTCTGGAGAAAGACACATTGTATTAATGAGACTTTGGTCTGGAGAGACAGGTCGGGAAGTGGAGTGAACGAATGGGGCGAGCACAAAGGCTGCGAGCTCCCACGCCACTTCGGAAAGAGGCACACAATCGGACCAATGCAACGTACCGATCACGGCAATAAGCCGTTAATCCGACCTCTAGCAACAATACGGGAGTATTCTACCTGACAATTGTCCGATGTACCATAGATACTCCTACGGTCCAATGTATAGCCCTTAGGTGTGTACTACCAAACTACCGCAGCACCACAAAGATTACTCCTATGTGCTAGCTTGGCAACCTCAGATCGACAGTTCCGCTATTCAAATCATCCAATCAGATGTTCTACCGCAGCTCAGTCGATACACACGGCCGCTATCACGAACACCCTCCCTAGGGGCTGTTGCATCTACCATAAACCAACTATATGTCAAAAAAAAAGAAAAAAAAACGACTCAAAGTTCTACTTCTCATCCCTCGAGCCAAGTGCAAAGTCGCGGTAAACTTCAAAAAGATCTCTCGGCAGAGCCTTCGTGGGGATGTTCGCATGTTGTTTTTCGCTGGGAACATGCGTGACCTCCATCATACCCTCCTTGGTCGAATTCCTAAGAAAGTGGTGCCTCACGTCGATGTGCTTACTCCTACTCGAGCTAAGCGGATTCTCTGCAAGCGCAATCGCTCCTTCGTTGTCCTCAAGGACGTCGATTTTACGAGGCTTCCTACTGGGTCTCAGGAACTGAAGCATTCCGTTCACATACAGAGCCTCCTTCACACCATCGCCCATCGCAAGATACTCTGCTTCAGAAGTCGACTGTGAAACGCATTTCTGCGTCCTAGAAATCCAAACCACAAGCATCGCAGCCGCAAACACCATCGCTCCCGAAACTGATGTACCGCCATTGGCCTTGCTCGCAAAGTCGGCATCTACGTATACCAACGTGCCTACGTCTAAAGAACTGTCCTGCTTGAACTTCAGAGTTAGATGCGCCGTTTCCAGAAGATAATTCAGGATCTTCTGGGCTGCTCTCCAGTGGCTTCTCTTTGGCTCGTGAAAGTGCCTCGCCACAGCCCGCACAGCATTCAAGATGTCGGGCCTCGTCTGACTGGCGATCCACACCAGGCTCCCCACCACCTCTCGGAACGGCACATCTCATGCCCCCTCATCCTCCTTCAAGGACCTGTTATCGTTGGCAAGGGAGGCAGAGATCGAGCTGGTGTGACAAATATTGCATCTCTCGAGAGCACTCCTGATGTAACTCTCTTGAGAAATCTCAATCGTGCCAGCCTCGCGGTCGCAAATAAATTCGCAACCAACAAAGAACTCGACCTCACCCAAGTTCTTCGTAGGAAGAGAGTCACCTAGTGCTTCCACGACCACCTTAGCCAGACTCTTAGCTCCTGCATACAGAATATCATCCACGTGATTCGCGATCATCCCCACCACCTCGTCTCCCATCATGAAACGCAGGACACAGGGGTCAGACATAGACTGCTCGAAACCTATCCTCTTCAGATCCGACACTAGCCTCTTGTAGAATGTTCTAGATGCCTTCTTCAATCCGTACAAACTCTTGTTCAAACGGGCAACCTTTCCTGACATCGAAACGCAGCCAGGAGGCAACTTCATGAACACCTCGTGATCCAATTCCGACTGAACAAACGCTTGCTCAGTATCCTAGTGGAGTAATTTCAAGTTGTATGCACGCCAACGCTACTAACCATCGCTGAGATGCAGCATTCACGGTAGGCGAGAAAGTCTCAAGATAATCCACACCATACTTCTGATGGAAGCCCTTCGCCACAAGCCTAACCTTGGCCTTTACTATATTCCCTGTTTCGTCTGCTTTCCTTTTGAAAACCCATCTAGCATCAATTACATTACAGCCTACTGTGACCTTTACTGCAAACGTGAACGTTCCTGCTCTTATCAAGCCTTCAATTTCGGCAGACCTGGGGACCTCCCAAATATTGACGTCCTTTAATTGCTGGGCTTCTTGATAGCTACCAGGCTTGACTCAACATCCTGAACCAGTTATTTCGGCAATTCGATTTCGTCACCTGCTCTCTGCTCCGCTACAAGTGCATATACTATCTCTGATGCGGAGATGGGTCGTAGGGTGGCCACAAGGCCGGGTACGCTCTGCTGGTTAACTGCACGGGTTTGCGCGCGAGATCTGCCGTCTCTTACTTCATCATTCTCACGCGCGCAGCAGAGTATTAAAGTCAGCAAGCTCAGCAACATGCCGCAGACGACGAGCGAATGGAGGGGGTCCCTCCGCCTCTACCGGCCCTCCCGACCCAATCGACTCTACATCACCATGCCCTCCCGGCCCAATCGACTCTACCTCATCGTCCCTCTTCTCGGATTCCCCATCTCTACCTCCCCTGCGTCCTGCCCTCCCTGCCCCTCCCCATCAGCCTCAGGCGCTGGAGAAGACACAGAGGGAGCTGCTCTATCAGAGGAATGGTTCACGGGCGAAGACAGTTCAGAGGGGGAAGATGGAACAGAGGGGGATCGGCCTGCATCAACACTGACCACCTCATCGATTCCTGCACCAGAAGCCGTTACATCACGTCTTAAAAAAGGTGTGGGCAACTCCTCTCCCAACAATCGGCCATACCTCGGCTTTTACATTGTCGTCACTTTCCTCCCCTCCCTCCTCTGCGACCTCTATGGGCAAGAAAGGTTGCAGTGGAGGGAGCTGTGACGGCAACACCTCCCACGTCACATATCTCGTCTCCTGAATAGTCCCAGCCCTCGTAAGTACTCCATGACAATCACGGGGGTGGTCTCTCGAAGGACCGACATAAAAGTAACTCTCACCCTTCGGTAACAGCTTCGACGGTCGCTGCCACACGCAGTACGCCGGTTTCAAAAACGGATACGGTCGAGCAGGACGCGGGCCACCTGCACTATCTGCATTTTTGGTGGAAGCTCGTGGAAGCTTCCATGGAAGCTTTCATCGCTTCCATGGAAGCTTCCACGACTTCCACGGAAGCTTCCATCGCTCGAGGACGTTCGATGGGCGCAGCCCAGTTGATTTTCGAGATTAGCATAAACGATTGGCGGTTGTAATTGGAATATCCAGACGCGATATCGCTAACCTCATTAAAGGGCATCCTCGACCGACCGAAGCGACGACCAGTACGGGATCTTTATCAGCAATCGCACAAGAAATCGCAGCTTATGAAAGGGAAAATCAATATCTGTACGCCATGATTTCTCTACCAAAGGAAAAACCAGTATCTCTGCTTGTACTCAATCACGAGGATGAGACTGGGACGACCGGTGACGGACAAAATGCCCTACAAGAGCTTGTCTCGAAGTACAACAAGGTCTCTAACGAAGTGATCCGGGCGAAAATGGACGAGCTCGTCAACTCCACCATGAAGCAAGGGGAAGATCCGGACTCCTCCTGTATGGAAAAGACGCTCGCGCGCGCTGAGCTTGAGAGGATGGGCGAGACGATTTCCGACCGCAGATTCAAGGACATATGTGTTCAAGGATTCACGGCGGAATACAAGACATCAAGATAATGGTGTACCGAGACCTGACTTTCGACATTGATCAGACGCAAAGCACGATGCGCTATCTTTACTTGGATGACCGTTCGCGCAACAGCGACACCAAGATCGCTGGTCGTGGCGTAGCCATGACTGCGGCATCGACTTGCAGTCATTGCGGCACTACGCCCGCAACTGCTGGAAAAGGAAGGACGAGAACGACAACAAGTCTATTGGCGCCCACAACAAGCAGAAGAACAAGGAATCTTCAAACGGCAAGGCAGCATCCAACGTTGCAGCTGAGCACAAGTGGTGTTCTGTACACAAAACTGCCTCGCATGACGACACGGAATGCTACAAGCAAAGAGCGCCACGCCCACCGCAGAGTGGACGCGCTCACACTGCCTCTGCTGTACAAGGCACGAGTACACGCCCCAACAACGACAAAAAGCCGTCCCTTAATTTCGACGATGGTTTCAACGAGGGATTCGCGTACAGGGCTGCCTGCTAGCTGGTAGCGGCAACAGGGGTTTTCACCTCAATGGTAGCGGCAACAGGGGTTTTCACCCCAACAGCGACAGGTTCACAATGATTGTGGACAGCGGCGCGCCGGACCACTTGATAAACGAGGAGCTGATTCCAAGACTGCGGAAAAGCATGAAAGGATACAAGAAGCTAAAGGAGCCGAAGACCATCATGACCAACGGGAACAAGACGGTATTCGCAACGGCAACAGGCACCATCTGAGGGTACGTTATCGATCAGACTGGCAAAAACGTTCCTCTTCGCATTTCGGCCATGTCCGTACCTGGACTGGGACGCAACGTCTTCTTCTCCATCAAAGCAATGCAATCAGGGATAAGCACTATCCTCGAGACGGGAAACCCCGACTTGCAGTTCGACAGCAGCACTTCGCTTCCGCTCACCCAACACCCAGAGGACAAGGGCGTATGCTTTTACGACGTATTTCTTCGCACCCTGGGCGGCACGGCTGATACGGCATCAACGCTCGCGGTAGTTCTTGCAGCACAGGCAAGGAACGACGCCAATCGAGGCGATCGCACCTTCACAGAGACCCAAGAAGTCTGCACCAACTCCAGCATAGCCATGAAACCCACCACGACGGTAACGCCCCAACTGAAGAGGGTGTCCGCGCGGTATGGACAGAAACTTGCGACCCAAAAGGAGTGCACGCCAACACAGGCAGAAACAACACGCCTGAAGAGGCTACTGTCACGGAGACTGAGCGCCAACATTCCAAAATCCCGGACATCACGCCCGACGAAGCCACTGTCACTGAGACGGAGCGCCTTTGTGCGCTAGTTCAGGTCATGCGACGCAACTACGAGAACAACCTTCTGGAAGAGGAAAAGTCATCGACAACAGCCGGAGCGTCATCGACGGGAGCTGGAGCATCCTCATTAAGAAGAAGAAGCGTTATCATCACCAGAGATTGGAGAATCGTCACCAACGGGAGGAGCACTACCGCAAGAAGTTGAGGTGTCATTGACAGGAATTACATCTGCTATTACGCCCGGGGACGCACATTCTACTACGGCTGGGGCTGCACCGGATGTAACGCACCACGAGACCGCCAGTACAAGACCCAATCCAAGACCTTCGACAACATGCACGCAACAGGAACATCGGGGAAAAACCCACCGACCGCTTGTGTGGAGTTCACCTGCACCGAGACAGGCCCGTTTCGGATCTCGGACGAGGAAAACCGGGTGATTAAAACCTCCAACGACTTAATAAGATGCCGTCCACTTCACGGATCAGCATCGTCTGGAATCAGTGGAACCGGAATTACCGGAGCTGGGATCTCCAAAGCGTCTTCGCATGGGATCTTCCGAGCAACTTCATCTGGATCGTCATCGCACATCGAAGCAACTTCATCCAGGACCACCGAATCAACTTCATCTTGGATCACCGGAACATCAGCTGGACCAACAGCATCACATGGGATCATTGAATCGCTGGATCGTCGCCATCTGGGACCACCGGACCATCAGCTGAGCCAAGGGTCGACGGATCGACAATGCCCGCCACACCCGGGATCACATCAGCTACTGTTGAGCCAAGCCTTGAAGCCAAGGTCAACAGCGAAACAGACCGTCAGGAGGAGGTTCACACGCTCACGACAGCAAAAGGACAGCCGCGGGAAAACCCCGAGACAGGATCTGCGGAATTAAAGCACAGGACGATCAAGAGCCACTGGCGACATCTCCGGCCTTCGTGTACACTCGCAAGCCAACCTCAGACTTCCTATCCATCCTGAACGAAGGGCCCGTAAACATCGAGGCCAAGACGCAGAGACTAGCTGCATAGTTAACAGAGGGGGGGGCCAATGACGGCAATCAGTTTTTGAGGGAAAGGATTATATTAATACCTACCTCTCCAATTCCAAGACTAAGTTAAGCGTCTGGTTCCAATTGACGGACATCGAACCAAGCACATCTATCGACGTCTACATCAACAACGTCTACATCGACACGTCTACACCGACAACGTCTACACCGACGAGGTCGAGCCACTGGAAGTGTGAAAAGCGTTTCGTATCTCTTTACCAAAGCTGTACGTAGAGTGTCGTATGTTCTCTTTGCACGGGGCGAGCAAATACAACGACCGGTGTTGTGCACGGTTTGGAGATTGCAAAATATCGCAGTTAGTACCAAGTAAGGGTACAAGTCGAATAGGTAATTTCGCCAGGACAGCTGAATCTTAAATTTAACTACGCCATCTCCGGTACTTCAGGATATACGGCTGGAAAACTCGCCACTTGGACAAGTACACACGGGAGATTGAGATACACGAGAGGTGATGTCTCTCTAGAATAAGTGGTCATATCCGGCTGTAAATCGCTGACAGTGCGGGCACCTTTGTTCCTTTGTTTGTGGGCGGCAGGAATACTGGTAGGCTGTTCACTCCTGTGATGGTTACGGAATGATGAACAGATTCACTTATTTAGACTATTATTACTAAAAACATATTCTATTCCTTGGTTGATTAACCAACCGGAATATAGTTCACGTCTGATGACTGTAGTATTGTGAGCTAGTAGGTTGACTTGAATAAACATGCAGAAGCACGTATAGTGTCAGAGTAGGATTTTTTCGTGTCCGCTTATTTTGTGTTCACCCCTTCCTTGGGCATTTTAGCAAGATGAGTTGGCTATACGCAAAACATTTTACCAGCATTTATCATCGTTGCTGCATGCATTTCCGTTATGGAGTTTTTAGCATGTAACGCAGAGTAGAGTGAGAAAGTGTTAACTTAAGGGGAGGAGATGTTAGAGATGCTGCTTGTCAGTAACCATCATGCCGTCAATTGATAACACTTAAAGTCATCTGGTATACATTGCAAGCTGCTAGTACAACAGACAGTATTCAGTCTGGTAGTTGTCGTTTATCGATGCAGTACGTAGCAAGCACAAGTCTCAGCAGTAATATATTGGATACATTATACACAGCAGTTTACAGGCTAATCGTATCCGAAACCTGGTACATGTAGTATGTACTGGAGTACACGTTGAGAGGGACAGTCTAAGGTATACCTGTTGGAACCGGTAGCAAGACATTTAAGATACGAGTTGTTGCTGAAGTAAGAAGATAGGCTACGTAGGGTCATGATCACATACCCTGAGATACGACTTGTTCAACAGCAAGGCTGTAGGATCTTTGTATAGGGGTATTTTGCTTCTTGGAGTCATAGCTTGTTTTTAGTTTTTATTCGTACCGGATGTTGAGAGAATTTATGTATTTGAGCCACGAGCAGCGCACCACGCGCACGCCCCTTACGTGGTCACTCCACATCTCCACATCTATGCCTCAAATATCTGCATATGAAGTCAATCAATCAAATGTATCGGCTTGGGGTCGCCGACCAACATCACCATCTTTTCTTCTTCTGTGTTTGGAGCTTTGCTCTCAGAGGCTCGCGTGGCCTTCGTTTGCCTCAAATCATAAATAAATATAGGCTGTCTCAATCGGGTCATCCGACAGCGAGCCTACGAGCGTACACCAGCTAAGAGCTGATGCACGCCACGTACGTGCCATTTCATATAGTCTATACGAAGGTCTAATACCGTCGATACGTATACTGTCCCAAACAATGGAATGATGAAAAGCTCTATCGATACCTACTGCTGCCGGAAACAAAAGAATAAACGGTAAAAATGTCTTATACTTTATCGTCCAAACAGTATCGTTCTGGAGAGATGTGTATCAATAATAGCTTCATGTTCCAAGTTTTTGACGTTTATTATTAGGACCTTTTAGGTGACAATACTCTTCTATTGACCGAACCATAGATCTTTGAATGCGACAATATCACTCCCCATTTTGCCGGTCACAAATGGATTCTAAAGTGACAATCGATCCCTATCACATGCAACTGTGGTGCCTTCTTCTACTGGAATAAGATCCTGCCGATTGCCTATTAACCTTGAACCCATTATGATCCAGGTTGTGGCCGGCCTTACTTTACGTGGCCTAAACTTTTAGATTAATCCCCATATTTGAGTCGTTTCACGGTAGCCCCCCCAACATTTCTTTAACGAAATCGCCGGTTTTGAAACCAGCTCCCGGCCGTATCTCCTGAAATACGGTGACCCTTGCCGCCACGACGTCATCGTTCGATAGCCCTTCGTCGCAAACAAGAAAACATATGAGGCCTTCTTCTCTATAATATAGCATATTTTCTCGTGTCGAGCGGCCATGAGACGTTTTCGTTGAAGAGAACCACTGGTTTGGGGGGGGGGGGCTATCGTTGGATCAGTCTTCTTTTAGTATTGACACTGTATGCTGCACATTGTCGGATAGCAGATAGATGGAATACTAATAGATCCTGCTGTTGTAGCTGTCGCGTGATGAAACGTTGTGTGGGCCGGATCCGTACATAGAGAGCACAAACAAATCCAACCCCAGCTACATCATGCAGATCGTACCGGTCTCACCCGGTAACAATTTGGGCTAGACCATGTACAGATCTACCGTGAAAGATCTAGAGCATCAACGGGGGATCGGTGATCTGTCAAACGTACGAAATCTTTCCACTCGAGAAGCAATGCCCTCAAGGAAAAAAACTGCCAAAATAAAACGTACCACAGGCACAGTACCTGGCACGCCTGGTACCAGGTACAAGTACGAGCATCATATAGTCTACGACCTATAGCACCACGCGTACAGCAAGCTCTGTACATTTAGGCGACCTAGACTGTTGGAATGCCCCCCCCCCCTCTTTTTGAACCGCCCACCCCCCCCGCCTCCCCCCACTGAACAACCCCGCCCCCCCCCTCACCGGTTATACGACTTACAGATCTACATTTTAAATTGATGCATTCCATCCACAGCCGTCAGATGTTGTCCCCTCAAAAACGTTTTTTAAAATAGTTCCCGTGGGTTGATTAACATTACCCTGTTGACCCTGGTGCAAGCTACGAGTTCCAAGGGGAGTCGCCGACCTATACCTTTAATGAGGACACACAATCTAGACTATATATTTAATGAGGACAAACAATCTATATATTTAGTCTAATGAGGACACACACCCAGTAAAACACGCCATCGGAGTATCACATGCAGCTTGCACATATGAGTTTCGACGAAATGGTCAATCTCACAACTAGTTACTGGAGTGTACTTTTTTATCATGTACCAGGCACCAGTTTAATTTTTTTTTTTACAGTAAACAAGGCTCCAGGAGGAGTTGAACATGAAAAAAAAAGAAAGAAAACCAGGGGTGTGCGGTAAGACACACATATACTGCATGGATAGACTCGCATGGATGGCTACTTCATGCTACTGCAATAACGTGCTCAAGTTCGGTGTAAAACAAGACGCCCACTGCCGTGCGCATGGCGTGTGCCTGCTGCTGTTCACTGCTTGCTGTTGATGGTGTCGTTGTAGAAAAATGCCGTTAGTGATACGTGTGTTGTGGTGGTGGGGTCAGGGGCTTCCCACCAGGTGCCGATACCAGGTATCAATAGTGGCAGAATGGTGGTTGGTGGTAAAGTCATTTGTACAGCCGGCGAGAGACGGTATGTCAGGGGGAGGGGAAGAGCCCCAGCGTCCGGGGGCTGGTGTCGTAGTGAGCAGCTCTCGCCTTGCCACAGCGGTCGTAACTTGCCCTGTTGTTACATACCATGTGTGTGCAAAAGCCAGCAAAGCTGCAGAGCTACCAATGGCAGGCTCTTTCGTGTATACGACGGAAATGTACGTTCTTCATTAATACATGTCCCGCACATGGTTTTAATACTACAGGTTTGGCCTCAACATCTCGATGTCTTACATGACATGTATGTTAGGGCAGGTGCCGTGGCCTGCCATGGCATTGCCATAAGACGTGCCATGACATTGCCATATAACGTGCCATGGCACGTCTTATAGCAATGACATGGCATATGCCACAGTACGATTGTGGAATATTAACCGGACAACGTACGATGGCATACCTTGAAAGCACCATGGACGTGCCATGGTCGTGCATGGCAATGCCATGATGCCATGGTGCCGTGGTCACCCATGGCCATGCCATGGCAACGCCATGGTCATCCATAGTCATGCCATGGTCACCCATGGCAACGCCAAAAACGACCATGGGCAATGCCATGGATGATCATGGGCATCCGTGGTCATGTCATGGCAATGCCATGATCATTCACAGAAATACCATGACATTACGCCATGGTCATCCGTGGCAATGCTACAGTTGTCCATGGTAATGTAACGATCACCCATGGCCATGCCATGGTAGTGCATGGTCATGCCATGGCCATGCCATGGTAGTCCATGGTCATGACAAGGCAATGCCATGGTCATTAGTGGCAATATGCGGTAATTGCCATGGTCATCCATGGTCACCCATGGCAATGCTATGGTCATCCATGACAATTCCATGATAGCCCATGGCAACGTCACGGTCATCCATGGTCATGCCAATGTCATCCGCGGTCATCCGTGATCATGCCATCGTCATACATGGTCATGCGATGGTCACCCGTATCATGCCATGGTAGTCCAAGGTCATGCCATGGCAATGCCATGGTCACTCGTGGCAAAATTTGGTAATTGCCATGATCATCCGTGGTTACCCATGGCAATGCTATGATCATCCATGGCAATGCCATGATCATTGACGGTAATACCATGACAATGCCATGGTCACCCGTGGCAATGCCATGGTCATCCATAGTCATGGCATGGGCGACCATGGGCATCCGCGGTCATGCCATGGCAATGCCATGATCATTCGCAGAACTACCATGGCAATGCCATGGTCATCCGTGGCAATGCGATGGTCATCCGCGGCAATGCTATGGTTATTGGCAATGCCACGGTCATC
This sequence comes from Undaria pinnatifida, assembly GCA_012845835.1. NCBI lineage: Eukaryota > Phaeophyceae > Laminariales > Alariaceae > Undaria > Undaria pinnatifida. The sequence goes on from JABAKD010000010.1 coordinate 15,729,911, forward strand.
AGTGGCCATGCCATGGTAGTCCATGCTCATGCCATGCTCATGCCATGTTCATGCCATGGACATTCGTGGCAATACGTGATAATTGACATGGTCATCTGTGGTCACCCATGGCAATGCCATCGTTATACCTACAGTAGTCATGTCATGGTCATCCATTGTCACGCCATGGTCATCCATGGCAATGCCACAGTCATATGTGGTAATTTCCATGGTAATCCGTGGTCATCCACAGCAATGCCATGGCCATCCATTTCATGCCATGGCAATGTCATGATCGCCCATGGCGACGCCATGGTCATCCGTGGTCATCCATGGTCATACCATCGTTATACCTAGTCATGCTTCGGTAATCCATAGTCATGCCATGGTCACCAATGGCAATACCACGTTCACCCCTAGCAATATGTGGTAATTGTCACGGTCATCAGTGGTCATCCATGGCAACGCCATGGAATACCATGGAAGTCCATGGTCACGCCATGGCAATGTCATGGTCATCCACGGTCATGCCATCGTTCCATCACGGCCATGCCATCGTTACCCATGGTCACGCCATGGTCATCCATAGTCATGCCATGATCACCGTAGCCATGCCATGATACCATAGTCATACGATGATCACCGATGGAAACGCCATGGACGACCATGGGCATCCGTGGTCATGCCATGGCAATGCCATGATCATTCACGGCAATACCATAGCAATGCTATGGTCATCGACGGCAATGTCATGGCCATCCATGGTCATCCATGACAATGCCATGGTCATGCGTGGCAATGCCATGGTTGACCGCGGCAATGACATGGTCATGCGTGGCAATGCCATGGTCATCCATGGCAATGACATGGTCATCCATGGTCATGCCATGATCACTCGTGGTCATCCATGGTCATTCCATCGTCACCCATGTCCATGCCATGGTCATCCATGGTCATGCCATGGTCAACCATGGCAATGTCATGGATGACCATGGGCATCCCTGGTCCTGCCACGGCAATGCCATGATCATTCACGGTAGTAACATGGTTGTCCACGGCAATGCTACGGTCATGCATGGCCATGCCATGGTAGTCCATGGCCTCGCCATGGCAATGTCATGGACATTTGTGGACATATGTGGTAATTGCCATAGTCATCCGCGGTCACCCATGGCAATGCCACGCACGCGTTAATTCCACGGCAATTTCATGGTCGCCCATGGCAACGCCATGGTTATCCATGGTCGTGCCATGGTCCCCCGTGGTCATCCATGGTCATGCCATGGTCACCCATGACAATGCTATTGTCATTTGTGGCAATATGTGGCAATTGGCATTGTCATCCGTGGCAAGGCCATGGCCGTCCATGGTCACCCATGGCAATGCTATGGTCATTCATCTCAATGCCGTGGGCATCCATGGCCATCCACGGTCATGCCATGGAAATGCCATGATCATTTACGTTAACATATGATAATTTCCATGTGGCATTGCCATGGATGACGATGGACGACCATGGCACTGCAATGCGTGACTATGGATGACCATGGCATGGCCATGGACGACCGTGGCATTGCCATGGGCGACCACAAACCACGATGGCATGGCCATGGACGACCGTGGCATTACCATGGATGACCACGGACGACCATGTCATGACCATGGATGATGATCGCGTTGCAATGGATGACCATGGACGACCATGGCATGGTCATGGATGATCGTGGACGACCATGGCATGGTCATGGATGACCGTGTGGCATTGCCATGGATGACCAAGGACGACCATGGCGGTGACCATTGAGTTGCCATGGGTTACCATAGCATTGCCATGGACGTCCATGACCATCACATAACCATGGATGACCGTGGCATTGCCACGGATAACCATGGATGACCATGGCATTCCCATGGGTGACCACGGACGATCATGGCATGGCCATGAATGACCGTGTCATTGCCATGGATGATCGTGGCATTGCCATGGATGACAATAGATGACCGCGGCATTGCCATGAATGACCAAAGGGTGACCATGGACGACCATGGCATGCCCATGTGGGTGAGCACGGCATTGCCACGGGTGACCATGGCATTGCCACGGATGACCATGGGTGACTATGGATAACCATGGATGACCATGGCATGACCATAGATGACCATGGGTGACCATGGCATGACCATGGCATGACCATGCATGACCATGGATGACCATGGATGACCATGGTATATCCACCAAGACGGGGCCATGGTGCATCCGCGGTACGTCCATGCGAATGTCCAACGAATAAAGTAAAGCAAAATCTTGACAAGAGGCAGGATCTTTGTCTGAATCTAGACCCGGACATGTGCTGCTGCCGTACCCTGTACGAGGTACCCGTTATCATCTCAGATCACCTCCTCGATGTGCGTTTGCATCCTCGATTCTATAGGTGGCCTGCAAGATGTAAGGCCATGGTGCATGTCGAGAGACGCGCGTACTGCTTGTCCGATTTTTTTATTTGATGTTTCATCGCGGTACAGTACAAGACACGCTCAGCCTGGAATCCCTTCCTCCTTTGTTCTCAGTTTTTCTGTTATTGAGCCTTTTAATTTTGCTTATTTTCGCCCGCCAGAAAACGACTTTTTTGTTTTAACCTCTTTCTTTTTATTGCGCAGAAATCGAGTTGATTTCTTATTTTGGTATAAAAAAAAACATTTATGTTGATGCCGCCATTGAGTGTACACCCGGTTGCTGGTCGCACATGCATACGTTCGGGGTCCGAACCCCTTCCGCGTGTACTCTTCTTGCTGGTGCGCACGGACGCCGAGGAAGCGTGCTCGACAACGAACTTGAAACGTTTCCGCCTGCGCGCCCTCCCCTTGGGTGAGTACTGGTTAGTACGCTGACATCAGGATTCTCTTCGCCGTCTTCCCCCTCTTCCTCGCTTTCACTACCGTTGCAAGATCTGGCCTCTCCTATTAATAGATAACTATCGTCATCACTATCTACTCGGGTCCCACCCGAGTCCTTCCGCCCTTTCCCGTCGCCCCCCCCCCCCCCCCCCCTTCACCCGCTCCTACCCCATCTCCACCTTCACTAGCAATGCTGCTGTCCTCTTCCAAGCCGCGTTCTTCGTTGTCACCATCTTTTGCTACCCCCCCCCCCCCCCCCCCCCTCTGCTCTTCGTCACTCTCGTCCTCATCCACCGCTGTCCTCCTTTTCCCACGATCTTGTGTGGTTAAGGCTCCCTTTTGTTCCAGTTCGTCAAACGCGGAGAGCGTTTTTGGAGTCTATCAATAATAATAGCTGCAAACGGCACTACGAGGCTTTTTTTTGGAAGCACCAGTGCTACGGTAGGGGGGCTACCCTCATTTTCACTGGTGTGTTTGAGCCACTCGCACGAGTAGCTCTGTACCCTACGGATGAAGATGGTTAAGGCACTTGGTTTAGCGCAGCTTAGATCACCTTTGCATTGCGGATTGATTTCGTCAATGTGAAAGATAAAGAAAACGTAAGATTGCATAGGAACAAAGGGGTTACTCGCGCGAGTGACCCCTAGCCATTGAAATAAAAGACCCAAAAGGGGACCCCCCTACCGTAGCCTGGGTCACTGCAAGATCTGCGTCCTTGGTCTGCTGTTATTGTGGGTTCATTCTCGTTTGCTCTTTTCCTTTCACCCCCCTGCTGACAGTAAGGATTTCCTTACGTAGTGGAAACATATTTGAAAACATCAAACGGCAAATAAAACGTGCCGTTAAAAAAAAAAAACGTCGATGAGTAAGTACACTGCTGCACAGAGTACCGGGTCAAAATAGAAAATTATGTTCGCTGAAAAGATAAAATTATGCTACTCGCGGACACCGAGCCCTGCAGCAGGGTGACCTAAGGGGTCGTGGCTGCGCCCCACGAGAGGTATGGGGTCTTTCGTGTGTTGTGGCGGAGGGACAGTCTCGAGGCGTTCTCTTCCTTTTATAAACCCCAGCTTGGCCTGATTGCCCTGTTTTTTATATAGTATTACGTACTACTGTATGATACGACCTACCAGGGTAGAATATATATCAGGCGCTATTTTTCTTTTTTACAATTGTGAACTACGTACACAGCGGGTAAAATATCAGGTCAACAGGTATGAACCTGGGTGGTAGGTTCTGACCAGCAGAAAAGGGTCATTCATGTTTATCCCGAACCGGGTCCTCTCGCTGGGAGTTGCCCCTGCCCCTGCATACGCGTGTGTAAACACTAGGCACCAACCATCGTTTTTTACCGGCGCGCTCGAAAACATCGTTCGCCCGTGCCGCGGGAGAGCAACGTGAGTCTCTTTCGGCTGCTGCATTTACTTCTGCTCCTTGTGTGTTGTTGGTCCAACCACTTTAAGATAAACACGAGAGGATTTATGTAATAGTATCTTACAGACACGTAGGCTCACGGCCAGGAAGGACATGCAAGATTATCGCCACAGCAGCGGTGCAGTAGCATATCATAGCGAGGGATGGTCTATGCACCCTACGCGCGAGCTGTTGATGACAGTTATTAGCGATGCCCGGGTAGTGCGGGGGTCGGGGCATCGCCGTAGAAAGTAAAACAAGCGGCAACTCTGCCACGCTGCAACACGTAAGCGCTAAAATAACAAAATGGCATAAAACCCGCAGAAAAGCAGCAATCACCATGCTCACTCCTCCCTTTCTTTGAGCGAATGGATCCACAGGCCCAACCGCCCCCTACCCCTGCGCGAGCGTACAACTGTGTAGTAAGATCTGACCCGCCAACTCGAGGACCCTTACCTTCAGACAAGCTCGTACTCGAACAACAGTATCCCTGATTCCTCTGCGGTCCAGGTTGTGGATCCGTTGTGACCTCTGCTGCTTCTGGAACAATAAACTAAACGCACGCCGTACCTCTCTTTTGTAGTTTGTAGCCTGAATATGTTATTTTCTGCTGGCTGTGGTTAGTTTCAGTTTCCCAGCCTCCAGCCTATGATCTACGGAACATTAACGTGGGGGGGAGGGGCGATTTCATCTCACTCGCCGCCCACAGTCCTGGCAAAAATTGCTCAAACAAGTAAAAAGTGCGCACAGCTTAACAGTCAGTGCACAGCATGCAGTCGTAGTGTGCAGGGCGCCTGATTGTGAACGTTTGAGTTGTTGAGACAGGCGCAAAGAACGCCACACGGTTGTCTCACACTGGAGCCGCGGCAGGCAACGACCAATCGAATCTTCGTTTAGAGTAGTATGGTCCGTGCTACACTGTGTATCGCAAGGAAGGGCGACGGTGCGACCGACCGAGCAACGGTGAGAGCGACGGCGGCGTCACAAGGCCGCGCACATGTATCAATCGAGCATTGACGAGGCCGATCGCCTGAGCGAGCGAACCCAGGCAGAAGCCGAATATTCCTGCCACAAAAAAGAAACGACGACCAATAGTCTATTATCATCACCACCATCATCATTATGATCATCATCATTCCGTTCATCTGTAGACTATACATATAGTCTATGGCATCCGAGGTCGACCCGGGGCAGCGCTCCCGGCACGCGTCGTTTTTTCTCCTCCTCATCACGCACGGCCACCGTGTCGTCGTATCACAGGTAACAGAACAAACACCCTGGGTTGATCAGTGGGGTCTTAATTATCATACCGGCCACAACTGCAACGGTTAGCCGCGGGGGGGGGGGGGGGGGGTCTGGGGGCCGACCATGTTCGTTTGTTCGTGTTTCTAGGCGTAACACAACACGCGTGATTGTTTAGCCAAACAGAAGGCTGTTCGATGAAGAACGACGGGGGGCGTAACTGTTGCATGTGGAATAAAACGAACGGCGAAATGTTGTACCTCTGGCACTATGTAGCAGTGTCGCATCGGACGCGCGATAACGGTGCCATAACGACGCAAGGTAACGGCCCGGTCGGGTCCGTGGGGCGGAAATTATGAAGCAATCACTCTTGCGACTCCACATATTCGAACTATGAGTAGTAATAACGACATATGCATACGAATCATACCTCGGATAGATCAGACCCCTAATTATTTCGGGATCTACCGGACCTTTGGGGGTAGACACTAAAGCCACAGCGGTGTGCTCGCTTTATTTTTTCGGTAAAATCCAAAGAAATGCTTTCTAGTCTAGGCACTCAGCTCCCCCACAAGCTGAGAGATGCGGTGTCGCTCACAAGTTACTACGTCAGTTGTGTGGGTGTGGGTGATATTAAGCAAGGTCGACAAAGCAGTGGACCGCCCATCGACTACAGTACTTACCATCAACATGACCAAAAAAAACCATCGGATTAACCCTGCCAGGTACCACAAAGTATCGGCCACGGCTGTAATAACTCCTTCCCCCATTGTGATATGGCCATCCCATCCCCAATCTCTGTTGTGGTTAATGGCTTAGCTACACCTCTGTCGTAAGCTCAACTTCCGCAGTCAGCGAAACAATGCGAACAAAAAAACACGATGATACGCTAATCAAAACCCTTTTGGAACTGCAAAAAGGTGTACCTGGTAGTTTTACACAATTTCCAAGTAGTTTGTCCCAAAAACCGTGGGTGCATTTCTCAGAGGGGTTAAGAAAATGCCGGCCGGAATTGGCCCGGAAACGAACGTCCGTGAATAGCGACACAGCTCGGCCCATCAGCCCTTGGAGTGCCGGGCACGACCGCCGTGTTCTTAATCCCCTCATGACGAAAGATGTTAGGAGACAGGTCTGTGAGAGACGGCCGTCTAGACGTGATATACAGTAGTAGTGGTCCCCTCTTAGTACCGGCATGTGCACTATAGAGGAAAATGCCGGCAGTAAAGCGGCAACCGGCAGCACGGCGCACACTGCCACTACCGGTTGTTTCCATCTGGTGCCAAGCGATTTCACAGGCACTATAGCGGGCAACCGGCACGACTCAACCGGCACTATGGAGGGACCCGTACCCTACCGTAGTTTTAGTGTGGTTCCTAGAGATGCGACTGATGGTGTCGAAAACTGCTTTGCTCATAACAGCACGCGTTGTGCCCCGCGTGCAGTACAGGACACCTATAAATAACAAATAGGGTAATAAGAAAGCCAGGCTGCAATTTACAGGAGACTAAAAGTTTCAGGAGTCTTTATACTGAAGTTAGTGTAGAAGCACTCTGTCTCGAAGGACTAATAATGAAATAATGAGAAATCAAGCCTGAGCCAAAATTCCTGTTTCTTATCAGGTGTTTCGTACTGTATACCAGGCATCATAGAAGCGGGGTAGGGGCGTGGCCGCGGGCGTGGCCGCGCCCACCCAACAGAGAAAGAACGGGGGGGGGGGACACCGTAACATTCCACCATACAGTTATATACGAAGGGCAACTATATCCCTGGTAAGACAGTACACGCTGCGGAACAACACCCAGCCGCAAACGCGGTTAAGAACAGCCCGTCGATTAGAGTACACAGATGAGGCATTACAGTCTGTCGAGCAACAACGGCACATAAGCGTGAGTCAGAAAAACCCGTCAATCGAGAGAAAGCCACGGAGAATACCGCACCGCTGCAGTATCGTACGCGCTAGGCTTTCTGCGAAAAATAAAGAGCAAAAAAGGAAAAAATGTAATGTCTACAAAAGTGGCGGTGGGTGTCAAGTGCTCGTCCCACTCACTAACAGCTATTACGTCGGCCACTCATATATCCTACCCTGGCCGTGGCTACTATTAATACTACTATTGTGCACTGCACACAGCTGTGCACTGCACACTACTGCGTTCATCTATACGAAAGGTTGGTGGACGTTTCTTACTCTACACGATGTGTTGTTTATACGTGACAACAGACCCAGGGAACCTATGCGGGAAACTATATACGTACCAATATTAGTGTGAGGCTACCCCCCCCCCCCCCTCCCCCCCCCCCCCCTCCCCTCCTTCCCACTCATTGGTGTCTTTGCAAACTCAACAAGTTTTTCTACTGCACACCGGCGCACAACGGTTGTCTGATATCACACACCTAAGACACAAAGCAACAGAACAGATCTTGCTGCAGCTCTAATGGTTCGCCAGTTCTAGCAATGCCTTAGTCGACCGAGCAAATAGTATCGACCCAAGTCTCATTGCACATAATTTGCATGCATCCACTTGAACCAACGCCTGGCCCTCTTGCCATTTACCTAGATGGTAACTTCTGAATCAACACCTGACCCCTTGTCCTCTTCCAATTTAATACTTCGAAGTAGATGGCAACTATTGAACGAACACCTGACTTCCCAGACGGAAACATGGTACGGCAGTAGTAAATCAACTCTCATCCATAACCAATCAACAATCAAACCCCTCCTTGTCACTAGGAGGCGTGAAGGATAAAAGACGAGACACACCCACCCGTCTGTTTTTCCCTTTCTAAAAATCTGCCAAGAAATGACATCAACGGGCCCTGCCCTCCTACTCGAGCGCAACTATTTCCATCGCCTCGACATGGACGGGTTATACGCCCTCCAACTCGAGAGCACCTATTTCCATTTTATCGGGCTTCGATCATGAAAAGGCATTGGCGGGCTATACATCCACCAACTCGAGAGAAACTATTTAAATTGCCTCGGGCGTCCATCACACGCCCTCGAACGATACTATTTTCACTGCCTCGGGGTTCGATCACAGGCCTACGGTGTTCGTCAGGGACATGCCCACCCGAACGCCCGCTGTGTTAGGTATCGCAGATCATACACACCCCATGACAGCTGGTCCAACGCAGCTGGTCCATACCAGTGCATAGACAGACGTAGACCGAAGGCAAAACACACACCAAACTAACACATGTGACCCTAAAAAATCGCAAGATGCCGAAACTCACGAACACCATTGCGGCTGCCCTACGCTGTACCCAAGAAATCACTGTCCTGCATTCAACCCTAATCTTGACGTATTTCCGCGAAAACTGGGGGCTAATCGACCTCGCCGGCAAAAAAAAACTCTTGCCGCCCTGCACAGCATATTATATCGCAGGACCACCATCGCCCGTTCTACACTACCTACCCTGACAGATTTTCGCAACGTCACGGATAAAGGTGGATGTTCCGCACAAGGAATGACCTTCGACCCAGCGCGAGGGGGCTCGCAATCATACCTTCGTGCGTTCTACACTATCTTCACAAGTTCCAGCAACGTCGCAGCTACAATCGGCTGTTCCGCACCAAGGGGGGGGGACCTCCAGCCCGGGGGGGGGGGCGCAACCGCACCTATTTTAGATATCAGTTTATTACCCGCCGGATCTTTCCGATACCTTTTGCGCGTCCCTCGCGGAAGAGGAACGTGCTGCCGAGCACCATGTACTCGCTGTAGTACTGCACGCGCGGGGATGGAGCGGTTCGGGCAAGCAGGCAACCGAGGGTACGGCATTGGAAGAGTGGGGAGCGTGTTATCGGGTTGTCGTCGCACTCATATCGTGGGCGTCAAAACTCAGGGAGGACGCGCGAACCGATGGACCATACAAGGACAAACGACAAAAAAACTCACTCGGGACATGCACGAGCCCAAACTCAAAACGCCACCCATAATATCAATAACGGTACGTGTAGAGCACAGCTTTTTTTACTCATTCATAAACGCAAAAGAAATATCCCACGCAATTCCAAAACGTTTGACCTCAAACACGTGGGTGCTGTCTTATAACCCTTTACTGCAAAATGTATCCTACACTAATTCCCAATTCCATGTAGTCTTCTCCGAAAAAACGCGAGTACACTTCTATTAAGGGTGAAAAGACGCCGAACGCTACTCACCATGAACCTGAACCGGACCGTCGCGGTTTGTCCTGTCCGCAAGGCCTCCACACCGGACTCCGTCCCGGACATCGACAGTATCGCCGCCGCTTGGCGGACCACCCCGCAGTGAATCACCGGCTGGTACCCTGGCGCGACGGTAGTGGAGTGGTGCAGGATCACCACGTCCGCCTCGAACTCGCGGGTGGCACGGGGGTCATCCTGCCCGTCGATCGCCACCATTCCCTATGCGGGACGAGTCCGTAAGGTGAGGGGGGAGGGGGGGGGTACTCCTTTTTGTGCATGGTTGTAGTGTTAATCCTTCACCCTCGCACCCCTATCATGCCGGGACGGAGCACGTCCGGTTTTCATCGACTAGGCAGCCGGGGTAAGGGAGGGGGTTTGGATACACGTCATTCGCCTCGCCCTTTCGTACGAAAAATTGTCACAGCCGTTCGGCGAGAACGAGGCAGACAAACCACCCGACGTCGCGCGTACACCTTTTGTACACGTCCCCGCATTAGCTGTTCATCACACACATCCCGCTCTAGCCACTGCTGCGCATACCTGAAGAAAACCGTGCCGATCATTCCATTCGGACCTCGTCGCTGGCGGCGCCGGTTCCCTTTCACTCTCCCCTCCCCCCGATCCGACCCCCACCTCTACCCCCACTCCCACCAACCCCACACGTACCCCCAACCCCACCCCCTCCACCACCCACCAACCCCCCCAACTCCGCTCCCACCTCGACCAACAACCCCACCCTCACCCTCAACCCCACCCCCACCGCCCACCAGCCCCCATCCCCCACACCCCCCCCCACCTCACCACACACACCCACCACCAACCCTCGACCCCAACCCCCCAACCCACCCGCATGCCGTACCTTACGGAAGGTGGCCCTGCGCAAAGCAACGCGGCGGTTCAGCGACCTCACGGCGAATGTCGCGCTCTGCCCCTCGTTGACCTCCTTCACGCTTTGTCGCTTGCACTCGATACTGCGGACCTGACAAACAAAAAACACAGACGGTGGGTATATAAAAAAAAGGCATCGAGACGAGCAGCACAACGCAAAACACGCACTCAGAACAAAACTTCTACGGACCAACGGGGGTTACACTCCAGTCCGTGCCAGTGTGTGCGGGTGCAAAAATAACTATAAAGAATACCTGGTACATGTATCATGAAAGCGGCAATTGGATTGGGCACGTGATTACAGCACACAAAAGGGTGGGTCAAACGGTATCGCACCACTACACGCCGCCACGTCCGCTGTAAAAACACACACAACGCTACGTTTGTCGCAGCACCCACTGTGTAGACACCTGTGATACATCCTACGGGATACATCCTGCGGCAGAGGTGCGCCCCTTGTTTTTGACAACTCTTTCCTCGCTTGAGGAGCGAGCTCTAGACGTCACACCAAAACCGATTTGGAGAAAACTAAAAGCTCTCCCCGATGGAGCAATCCCATGGGACCTAGGTATACAGCGAACGACACATACTACAAAAAAAAAATGATTGAACATTTCTGACGATTTTTGGGTTAAGGAGGGCCAAGAAGACACGTCATTCAAAAAACGTATCAGCCGAAAAAAACAATATATATATACCTTAGCACCTCTAGCGTAGCACGCGTGTTGGGGAGCATCGCCTCAAGGGAAAGGTAGCACGCCGCACTTATAAAGCGACCGACCACAACAGGAGAACAAGTGGGGGGGGGCAGAAGCGCAGCAGCAGCTGGCGACCTGACCGGGGACCTCTTACTGACTTGACTGAAAAAAATCCCGTGGCCTAGGTATAAAAACGAAAAAAAAAAAAAATGAAAAATGAAAAACACAAACAAGACCCCAGCATAGCTATATTGGGGAGTTAGTTCCTCAGCTCGGGAGGCCCGTCAGAGTCATACCGCGCGGTAGGGGCTGCACGCTTTGGGCCAAACCTTTTTTTTTTTTTTGTCCTTGTGACCTTGCTACCGGCTGAGCTCCTTCAACGAGGAACTATCGGTTAGTAATAAAAAATAAAAAAAATGACGAGCTTGTACTACGGTTGTTTTTCGGACTAGTGTACAGAAATGTGGGCCGGGTTGCGCGAACGACTGCCTTCCAACTCATGTTACGGGTGAGACTTTTAGCTCCTCATGTTGGGAGCTCGAAAACTTCCGCCGCGCCCCTAGCGCGGCATGACTAACCAAGAAACGGCTTTCCCCCAAAGCTTCTACGTACCTCTACCGTATAACAGCACGCGTCCAAAACACGAAATGCCGCACTGCTTGCGCGGGAATTCCTCAGTTGAAGAGCCGCGGCAGTCGCAAAAATGTCGGCCAAAACATGATCTGCCCCTATATCGTGTACAGCACGCGTCGGCAACTGGCAAAACAAAACGAAACGAAAACTAAACAGGAATGCTGAGCCAAGCTTTGCGCGGTAGCGCGACGCCGAGCTAGCTCACCGTGACTTGAATGAAGTCGCCCGCGCGATCCGGGCCAATGAGGAGCGTCTGGTTTGTCGTCACCGACCCCCGAAGCATAGTGCCCCCGACCACAATCCCCACTCCCCTGACCTCGTAAACGCCATCGATGGGGAAGTGGACCGCCGGCAGACTTGACTCCGGGATCTGGCAGTGAACGGGTAAACGATGGATAGGGACAGACGTTTGAAGTCTCCATAACGATTTTCTGAGAGCAAGGGCTCGGTATGTATGGTGTGCTACACACAAACATCGCACTTACCACACGTGCCGTCACAGTATACCTCGTACTTCCTCCCAGTCTACCAAGTACAGTACAGTGCGTACTGGGTGAAAAAAAGTTTGAAGCACTCACAGGCATGGCGCACCATTTGTACATCTCATCAAACCTTACGAAACTACTTGGATTCCGTCTGGGACAATGTTTGGGAGTGGTGCAAATGGTCTGAAAGACAAAAAAGCATGTTATCGGTGAGACTAAAAAACAACGTAGGGGAAAAGCACGAAAATCGTTTTTTACCTGCATGGTGGCGTCGTCGTCCCTGGCCTTGTTGCGCCGTAACCGCGCCACGAAGGCGCGCAACAGAGGCAGACCCAAGCCGCTCACGTTCGACACCGCGAAGACCGGAGTGATGCGGTCGGAAGCGATGCTCTCAGCGGCCGCGTCCACCTGTCGCACCATGAACAGCAGCAGCAAACGAACCAGCGATAATGCGAGGAACGAAGAGCAGTAACAACTGTCTAAATAAAACGGTTTCGATGCCGGCTTGAAAAATGTAAAATAGGCAGTGGCGCGAGAGTAAAACGAATACCAGGTATTTATTTTCCACACTCGAGGGAAACGATACATCCGATACATCCAATACGGCTGGTACAAAGTAGCACGGGGACAGAGAGAGAGCGAGGAGGGGAGGTCGGTCGGGCAGGCGGGCGGGCATCAGATGGTTTCACGTCATCTTGGCTGCACGTCGGCGTATCGGCAACGGACAAGCGGAGGCGGAGGGGAGGTTGAGAGAGAAATGATGTTTCCACCGGCTGAAGCGATAGAGGCCACACATGTAGCTTTTCTGAGGCTCAAATCACTTGAAAAAAGAGATATCAACCTCGCCCAAACACTGCCTTTGAGCAAAAAACAAAAAAAGTGCAAACCGACAAACGCTCCCATGGCCTCAATATGCAACAACCATTACTACATCGACTATTGTGTTCCTGTTCATCTTAACCCATTTCCAACTCCTACAAATATCCTAGTCTAACTCCAAGTGTTTTGTCCCCATGTCGGGACTGCGGTGCTAAAAGGGTTAAATCCTGCGGCGGGTGGGGAAAAGTAAAGCTTAAGCTCGCCACATTTCCAGGCAGTTTTCATACATGTCGCGTGTCAAATGCATTTCAATTGTATTCGCAACCCAGCGCTAGCTGGCGTATCCTTCAGTCCCCGTTCATTATCAAAATACATCGTAAAACACAAAACGGTAGCCCAACGATAAGACAATATCTCCTCGGTTGAGGGGGCCTCGTTAGTAAGAAAACTATACAAAAAACGCTGTTACGGCAGAACAATGAGAGTAGAAACACCGAACAACCCCGTCGCACTCCATGGAGCGCACCGTCACGTGTTTTTACACGACACCACTTGACAGCCTGCCGAAAACAAATACAACCACCGGAAAGTCCTACGCTCTTTCGTTGCCAAAAGCACTTCACTACAGCACGGTGGTAAGCAACTCCGCCGGCGACTACTTGCCTGGCTGACGTCCTTGATGGGGTAGGGCATTTTCTGGTTTTGTCGCAGGTATTTGGCCAGGGCCTGCCGGGTCTGCTTCAGGACCGTCGGCGGGCAGATGTCAATCTTGGTCACTACCACAGCGATAGGGATCTGCTCATACATCGAAAAGTGGGGGGCGATGGATCAGCAGTGGCACAAAGAACGGCCGGCGAGCAAGGCGTCATTCCAGGCACCGGAGAACATTCACGTGCACATGAGACTTCCAGGATCACAAACGCAGTGGTATGCATCAGCAACGAAAGGGTGGCGAGAAACAAGGAAAAAAAAATACCTGCAGCGCACAGGCAATGCTGATGTGCTCCTTGGTCATCCGCTGCACGCCCATGTTAGCCCCTACTACGAGCAAGCAGAAGTCGGGCATCAAGCCTATTCGCACAAGGCATGGCGTTTGACAGGAAGAACGCACCCGCGGATCGGATTGGGGAGTCGGCAAGGTCAGGTATCAGCGCAGGAAGCCTTCAGCAGTCGCATGGTCGCCAACGCGTGTGAAAACACGCGCGCGTCTTCAACGTTGGAGGACTCCGAACCACTAGTAAGTAGCGGCGGGAGGTGACGCCACTGTTTTATCCAATACCATTTGAAAACAAGAACTAGCTCGACGACACTTTTGTAATACCAGAACCAAGGCCTATAAACGATGTCAACATCCCCTAGCCCCAGTCCTACACGGGAGGCCGTATCGAGACAACTTCAGACTGCTCACAACAACATAAACTCCAACCACGTTTCGACTACGACATAGAAGTTATTGTGGTGCGTTCCCGTCGTGGCTCCGTTCGGCGTCCCGTCGCGACCAGAGCGCTCATGAAAAACTGCTACCGGTGCTGGCCTGCATGAACAGGCTCGCGTGCCGTCCAAGCCAAGTGCCAAGAAAGTGTACGATCCGGTCCAGCTGCACGAGAATTTTTCGCTCAGATGGAGTTTTCGCAATCGTTTGGCAGCTGTGTTCCTGAGCCCGCAACGCATTTGTAGACATACGATTCTTTGGAAGTCCGAGTTGTTTTCGTCCAGAAAGTCCAAGCCGAACTAACCCCATCACGTAAAAGGGGATACATCAATGCCAAAGTCGATGCGTGAGGCTAGGTACAACAGTAGGACCGGTTAACACCCTTACGACTGCACCCACGTTTCACTACTTGAAAACAGTGTGGAATGTTGTTTAAAATTCTAAAACTACCCTTGTCTTGATTCTTGCAAAGTACGACCTCTACTTCTTTCCTCTACTTCTTTCGTCGGCCGCCACAGCACAAAAAAAACTCTCTAAAGGACAAAGCATGGTAAAGCGACATCAAGTCGGTGCGCACTAGGAATTCTAAAAAAAGGTCAAGACAACTCGTAAGGTTTTACCGGTGAGACCGAAGACGGTGGTTTTCAGGTACTTCTCGTGTCCGCAGAGGTCGATCAGAGTCACGCTGCGGTCGCTGCGATTGACAACCTCCGCCCAACGTTGAAGGTGTGACCTAGCCGTCGGCACCACCTGCAAGTCGTTGCGCGGCGCGAACACACAGCAAAGAGGGATTCTATTACGGAGGACAAAAGTAATCAGCATCCGACACACACAAATGCCTACATAAATAACCTAAACTCTAAACTCGTCTGGGTTGGTCCGTGTTACTTGCTGGGGAACTTGCCGGGTGGCCATTTTTTTTTTTTTTGGTTTTTCAATTGTTTTCCCCCCCTCCTTTCTACTTACGACACCCCCGGGATTTCACGCCAACCAAATCCCGAAGGGCAAGCTTGTATCTCTCCCGATGTCTACCAACCATACTTGCTTCTGATTACCCACCAGGTACGTTCCCCCCAAACAACGTAAGGTTGCACCACGTCAACGTGCGTTAAAGAGGCCGCGCGCGGGCGCCCCATAGTTAGCTGTGTGTCTTTTTATCGCGTCCCTATTTTGCACAAAATATTAAAAACATCTCCCTCATACGTATAGATTATCCTCTCTTCTCGAGCGGTGTAGAGGCCCCTGCGTAGGCGAAAGCGTGTTACACCACACGGAAGAGGCACTCACCGCCACGCACAGCTGGACGGTGTACCAGGCAAGGTCGGTATTGGGGGTCTCAGGTCCGGATGGGATCAGCTCGGTATGGGATCAGGGTGCCACGCGGGAGTAGGGTACAACAACGTCGGTGTTTGTGCTGGTGTGTGTGCTGACCAATGAAACATTCCGAATCATCGGCATTCAACCAACGAATGGGAATTGGCAAGCTCTACTGGTTTTGCTACACCTGGTACGGTGACATATTAACGTCAAGAACGACCGATCATACCTGTTGGCCGTCCTTGGAGTAACCCATGATTTCCATTGTTACCGCGGAAGTTCGCCCATTCTCCTGCTCGTGGCGGTGACGAAGGACCAGGCTGCGGGCGGCGCCGCGGCCGTCGTCCAGCCCAGAGCTCGATAGTACCCCGATCAGAGTCGATTTCCCGCTGAAAGCCGGCAACAGCCACGGGTACGAAGTTAACTTTACACGAGGGATAATATATAGAAGCGAGTCGGTCTAGTGGCTCAGGAATCGGGAACGAAACAATAGTACGTAGTCAGTATTTTTCTATTTTAGTACTGTACACTCCTTCGGAGATATGGTATGACGGTAAACTCTTAGCCTACTGTCGTAGCCCGTATAATAGCTTTGGAGCTTTCCGCATAGGCCTTCCGGTCAAAAAACATTATGTACACGGACAAACACGGAAAAATCCAACCGAATCGAAAGGTAGCCTTTCAAAAACGTCCTTCGGCGTCATGGCCACGATTTGACCTCAACAACCAGCATCATTGAAGACACGTATCACAGCACTGCAGCGTACTCACCCCCCTGCTAATCTCCGCTCTATGCATCATATCATAATATACGTCGCATGACGCGACGAGATTAAAGTGTAAATGTCTCAACGAGGTTGCTTGGTAGGGTCTAAACTAATATATATATATACTCTGGGGTACCCGGTACCAACCCTTGGTTATCTTGGACATACCCGGATACATCTACAAGTGTGCACACCTTACTAAACACACCCTCGAACTGTTTCGTACATCAGACAGATCAGATCGCTGTTCGTGACCCGGTGCCTTTCAGGTCAAGCAGATCCGTCGTCAGATCAGATCCCCGTCCATGATTTGTTGCCTTTCAAGGCAAACAGATCTCTGGTCTAAACGACCCGCATGGTCTATCGATCGAGTTGCCGGGTGAGAGCATGATGAATAATCTATGTGTATGTGTTTCCTGGCTTGGATCTGTACTACACAGATCCTACACAACATATCACAATGACAGATACAGGAACTCGATTATCTAGAACGTGATCTGTCCGATGTGTGAAGTGTTCCTCGCGTGTGGATAGCGGAGCAATTGGCTATGGCGGCAAAAAAGGTCTCGTGCCGTCATATATGGCCCATCGAAGATGTGGAGCATCTATTACATTGTACAAACCTGTCGACGTTGCCGATCATCGCAATGCGGATGTCCACACTGCTCGCCTCTTGGGGCTTGAGGACGTCCCCGCCATCCTTCTCTCGTCCTTCCACCGTCGCCGACGTACCCTCTGCGCCGACATCGGGTGGTCCAGCACCTTTGCCGCTAGTGTTCGCGTGGCTTTTGCCCCCTCCTTGGGCTGGCCCTCGTAATCGCTCGTCGTCGGCCGCTGTCTTACCGTTGTCTGTTGCCACCGCCGTTTTATCATCCTGCTGAAGGATAACGAGGTCGAGAAACACCGGCCATGAAAAATTGAGGACGTAAACTGACCACAAACAATGCAGTTTGAGGCGGGACGCGGGCGTGTCTCAAGCTCGACCTGTGTCTGCAGCAACATCTCCTTTCATGCTCGGTAGCGCTGAGGACGCGCCAAAATAGGGCAAGGTAATCGGAAATATGTTTCCATAGCACTACCAGGTACGCTCTTATCATTGTTCAATGCTATAAGAGCTGAAAATATATACGAAGTATATAAACATAAGGCCCTTCTTATGGCTTTACCTTGGAGCTAGGGTGTTTTTACGCACCTGGCTGGACAGCGATCTAGGGCATCGTAAGCACCAAGACAACGGTATACGCATGGACTCGTCGTCGCCATCTGCCATGGCTCTTGTTCGAACAAACGAAATACCATGGCGGGGACGTTCGATCATGGCGTCCTGTGTCGTGTTGGCGAACTACGACGTATGTGGAAACTGAACCAAAACGAACAGATTTTCGTTGAAACCCCTGCTATTTTAAAACGCAATAACCGAGCTGCTTCTTCCGCTTCTGCTAGCTGCTACTGGCTGCAGCTGGCTTTGCTACCTTCCGATGCCTGCTGCTGTTGCTGCCTGCTGTTGGGTGTCGATGCCCTAGCACACATCGTCGAATCTCATACCAGCTATAAAAGCATACACCAGCAAAGGCCCATAGGAACCATTTTTGTTTGTTTCTCTCGATCTGCAGTTCTGCTGCTGCATCGCGCATGGCCCTCCAGGCTCTGTACTTGTGGCGTACACGATACAGCAGTAGCCGCGCTGTGAGCCCCCCCCTTTGTGACAGCCACTGACGGCGCCTCTATATGTGATGTGTGCGCTTCTAATTGTGTTAGTGGAGTGTTGTGCTGCCATATTATAGGCATACACATCCATTAAAATGAGCGATGTATTTTCGAAAGCAGCCGCTCAGCCTCCCAGCTACTAAGTCAGTATCGTATGCAGCGGCAGTACCGCAGCAGCAGTACAACGGCAGCCGTGCTCAGAGCTCTTGCCTTTGTGCCAGCAGTCACGGTGTATGTGTGTGGTTAACGCACAGCAGGAGGAGACCGGACCACGACAACATTTTCACGTCAAATTCGACAATCAAACACACATCGTCGGATCTCATATCTGGTACAAGGTTCCCCTTCGGGGTGGGGTTGACATAGCCCGAGGGGAACATAGGCTTCTAATGATATGTATGGGCTACTGTTTTTGCTGCTCATGTGTGCTTCGTATAGCTGGTATGAGGTCCGACGATGTGCGTTTGAATGTTGCATTGGACGTGAAAATGTTGTCTTGGCTCGATCTCCTGCTGTGCACCAACCACACACATAACACTGTGACTACTGGCACAAAGGGAAGAGCTTGAAACATGGCTGGTGCTGTACAGCTGCTGTGCTGCTGCTGTGTGCTGATTTCGTGACAGCACAAATACCTGGTACATCCACATACACACAGAAGCACCGTTTGTGGCTATCGCAAAGGAGAGAGCTCACAGCACGGCTGTTGTACCGTGACTGCCTTAAGTACCGAGCCTGGAGGGCGTATGTGTGATGCAGTAGCACAGCAGCAGCAGAGCCAGAAGATACATAAATTTATATGGGTTTCTATGTGTCCTGCGAGGCTTGGCGAAACGAGGCAGGCGTCAGTGTGGGCCTTGCTCTGTGGGTCTTGCCCGGTGCGACTACCTCCCAGATGCGACGCGGAGAGCACCACAACAACCCAAGAAATACTGTAGTAGTTAGGTGCCAATCTCCCAGATAGACGGGCGGAGGGAGGCAGCTGTGTCAGGCTGCGTATGATACATGTTCAGTGTGAGGTGTACAACAGTACAACACAGGGCTACGTGCAACAGCTACGTATGACGTTCGAGGGATGTGCTGCTGCTGTTGCTGCCGTTGCTGCTGACTGTATGTGGCTCGGCCGTGGCGGACAGCAGAGAGCGTACAAATTATAGGACTGCTGATGTTGCACAGAGGGCGGGACAGCGTAACGAATACTAGAATGTGAGAACGGAACGGGCTGTTTTTTTAAAGGGCAAAAAAAAATGTGGGGTTTTCCACGCATCTGATCTTCTCGGCGAGGCGGAACACAACCCCTTGACAAAAAGAGCCAGCTCAAGCGACGTTAAACGCCCACATCACCGCCACCGGGCTCAGCCGGGATCCAGACATGCATCGTAATGTACCAACGCCCCCCTCGCTTGCCGCGCAGCCAAAAGAGCAAGAAAAAACTCTCGGCAGCCGGAGAAGACCATGCCAAAAAAAAAAAAAGTGTCTTACACAGACATACGAGCATACTGCTGTACAGCAAGAGCAAAAGCAGTACGAAGCTCATATTATACCAGGTAAATGTCATTGGAACGCCTGTGTTCACCCTTTTCAACTTGCGACGCCCCCCGGGATATCAAGTCAACCCCATCCCGAAGGGAACCTTGTACGTCGTATGGCATGTACTGCATGATAACCCGTTGATCTCATATTTCCAAAATTAAAAATACGGCCCCTCCGCCATCAGGGCGGAGGGGATGGCCCTATTCCCTAGTATACCTACACCTACACCACCCAACATACCAAATATCAGTTGCAACATACGAAAGAACGCTCACAGGCGGTGGGGGCAGGATGATCGCAACGAGTTCCTCGGGCTATTGTATAAGCGCCAACAAGAGGCACGCAGGCCTTGCACAGCCACGCCTTGTAGCCCACGTATGTATGGTGTGGGAATACGATAAAATGTTAAAAAGTGTAGTGTTATGCCACTGCTGACTACTGCTGACTGCTGTGTGTTTTGCGCTGTACCAAGTAAGCTATACAACAAGCTATATGGAAGGTAGTTATGCTGCTGCAGATTACCACGATTTACTGAAAAATGGTCACAGTCAGTTTGGCATTTTACTAACACTGCTGGAACCTGAACCCGTACGAGTCGTAGTGCATACCAGTAAAACACAAAAAGCCCTGCTGGTATATGAGCCATATTACTAGCTTAACGTCCACCTGTACGTACAGCAGTACCACCGTAAAGCCGAAAAGTGAGAAAAACAAATCTCACACCGTTTCGTACGTACTGTAATCATTAATACCAGGAGGTACACAGGTGTCGCTGTACACGGCAGTACTGGTGGTGCAGGGTGCGAGTATGTAGGAGGGGGGAAGGGGGGGTGTGGGGGTGTCCTGCCCAGGAGAGTGAAGTTTGGGTTTGGACAACATCGTCGTGACGTTTGTCGGCCTTCCAATGGCCGTGAGAGGCTAGCGTAAGGCCGCCCGAAGTTCTTCGACTTGAAACGTTCTCCCCCCAGTGCTATTGATGCACTTGACACCCTTTATGCGCCCAATGCCGTATTCAGTCAGTTCCTAGGGTTTGCTAGCATGGTGTCATTTCCTTCCCTTTCTTTGCTTCCTCTTCTATTTCTTCTTCTTTTCTTTTCCTTTTTTTTTCTTTTCGTTCCAGGGCATTAATTAGTGGTTGGGCGCCTGTTGCACGCCGCAGGCGCGCAAGCCCCCTGCAGGGCCGCCTTAGAAGCGAAAAAAAATGCGATATGTGCCCAAATATACACCTGAAAACCAAGTAACGAACTGCGTTTAAACGCCTCCCGAACCTCTAGAAGGCGTGTGTCAGGATGCCTTGGATGTCTTAAAGCAGAAACGAGCTGATTGCTCTCGTACCCTACCGAAGTCTGGAGCATCGCTGCACCCAGGTCAATCGATTAAAAAAAAACGCAATTATTATTATTCTAACTATTATATTCGTCATTCGACATTCTACATAGTCGGTGATCGGTGATGTTCCCAATGCCCAGTCTCTGTCGTTTCCATGTTACCGCTCGAGTAGCACATCAGCAGCAGCAGCAAACATGAGGATAGGCCAGTGTATGACCGAAGACGCCACTCCAGAAAGGTATGACAAAAACAGAACCAACCCCCCCTCCCTAGACTTTTCTTTGTGCTGCACGCAATATCTGCCTGGCCGGTGAAACCCGACATGCTCCCAACATTGTAGAAGATGCCTGCACCAAACATTACGTACGGCGAATACCGAAAAAGCCTTTGAACTTATTTTCGGCTACTGCAGCGAATAGAAAAAGATGCCTGAAAAGAATAAAAGCCTACGGCGAATAGCAAAAGGTGTCTATAGTGCCTAGTGCCTACTATTTGTGTTCGACTATGGCGAAAAGGAAAATGGGCCTGAAACGTGTTCAACTACGGCCGATTGGACGAACGGTGCTTCAAAAAAAAAAAGCCTACGGCGACCCAGACCAAACACTGCCAAAAACATTGTTTCGCCAGCGGCAACCCCAAAAAGAAATACCCCTGCGGCGAAAAAGTGGAGTAACAAAGTTTTTCGCCATGCTGCGCGCCCGAAATCGCGTGTTACGCTGCGCGCAACCAGCCTCGCGGCAGTGTTGCGCAAAACGTTTTTTTTACCCAAATATCGCGCGCGCGCAACAGCGCAACAGCTAATTAATGCCCTGGTATGTTGCGTAGTGATAGGCACTACGTGTAGTAAATACGTGGTCGTAGTCTTATCCCGTTTTTCTGGCGTAGACCGGACGCGAAATTTTTCTTGTCGGTTCCTCTTCGTTGGATGTGTAGCTGGCCTTACCTCGCTACATTCCCCTGCTGGCGAGTCTACGTAACTTATGACGTACGTATTTTTTTTCTTGGTTCGTTTTCTAGTTTTATCGTTCTTTCTTTTCTTCCTTCCCTATTCTTAATTCCTTTTTGCTCTCCTCGGATTTGTACGTTGATTGGGTGGCATGGGTGGCATGGGTGGCATGGGTGGCATGCGGTGTAGTCGGTTTTTAGATGCGAGGCTTCATATGTATATACCGGTATGGGCGTGGCACGTACGTGAGCTGATTCCCGGTTTAATTTGTTTATATTTTTTGGCGGATACATGAATTGCTTCAGCTTTGATATATGCGTATACCACTTTTAGTTTGCTGGTGTTTTCCCTGGGGTATTCTTCCACTCCAGAGTGACTGGAGCCTATCCTGAGACCACGGACTTGATTATGCGAGTGAATGTAAGAACAACAACAACTTGTACTGCTGTGCATCAGGGCATTAACTGCCTGTTGCGCTGTTGCGCGCGCGCAACATTTGGGTAAAAAAACTGTTTTGCGCTAAAAGCCACAGCGAGGCTGGTTGCGCGCAGCGCAACTCGCGATTTTGGGCGCGCAACTTTTTTCGCCGCAGGCGAAAAAAATTATTGCGCCAATTTGCGGCGAAAAAAAAATTGGGGATATTTTTTTCGTCGCAGGCGAAAGAAGCTTTTGGGGTCTTGTTTTCGGCGCAGGCGTTTTTTTTTTCGGGGGTGCTTTTTTCTAAATCACCGTACGTACGCGAATTTTATTTATGTAAGCATCTTTTGTCCAATCGGCCGTAGTCGAACATTTTTTAGGCCCATTTTCCTTTTCGCCATAGTCGAGAACAAATAGCAGGCACTAGGTAGGCACTATAGACACATTTTGATATTCGCCGTAGGCTTTTATTCTTTTTTTTTGGCACCGTTTTCTATTCGGCGTAGTAGACGAAACAAGTTAGAAGGCATTTTTCGGTATTTGCGGTACGTAATGTTTGGTACGTAATGTTTGGTGCAGGTATCTCCTATAATGCCGGGAGCACGTCGGGTTTCGCCTGCCAGGCAGATATTGCGTGCAGCATAAAGAAAGATCTAGGGAGGGGGGGTGGGTTCTGTTTTTGTCATACCTTTCTGGTGTGGCGTCTTCGGGCATACACTGGCCTATTCTCAGGTTTGCTGCTGCTGCTGCTGAATCATGATGAGCTACTCGAGAGGTAACATGGAAACGACAGAGACTGGGCATTGGGAACGTCACCAATCACCGCCTATGTATGGCGAACGGCGAAAGGCGAATATAATATCAATTTTATGAAAATAAAATTACACTCCAGCTGTGAGATCTAAGGTTTTGTCGATACTCATCCTTACAAGCTGTGTGTGATACTCCGATCGCGCATATTACTGGGTGTGTGTCCTCATTAAGGATATAGGTCGGCGACTCCCTTGGAAATACAGTGTAGCTTGTACCAGGGTCAACAGGGTGATGTTAGTCAATCTGTGCGCGGAAACTATAAAATCCGTTTTTGAGGGGGACAAAATATGACAGCTGTGGAAGGAAATGCATCAGTGTATCAAGTGTATCCTGTAAGTCGTATAACCGGTGAGGGGAGGGCGGAGTTTTTAAGGGCGTGGGGGGCTGGGTTTGAACAAGAGGGAGCGGGGGGGGGGGGGAGGGGGAAATGGGCGGGGCAACTTAATCTGTGCGCGGCAACTATAAATCCTTCAAGGGAACAAATCTGACGGTTGTGGAAGGAATGCGCCAGCTTATCATGTATACCCTGTAAGTCGTACAACCAGTGAGGATAAGGCGGAGTGTTCGAAGGGGTGGGGGGGGGGGGGGGGGGAGGGATTTCCAACAGCTTTATGTCGCATAGATGTAGGGGTTTGCTATACGCGTGGTGCTAGGTCTAGGCGATGGTGCGCTGCGGGTGGTGGGGAGGGAGGGGGCGTTGGGGGGGGGGGTGATTCGGGCTACAGCGTGGATGGCTAGAAAGATAATGAGGTGATATCAACTGCGTGGTAGTGTTTATTACTCTGGCAGATTTCGATTTTAGGTGGGACGTTTGAACAAGAGGGAGCGGGGGGAAAAGAGAAGGGGAGTTGGGAGGGGGGGGAAGCAAATGAATTGGAGCTTCGGCATGGATGGCTAGAGAGACAATGAGGTGATATCAGCTGTCTGGTAGTGTTTATTACTGGCAGATTTTTAAAGTTTTTAAGGGCGACAAACCTGACGGTTGTAGAAGGAATGCATCAGTTTACCTGGTATATGACCTGCCTGGTATTGTTTATTATTCTAGCAGATTTGATGTTATTAATAGTGTGGTATACAACAAAAACTTTAGGTGTGGCACACGACGTGTTATAGCCTCGTGTGTGTTATTGTACATAGATCGCAATTCTAAACATTTCAATCGATAGGTGCAACCTGTACAAGTAGTTATCATTATTTTGCCGTGCCAATGTGGGGCTCTGACGTCGCTAATTATGAGATACATATTGCCAAATACAACAAGCGAGGTGATGTGGTCATGCAATGTCACCACCATGGAGCACGATGGGGAGAAGTGCAAATAGTCAGTGTTTTGAAGAAACGCTTGATGCACCCGCGCTTAACTACGTTACTTCGTTAGGCATTCTTCGTTTGGCAGGGGTTGGGAGGCGATCATGCAGACGGTAGGTACGAAAAATGTATTTTTATCGATTGACCTGGGTGCAGCGATGCTCCTGACTTCGGTAGTGTAAGTGCGATCAGCTCGTTTTTGCTTCAAGACATCCCAAGGCATCCTGATACACGCCTTCTAGAGGTTCGGGAGGCGTTTAAACGCAGTTCGTTACTTGGTTTTCAGGCGTATATTCGCGCATGTATCGCAATTTTTTTCGCTTTTTCGCCTCCGGGGGCCCTCTGGGGGGCTTGCGCGCCGGGCGTGTTGAGCTGCTCGCAACAGACGCCGAACCACCTGCTGTGCATGATAGTGCGCGTATATTATAAAAATTAAATACACTTCAGCTGTGAGATCGAATACTTTGTCGAAACTCCTATTTGCAAGCTGTGTGTGATGCGCGTATATATCGTGCCATTTCGTTGTACGAGTAACCAACGAGTACTGAGTACCGAGTACCGAATACGACGAGACGAGTCGTAGCGCGTCGCAATGTCCCTTGTTACTACAAGCAGTGCAAACAATACTATTGCTGCGAGCATGACAGCGACAGCGACGCTGCGTGTTTTTTTTATAACTAATTTTCAAGGACGTCAGCCGTGAGTTCGACGAATTTCAGATCAATACTCATCTTTGCAAGCTGCGTTGTTGGTAGTCGTAATATACTACTCCAGTATATGGGTGATTTTTTTTTGGGAGGTGTCCTATTTTTTGTCCACTATAATGAATGGTAAGTGTTGGTATTTATACTTTAGGTGGGGAATTTTGAGCTAGGTGAAACATCGCATCTATTTTATAAATTTAATAAATACTGTAGTTTCCACTATACTGCTCTATCGTATGCATGGTAGGCGGTTTATTTTGTTTTTTCTTCCCCCGGGAAGAGTACGAATACAGATTATTACTCATTAGTTATCTATATGTTGCTCTTAACCCCTTTCGAGCCCCCGAACCCCTTCCTATACTAAATCCAAGTAATTTTGTCCCCAAAAACGGGTTTCCAGTTGTAAAGGGGTTAATACAGCATTCGAGAATTAAAGTCAGCTACTCCCACCCCAAAAATAATAAAAACTCTGTGGGACACGAACCCACGGTTCCCAATTGATACGCTGTCACCATTTAAATAGACTACATGTACAATGTACCAGGTACGTATATATTTTCAGGACGTCAGGTGTGAGTTCGACGAATTTCAAGTCAGTACTTGTACTCATATTTTGAATCTGCTTGTTGTTGGTACTTGTACTATGCTTCGCATGTGGGTGAAAAAATTGTTTTTGTTTGGCTGTCGGCGATGGCGACCTCTAGATCAGGGCGCGCGCCTACTACAAGTACTACTCATGTACACCAGGTATCAGGTACTCGTTACTCGTGCACTGCCTGCTGCCTGCATGTCGATAGATACACGTGTGTACCAGTATGTTACGTCATAGATACCAGACGAGTACTACTACTGTTGTACTGGTACAGCACAACATGTCTCGAGCGGAGAGAAAATTCGAAAGAAGCTTCGTTCCCACGAAGGAACACTGCGAAAGGAGTTCAGTTCAGCTCTGAGTTCTGATTCGTACAGACGGCCGTGACCGCAACTTTCAGTACTGCAGCTGCTGCATATGTGTCCACTTCGTTCCGCTGATATATTAGCTACCGGTATGGAACAGGATTCGCATTTCGAATCGTACATCCCCAAGCGCATGCATTGCAGTTACCTCGCCCTGGGGGCCCGTGGCCTGTAACCGGTCATCGTCCTTCTCGGTGTGGTCGCCTAATGAAGACAGATTGGAGAAAGTCGCCATGATGCTGGTTGTTCTCGGTGTTGTTGAATGTGGCTTGTTGCTTGCTTTCACTTGTGGTGTTACTTGAGGAGATGCAGTCGCTGTTCACAAGACTCCTGCCTTTGAAGCTCTGAGTGGTGGTGGAGAGGAGAGTGGCGCCTCGCGCCAGACGAACGCGGTCTTCAGCGTGTCGCCTTATGTCTGTGCACGATTGTTTCCGACGTTGTGGTCGGCGTCGTGGCTATTGATCGAACCTTGAGGAACGGGAGCCGTGGTCCTGATGGATCACCGCTCAAGCCCCATTCATATTCAATGCATATTAAAAGAAAACGCTTTTAGAACCAAATGGAACTCCCTGGGCCCGTGGTTTTGAACAAAAGTGCCGTTCTCTGCTGCTTGCTGCAAAGCAGGCACTCCAATCTCTAGCCTGTTGCTGCTCTACTACGCAAAGAGAGTGGTAATCCTAGAATTAAGATAGGAGCACGACAGGCTTTGGTTCGCAACCTTATTTTTGCACGGCAGCAGGAGCAGCCGGGAAGCCGCTGCTGACGAGAACCTTATGGCTTCCGCTGGGAGCTTTGTGCACGGTGACGATGGCAGGATAAAGCAGAGCAAAGACGAGCAGGACATGGCAGATTTTCTGTCTTCGATAGATGAAATTACCTCGTCGACTTCCGGCTCGGCTGCTGCCGCCAGGGCCGACGGAAGCAACGTAAGCTTCCGTGGAGGGAGCTCTCCTGGTGGGGATCTGTTGTTCGGGCCGACGGTTTCGTCTGAGCAAGGTGCAGCTGGCTCTAAGAGCACGTTGCTGATGGGGCCTGATGGGGGGCACGATAGTCCGATTCCGGCTGACTGGCTAAATGAGCTGGAAGGGCTTCAACTGGGGAGTGAAGCTGGTTCCTCCGCACCAGCAGGGGAGCCTGCAGCAGCAGTAGATAATGGGCAGCAGCAACGGCAGAGGCAGCAACAACAACCGCAGCGGCAGCGGCAGCATGCAGCGTACGGTGAGACGGAGATTCTCGGCACAGAACCGGAGATTCTTGACGACGGAGGTTTTGACTTCAACAACAGTAGCAGCAATGCTAGTGGAAAGTTACCAGGCGGGCATGCAGCGTGGGGCAGCGGCAACAACAGCAATAGTAGTGCCAGTGGTTCACGAGCGTTAGGCGAGCACTCCGGCGTTGCCGTCGACGGACGTCGTATGAGCGCGGCCGAGAAAGCAGAGACGGCGGCAGCGAACGAACAGCTGGACTGGCCGGGAACGCTTGACATGCTGGGCATGGCGGAGGCAGAAAAAGAAGCCGGCCCCGCATCCGAAAGTGCCTCCACAGTGGGAGTTCCGGTGTCGGAATTGCCGAGCATGCCTCCACCAGCGGCGAGACAGGAAACCTTTCCCGACTTCGTTGAGATTCGCGATGCGCGTCACGTATCGCAGTTCCCGAAGCCTGACAACGCTCTTGCGGCGAGGGCGTCAACGATTTTGGGTGGCAGCGGTGGTGTTGAGGTTGGGGCGGGGGGGGGGGGGGGAAGGAGAGGGTGGGCAGGGTGAGAAAAGGCAGAAGCAAGTGTTGCCTCCACCTCTCCGGACCGTCGAGGTTTACCTTCGACCTGACGTGACGTGGGAGGCGGTGTCTGACGTGTACCTGGCGGTGATGCTGTCGAGAGGGCTAGTGGTGCGAGAAAAGACCGAAAAGATGGTGAGGGATGGGTGCCTGCGCCTCCTTTTACGTATATCTATGTATGGCCTAAAACGTCACGCTTTTAGACCGCCCCTTTGAGTCACAATTAACATTTTGTATACCGGTACGCTACTTGCCGTTCGTGTTGCATTTCCGGTCGGTCCACCACCTCAACCGATTTTATGTTTACCGGGCACCATGTTGGCGTTTTGTGCTGTCGAGTTAAGTGCTCGCGGCTTTCGTTGAGGGAGAATGCTCACCTACCGAGCACAATGAATGTGTCGGCAAGACGGATTGAGTTATGAATAGCTCTTCTCGACCTTTCACCTCAAAGGTCCGACGTCTATCGCCTGCCCGAGTTTAACCTCTTTGAGACTTCAGAGGGAAAAATTGGCGACGAATATTGACGATTACGGCATCGGCCACTGCTGGTCGGCAATGATGAAATTGGTGTCCAAACGACAACATTGCTAAGACCCGTACAGGATGGGTGCAGCATGATCCTACTACTGTAGTTCTGCTGCGATCTCATTTACTGGTAGACGCTTGGAAATATCGCAATCGTCGTTTTTCGGTCGCTTACCACAACCAAGTCCCCAAAGGTTTAAAACCCGTTGAGAACTGCACCTTCGTTTTTCGCGACAAATTACTTGGAACTAGTGTGGGATCATTTTGGCAGTGTTTGAGGGGTAAAGTAAAGCTCGGGCCGGGCCCATCACATTTTCAAAACTCTCGGTCCGGCCCAGCCCGGCCCGGCCCATCACATTTTATAATTATCGACCCGGCCCTGCCCGGCCCGGCCCATGGAATTTTTCAGATCGGCCAAACCCCGCCCGGCCCTGCCATCGGTCCATGACAAGCGCTGATATTTACAGGCCTGCTGGCTTGTGATACGATTGTTGTGCAGTTTTTATGTGATCGGCCGGAGGTCCATTTTCTCGCACGGCCGTTACGGTTCGTTGCTACAGGGATTTTCGTGTATTTCGTACATATCTCTTGCACCTAGAGAATAGCTGCCTGCAGTATCAGATGCTGACGTCTCGCACACTTTCAGGTTTGGTTTTTGTTTATTTATGACACGACAACTCAGCCGAGAGATCGGGGATTTCGTCGAAGCTCGTACTTTCAGGCTGCGCGTGATGCTCGCAGTAGGCATACTTGCACACTATATCATACTTCGAAGTACGTACAGTATGCCAGGTGTGCAGCAGTACGGCACGATTGGGGAGGATAATACTCCGTTTACGGTACAGAAAGCACGGCCAACTTTCTTGAACTTGACTTTTGCATTTGGCCACGCACCAAGCACCTGCCTGCCTCCTTCAACGTTGATTTACGGTCAGTTCTCGTTGCAGCGGTAGAGTAGAGGCCGTGGTAAACTGCTGTTGTTATAGTGTATTCCCCTCTACGGCGATGACACGCAGCGTATCTTCACTGACACGCGTGAGTTGCGTCTGGCAGGACAAATGAGCCCGAAAACGACCGGGGCATTTATGCTGACAGAAATTTGTGCTGCCACCTCTCAATCTCAACTGCTCGCATTTGTTGCGCGTTTCGTCTCGAAGGACGGAGATGAGCCTACAAACGTCCACACCATCTCAGCATCTAAATTGTGACGCCGTCCAAGCGAGCAGTTTGTGCTGACGCCCCTCTATCTCAACTTCTCGCTTGTTTTCTGTTTGCAGGTCACAGCGGAGAAAGTTGGGGAGGGGTCGGGCGACTGGGCTACCGTAAAGCTGACCGTGGGCGTGACCCGAGACAAGCTGAGGACGCTGGTCATGCAGTTCTTTGCTGACACGAGGGTGGGTACCTTTCGTTGCCGTACGCATCCCATCGGTGTTGCCCCTCGGCTTTTGTGTTGCAGCTGTGGAAGCGGATCTTGTGAGCAATTGATAGCGTTGCCAATAGACGTTCTACAGCATCGTTTTCGAAATTCAGGTCGTTTTTCCTCGATGCATTCCTCTACGTACCTCCTCCGAATATATATCATGATTAGGGCCCCGCCCTTAACTCACGGAAAAGACTCCCTTGCTTAATTCAGGGAGTTACCCATACTGGTAGGCGTTTTTTAGATTTTGGAATTGCAGATCGAGGTCCCCATGATGCACTCCTCTACCTCCGATTTTTTTTGTCGTGAACAGGCCCCCATCCTTAGCCTGGCGTGAGCGGTGGCAAACACGCCGGTGTTGTTAGTTTTACGCGTCACTGAGCACTTGTGTATTTATAGAATTCAGGAAGTTCCCCATTATGGCAGGCGTTATCAACAGACGTTCTACATTTTCGTATTACAGGTCCTGTTACCCACGATGCACTCCTCTTATCGCCTCCTACTGCAATTTATGTGAGCAGGCCCCCATCCTTGGCCTAGCAGGCACTCCTCTGTCTCCCTCTGATACATATCGTGAGCGTGCCCCATCGTTAACTCAGGGAGTTACACATTCTGGTAGGCATTTTTCAGCAGACGTTCTGTAATTTTGTATAACATGGTACTAGGTATCTTGTTCCCCACGATGCACTCCTCTTATCTCCTGGTGTGTATCGTGAGCAGGCCCCCATCCTTAGCTTGGCGGGAACGATGGCCCGTTTCTCGGGTCGCGC
Organism: Undaria pinnatifida; assembly: GCA_012845835.1. Taxonomy (NCBI): domain Eukaryota; class Phaeophyceae; order Laminariales; family Alariaceae; genus Undaria; species Undaria pinnatifida. Next base: position 15,760,849 of record JABAKD010000010.1, read on the forward strand.
GGGCGACGGGCTCTATGTGGCTATTCGAGACGCACTTGTGGAGAGACGTTTGCCGCTGAGCTTCCTGGCCAGCGACGCGGAAGAAGTGTCGTTGGATCCTCACTACGTACGGTGCGTAATTTTATCGGAAAGTATACCCCCTTTGCGGTAAATCGTGACCCGCAGGAGGCGTTTTATTGCGACTGTACAACCGCGCTACTATGCTTTTACACAGCAAGCATTGAACAAATAAGGCAAGCAATACTGCGAAATTGACATAGGTTCCACCGAAGGGGCCCAAATTGTATGGTTCGAATCTTCTTCAAATTCGCAGGGCTACTCGAAAACCTCTGTCAATAGTGCGCTTATGCGAGAAAAAAACAAATGAAATTATTTGTTTTGCGACAGTATTTGCGAGGCTATTGGGTTGACGCCTAACCTCCTTTGCGACTCATCGTGAGGCGAGTTAGGCGTTTATTGCGCCCGTACGTACAGCCGCGCCACTCTGGTGTGAGCACCGTTTCTGTTGCCCTGTTGGATCCCGGGTATCGCGACCAAATCCACGATAGGTGCGACATTATCCACCGTCTCCGCGATCTCGCGGCAGTTTGAGTAGCACCATGCCGTGCGTCTTGTTGCGTTGTTATCGTTCGGACTTGAACTATACCATCCCACAACCAAGCAGCCCACGCTTGCCCCGAATTGCTACCATTTTTTTCCCTACGGGGTCCCACAAGAGTTACAAAAAGTACGGAAACAAATTTCGTATACGCCCCGTTGAGACTTGAGATGCGAAAACAAATGACGGAAACATGTTGAGCATTGTACCCCGTTTGTTGCCTGCCTTTCCCCTGGGGGTTCGTTGCTTTTTTGGCGGCGTGTTTTTCGCCGCAGCGACCTCGTGGGCATGTACGCGCACGAGAACGTGGTAAACCTTACCCGCTACGCTCTTCCCCTGGAAGAGTTCGTGAGGCGAGAGGAGGAGCAGTCGGCGCGGCTCGAGGCTACCTTGCTCCCGCAATACCGTGCAAACGGTGAGTGATTGCCGCGTGTTCACTCATCCGGCCCTTTGCAGTCAGAGGCGTTTGGCATGGACAGTCTCCCCTCCACAATATGCTGAGATGGCCCTGTTTATGTAACCTCAATGCTGCAGTGTTTCTTCCCCGTCAGGCCAGCCGTGCTCTCGCCGCCTCCTCGACCAGGTTGAGTTGTTACGAATACGTCAGGTGTGAGATCGACGGATTGAGTGCTCACGACCTAACCTTGCAAGCTGCGTGTTACATCGGGTGCGCGCGGTCCTTTTTCATGGTGGTTGTTGTGATTCTTTTACTGTTCATTATAATATCAACCAGTCGAGTGGTCGAACTCGCAGCTGACGTATTTGAAATGTGTTTTATACTGTAAAGTTATTATTTGTTTTTACTGCGTGATGTTTTGATTACCAGGTCTGGTTCCTCCAAGACCGACTAGATCGAAGCTGCTGTCCTCGTACCCCCTCACCACGCGGCGGCCATTGGTGTCCTCTTGCGGTGTGGAGGAGGCGAGAGAGGTCATGGAGCGAGCAAGAGAACACGTTGGTCTCGTTGGAGGAAGCTTTTCGAACCGATTTGGCGACGGAGAGGAAGAAGTCGTCGGTGGCGGAAGCGGAGGGGCTGATGGCAGTGGAGGCGGGAGCGAGGGTGGGGGTAGGGGCAGGGGTGATGGGTTGGTTGCTGAGGGCATTCGATCGTTGATTCGGGCTACGTGGGAGGATGTTAAGGCATGGTGTGATGAGGAGGCGGAGGCCAGAGTTCGACGAAAAGACTCGCAGGTAAATGTAGTGGAGGGCAGGAGTGGGGTCGTGGACAGACGCAGCGGAGCAGGGGGGGGGGGCGGTGTACCCGTTTGTCCCTTGCCTTAGTCGTTTGAGCTTTGGTCACGCTTCCCTTTCGAGGGGGGTGTGCTCTTTCGATTGTGTCGCCATTTTCATGTGCATGGGCGTGCGAATAGAGCAGAGTGCAACAAGCGGGCGGCATGACTTACTTGCTGCTGTTGATAGGCTTGGAGGGCTTCGTTATGTTTTTTCGCCATTCGGTATCGCCAATGGTTCTACAGTAGCAGCGTGCAATGGCACGTTTGCTGGGGTGGGGTGGGGTCAACGGGTTAGGCGTTGCGCATATTGTTTGTCGTGCCTCGGTAACTGCTCTGGCCGTTGTTATCACCGCCTGCAATTAACAACGGCATCATGGGTTCTAAGAAGTTTTTTCGTGGGAATGTTTTCGGTGGAAGTTGGCTCCCTCCCAGCAGGACTTTCCCACATTCAGGCCCAGAGTGTGTACGCATATTAGCGGCGAGCAGACAGCTCAGAGGCGCTCTGTTCAGCCGCCCTCTTTGTGCCTCGCAGCGGACACCCAGTTGCTAATACCGCAGCAGGAAACGACAGTCTCATCGTGTCTCCGGATCCGGGTATTCGCTGAAAGGGTGACTGTGTGCCCTGAGTACGAGCGAGTGCGAGTTTGTAATGTACACCGCTCTTACAGTAGAAATAGGGACCCCGTTTGACATCGCCGAAGCCGGAAAATACGCCGGCAGCCGCCCACCGTAAACAGCACATACAACTTAACGACAGTTCCAAAATGTCCTGCTGCGCGAGTTCCTAGAGACATGTACAGTACAGCATTTTTTGTCTTGGAACCATGCAACTGACTCCAGTCGCTTACGGTAAAACTATAAACTCAGCGCCCTCCGCCACGTGCCCTTGCATTTTTTGTTTTTTGCATCGGTCCGAGGTCGTCTCAAGACTCGGCGCCCCCCACCACATGCCCTTGGGTATTTTGTCAAGGTCCGAGAGCGAGGCAATTTTCAGCACCCTCCACGTAATGCCCTTGCATGTTTTGTGTACATATCTGATAGTTATCCGAGATTGTCTCGAAACTTCCAGCCCCCTCCACCTTATGCCCTGGCTTATTTTACCCTTGCGTGTTTTCATTTTCCAGGTCCGAGATCGTCTCCTCGCGGTTGAGCGCCACCGAGCAGCCCTTATAGAAGTCCTTCGGGACGGCGCGAGTGGTTCGGCCACCGGTGCCAAGCCGACACCGGTGGGCCGCGAGTTTGCGGCGCGATTCCGACCGGTGGCGGACGAGGCTGTGCTCTGCCAGTGCAAGGCGATGCACGCGAAGCGTGTGGGGCAGCTCTACCTAACGTGCAAGTGAGGTTGGAAGCAGTTTTCGAGAGAGGTTCAGCAGCCCCGATTTTTTCGTTTCTGGCTCCTTTCTTGAGGAATTGTGTACATCGCCCAATCACTATGTTTGAGAAACCTGGAGAAACCTTAAGAGTGCAACCCGTTGAACAATGGCATGGCCTATTAATAGGTATACAATACAGACGAAAAATAATGCGAAACAAGAACGACATATCCGACGATATTGATTTGTTTTCTTTAGTGTAGCTGATGTGTTGCTGTTGTAGGAGTACCTTCAATCAAAAACGTTTTGAGCGGAAAAGAGGTAATGTATCCCTATTACAGCACGCCTCCTTATGAATATTGTGTTACTCCGAAGAAATACCTGACGTTAAGTATGTACAGCTGAAGTAGCTTCCAAGCGGTTTTGAGTAGTTCATAAGTGCAATTGATGCATTTGAAGAGTCCCGTCAGTCCAAAACGTTCTGGCTAAAAAAAAAAGTGATACCGCCCCCCTGTCGTAAAACGCCTCCATAATACCAACATTTTGCTATCATAAGTGATCTATTTGAAAAGCCCCACCATTCAGAAATGTTAGAATTGGCCAAAAAAATGTACTGTACTCCTATCGTAGCACTAGTTTGTTCTGATGTAATTAAGGAGTCCCGTTGGTCAGAATTGTATTGGCCCAAAAATAGCTACTGTGTCTCTGTCGTAGCAATAGTTTGTGCCTAGTACAATCGGGGAGTCCCGTCAGTCAGAATTGCTTCGACCCAAAAGAGGTACTGCCCCATATCGTAGCATTAATTTGTTTTTTGTCTAATTGTGAAGCCCCGTCAGTCAGAAATGTTTTGGCCAGAAAGAGGTGCAGTTCCCCATATCGTAGCACGCGTCATTGGTAGGGCTGTGCGTCGCGGGCTAGTTATCACCGTAAGGATACAAGTCATCGCACATATCGAAAGTTTCGGCATGACAGAGTCATCGCACAGGGATCCGGGAAAAAAAGCCAGAACGACATGATTCAATTCGATTTTCGCACAGGTATCGGAGTTATCGCGCGGGTATCAGAGGTATCATCGCACAACGGTACCTACAAAAAAAACAGAACGGAATTGATTTAGAAAAAAGATCGCACCCCTATGTGACGATTCGCATCCTTACGGTAGTTGGCTAGGGATTACAGGAGGTTGTGTGCGATGATTTTGGTGAAATTCTGTTACTGGGGAACGTAATAATGAGGTCCAAATATGGTTAGGAAAAACCGGGGAATATGGCCAAGACTACGGTAAGGGGGGTACCCTTTTTTTCACTCCCTTTTACACTCCCTTTTTCACTCCCTTTTTCACTCCCTTTTTCACTCCTTGTTTCACTCCCTTTTTCACTCCCTTTTTCACTCCTTTTTCACTCCTTTTTTCACTCCTTTTTTCACTCCCTTTTTCACTCACGGGTTTGAGCCACCTCACACGAGTGACTCTGTACCCCACTCACAAAATTAGTTTAGGTGATCTTCTGTTTGGCGCAGCGTGGGCAACCATTCCATTGAGGATTCAAATCGCAAAATTAGAACAGCACGAAAGCATATCAAAGACCGAAAAGTGACAGGGGGGTCACTCGCGCGAGTGACGCCGATCCACTCGAAAAAAGAAAAAAAAATGCAATGACCCTCATCCCGTAGCCTTGGTCATATTATATATGTAGGTTTTGTGTGTGTGTCGTGGGTCCTTCTACTCTGGTCTCCGCGATAGTGTTATGCTGTGACTTGGCTAGCTATACTAGGAAGTACATCGCAAATTGTATACGAATGCGTGCGGTAATTTGAGGACTTGTGCGTTCTTGTGCATCTGACTGACGCGTTTGTGTCTCAACTTGTGGTGTTTACTGACAAAGGCTTGCTCAAGTTTGTTGGTTATTCATTCCTTCACCCAACTGATGCCTTTCCGTGAAGCAAGATGGACTCACAGGGTTGAAGACTTAGGCCAGGGACGGGGGAAGGGGAGAGCAGGGTTTGACGATACAGTACTTGTAGGGGACCCCCAGTGGGGCGGTGGTGTGTGTCAGAGCAATATGACCGCCATATAGAGGGAAACTGCCTTATTCATTGCAGGTGATGATTGCAATTCCTGCCATATGTCGGGATACCGCCTTACTCAGACCGCCTTGTTGGGGAAACCCTCCACTGTACGTGGTGGGGAAGGTGCGACGTTAATTCGTGATGAGGGTAGTGCGGGCGAACCGCGTCCCTGTGCACTCGTTCCGGTTTTTTTCCGTTTCGCGGGACTCTGCGGAATGGCTCAATTTCTCTCGTGAATGCCTCCGTACATTTCAGGACCTTTTACGGGTCCGGTCAGTTCTCGCAGGTCGGGCCGGGCCAGGGTGGCCCGACCCATAGGGTTGGGAATCCGACCCGACCCGACCCGACCCGACCCGACCCGACCCGACCCGACCCGACCCGTGAGATTCCGAACACCTCCTGAGCCAACCGGGCTCGACCCGCAGGGTTTTGAAATCTTCCTGACCCGGGCCGGGTCGGGTCCGGTCATGTCTCGTGAAAAGCCCTGGTGTTCTTTAACCCAAGGCGGGTGTTACGAGGGCAGTAGCGCTTTTTGGCCAAAACATTCCTGGCTGGCGGGGCCCCCCATCTGAGGAACCACCCAATATCGTTGGACTACCCAATATCGTTGGACTGCCCAATATCGTTGGACGACCCAATATCGTTGGACTACCCAATATCGTTGGACTACCCAATATCGTTGGACTACCCGATATCGTTGGACTACCCAATATAAATTAATAGTGCGAACCTTTCGCGGGTGTTTTTTCCCATATTTTTTCGTTGTGTACGAGACTATGGGATTGTCTGGTTTGTGAGTGTAACTGTGAGTGTAACTGTGAGTGTAACTGTGAGTGTAAGTGTTGACCTCCTCAAGTGTGGAAGCTCATTGAGTGTAGGTGCGCTCGTATCGTAGCGTGCGCCCCCCCCCCCTCCCCCCCCCCCAAGCGGTTATATGCCCTCATACGACTAAGGCTTTGCATGAATTCAGTACACCTGCCGCTACCGTCGCCGCCGCTACCCCTACCGCCGCTGACGCCATACCACCACCACCACCACCATCCTGCGCTTTGTGTTCTGTCCTGCCTCGGCCTGCCCCATGTGTCTATGCATGCCATGCCGTGCCCCAGCCACCTCTGCTTTCACTCGAGCGTTCTCGGGTTCACTTTTCAGAGAGTGTTGCCGCTTCTTACGGTGGCCTCCATCTCTCACGCCCCGGCCGCGCTGGGGATGGACGTGGTGACCTTGGTGGACCTGGGGGAAGAATCGCACCTGTTCGGCATAACCGCGGTGGAGGCAGGGTTTCCCCGCCGCTTTCACGACCTGCTGCAACAGTGCCTCGTCCTTTGCAAGGTACGATCCTTTTTTTTTCTCTTGTTTTGTTGGTTTAGTGTTCGTATGAATTTTTTTATTTATTTAATTTTATTTTGTTCTTGAGTTGGCGTTTTCACGTTGTGTAGCATTGTTTCCCCCCATGGTTTGGTGTTTCTCGCGTAAAGTTTTATCTTTCTTTGCGGCTTTTTTGGTAAACCGGGGGGGGTGAAGTCGCCCCTGATCGGCGTTCCGGCGTTGGGGGTCGGCTTTCTTGGCCACTTTGAGGGCCTGCTGCGGCAGCGCCTCGTCCGCTGCAAGGTGTTCACTTTTCTGTTTTGTCATGTTTGGTGTTTCACATGAGCGTTTTTTTTCGTGGTTTGTTGTGTTTTTTTCCCCTTTTTTTTCTTGAACTTTCTTCGCACTTTTTTTCGGTTGACCGGGGGGGGGGGGGGGGGGGGGGGGTCGCACCTGCTTCGCATTACGATGAAGGCTGGCTTTCGGCTGCCGTTTTTACGGCCTGTTGCAGTAGTGCCTCGTCCTTTCAAGGTATTGAGCGTTTTGTCCTCTTGCTGTGGTGTGCGCACTGTTTTCGTGGTTTGATGGTTGCCCGTTTTTTTCTTTCTTGGTCTATTTTTGCAGCTTTTTTAGTTGACCAGGGGGGAGGAGGGAGATTGCCACTTGCTAGGCATAACGGCTGTGGAGGCCGGCTTTCCTTGCCGATTTCACAACGTTCTGCAGCAGTGCGTCGTTCTCTGTACATCAGTTTTTGCGTGCATTTTCTGTTTGGTTTGGTCTTTCGCGTAAGCATGTTGTTTTTCGTGGTTTGGTGTTTTGGCGTTACGTTTTCTTCGTCCTTCGTTCGCGCCTTTTTTTGGTTTTCAGCGTGTGCTACACGAAGTATGCAATAGGGGCATACTACCTTTCTTGCCCGAAGCGTTCCTGGCTGACGAGGCCACTCAGCTGAGGGAGTGCCTAAATCGTTGGAATGCAATGATATTCGTGTTGTTTCCTAGTTTAATCGTAGTAACCGGTCTATCGTGTTGCTCATAGGGTTCATCTTTGGGCATTTCTCGAAGTCATGGTGTGGGTGAAGGTATACAGCTCTTCCGAGTGAGGAGCCTTGAAAAACATTATGGTGCGCCTTGCTGTGGCAGGCGTCTATGGTGCCGCTCTATTGGTGCCGCTTTATTATACCAAAATAATTGCTAGCATAATGGAAATCAGATTATGAGCCTAGCTTTTGTGGACACGTTGTCGCCTTCCGTCGCCCCTGTGGCGCGCAGGCGGACGCATCTAAACGGGCCAAACGGGAAGGGGCCGCCGCTGAAGCCAAGCCGGACGAAGAACAGATCCTAGCCAAAGTTCAACGATTAGCGAAGGCCAAGCAACAGCGAGAAGCTAGGGAGGCCGCCTCCGCTGCCCGCGCTGCGGCTGCTGCCACCGCAGTCGCAGCCGCTGCCGAAGAAGAGGCCTCCGCTACCGCTACCGCCGCCACTAACGCCGCCACCGCGATCCCCCCAGCACCTGCGACGGCCGACCACCCTCCGGCTGACACAACCGCGAAAGCTCAAGGACCTACTCGGGAGGGCGCAGGAAAAGAGCCTGACATGGCCTCGCCCCGGGAAGATTTGTCTGGGGGTGGCGAGGGGGGCGCAACGGCGACGACGGTGGAAGCGGGCAAAACGAAGGAAGACCCGGCGGAAGGGAAGAGGGCTAGGGCGCAGGGCGGGGGGGCAGGGAGAGGGGGGGGGGGGCAGCAGGGCGGCCTCAATGATGGCCATGGGGATCCAGGCGTTTTTGGAGGAGTCTCAGAAGAATTGAAGCGCGTGTGACGGGTTTCACGCTCCGATATGGAGCCCTTCCTTGACCCGGGGGTGGGACGTACTCAGTTGTTGCCTGCCTTGGTCATTTGACCAACTGCGCACGCCTTTGGAACGGAGCACGGGGGGGGGGGGGGGGGGGGGGGGGGGGGGGGGGGGGGGGGGGGGGAGGGGGTAATCATCGCAGGGGCAGAAAAGCTAGAGGCTTATGCAATGGTTTTGTCATGAAGCGGGTACGTCGGCACGCGCATGGGACCTACTTGTGTTGGAACTTTTACTAGTGTCGGATGTCGTATCGAAAGTTTCGATACATGGGTATATCGAACTTTCGAAATATCGTGTCAAACGATTTGTATCGATGTCGTATTGAACGAGTTATACAGAAAGTATCGACTTTCGATATATGGTATCGAACGCGTTTTTAGCTCACCATCCCCTGGCATCCCCGTATGTTTTCGCTGATATCTTACTGGACGTTTTTGCTCGACGTACCGCTATCGATTGGGATCGATTTTTTATTTATAGTTTTATCGATAACGTATCGAACTCGATTGCCCTTCGATCTATATATAATGATCGTGCTCGTAGATTGGATAATCGATATCCATCATTGTGGTACTCGTAGTAGTGATTAGCACGCGTTCGAGTTGATGTGGTACATTGTTCGGAAAAAGCCATGCGCTCAGCAGTCTACGGTGTTTATCAGCAGGGCTATGAATACCAGTGTGGTTGCATATTCGGTTCCGTTTCTGGCGCGTGCTACGGTGGAGGTATTAAGGTATACCGTTTTTTGGCAGAAACGTTTTCATGAATGATGGGGCTCCTTAACCCTCTTAGAGCCTCCAAATGCCTCCCTATACTGAATTCAAGTAAAAGTGTCCCCAAAAAGGGTTTCCAGCTCTAAAGGCGTTAACCCTCATTAACCCAAACTCGTCGGAATTTCATTGTGTGGGATATTTTCCGTTGTGTACTTAGGCCATGGGGATTGTTCATCGGGTAACACTGCTGTTTTGTCCCCAAATCGATGTTTTGGGAGAGGTAATGGGGCTCAAGTGAACAACCCCAGAAGGAAAACATGCTGTGCCTCTACCGTCGCAGGCGTGTTCTGCAGGGGCAAGGCCACGTCTTGGACCCCCCCCCGCCCGTGGTCGCAAGGCAGAGTTTTCCGCGTTCCCCTCATGGTTTGTGATGGTGTTGAGTTTTACCGCATCTGGTCGAATTGGTTCATGCGCCTCGCGGGAATCTGTGTACCATTTTTCTCACTGCCATAGCCCGTAGACAGGAATCGTTGGCGTCTCTTTTACGACTCCCGTTGTTGTTGACAGGCTCTCGGCAATGTTTAACATGCCAATGGTTTTTCGCTTTAGGTCCTACTCTCACGGAACTCCCGTTCGTTTTAGAGTGTCGTTTGGCTCTCGGCGGCGCAACCTTGAAGGTTCTGTTAGCTCCGCTCCTTGTTCGCTTACTCTTCGTTGTAGCTGCGCTTAAGTTAAATGAGCAACGCCAGTCTTCAAGCGAAGGAGTGAATTGCGGGGCGGACATCTTGAGGTCATGATTCACAACTAAACAGCTCCATTGCTGCTGCTGTGCTCAGGACTGCGTTCTGGAAGGAACGAGCAGCTCCGGGCAGTTTCTTATAGGGGATTGTTGGGCCTTTTTCGTTAGTATTACCAGGGCTTTTCGCGGGTCGTGACCCGACCCAGGGGTCGCGTTAGGAGGTGCTCAAATCTCGGCGGTCGAGTCGGGCTGAATCAGGGGGTATTCGAGAGGTCCCTCACGGGTTGTGCATTGGGTCGGGTAAAGGATTTTTTTTTTTTCCAATCTCCCGGTCGGGTGGAGTCGCACCCTGACCCGTCCCGGCCCGCGAGAAATGACCCGTCCCGTGAAAAGTACTGATTATTACGAGCGATTTGCGAATTTCTAATATACACCACGCCAATCAATAGGGACCTCATCCGCACTGCGAGTGTTGCTGAAGACGCCTGCTACGGTGAAGGTGCGCCATTTTTTTTGTTCAAGGCTCCTCGAGTCGTTCTACACGGTACCCCCCCCCAACTTTTCTTTAACGAAATCGCCGGTTTTGAAACCAGCTCCCGGCCGGTATCTCCCGAAATACGGTGCCCCTTGCCGCCACGACGTCATATTTCGATAAACCTTTGCAAACGAGACGAAACAAGAAGATTTTGTTTCATAGTCATCATTCTCCGCTCGTGCCAAGAAGGCATGAAACGTTGGTTAAAAGGAAAACGCTGGTAAGCTGTTTTTTTTGGGGGGGCTAGATCGTAGAACCAGTCCCTCACTCGTGAAGCGCTCTTATCACCTCACCCAGAAACCTCCTTTGGAGAAAAAACAAGTGTGCTACGACATGGCCCGCTGATCATTCCCATGGCCTGGGTGCACAACGAAAAAAGTATACAGCAAAAAAACGAGAGCGAATTTTTTCCGACGATATTTGGGTTCAGAAGATCCCGTTATTCAGAAAGCGTTTCAGCCAAAAAGGGGTATACCTTGGTAACAACAGCTCTATCAAAGGACGCGTCAGAAGCCGAGTTCTACGACCGAGGTGCTGAGACCGCCGACCGAAAATATTGACAAACATTGCGACTCTCCAAACCGACCAAAGCACACAAGTTGACGAGAGTTGCTACTATGCTGCTGCGCGATATCCTAGCTGCGTAGTCTTTTTTCATGGGTGGGGTCTCTCCAGCGGCCGCTACGAAGGCCCTCCGATCTTGTCCTTGTCTTGTGGCCGTTTGGGTGTGCGCTGGCAAACCACCGGCGGTTGTGGCTGTGACGTTTTTTTTCGTTTCGACGCTACAGTATACTTCGAGTATACCGCTAAGGAATACGGAGCCTTGCTTGTGCAGCAAAAAAAAAATCCATGGACAGAAATTAGCACCACCACCCAGGATGACGGCGTCACGCAACGTCATCCAGGGATTTACAACAAATCAGAACACTCCCCTCACACGGAATGGCCAATCAGAAAACTGCGGCCAGATGACGTAACGTGACGTCATCCAGGGTTAGATGACGTAACGTGACGTCATCCAGGGTTAGATGACGTAACGTGACGTCATCCAGGGTTAGATGGCGTAACGTGACGTCATCCAGGGTTAGATGACGTAACGTGACGTCATCCAGGGTTAGATGACGTAACGTGACGTCATCCAGGGTTAGATGGCGTAACGTGACGTCATCCAGGGTTAGATGACGTAACGTGACGTCATCCAGGGTTAGATGGCGTAACGTGACGTCATCCAGCGTTTTTCCACAAATAATCAGACCACTCCCCAAAAGTCATGTGTACGGCAACTTAACACCGTCTAGCCCATGGGTCCAGACGTAGAACAATCCTCATTATACATTATTGCCGACGAAACACAAGTCAGAACACTCCTCCCAACAAATGAACACCGTCTCATGATCCCACAGTATTGCGCACATCTGTGTTAAAAGGGCAATCAGCGTCGATTTTATAAACAACAAAGTGACATCGGAAGGGTTCGTGGACTACCAGCTATAATGCCTGCAGGCTTTTCCTGCGTAAGGAAACCCCCCAAAAAGCTGTCCCGCGAGGTTAAAACTTTGCAGAAACAAAAACACAACGTCTAGGCGCTGTCTGTGGGCATGCAGAGCAACGTAAAAACGACCGAACCACCGCCTGTGCACCTGAAATTAGCAAAATGTGACACAAGACGCTCATGTTCAACCCAACGCCATAATCTGAGCAGCCACGACACAAAATCCAAACGTAGCCAAATAAAAAAATATAGAAAGACATCCACGGCGCAAAATCTGCGGCCAAATGGCCCCGTAAGAAGATCACGAAGCAGTCGCATTCCTTCACACCATCCTCACTTGCGCTCAAGCTGCTCTGGAAACGCCGATTGACGCAGCCACCTACGCATTTTCCGCAAGGCCCAGTCTGGCGACACCGCGGCGTGGGACAACAGTTATATACACACGAAACCTCGAGACTGTATTCACAAACTCAACAAGTAGCGGACGTGACTTGCGCATAACGCTGTATCCATCACACTTCCCCACCCTCCCCTCCCCCTACCCGTAGTCACAAGAAAAAAAAGTCGGAGCTATTTGTAGACGATCGGCAGCGGCGCCGTTGCTACCGATCCACTTCTTGGCTTTCATTTTTTTGTTATCGTCCGCCGGATGGGGGAAAAATAAAGCTTGACTTCACCATACTTCCACGTAATTCATGCATACACCTTGTGTGTCAATTCACCTCAATTGTACTCGCAATTCGGTGCAAGCTGGCGTATCCGTCAGTTCCCCTGGTAACGATAACGCGAGCTGTCTCTATCGGTGGTCTTCGCCACTACTCCAGCAGCGCAAGCTTCCGTGGTGTACGGATGAGTATGTCGACCCGACTTGATCCCTAGGAACCAGGTGCGGTGGAGATAGCCACTCGGAAAGTCTTCCCTCCGGGTAATGTGGGATTTGCGCAAGCTCACCCACTAACAAAACCCCCGGTCATGAGAAAACAGCCTTCCGTTGGACTTGGTCCAGTTACGGTCCACCCTACCCATCCGGGCATTGGTCCTTGGCGTTGTACCTCATCTGTACAGCAAGCACGCAACACACGCAAACATGGTGAGGGGAGGGGAAGCGGGGGGCTGCCATTTACGAACATGGCATAGCGAAAAAAGAAACGCGGCTGTCTATGGAAACCGCATGGCGATGGTTTGATCCCTCGTTGAAAAAGCGCTGAACACCCGCGAGAGACAAGGGGCGGCGCCGAACACCCGCGATACACTTGGGGCGCGGCCTGCGCAAGCCGCGCAGACCTGAGCTGGACCATCTACCCCTACAGACCTAAGTTGGACCTACGGTAACATGGTAACGTCCAATTTCCCGGATGGCAGTACCGGTAGTACACGCTGCATTGCGTGGCTGACCCGTGCAAGAGCCACGAACACTTTGGAAAACTCGACCAACAATTTCGGTAGGAATACGAGCGACAGAGAGAAAGCTAAGAGTGCCTGATACCAAACGTCCGGGGGGCGGCAACACGATCGCTCGACCGGTACGTCGACTGGCAACCAACACTGAGACCGCCATTGCTACTGGGCATCAATAAAAAACACCACTGAGTACCTACAGTCAATCTGAAATAGCCAACCGGCAACCACCACTGAAAGAAAACGCGCGGGTCATTCAAGACCTCAAGAGCTTCTCCTTGGTTGACAACTGAGCACGTCAAATGCGCGAATGTCGAGATATTTGCCTCGGCCCTCCGGCGTCTCCGCGTTCCCCTCCCGCCGCCGGCAGCGGTGACGCTTGAACATGTTGCGCCAGGAGCCGGGTGAATCGGAGCTGCGTAATTAATCGCTGCTGCTCCACAGCGTTTTTTATCTGTAGAAAATACATGAGCAGCAATCGAGTTGCTTTAGACGCGCTAAAGGAGGTGTCGGCGGTCCGCCGCGTAATCCAAAGGCAGCAACAGTACCGCGGGGGGCAAAATCTCCGTCGCGCACTCTATGAAATTGAAGCAACTCTATGTTATGTCGCCCCTCCCTCCCTCTCTCCCTCCCTGCCTGCCGCCCTCCCTCCCTCCCTCCCTCCCTCCCTCCCTCCCTCCTTCTCTCCCTCCCTCCCTCCCTCCCTCCCTCCCTCCCTCCCTCCCTCCCTCCCTCCCTCCCTCCCTCCCTCCCTCCCTCCCTCCCTCCCTCCCTCCACGGCCCATGCATCATACTCAAATTTCCACCCGCGCTGACTTGAGACGGCCTGAGGAAAATAAAAGCAACGACGGAGCCCCTATACCCCAATCTCATTTAATTATCACCTCTGTTTTTCTGTTGTTCGGCAAGCGCTCCTTCAACAAGGCCAGGATTGCGTCTGCAGGTTTGCCCGAGGCGCACACGAGAAAGACGAAGCCGTTTTTTTCCCTGTACACTTGATTCAATTCGGATAGCTCGTCCATTACTGTCTGACCCCCGAAGCAAGTTTAGGACCCAACATGCGTGCGGGGGCGGGGGCGGGATAAGCGTAAGGGGAGGTTAGAACTTTAACGGTTACATTTTTCCTCGCGCTTCTCATTGTAAGCTATACCAGGTAAGATCGTACCGGTAATATTGTAATAATTTGTTCCGGTAACCCATAAAACTGTTTTGAAGGGTAGCCGCTCGCGACCGAAAGGAGTGAACCAACACGCAACTGTTGTTGGTCACACGCGCTACCCACTCGAACACGCACGCAACTACTTCAAACAACAACCCGCCGCCCGCCAGCCAAGCATCAACCCGCCGCCTGCCAGCCAAGTGTCGTCCCGCGTAGGCTCTACGCTCGATGAGACCTGTGGCTACCGTACCTCACTCGCTCCTGCCGCAGCCGCCTGCTCCGCCGACTCCCACCCGGACCTGGAAGGGGCAAACTTTTCTGTGAGCGCCTTCTTGTCGCCGATCGCCGGATGCGCTGCGAAGGCCTCTAGATAGTCTGACCGATTGATTCACCGACGTTGTCAACATTTGCGGAACGCAGCAAGCACTAGAGGTGTGAGGAGGCGCAACGGTATGAAACCTATGATTGCGGTCGGTGTGGTGTGCACGGACAAGAGCGGCATGGGCGCGTTTTTGCCACGGGTGCACATTATTTGAGTTTTTGGCGAAGGTCCGCGGCAATGACCGCGGAACTTCCGTGGACTTCCGTGGGTGTTGCCAAGGGCTACCGTGGAAATTCGCAGGTTTCCACGGCAAGTGCCACGGCTCATGGCACTTCCACGGCAAATGCCACGGTTGTGTTCACGGCATGTGCCGCGGTTCTTTCCACGGCAAGTGCCACCGCTCATGCCAAGGGCTACCGTGGAAATTCGCAGGTTTCCACGGCAAGTGCCACGGCTCATGGCACTTCCACGGCAAATGCCACGGTTGTGTTCACGGCATGTGCCGCGGTTCTTTCCACGGCAAGTGCCACCGCTCATGGCACTTCCACGGCAAATGCCACGGTTGTGTTCACGGCATGTGCCGCGGTTCTGTCCGTGGCAAACTCCGTCGTACCAACCATGGCAACCCACGGATGTCCGTGGCAATTGCCACCTCAATCCTCCGACAGTGATACACAATATTTGACATTTCCAACCATTTTACCCCAGTGATGCCATTAGGGGGCATTTCGACTGGTATAGTATGGGTTAAGGGATTGGGTTAGGGTTGGTTCCACGGCTTTGAAAAACACAATAATGTGAGACGCCCGGATCCTAGCGGGCATGGCCGTGCGTCTTGCCGTGGGTGTTTCTGTGGACCTATCCGTGGATGTCCGCGGACGTTTCCGTGGACAAGTCCGTGAAACCATGGCAACCCACGGATGTCCGTGGCAATTGCCACCGCAATCCTCCGACAGTGATACACAATATTTGACATTTCCAACCATTTTACCCCAGTGATGCCATTAGGGGGCATTTCGACTGGTATAGTATGGGTTAAGGGATTGGGTTAGGGTTGGTTCCACGGCTTTGAAAAACACAATAATGTGAGACGCCCGGATCCTAGCGGGCATGGCCGTGCGTCTTGCCGTGGGTGTTTCTGTGGACCTATCCGTGGATGTCCGCGGACGTTTCCGTGGACAAGTCCGTGGGTGCTTCCGTGGACCTATCCGTGGATGTCCGGTGATGTTTCCGTGGACAAGTCCGTGGGTGTTTCCGTGGGCGTGTCCTTTCGCAGCTGCTTGAGCATTCTGCCCCTACAAAGGTTAGTGCAGAGTACGTATCAGGCACGTGCTATACGTAGTCTACGACAGCATGCCGAGTTAGTCCTAGTAAAGCTTCCTCGAGGTACCCTGACATAAAACACGAAGACAGTACAAAAATAATTGCACCATATGTACCGGTATATACGAGTACGAGTACGTCCTACTGCTGTCGGTCAGTGAGCGTTACATTTTGTCACGTTTTCTATCCACACCTCGCCGAAAAAACCCTAGCCTTCGTTAATCTCTAGTCAGCCTGCGGAAAAAACAGATATCTTACCGGCCGACGTGAGCCCGCCCCAGCAATCGTCCAGTCCCTTTCGAGCTTCTTCCTCGGTGGCGAAAGGCATCTTCGAAATAACAGCGTCTGCCCACGCGCTTGAGTGGCAGCACCTACGAAAACAAGCGCAGCAGTGTACCGATCGAAGAACACGATTCATTACTTAATTATGCATCGATCAAGGTGTGCTCTTGGGCGTATTCAATTGCTGCGTGTTCCCAGCAGCTGCGTGCTGTGGGCAGTCACACTGCAGTACGACGGCTGGTTCACAGCTCACAGCAAGCACGCTTCGGGGATGTTGCGCAACTGTTGTTGCTGCTGCTGCTGCTCTGCGTCTGCGTGACATGCGAGCTTGTGCATACAGCTAACGGTGTGCACGATAAATTATTACTTGTCCTGGCGTCGACAAAAAGACGCTCAAAAGGGATTGGATGACTGCCAGGGCGGGCTCACGTCGGCGGGTTGGAGAGTTTGGGTCGTTCCTAACGAAGCTATTATTTCGTTTTGTATCGAAAATTTTTCGGGAAAAGCCTAAAAATGTCACCCCCGGAAAACTGGCCTCTGTTCAGTTTTTTTTAGGGAAAAACTCGGGAAAAAAAAAACATTTAGGTACAAGGGTTGTTGTTATTCTCACATTAACTCGCATGGTCAAGTCGGTGGTCACAGGACAGGCCCCCGTCACTCTGGAGTAGAGGAATACCCCAGGAAAAAAAACACAATCAAAACAAAAGTGGCACACGCATATATCACAGCTGACGCAATTCATCCCTCCGCCAAAAACATATAAAAAGTGAAACCGGGAGTCAGCCTTGTTGTTGCTCTCACAGTAACTCGCATAATCAAGTCCGTGGTCACAGGACAGACTCAAGTCACTCTGACGTGGAAGAATACCCCAGGGAAAAACCACAAACAAACCAAAAGTGGTACACACATATATCACAGCTGACGCAATTCATGCCTCCGCCAGAAACATATAAAAGTGGAAATCGGGAGTCAGCCTACGATGTGCCAGGTCCATACTGGTGCATACGTCTCACTACTCGCGCCTGGAAAACCGATTATACCGCTTGCCACCCAGGAAAGACTACCACGAATATATTACACCTAGTACCTATCGCTACGCATGCGCACGTCAGACGCAAGTCAACTAGAAAAAAGAAACAAAGAAAAGAAATAAAGAGAAAGAAAAGGAAAGAAGAGAAGAGAAAAAGAAAAAGAAAGCGAAAAAGGAAAGGAAAGAAAAGAAAATACAAGAAAAGCAAGAAAAGACAGGAAGAGGAAGCAAGGAAAGGAAAAGAGAAAAAAAGTCATACTAGCAGACCCTAGGAACTGGCTAAAGTCGGCATTGGGCTCACAGAGGGTATCAAGTGCATCAATGGCACTGGGGGGAGAACGCAACAAGGCGAAGAAGCCAGGGCGGCCTTACGCCAACTTGTGACGGCCATTGGAAGGCCCACAAATTTCAAGACGATGATGGCCAGCCCCAGACTTCAGTCTCTTGGGCAGGACGCCCCCCCCCGCCCCTCCCCCTCCCCCCTCCCCCTCCCCCCTCCCCCCTCCCCCCTCCTCCCGGCCGCTTGGAGAAGCCGACGGTGGATGGCGCTGCGGCAGACTTTGGGCGTCGCTCTGCAGCTTTGCGTCTCTCCTTTTTATACCAATTCCGCATGAACAACTCGGCTCCCTCCTCTACTCGTCGAAACCATCTGCCGGCCTGCTGAGCAGCCTTTCGCCACCCTTCGAATGTAATTCCAAATACCGACATATCCTTTTTCAGATGAGCCATCCAGTCCTTCTCCTGCCCCCCTGAGTAGCCCTTACCCCCAACAAGCTCCCCAAACATCACCCTCTGTAGCAGACGCTCCTCCCCCATACGTGCTACGAATCCCGCAAACAATATCCTCCGTTTGCGCACTATCGCCTCTATGCTCTCGGAATCTGTCTTGGCAAGCGCTTCGGCGTACGATAGGGTGTGGTCGTCGCGCTTCCGCTTTCGCCATTCAAGACATCGGAGGAGCATGGAGCGGTGAACCCGTCGTAGCCTGTCATAGTCAGGCTTCTTCGGGCTCCACGTCATGCAACCGTAAATCAGTGTCTCGACCACCTCAGCTTTCAGCAACCGCACCTTCAACCGTAAGCATACACCCGGGCGATCATAGATTTCCATCTTGTACCGCTGGAAGCACGCCCAAGCCCTCTGAAGACGCCGCGTTATTTCAATGCGAAGATCTCTGTCTGCGGTGATAGCCCCGCCCAAGTACACGAACTCGATTGTTTGTATATCTGGCCGGCTGCATTGATGGTGAGCGACACCTTCCCCCCACCTTTGGTTTGCAGGCACATGATCTCTGTTTTCGCCTCGGAGACCGTAAGCCCGAACGCCGAGCACGCAATCACGATCACCGTCATCATCCTCTCCAGCCCTTCTGATAATCGCGATACGATGCCCGCATCGTCAGCGTACAGCATACCCCACAATCTCTGCACCTCCTCCTACCTCCTTCCCCCCCCGCCCGTCGACTTTGCCAGCCTGCGATGTGCTACGAGGTCCATACTGGTACATACGTCGCACTACTCGCGCCTGAAAAAACCGACTACACCGCTTGCCACCCAGAAAAGACTACCACCACGTATTTGTTGCACGTGGTACCTATCACTACGCATACATACGCACGTCATACTCAAGTCAAGTTGAAAAAGGAAAAGAAAAGAAAAGACAGAAAAAAAAACAAGGAAGGAAAAAAAAATCGAGAAAGGAAAGGAAAAAAAAAAAAAAAAAAAGAAGAGAACAGAAAAGACAGGAAGAGGAAGCAAGGAAAGGAAAGGGAAAAAAAACACCATACTAGCAGACCCTATGAACTGACTATTAATAAAGACGGCATTAATTGGGCTCATAGAGGGTATCAAGTGCATCATCAATGACGCTATTAATAGGGGGAAAACGCAACAAGGCGAATAAGTCAGGGCGGCATTACTCTAACTTTTGACGGCCATTAGAAGGCCCACAAGCTTCAAGACAATGATGGCCAGACCCAGACCTCAGTCTCTTGGACATGACGCCCCCTCTCCCCCCCTTCCCCCCTCCCTCCTCCCCCCCTCCCCCCCCGCCTTCCTCCCCCCGGCCGCTTAGAGATGCCGACGGTGGATGGCGCTGCCGCGGCCTTTGCGTGTCGCTCTGCAGCTCTGCATCTCTTCCGTGCCATGCAATTTTCGCATGATGAATGACTCTGCTTCCTCCTCTACCTGTCAAAACCATCTGCCGGCCTTCTGTTCATCCTTTCGCCACTCTTCAAACTTCATTCCAAAGGGCGACATATCCTCCTTGAGGTGCACCGTCCAGTCCTTCTCTTGCCCGCTGAGTAGCCCTTACCCCCAACAAGCTCCCCAAACACCACCCTCTGTGGCAGACGCTCCGCCCCCATACATGCTACGAATTCCGCAAACAATAACGCAGCTTGCAAAGATGAGTATTGACCCTAAATTCGTCGAACTCACGGCTGACGTCCTTGAAATGTTTCATAAAAATCCTCCGTTTGCGCACTATCGCCTCTATGCTCTCGGAAGCTGTCTTGGCAAGCGCGTCGGCGTATGATAGGGTGCGGTCGTCGCGCTTCCGTTTCCGCCATCCGAGGCACCGGAGGAGCATGGAGTGGTGAACCCGTTGTAGCCTGTCGTAGTCAAGGTGTAGAGGATCGGGCAGCCGCACCGCTCGAACTGTGCCACCACTCGCGAGCGCATGACACTGAGCAGGGTCGTTTCCAAGATCATTGGCAGGTCATGGCTGATCGCAGAAGGCGCAGTGAGCTTCTGAGCTCTCGTCGTCGAGTTGACAAAGTGACCGCACCGAGGCGGCCGACCGAACGAGCCGGCTGACGGCAGTAGCTGAGACTTTAGCCACGTTGGGCGATGTAGCGCGATGGGTTGGTGATGGATTTCACTCCCCAAGGCACCGACACCTCCCTACGAGTAAGGCCGACTCCAGTGGGACAACCACGTGGGCGTCTTCCGCGAGCGTTGCTGCTGTAGTGACGGTTCTGTGCCAGGTAGACGATTGTTTAGCGAGCCAACTGAGGCTCGAACTCGCGAAGATTCAACCCTCCTCGTACATTTTGGTAAAATGCCGAAACCTCGTCAAAAACTCAAGTACGTATCGTTAAGACCGACCCTTACCTACACCAAGATATGACGGCGTTTTTATTGCGAGTGATGTGATGAACATGGGCTACCCCTCTTTGCACGACGTACTTGCAAATAATAACGTGCACGGCTCGAACCGCCTCCAGAACCACATACCCAGAAACCCATTTCGACACTTGAAACAGTAGCGCAAACACCACAGCATAAGACCATCGCACCAGGCCACACAGCACGCGCAAAGGCAGACAACACAGCAGACCACACAGCAGACACGCGAACCACACAGCAAGCATGTCCTTGATGGATTTTGCCGAGAGAATGGTCGTGCATTCAGAGAGTAACAGCAGTGCCGTCGATGTAGAGAGGATGCGTACACCACGTATATGGGCAATTTTATAAAAATATTCCAAGGACGTCAGCCGTGAGTTCGACGAATTTCGGGTCAATACTCATCTTTGCAAGCTGCGTTCTTTGCACTTGTAATATACTATGTGGGTGAGTTTTTTCTTAATGGGAGAGGTCCTATTCTTTTGTTTTTAAAACATATACCTGGTAGTCTACATATATGTGACCTAAACCTCTTGAAAACCCTTTTCCCCCCCCTATTTTATTTTATTTTTTCCTCGCTCTCTTTTGCTTAAACGCCCCACCTAATATCGAAATCCGCCAGAGTAATAAATACTTCCACGCCCTGGATATCGCCTCGTTATCGTTTTAGAGCCGTCCATGCCGCTGCTGCAATTCCCACCCACCCCCGCCCCCAACGCCCCCTCCTTCCCCACCACCCGCACCATCGCCTAGACCTAGCACCACGCGTATAGCAAACCCCTACATGTATGCGACCTAAAGCCCTCCCCCCCCGCCCCCCGCCCGCCCCGGCACATTCCCCCCCCCCTCCCCCACAAGAAGGATTTATAGTTTCCACGCACAAATTGACCCGCCTCACCCGTCCCCTCCCCCTCCTCCCCCCCTCCCGCCCCCCTTTTGATCAAAATCAGGCCCCCACGTCCTTAAAAACTCCGCCCTCCCCTCACCGGTTATTCGACTTACAGTATTCACTTACTTGATAAACGGATGCATTTCCTTCCACAGCTGTCAGATTTTGTCCCCCTCAGAAACGGGTTTAATAGTTTCCGCGCACAGACTGCCTAACATCACCCTGTTGACCCTGATAGCTACACTGTAGTTGCAAGGGGAGTCGCCGACCTATATCCTTAATGAGGACACACAACCCGTAATACGCGCGATCGGAGTATCACACACAGCTTGCAAAGATGAGTTTCGACAAAATATTCGATCTCACAGCTGGAGTGTATTTTAATTTTTTTATAATAGTCTATAGTCTGTCCGGTTAAATTTTCCCACGATTTCCGAAAAAACCCTCCCGAATTATTGCGAGCGACTGACGTACCCCCTAGTGACATAACTTATATCGTGTGAAAGCTCTGTTTCAGGCGGATCGATTGATCGGAGCAGATTTTTTTTTTTTTTTTTTGTTGCCGAGAAAATCGCGATTCCGTCGAGATTTTGCCAGATTTTGTACAGTTTTATTTGATGAAGTGTGAAGTCGATTTTTTTTTTTTAGACCGGTTTTGAGCGTATTAGGTCGAGGAGCTCACGGCGACTCAACTCAACTTTTTTTTCGCTGATAAACAACGGAGAAAAGGGCGAAAAACCTCATTTCCGGCGGCCTCAGTGTACAGTTTTTTGGGGAGAAACGAACCGCTAGATGTCGAAAAACTCAACGGATTCGGACGAATTGGACCTGCAGCTAGGGACGTTTTTTTTTTTTTTCCGAGAAAAATTCATTTGAAGGAGAAATGGCGCGTCAAAGTTTGGTATGCTCACACACCACATACAACCACACCACACGCCTACAACCCACCTACAGCACACCACACAGCAGTCCCATAGACCCCTCTGAGGGACCACCCAAGCCCCCAAACATGACTGGGCGCGGGCGATATCTAACGAGGCTGCCGATAAGATGTTGAAGAGGTTCACAGCGGCAAAACTCGCACCGAGCTGACTTGAACGGCAGCACCAGCCGCCGCGATATCTCCTCCCCGAAACCATAAGTTAATTGATTTAAAAAAAGACACACGCACCCATACACATGGTTTTATTATTGAGGTTCGGTGATATATTTTCGTCATTTGCATTTGATCGGTCACGAGACTAGAGCGGGGCGGGGGTGTCACAAGTCTAGGAGACAATGTTGGTCTTCGTGGCGTTGTCGAGCTGGTTTTGGGGCGAGGGTGCGGATATGGAGAGGAAAACGGAACTCGGATATTCGATGCATATTTAACAGGTTAATGGAACGCTAATGCATCCATGGGTTACGGGGCAATATTCGGGATAATATGTATCGTTTCGGGCTAATATGTGTCGGTTCGGGGTAATTTCGGGGTAATTTTCACCCAAAAACGGCCAATTTCACCGATTTTTTTTTTGACCCCGGATTTCGATGCTTCTCGACCGTGCGGTTCTTGTCAACCTATTTTCGCGTTCCAACTCTCAAAAACAAGCGAGAAAAAGTGGGGGTCACGTTGTGGGAGAATTTAACCGGACAGACCCTACATATTTTGTTTTTATCCACTATAATGGTTAGTGTTGGAATTTTATAAAAATATTTCAAGGACGTCAGCCGTGAGTTCGACGAATTTCGGGTCAACACTCATCATTATTTTGCAAGCTGCGTTGTTGGTGCTTGTAATATACCATGTGGGTGAGTTTTTTTAATGGGAGGGGTCCTATTCTGTTGTTTTTAAAAATATATATATGTACCTGTAGACTATATGTTTTGTTTTTTCTCCACTTTCGTGGTTGGTGTTGGTATTTTTACTTCAAGTGCGGAGCTTTGAGCTAGATCTAACACCATGTCTAATTTATAAATTTATTACTGCTGAAGTTTCCACTACTGCTCTCGTATCATATTATATTAATTAAAAAAATTAAAATACACTCCAGCTGTGAGATCGAAGATTTCGTCGAAACTCATCTTTGCAAGCTGTGTGTGATACTCCGATCGCGCGCATTACGAGTTGTGTGTCCTCATTAAGGATATAGGTCGGCGACTCCCCTTACAACTACAGTGTAGCTATCAGGGTCAACAGGATGATTTTAGTCAGTCTGTGCGCGGAAACTATAAAACCCGTTTCTGAGGGGGACAAAATCTGACAGCTGTGAAGGGAAAGGGGGGCCTGGTTTTGATCAAAAGCGAGCGGGTTTGGAGGGGGGCGGGGGGGGGGGGGGAAAGGGGCAATTTGTGCATGTAAGCTATAAATCCTTTCGAGGGGATAAATCTGACGGTTTTGGCACCAGTATATTATTGGGGGCGGGAGGGGGGGGGGGGGGGGGGGGGGGCAGCTCAATATGTGCCTGGAAACTATAAATTATTTTGAGGGGATAAATGTGACATTTTTGGAAATAATACATCAGTTTATCATGTATATCCTGGGGTAATTCGTACAATCAGTGAGTAAAGAGAGGGTGGAGTGTTCGAGGGGGTGGGGTTGGGATGGGTTGGGGGGGGAGGGTGGGAGGTGGGGGCGGGGGGGGGGGGGGGGACGGCTTTAGGTGAGGGGTTTGTTTTACGTGTGGTGCTAGGTCTAGGCGAAGGTGCGGGTGATGGGGAAGAAGGGGGCGTTCGAGGCGGGGGGGGGGGGGGGGCACAGCGGCATGGATGGCTCTTGAAAGATAATGAGGTGATATCCTGTGCGTGAAGTGTTTATTAATGTGGTGGATTTCGATATTTGGTGGGGCGTTTGAGTAAGGGAGAGCAAGAGGGGGGGGGGAGGGGGGGGGGGGGATTTTCAGGAGGTTTAGGTCACAAATAATATTCAAATACACTTCGGCTGTGAGATCAAAGATATGTATCAGCTTGTTATACGCGTGGTGCAAGGTCTAGGCGATCGTGCAGGTGGTCGGGAAAGAGGGGGCGTTGGAGCGGGGGGGGGGGGGGGGGTTATATGTATGGTATGTATGGTAGGTGGTTTAGTTTGTTTTTTCTCCGCTTTAACATCGGAAGGAGTACGGAGTACCAATATAGAGTAATAGTATTTCTGGTTATCTAATACAGTATGTTGATATTAATACGGCATTCGAGAATAAAAGTCGTACTCCCCCCCCAAAAAAAAAAAAAAAAAAACTCTGTGGGACACGAACCCACGGTTCCAAATTGAATACACTGATCCGCCGGAGGATAAAAAAAAAAAAAAAAAAAAAGATACACTGCCTGTGACTCTAACATTAAATAAAACTTTACTCAGGAAGTCAGCCGTGAGTTCGACAATTTCGGGCCAATACTCATCGTAATACGTATACGTTGTGGGTAAGTTAATTCTCAATGGGAGGGGTCCTATTCTCTTGTTGAAAATAAATGTTAATTTCATAAAAAATATTTCAAGGACGTCAGCCGTGAGTTCGTACGTATTTCGGCTCAATACTCGTTAAATATACTGCAGGCGGTACGCGTGTTTGCCCTCTCACTCGAATTTTACTCGCGACAATTTACTGCTGTGTGGTTCCGACATGATGAAGCTCTCGAAAATATTCGTGCTCGCGTATTCGCTAGCGCGTACGGCGCGTACGAGGAGTAGAATCGTAGCCGTACGCAGAAGGGGACAGCATCACCCATACTGGAACTCGTACGTGTGATCTCTTATCTGAGAGCAAGAGAGTTGAAAATCTCGATTTACGAGATTTCAACAGCAGGAGTAACAAAACAGTAGAACAGAGTATATTCCGGTCACAAAGGATATCTATCCCTTGGGAGCTCTACAGCTCTAATTTGTTTTCAAGCTCTCTAATTGTTGCGGGGAGTATAGTTCAATCCATCATTGTTGTACTACTGTTATACTCAGCAGCAGCTGCTTAGCAGCAGCAGCAAGCAGCAGCCAGCAAGGCATTGCAGCCGTCAAGCCATCACTGCCGCCACCAACACCTGTTGGTCCACCATCATCCCCATGGTCGGTAGGTCGACCAATCCCGCCTAGGAGCGGTATATGCGCGGGTAGTGCCGTGTGGTATCTATCTTGGTCCGTTCCTGTTTGTGTTCATGCGCTGCGTTTTACCGCCGCCCGCCGCCGCCGCCGTCTTTTCTTTTTAACGAAAGCTGACATGGTCTGTCTCCGAAACATATCAACACGAAAAGCATCCATCTTATCGGGGGTATGAGATTTTCAAAGATTGACCCTGGACTGACCGCACATCACCACATCACATCACCAAGGAAGGCGGGTGTGTGGCGTGAAACCAGACACATGCGGAGACGGCACTTGCTCGTGTCACATGTGATATGTGGACAGAGCAGTCACAGCGAACGGAAAAATATCCGTATGTACGCGACATGCTGTATATAAAAGTAAACGGAATGATGGGTATGGGCAAATTTTTAAACAAAATTGCTTGACGACGTGATTCTCCCGGCAAAATCCACCAGGGACATGCCAGCTGTGTGGTGTGCGTGTCTGCTGTGTGGTCTGCTGTGTTGTCTGCTTTGCGCGTGCTGTGTGGCCTGGTGCGATGGTCTTATGCTGTGGTGTTTGCGCTGCTGTTTCAAGTGTCAAAATGGGTTTCTGGGTGTGTGGTTCTGGATGGAGGCGGTTCGAGTCGTGCACGTTATTTTTTGCAAGTGCGTCGTGCAAAGAGGGGTAGCCGATGAACATGGTAGGACGTATAGCGTATAGATCGTAGAACTCAGAGTACGCATGTACATGGATGGATACCTCCAACGTCAGGCCTACAAAAGTCTGCTCGTTTACGATATCATTTCTGAGACCCCTCTGTTTTCACATAGGGTCGATCCTGAATCTAGAATCCTGACGGCATCTTCCGTCGTGCACCTGACTAAATATCAGGGCACGGAACCAAGACCGAGGGGCGAGGGATGTAAGCATGATAGCCGCCATGACCCCTCTTGGTTAGACTAAGCTCTAGCACCTCTCCTTGGTAAACGAACTAAAGAAAACGCTCGGCTACACCGGCCGTAACGGTGGCGACAAGGGATCAAGGCCCCAGGGATTTTCCGCCTCGATACCTTCGCGACATCGGTCGTTCCGAGATTGTCGAGGACCTTTCCACAGCAGTAGTAGTGATCCGAAAATAAGCCCTCACCTCAGTTTGTTGTTGTTCTCACAGTAACTCGCATAATCAACTCCGTGGTCACAGGACAGGCTCCAGTGACGCTGGAGCTGAGGAATACCCCAGGGAAAAAACACAAACAAACCAAAGGTGGTACACGCATATATCACAGCTGACGCCATTCATGCCTCCACCAGAAACATATAAAAGTGTAATCGGGAGTCAGCCTACGATGTGCCAGGTCCATAGTCTACTGGTGCATACGTCTAACTTCTCGCGCCTGGAAAAACCGACTATACCGCTTGCCGCCAAAGAAAGACTACCACGTGTACATCGCACGTAGTACCTATCACTACGCATACGCACGACACAAGTCAATAGGAAAAAAAAAACAAAGAAAAGAAAATAAGACAAGGAAAGGAAGGAAAAGACAAGGAAGCCAAAAAACGAAAAAGGAAAGGAAAGAAGAGAAAAGACAAGAAAAGCGAGGAGAGACAAGACAAGAAGAGGAAGCAAGGAAAGGAAAAGAGAGAAAAAATGTTATACTAGCAGACCATAGGAACCGACTGACGACGGCATTGGGATCATAGAGGGTATCGAGTGCATCACCAATGGCGCTGCGGAGAGAACGCAACATGGCGAAGAGGTCAGAGCGGTCTTACGCTATCTTGTGACGATCATTAGAAGGCCCACAAATTTCAAGACGATGATGGCCAGACCCAGACTTCAGTCTTTTGGGCATAACGCCCCCCCTTCCCCTCCTCCCCCCTTCCCCCCTCCCCCCCCCCCCCCCCCCCCCTCCCCCTCTCCCCCCCCCCCCCTCCCCCCCTCCCCCCTCCTCAGGTATTCAAGATCAGTCTTGAAGAAAGTGAAAAGGTCTCCGTTTTTTAGCTCGAAAAAATCAAAATAGAAAGTTGCAGTGGAAAACCGAGATCGACCCCTCAGTTGACTTTTGCGTAGGCGGCGATCTCGCCTAACGAACGATCTGGTCGCGCGGATCATTGGTGTTAGCGTTTGCGAGCTAGGCCGGACTTCATGGTGGGATCAAGGTGCGGGCTTAGATCCGACCCAACCCCTAAACCTATAACCCTAACGCCAACCCCAACTTGGACCCAAAACAGGCCAGAAACGGAGGAGAAACGCGGCTGCGCCGCTTTTCGATACAACTGCAGTGGGTACCGCCCAGGATGAGAGCATTCGGTCAAATCGGCATGTCCCGCGTATACTAAAAGCTACCTGGTATACATTTCCCACGCTACAGATAAGAGCAATATGTGTATTAAAGAGCGCTTGTTTCGGCCTTGTCACGGGGGCGCTCTTAAATCGGGGTAGGTACCGACGATCTGCGGATCACCACCACATAGCCTCGGCCGACGAGAAAGCGTAAAAACTAGGCTCCAAGATCCGCGCGGCCACACTGCTGTTAGGTCCGCAATCGGCGGCTTTTGACCGTGACACTTTTTTTCATAAAAATGCAACCTGGAAAATGAAACACACAAGAGAGGCGTGAAAAACACAACAACAACGCTTCGTGTTCGCGTTCCGCATTACTTTTTGTGCGCGTACGTACACATTTAGCGAAACTACACCACACATGTACATTACACCGGCGGGACGCATCCGGTATGATACGGGGTACGATGCGTGTGTTTGGTGTAGGGTACCAGTTACTTTTGTGTGTGTACGTGACATATCATAGGTTAGCTGCAAACTGTAAACAGGTGACAACCGCGGCACGCATAAGGTACCTGGTATGATACATGTTAGTTAGGTGTTAGGTGCCTGGTACGAGTACGAGTACGTGTCTCATGTGGCACATCTGACACCGGAGAGAACAAAAACGCCGAAGGTCACACTATCATACACATACCAAGCGGCGCCAGCATTGCACTTCATCCACTTGGGGTTACACGATATCCTTATTGCACACCTAAGCAGTTTCTCGCGAAGCTCGTTCCGAGGCAAGGCCTGAAGAGCTTCCATGTCGACACAGCAGTATCAGCACAGCTGCAGAAGCAGCAGCAGCCTGCCCACGGGCCCCTCAAAGGCAGAAAAGCTACAGCAGCCCCTGTTCAAGTATAGCCTTCCTAAAACTTGAAACCTGATCATTAAGTGTCTATTTCAAATGTTTTACAAACTGCAAAGTTTCCAAGTAGGAAGTAGGACTGGGTGACTGGGTGCTGCTGGGTGACCGAGTACACCCTCTCTGTCGCCCTCGGAGACGAGGAATCCCGACGTGGGTTAGTAACACTGTTTCCCCACGGCTTGGCTGCTAGTGTTGCGGCCGAGACAAATTAGTGGGGGAGATCAAATACACAATAGCCGGGCTCTCCTACGCCAACATCCAACACCACTACCAAGTGCTACACACGCTTACACTCTCGTTGCTTCCAGCTGTCGATCTGTATCGCAAACCAAACGCAAACACCACGCAACAAGGAACTCCGACCGCGTCAGAGCTTCAAAAGGCAACAGCGCGCTGGGATGGCGCCACCCTATTCTACGGCACAGTCAATTTCCCAGATTTCTGGGGAGTCGGTGCGCGTGGAACTGCAAGGCTCCGTGCAGACGGTGTTCCCGGTCCATGCATGCATGCCACCAACGGCCAACAATGAGACCCAGGATTACGGGACTGTCGGCAGCGATGGGCCGATCGAGGGAGCCACGAAGGTGGGCGTCGCGACGTGATATATGGTGTGATGTGATAGTGTGTTATGCGGAGTTTGCGGGATGACAAGGCCTAAGTCTCGTTAGCCTCATGGTGTTGCTGTGCCGCCTTCAATGTGATGAAGTTGTCCGAGAGAAAAGCCCAACTCGTCTCTTGGCAGGTCGGTATATATATGGGCCACACCCCGGACAATAGCCTATTGAATATGCCTATTAAATGTCAATAGGTTGCGGTATTGCATACCAGGTATGGATACCTATTAGCACGTTCGGTAGGTATGCGAATTTGTCGATCGATACCCATTGCTTGGACCAATAGGTCCAGAGAAATTGGTACAATAGGCTATTGTTCTTAACCCCTTCAGAGCCCCCGAACCCCTCCCTATACTAAATCCAAGTAATTTTGTCCCCAAAAACGGGTTTCCAGTTGTAAAGGGGTTAAGATAAGTGTGTGAATCTGTCCATCGATAATCGATACCAATTTAATGAAAGCATTTTAACCCCTTTACAACTGGAAACCCGTCTTTGGGGACAAAAGTACTTGGATTTAGTATAGGGAGGGGTTCGGGGGCTTTAAAGACCCAGGTTAACGAAGAGCACGGAAAATCGTAATTCGATTTTTTATTTTTATTTCATGAATAATACACGAAAAAATATACTCTGCTTCCTATCAAGGAACGGTGTAGTGTGTTCTAGGAGATAAAAAAATAAAAAAACGCAAAAGGGTCCACGAACACCCGTGGGCAACGACCGAGGCGAGCGATGGCGCGCATCCTCCCCGGAGCGCCGCGGCTAGCGGCAGATTGTTTTTGCCGGCAGCGGCTTGAAGGCTATGGCTCTAGGCGTCTCTTGGATGGGCTGGCGCCACCCCGCCGCCCGACACGGGCAGCAGCGACGGGGATATAGCGGTCGAACTTCTGAGATAAGTCATCATGTGGTAGTTGGTCGTGTAACTTTCGAGGTGCAGGGCGGCGAAAAGCTGGGTTTGCGGCGGTCTCGATTGTTTTCGAAGCGTCGCAGGCGGTCCACGCTGTGCTAAAGGGCCTTCGGAGGCCGCGCTGCGGCTGCTCCGGTGGTCCTACCTCTCGCAATGGTGGCTTCTCGCCTCTCAATCAGCCGACGACATGGCACCAATTCGCGTGGCCGGCTTCGGTTACACAGAACAAGCCATGTCTCGGAGGACAAACTCCCCAAATTGAATTTCGGTTTTCGACTAAATTCGACCGGGAAAGTCTTTTTTTACTTCCGTGTTGAATTTGATTTTTCGTCATAAATCTGAGAATGCCTGCTTGGTGATTCATTGTTTGACCAATCAGATGCAAATTAAATTCAATTCTAGAAAAAAAATCGAAATTCGATCTGGCAAGTTCCTCGTTAATTCGGGCCCTAAGGACGTCAGCCGTGAGTTCGACGAATTTCGGGTCAAAACTCATCTTTGCAAGCTGCGTTGTTGGTGCTTGTAATATACTACAAGGTTCCCCTCCGGGAAGTGCCTAAGGGAGTGGCGCAAGAACGAAACCCAAGTATCCAACATCTGACCGTCTGTGGGCATATAAGATGTACCTGGTGGGAGTGAAAACTATGTTCTTGTCCGCAGCTCGAGAAGCGGAGTGTGGGGAGGCGCCCTCCCGGGTACGGTTCGCTCTCCGCCCGTCGTGGTGAAGAACCGTAAGTAAGTGGTAATCCCATGAGTACGTGTCCAGCGCCAGTACTTGTACGATGCGGACTTTTTATATGGGCGACTCTTATGCAGTAAACTTTGCGTGGTGAAAAATAAAAGGTCGAAAGGTGGATGTTCAACCGGCAAAAAAAAACAAAATCAGCAGTTGTTCCGTGCGCCGTCTTTCTATCGTGGTTTTGATGTTTTTTCTTTGTTTCCTGTTTCGTATGGAAATCAGCAATTTCAGAATAAGTACGCTTCGTGTCTTGTTGAGCCATATGTTGAACTTCACGACGAGTGGTTCACGCCAGGATGGGCAATCATCCCCCTTCACCACCAGTTCGTCGCAGAGAGTGCGCGGAATGAGGAACTGTAGGGCTTCTATTGTCGCTGAGACAGAGAAGCCCTTTCTCATGGAGCATCAGCGCCTATATCCACTGCTGTTTGCTTTTTAGATTCAAGAAAAATTACGCTGGATTGTTTTGATCGTCGTCCGATCCAAAATCGTCCCCTCGTGGAGACGAAAGCAACTCGCCTCAGCATAGCGAGGACTCGCCACGCGCACGTACATGATGTATCCTACTGCTGCTGTGCGGCAAGGTTGTACACGTACGTAGCGTTGTGCTGTCCTCATGTTGTCTGGTCCCTGTCATCTGTGGTGTGAGCAAAATCTCCGACCCATAACATTACCTCTCTGTTATGTACGAAAAAATACAGTCTATTTGGACGTAAATGTAAAAGGTGGGGTGGTATATAAATTAGTATTTAAAAGGTTCCTATATTACCGCCAAAATTGACGCGATTTATGGACATGCAATGGAGATGCGCACGAAGCGGCAGCACAGCGGAAATATGGAGTATGGTGGGGTGACAAATGGCGCTCTCCGATCAAACAATCAGCTTCTACAACAGCAGTCGCACGCGCATAGGGTTGCAGGCTGCTGATGCTAGGGGGCTGGACCGCTGCTGGGCAGCAGGATCGTAGCGTGGTGCCATTAGCGCCTATATCCACTGCTGTTTGCTTTTTAGAGTCAAGAACAATTGCGCTAGATTGTTTTGATCGTCCGATTTAAAATCGTCCCCTTGCGGAGACGAAAGCAACTCGCCTCAGCATAGAGAGGACTCGCCACGCGCATGTGCATGATGTGTCCCACTACTGCTGCTGTGCGGTAGGATTGTACACGAAGCGTTGTGCTGTCCTCATGTTTGGTACCTGTCATCTGTGGCATGAGAAAAATCTCCTACACAAAACAATACCCCTCTGGTACGTATGTAGTACGGAGAAATATTGCCCCTTTGGACGTAAATGTAAGGATGGGTTTGTATATTAATTACAAGTAAAACGTATATTATATTACCGACCAATTGACACGATCTATGGACATGCAATGGAGATGCGCCCGAAGCGGCAGCATACCAGAAAGATGGGGTATGGTGGGGTGACAAACGCCACGCTCCGATAAAACAATCAGCTACTACAACAGCAGCAGCACGCGCAGAGTTGCAGGCTGCTGCTGCTAGGGGGCTGGACTGCTGCTGAGCGGCAGGATCGTAGCGTGGTGCTCTGTGCAAGAAGAGGGAATGAAACGTGTACCCTCCACGAGGAGAAGAGCCCGGTTTGCATTCAAACCTTACGTACGTACGCGGGGATAGGGGATGCAGGAACCCAATCCCCGGGGATGTTGCTGAAACCCGGGGATTTGCCTCGAGTGTGCCCAAGGCCAAAAGAGTTTAAAAGGCTTGCCACGCGCGACACACTGCACGGATCGCGCCCAAACCTCCGGCAACGTGAGCCCGACGGTCGAATTGTGCCCACCCCACCCGACGTTTGGGACAAAGGTGCGAGCACGAAGAGATGTGCCCGAAGGAAAAAAAAATCACCATTATACATATACATAACATTACATATATATATATATATTTTTTTAATATATATATATATTTGTACTTTGGGGTCCGAATTAACGAGGAACTTGCCAAATCGAATTTCGATTTTTTTTCTAGAATTGAATTTAATTTGCATCTGATTGGTCAAACAATGAATCACCAAGCAGGCGTTCTCAGAATTATGTCGAAAAATCAAATTCAACAAGGAAGTAAAAAAAGACTTTCCCGGTCGAATTTCGTCGAAAATCGAAATTCAATTTGGGGAGTTTGTCCTCCTAGACATGGCTTGTTCTGTGTAACCGAAGCCGGCCACGCGAATTGGTGCCATGTCGTCGGCTGATTGAGAGGCGAGAAGCCACCATTGCGAGAGGTAGGACCACCGGAGCAGCCGCAGCGCGGCCTCCGAAGGTCCTTAGCACAGCGTAGACCGCCTGCGACGCTTCGAAAACAATCGAGACCGCCGCAAACCCAGTTTTTCGTCGCCCTGCACCTCGAAAGTTACACGACCAACTACCACATGATGACTTCTCTCAGAAGTTCGACCGCTGTATCCTCGTCGCTGCTGCCCGTGTCGGGCGGCGGGGTGGTGCCAGCCCATTCAAGAGACGCCTAGAGCCATAGCCTCCAAGCCGCTGCCGGCAAAAACAATCTGCCGCTAGCCGCGGCGCTCCGGGCAGGACGCGAGCCATCCCTCGCCTCGGTCGTTGCCCACGGGTGTTCGTTGACCCTTTTGCGTTTTTTTATATTTTTGTTTCCTAGAACGCACTACGCCGTTCCTTGATAAGAAGCATAGAGTATAATTTTCGTGTATTTTTCATGAAGAAGAAAAAAAAAACGAATGACGATTGTCCGTGCTCTTCGTTAATCTGGGCCCTAAGTCCCACCCTAAATAAAAACAAAAAAGAACGGGAGTCCATGCGACTCGAACCCACGGTTCCAAATTTATACGCTGTCACCCTAACATCTTAACTACAGATATCATGTACGCATGAAGACAAATTATGTTTTTAAAAATGACCCTATTTCCCCTCTCTCATTATTTCGGTTTCATTCTCGTACGATTTTTTTTTGTTTACAACAGTAGCTAATCGCACTAAATATTAATCTTCATATGATACAATTTATATTACTGAGTCATGTCGTCATGCAAAAATTTCGAAGTTTTTTCTCGGCATGGGGAATACATTTTTTATCACCTGTTTATTACACTGGTTGTTTGCACTAGGTTACTGAGTCCGATCATCTGAAGAGTCGATGAATTGGAAGTGCACCACTCATCACGGAAAATCAACGAGTTTCGAGCTTGACTTGTGAGCCGACGAGTTGTGAGCATGACTAGTGAGCACCATCAGCATGTTGTGGTATACTCATGGTACTTCCCTTGTATAGGCAGTGCACAGCAACAGTGCATATCGAGTCTATTTCTTCGACCAATAGGTTCTGATAAATCGGCACAATAGGCTATTGTTCTTACAATAGTTATGTCACACTGCTGTCGATCAACACCTATTACTGTGACCAATAGGTACGTGCAAGTGTCGATCGATACCAATTGTTTGATCAATAGGTATGTGAAATGGTCGATCGATGTCTATTGCTATGAGCTGTAGGTATATAGCCTTGCACAGTTGTCTACCACGTATTGAGTACGCCTGTTGGTGTGTCCACCAGTTGGTGTATCGAATATCGATTAATTGACTATATATTTTTTTATTGTTGCCCTCCGACAATATAGCGTAGATGCGGTTCCGATGAAAATCGAATATCCTCCCATAAAGCAGAAGTATCTATAAAGTCGAATATATAGCAGTGGTATCTTCTGCCGACCATTTCCCCATTTCCTTTCCCAACATCTTTAATCTACTGCTTCCTTACATATCGATTGAAATCCTCACAAGCCTACTTATTTTAATACCAGGTATTATCGTAAAGCTGCTGTTTTCGAACAAAAGGCAAGAAGTAGGTCAAGGTACATAATATTGCTATCATCCAAGGTATTCATTCAAACAATAGCCCGGGGTATGTGTTCTAAGCAGTACGAGCGTATACATTTACAAGCAGTAGGTATCGATCGAAACCCGTGCAAATATATTATAAAAATTAAAATACACTCCAGCTGTGAGATCGAAGATTTGTCGAAACTCATCTTTGCAAGCGGTGTGTGATACTCCGATCGCGCGCATTACGAGTTGTGTGTCCTCATTAAGGATATAGGTCGGCGACTCCCCTCACAACTACAGTGTAGCTATCAGGGTCAACAGGATGATTTTAGTCAGTCTGTGCGCGGAAACTATAAAACCCGTTTCTGAGGGGGACAAAATCTGACAGCTGTGAAGGGAAAGGGGGGCCTGGTTTTGATCAAAAGCGAGCGGGTTTGGAGGGGGGCGGGGGGGGGGGGGGGGAAGGGGCAATTTGTGCATGTGAGCTATAAATCCTTTCGAGGGGATAAATCTGACGGTTTTGGCACCAGTATATTATTGGGGGCGGGGGGGGGGGGGGGGGGCAGCTCAATATGTGCCTGGAAACTATACATTATTTTGAGGGGATAAATGTGACATTTTTGGAAATAATACATCAGTTTATCATGTATATCCTGGGGTAATTCGTACAATCAGTGAGTAAAGAGAGGGTGGAGTGTTCGAGGGGGTGGGGTTGGGATGGGTTGGGGGGGGAGGGTGGGGGGTGGGGGCGGGGGGGGGGGGGGGGGGGGGGCGGCTTTAGGTGAGGGGTTTGTTATACGTGTGGTGCTAGGTCTAGGCGAAGGTGCGGGTGATGGGGAAGAAGGGGGCGTTCGAGGCGGGGGGGGGGGGGGAAACCCAGCGGCATGGATGGCTCTCGAAAGATGATGAGGTGATATCCTGTGCGTGAAGTGTTTATTAATGTGGCGGATTTCGATATTTGGTGGGGCGTTTGAGTAAGGGAGAGCAAGAGGGGGGGGGGATTTTTAGGAGGTTTAGGTCACAAATAATATTCAAATACACTTCGGCTGTGAGATCAATGATATGTAGCAGCTTGTTATACGCGTGGTGCTAGGTCTAGGCGATCGTGTAGGTGAATATATCTATTACATTGTCAGTAGGTATAGATCGATGCCCTTGAGAACCTATTAAATTGGGCAATAGGCATCGATCGATACCCATGCAAACCTATTACATTGAGCAATAGGTATCGATCGATATCATCGCACACCTATCGCTTTAACCAATAGGTATTGACTGGTGGCGATAAAAAGGTAATGTTCGAACGATAGCCTGTTGGGAGTCATTTTTCAAATTATGTTGGTGCCCAATATACTTATCGACATACACCTTCGCAAGCATATCGGCCGCACAACAGGCTATTGTGGCCACTGCCCTAACCCTATAGTTGCTTACAATACCTATCGATAGACCCCGGAGCCGAGCTATTGTGCCCCGCGATAGGTATCGATCCTCATAGTTGCCGACCTATTGTTGGCCCAATAGCCTATTCGATAGGGTATTATCCAGGGTATAAGAAGGAACTCGACGACTCACAAACAGGTCGCTGTGAAGCACTGCAGGCTTGAGCTTCGCATCGAACACACATAAGTAGTAATCACCACCTTGTTGTTGAGACCATCCACCTTAAGCTTAGGGCACAACACGAACAGACAGCGCCGTTTTCGGGGATTCTCCGCTGGGC
Source organism: Undaria pinnatifida (assembly GCA_012845835.1). NCBI lineage: Eukaryota > Phaeophyceae > Laminariales > Alariaceae > Undaria > Undaria pinnatifida. Next base: position 15,797,251 of record JABAKD010000010.1, read on the forward strand.
TGGAGGGGCGTGCGGCGTGGATGATGAATGACGAACTAGAGTTGATTGTACCTAGACGGGCTGTCTTCGAGCGCCTTTGCTCTCCAACACTGAAACAATAAATGACGAAAGGTCTACGTACCGATGCCTATCATCCAAAACAATAGGATGGTGACAGGTCTGTCAATACCTATCGTCCGAAACAATATAATTGTGAAAGGTTTATCGATACCTATTCTCCGAATCAAAAGGTATGGTGAAAGGTATATCGATACCTATCGGACAAACCCATAGGTTCAGTCTCTCAGCGCCAATATCCTATCACCCAAACAATACCGTCCTGAAAATGTCTATCGATACCTACTTGTTGTATCAATATGTTCAGATAAGTAGGTGCAATAGGCTATTGGCCAACCAGTAGATCATTGAAGATGCCAATCGATACCCGTTGTTGGCCCCAGTAGACTACGAAAAGTACCCATCGATACCTATCACGGGCAACAATAGGTCTCCTATTGGAATAGGATCCTATCGATTGCCTATTGACCTGGAACCTATTGTCCAGGGTGCGGGCATATAACGAATTTGTAGAAAAACTTTGCCTTTACTCTGTTGGCTCGTTCAAAGAGGGAAGAGCGGGCTATGCCGGTCGCCCCAGTGGTCTAGTGGTTACCCTCGAATACTAGTATTAATAGCGTTGGACCTTGAATACGATTCCCACCGTGGTGAGATTTTGACTTTATTTGCAACAAAAGGATTAACTGCTGAGAGCGCCTAGCAGCGTGGGTATCACAATTCGACGCGAGTCGACGAGGGAAGAAAATGCTGAATTATTCGAGTGTTTGCGTGAAAAAAAAACACTAAAAATTCTTCCATCAGGTTTGAAAAAGGCTAGATTCACTCCGGGATGCATTTGGCTGAGTTTGCGATAAAAATTCCTCAAAAAAAAGCACGAGCAAATAAAAAACGTGCCATCGTGATGTGTACAGAATCCACGCACAGCAGCATCGATCTCCCGCAACAACAAGCGCAGAACACTTTTGGAACACGCGTACGAGAGAGTGAGAACAGCAGTACAGCAGCAGCACCACCACCACAGTAGCAGCACCGCAGCCGCAGCCGCGGCAGCAGCGGCGGGGGCGGGGGCGGAGGTGGCGGTGGCGATGGCCCCGCCAGATGAGTTGCGGCACAGCAGGTCGGCCTGGCTCGATCGCCACGATCTCCACAACAACAGGCATTTTTTTTTTTTTTTCAGAAACAAACGCAGGAGACACCAACCGCAGCCGCAGCACAACAGCCGCCGCACAGCAGCAGCAGCAGCAGCAGCAGCGGCGGCGGCGGTGCGGCGTGGGTGGCGGTGGCGGTGGCGGTGGAGGCTTCGGCGACAGCGTTGTGGTACAGCGACTGTAGTTGACAAAATCGGTACCGAACACGACATCACGCAGCATCAGAGAACGAGGTCACATCGTAGAGAGGCGCGAGCGCTGGCTCACTAGCACCTACCCCTGAGGTTGCGCGTACGCGCCATGCTTCCCCGGCTACTCTTTGATGCCTCCGCATCAAGGTTGGGTTGTGCCTACCGCTGCCAAGCACGGCGCACAGCGAGCAGTGTCTGCTGTGTGCTGCCGTGTAGGTTGTGCCATCGTGCCCTCTGATTGTTGTGCCGTTGTGCCTGGAGAGCGACGGTGTTAAGCTCGGTATTTGCAGGCCAATCGCATGAGCTGGTGGAGATTGATGGAAGTTCACTCTAAATCGTTCCCTCAGATCGGAATTTTCATGCCGTTTTGGGGCAAATTCTTTCTTCACAGTTCGCTCGGTGATTTTGTTTGATGGCATTTTAGGAGTCAACTATTTTAACGCGAACACTCAATTCTCGCGATTAAAAAAAAAAATGAAGTCACGTACCGTAGAGGGGAGGGGGGAGGAGAGAGCCCGCTATGTGACCCCGGATCTGAGTTACTACTGGGAGGGAGAGCGAGAGTAGGGCGAGGAAAATGAATGGGACGGGGAAAAAATAAAAGAAAATGGTACGACGATGGACCCCGTGGGGAAAAAAAACTCTTTCAGTTCTACAGCAATGTTGATATTTGACTGCCAGGCTTTCTCTCCCATGTACCATGTACACGGCAGGAGCAGTGGTACTGGCTCTCTGATAAGAAACCGGTATACCAAATACTTAGTATTGGCTTTAGACTAGATGTGAGGGCCCATAGTCCGCGGGGTCGAGGCCGAAGGCTGTGTGCGTTTCAAGTCGTAGTTTGGTGGAGACGAAAAAACGCAATAATGCCGCCGCAATCGAAACACGCCGCAGTAAAGCAATGAGGCCACCAACGCACGAAAGCACTGCAGCACGACGACCGCGGCCCAACTCGAGACGGATTGTTGCGAAGCAAGTCTCACGCGTCTCGTACGTAGCGCAACCACGTCCTTTTCTGTAGACGCCAGGTTCATGAAGATCGATGATGTATATAATTATGAAAGTTCCGCAATCGATGAGCACAAGCGACGACATATAGCAGACAGCTGAGGCCTCTGTTTATGACACCTCGATGTAGGCCATAGATGTTGATCTGATTCGCCTAAAGTAAGTTCTGTGTACACTTGATGTGGAGACGAATGTTGGTTCTGACAATTTCCAAGATCGGAAATATCCACCCAAAAGGGATGTTTGGCCTCGATCTCAGGCTGAAATGCGCAGCCCCCTGGGCCATTTGCCAGCCGCTTGACCCTCACGCACCTGGATCGCCATGTTCTGTAGTGCGTTGTGGCGTGCGGCGCGTTTGTGTGTGTTTCGGGTTTTCGAAGTCGTGTAACCACCCCCCTAAGAAATGCCAACAAATAAATTGAACGTTTTTCGTTGGCTTCTGCATCTAGACTCGCTTTTACCATACACACTGTTTGGAAATCGTATCTCGGCATCTTGATCTTGAGGCGGCGAAACGAATGTCAGGAACATCTGTGACCTGGATCGGGGCACCATAAACAGTGGCCTGACAGCTGCAGAAAGAGCTTCGACTTATCGGGTTGGACCAATCCGTCAAGACTTTACCGCAGCAGCATTCCCACCTCTACATGTATTGGTATGTTGGTACAGTCCGGTACCACGGTAGTTGTCCCTCTATGTACTCGCATAGCGCCGGTATGTGCCAGGCGAAAATACCGGCACTATGTATAGCGGCAACAGGCACTACTCCGCATACTGCCACTACCGGTTGCTGCCATCTATGCCAAGCGATTTCACAGGCACTATAGCGGGCAACCGGCACTACTCAACCATGTGCCAGGCGAAAATACCGGCACTATGTATAGCGGCAACAGGCACTACTCCGCATACTGCCACTACCGGTTGCTGCCATCTATGCCAAGCGATTTCACAGGCACTATAGCGGGCAACCGGCACTACTCAACCGGCACTATATGGAGACCCCCACTGTATGGTATCAATAGCGTGCTGAACACCGCGCCTTCCACGAAGCGGTCTCACCGCTCCGCCACCCTCCACCTTCCCCCCTCAGGTGTTCCAGGTGACCTTACGCGAGCTCAACGCGAACAGCAACGGCGGGGTCCACCGTACCATCAACGCCTTCTTCTACGACAACTGGGCCGACGACTATTCCGGCGTCAGCGTGGGAGACGAGCTCGCCGTTACGGGTCCTGCCTCGAACCTCGTGCACCCCGACCCCTCGGCCGACGCCGGGGACCACCCCTTCTGCCTCGTATTTTACTCGAAGGGTGGAGGCTCGGGCGCAGGCGGGCGGGCGGACGACGATGGGGTAGCCTGCAGGGTTGTGACCCCTACGGGTCGGGTGGTCAGGGAGACACCTGTGGACAGACACGGGTTGCGGCAGGGGCAAGGGGGGGCGGGGAGCGGATCGGGGCTGGGTGGGGGAACAGGAGGAGGTGAGATTTTTAGCCGGGGGAGGGTCCACTGACGGGTGCTGTGAAATTGCTTAGGGTGTTTTTATTGTGTTGTAAGCTGTGGCCCAGATACGTAGGAAGGCCGGCGGAGGAGAGGCGTTTCGTCTGCGTGACCATCGGCTGGTGCGGTTTTACTGGCTTTTCTTATTTTTGTCCTGCTGCCGTTGTGCTGTGCGCTGCTTAGGCGAGGCGTCTGTCGTTATTATTATTATTGCCCGTGAGCATTGCACATCTTTTTTTTGCGGATCTGTATTTCGCGTTCGTCTACGTGCTCTGTTTTCGAACGTCGGTTTTTGGGCCGCTGTCACGTCTACCCCCATGACGCAAAGCCCACTCGCATCACCTATTTTGGGACCCAAAAAACGCTGTTAAACATCCGGATGTGCGGCCTTTTCTTGATATTTTATTTTATGGCCACGCGGCAGGACGCTTAGTATGATGCTGTTGTTATAGCGTGCCGTAGAACTCCCTTGAACTGGAGGGTAGAACGTGAAACCAACCACCCCCAAAGCCAGCAGCTCGTTTATTTTGTGTGATCGAAGATGTAATCGTCGATTTGTTTCATCATTCTTCACCTCTAGAAGTCCCAAGAGTTTTTTTTTTCCGTCAAATTTTCCCTCTTAAGTCCCAATTGTTCTCTCTAAGAGTCCCAGCAGAGATTTGTTTCGGAAATATATTGACGAGTACAAAGTTCTCTCTAGGGACTTGAGAGGGAAAAGGTAGCGAAGCAATTTGACGATTTACAGGGTTGGCCTACTGAGTGGTTCGGGAATGATAGATTTAGGTGTGCGAACTGCAAGGCAATGGAACCGCTCGGCACGGGCGCAGCAGATTCCCGTTTGCGCGCTCACGCCACTCGTAGGCGCTCGAGAAGACCAAACTTTGTCGTTCTTTTTGTAACCCTCTTTGGGTCACGAAGGGGTTAACATTGTGATCATGATCATACAAGAATTGGCCCCTATATAGTGCCGGTTGAGTAGTGCCGATTGCCCGCTATATTGCCTTTTAAAACTCTTGGCACAGATTGGAACAACCAGTAGTGTCGGTAGGCGGAGTAGTGCCGGTTGCCGCTATAGTGCCGTAATTTCCCTCTATAGTGCACATACCGGCACTATTGAGGAACCACTACTGCTGTAATGAGGACGATGTTCTCACGTTAGCTCGTTTCCCTGATATCTGGCCCTTGGTCACAACACGTAGGTATTTTACACTCTGTCGCTGCTGTGCAGGGAAGTATACGTACACAAGCCTGGCCAGCCTCCGGCCACCGATAGCGAAGGCTCATGTCTACGGTGTTGTGTCAGCCTTCAGCCATCGCCGCCAGTCCAGGGGCAGCGACGCGACCACCTCGGTGAGCCTTCTGGACGAAACGTGCACCCAGCCCGATAACGCTGTGCCGTGCAACTTCTTCCATTTCTCGAGGGGAAGGCTGCCGGCACCCTTGATGGTGGGAGACATCGTCAGGATTCACCGGGCAAAGGCAAGCAACGTACTACAGTATACAACTACTTACAAATATCGATTTACCTGAGCGGCCTCCATTTTTTTCGCTTCTCAAACTAAGTTTAAGACATTCTCCTCTCCGGACGGCTGAGCGGGCTCGGATGCCTGAAACAGCTCTTCTCAGCGCTTCTCAGACCGTTCCCACCGTTTCCTTTTTTTATGGGTACCAATGTATACCTGGTATATATTTTTCGACGATACCGGGATTCGAACCCACGCACACCAGGCTCAGAAGCGGACAGCAGTATTTTATCTACTAAACCACAAAGTCACCGTGACTCTAGTCTTGTGGATAATCATTTAGACCTACTTACAAAGATCGATTTCCTGAGCGGCCTCCATTTTTTTCGCTTCGCGCACTAACGTTAAGATATTATCCGCTCCGGACGGCTGAGCGGGCTCGGTGCCTGAAACAGCGCTTCTCAGCGCTTTTCAGATTTTTTGTTTTTCCAAAATTCAATATATACCACGTACCGGTACCTCTACACCAGGTTTGCCAGATACTATGTTGTTGAATCACAATGCATGCCCAGCTCAGCTCAGCCCAGCTATGTGTACATAGCTCAGCGGCGCAGCGCCGTGCGGTGCGGTGCGGTGCCGCACCTTGCCCTGCGCTGCGGCGCTGTGTCGTGCTGCGTTGTGCTTTCTTTCGAACAGACGGCAGTAACCGGTATGAAACGCAGTACCAGGTACCAGGTACCGGTATGTTCGTGTTGTATACTCGTAATTTTGTTTTTTCTTCAGTCGATCTCTCTCGGTCCCCCTGTTTCTCCCCCCACGCAAATTACACCAGTACTGCCGATCAGAACGTGACACCGCCAACAAGCACACAGCACAGGGCAATTAGCTCTGCGCAAACAGCTCTTGGCATAACAAATTCGCTGTTCGCACCAAACCGTGGGCCTCTTCTTTCTGCCCCCTTCACATGTTTTAGTTGCATTCCTCCTTGCGCGAGCGTAGCGGGCGGTGTCAGCCGCCCACGGGGTGGAGCCCTTGTATATATACCATTCGTAATCATATTGCTTTTGGTCATGTGCAAGTATCAGATGTTAACATATTTGTTGCTGGTTTTGTCTCGGATATCGCCAGGATTCACCGGGGGCTAAGAACGTTGCTAGTGGCAAGCCGATGTTTAGTGAAAAAGAATAGTTTTCGAATATATCAACCAAGCTTTTGGACGGTTGTCTGTGGGCCCGTTTTTGCAGAGTTTGGTTTTGGGACTTTTTCTGGCGGCGATCTTGGGAAACTTTTGCACTTCTGCTTGACAAAATCTCAAGCAGATCTTGAAACGACGAGATTCGTGTCCTCCACACACTTCGCACGACGGAACCAACGACAGTGTCGTGAGATCTGACCGTGGCGAGCTCGTTAAGGACTCCGACCCATAGTGCTCACACTACCGCCTGTGATATATGGTGGGGGCCGAGCAGGCTGCTGTTAAAAATACGTTTGGCGGGTGGTGCGTGGAAAACAGAGACAAAAGCTCTCGGTCGTTTCCCAACGGGCAGCAAATAGAGTTTTGAGAGTATTTTATGGAAGACCACAGGACAACGCGGGCAACCTCTCGCGCCCTAGAGCATGTATCAATATGAACTCTTCGGCGCTGTCACCCACACTCATGTGGAGTTGTCCGGAACGAAAAGGTCTGGTCGTGGATTGTCTCTGGTCTCGAGATGAAGGTCAATCGTGTTTGTTGGACAACGCTGACGGAGGTTTGATACAAATTGGCGAATTGGGCTGCCTGACAGCGGTACAATTTTTTTTTTTTCGTATTTTCCCCGCAGCAACGGTACGGCCATATCTTCAGCCAAGTACAAAAAAAAAGTTTTGGAAATTTCCTTGTTAAACTGTCGCCTTGCCATTAGCAACGGTCTGAGGCAAGTGACGATTTATGCGGTCGTCGCTTTGATTGCAAACATCGAATGTCGATGTTGTCGATGTTAAATGTCGAATGTCGATGTTGCTGGCTTTTTTTCTGTTCTCTGTCGAAGCCCGCCCACCCGTCGCGCCCCCTTTTGGTGTCATAAAAGTACTTTTTAGGCCACCCGCTTTTCACCTGCACCCATTTTTTTAGGAACAAACTACTTAAAATTGTGTGGGATCATTTTCGCAGCTGTAAAAGGGGTTGATGGTTAATGGATGGATTTTCGATGCAAATCAGATGCCACCCCCCCCTCCCCCCGTGTACATAAATGCCTCAAACCCTGCCAACGCGAATCGACTCCTCCTTTCGAACAGATACAAACCGTGTCGTGCGTGCCTGTCTCAGCATGTATATGTGGACAGCGCACATTGTCTAACCCTGCCGACACGAATCGACTCCTCCTTTTAAACAGATAAAAACCGTGTCGTGCGTGCCTGTCTCAGCTTGTATATGCGGATAGGGCACATTGTCTACCCCCCACATACCCAACTTCACGTAATGGCTTGACGTACGCACCATCTATTCACGCCTACCAGGTATGGTAGTATTCGGCACTCTATATTTTCTAAGGCCTGTGATGGGTGATGGGTGATGGGTCCCCAGTCCCGTAGGGACGAGGCCTGGGCCAAATAGTCCACCGTGTTGAATGCCAGGCACACCTACTCCCGAAATTGCCCCAACTGTACCCACCTGTATCTACATACCCTGCCTTGACCGCTGCTTCCCTCCCGCCCTGCCTGCCTGCCTGCCTGCCTGCCTGCCTGCCTGCCTGCCCCGGCAACAATGCCAAACACGTAATAACAAAAAAATGGAATCCAAAAGGTGCAAGAGTACAAGGGGCGACCCCAGCTAGTCGGCGGCCACACCGCTGCGTGGTTGATCATCCGCAAAAAGAAGACCGTGCGAGAGACTTTTCAGAGAGGCCTTCCTATCGGCAGCGGTGGTGGTGGTGGTGGTGGTGGTGACGATGATCAGGACCCGCTCGAGGACTCTCCTCCTTCGGGGCCTGATGCGGGGGGCGGCGAGGCCGATTCGGTGTTGTCGGCAGCGGTGTGGGATGTGGACGCGTCCTCGACTAAGTACACGATGTCGCAGGTGGACCAGGACAGGTGCGTTTTTTGCTTCTTTTTTTTTTTGCTTTTTTTGGTCCTCTGGCGCGTGAGTAAAAAAATGATCTTAAGTTCGCCACACTTCCGCAAGTTAACTCGGTAGCCAAAACATCGGTACTAAAGTGGTTTAGGTGCCTTTGTCCACGTGTGTGTGGGGAGGGGCGGGGAGAAGAGCGTCGGATCTTGTGGCTGGCTGGCCTCGGAGTGTGTGGGTTTTACTGGAGAGGATCCTCTATAATGCCGGTAGAGTAGTGCCGGTTGCCCGCTACAGTGCCTGTGAAATCACTTGAGGCAGATGGGAACAACCAGTAGCGGCAGTATGCGGAATAGTGCCTGTTGCCGCAATAGTGCCGGTATTGACGGCACTATAGCGGCAACTGGCACTATAGAGGAACCACCACTGTATGTATCGAGTGAAATGTTGTACAGTGGGTTAGGTCGTCTCGTGTCTTTTCAGCATGGAAGTGCTGGTATGGGTGCGGGTGTTCGACTGGTGGAATGGCTTCTGTCGTCCGGCAAAGCTCGACACCGGCGACCCCTTGCTTTCTGTTGATCTATAACTAGGTACACTCGTCAATTTCTAGTTTTTTTCCGCCCCAGTTAGTAGTTTCGTCCAGCTTTTGTGCTGCTGCTATTAATAGCTCGTACGTGTTACCTGGTAGTCAGCTTGTTTTCGCTGCGAAGAAGACATTTGAATGCCGAAAATATAATTTGCCAACTAAACAGATCACGCGATTGTAATGCTATTTTAATCCTTTTTTTTCTACGCCTGCGAGTTGTCAGGTTTTGTAGCAGCTACAACGCTAGCAGGTCACTTGGCGTGGACGGACTAACTGGTTGTCGGTGGGAAGACTGTTGTGTTTACAACGCCACACAACGCGTTTTAGCTTTTTATGAATAACGAAACCTTTTGAATTATCCATGTTGCGGTGGTTGAACTTAGTTGGGTTGTCTTGTCCTGCAGTCTCGACGAAAACAAAGGATGTACTCAACCATTTTTTTTGCTTGCAACTGCCGAAGCGGGCATGCTCCAGTCGCTTCGTACATGGTATGTGTCTCTCTAATAACGACTATTAATACTTGAAAGCGCACCCTCTGAATAGAGCCAGAGTAAAAAATACCAACTATTCACTGATGACGGTTTCATGTTAGTACAACACCCTCTGGTATATACATATTTATACCAGTGTGAAGGTGTTCAAGCTCTTGGCCTGTGGCTAATAGTTTAGTCGCCGTTACCGCCGCCCTATGATAACGCCGCCCGGAAAAGGTGCAACGCCTTGGACGCGTGGTTCAGGCGCAGAGCTCCGCACATGTGGCTGAAGCAATCTTCGGAGCCCAAGATATGGGTCAAGGAAATTTTCCTGCGACCGCCGCCCGGGGAGGAATGCCCGGACAAGGATGTGAGTTTTTATGTACGAATTCATAGAAATAGCAACGACAACAACAACAACAACAACAACAACAACAACAACAACAACAACAACAACAACAACAACAACAACAACAACAACAACAACAACAACAACAACAACAACAACAACAACAACAACAACAACAACATAGTAATAATAACATAGTAATAATAACATAGTAATAATAACATCATAAAAACGGCAGCACATCCCATTTGTTTAGGCAGATTTTCACCCCATTGGAAATGCAACCACACTTTTGGGGACAAGTTACTTGCAGTTAGTGTAGAACGTGTTTTTGTAGTGATGAAAGAGATAGGGCCTGCGAAACGTTTTTCTCTTTGCCACCCTTGGGTTTCTGAGCGGCTCGACTCACGAGATCTGTTTTGATGTCAAAACACGTGGATAAGATCTGCCGTCTGCGCGCTTGACGGCCTCCTCGCAGTCGACCCACATGCGCCTGTTCCGTGTCTTCACCCCTTTAAAACTTCAGAGAAAAGAAACGACGACGAAGAAATGACGATTACGGCATCGGCCACTGCTGTTTGGCGATGAAAATTGTTGTATCCGAACGACGACGCCAACAATGCAACACACTCGTATGGGACGGGTGCAGCATGACCCTGCTCGTACCGCTGCGCGCTCACGCTACTCGTAGAAGCATGAAGATGTCGCAATCGCTTACGCTTTAATGAAGACATAATCAAGCTTCAAAAGGGTTAAGGAATAAGCGGGATGGCTGTGAAAGGGCGTGTGTTCGCGCTAACGGGAAGTAAATATGTTAAACGGTGGAAGCGGCTGTTCCCCCTCCTCACCCAGCCGCTCGTTTGGATTTTTTCTTAAAGAAGCGTAACATCAGCCGCGGACATAGCGTCAACTAAACGCGGGTTTTTCGGGTCGCCCGCAGTATGTCTACCTGGTATATTTTAGTGTCTGCGCAGGGGTACACAATAAAACGAGGCAACGACGACACCACCAACACAAATCAGAATGAGAAACAAACCAAAGCGCTTTGATCACACGACGCACTAAGAGATTTTTTTTTCACTTGTTTTTAGTGAGCCCCCCCTGCCCGTCCTTGACAAGGGGGCGGTTCTTTAAAACTAAGTGAAAACGGGAAAAACGGGAAAAAGAACGTGTTGAAGGAAAAAACGGGGGAAAAAACATCTTCTCTTTATTTGATCATAGCGCTCCGGTTGGTTTTTCATGTTTTTGACGTTTTTTTGGAGTGGTGTCGATTCTCTTTTTGCCCTGGTCTGTGCGTATTTTTGCTTGGTTTATTGAGCATCTTGTGTGTGTTGGTCCATTCAGCGCTGCGCATGCGTGTGTGTTTTGCTTGGCGTATTCAGCGTCGCGTCTGTGTGTAGTTCGCTTGGCTTATTCAGCGACACCGCTCTTCCGACCGTGCTTGCTCCCGCGACCCGCAGGTCGATCTGATTTGCTGCCTGGTGTCGAAGCACGAGGCCCCTCAAGGCGGGTCCGGGTCCTTGTCACACGTGTTCGTGACGGACTGCTCGGGGTTTTCCCTCACGCGGCCACCGCACCAGCCGGACGACGGCCGCGAGGCCGCGCTGCAGAAGGGGATGCGCGCGGCGTTGGGCAAGCCAGATTGGTCGCCCGGAAATCCGCACCCGACGCCCTTCCCGGCGTACCTGAAGGTCGATGTGGTGGAAAACAAGAAGGAGGTGGGTCGTCGTTGAAGGCCAAAGCTACGGTAGGGGGTGGGTCCCTTTTTTAGGAACATTTTTCAGGCAGTGGCTCGGGGTCGCTCGCGCGAGTGACCCACCCCCCTGTTCCTTCTTGCGGTCTTAGTTTTTCTTGCTGTTTTATTTTGATGTGAACCCGCGATGGAATGGTGAGCTACGCTGCGTAAAAAAAAAACGCCATTGCCCTTCTTTAAGAGCCCCAAAATCCCTCCCGATACTATGTTCAAGTAGTTTAGTCCCGAAAACGTGTTTCCAGTTGTGGAGGCGTTAAAGTATTTTTGTCCGTGGGGTGGAGTCACTCGCGCGAGTTACTCGATCAAAGCCAGTGAAGATGGGGGTATATCATAGTTTTATCATGACATCATCATAACATCATCGTAACATCATCATAACATCATCATACCACCATCATAACACCATGATAACATCATCATAACATCATCATAACATCATCGTAACACCATCATGACATCATCATAACATCGTCATAACATCATCATAACATCATCCTAACATCATCATACCACCATCATAACACCATCATAACATCATCATAACATCATAACATCATCATATCATCGTGACACCATTATGACATCATCATAACATCATCATAACATCATCGTAACACCATCATAACATCATCATAACATCATCATAACACCATCATAACACCATCATAACATCATCGTAACATCATCCTCACATCATCATACCACCATCATAACATCATCATAACATCATCATAACACCATAATAAGATCATCATAACACCATCATAACATCATCATAACATCATCATAACATCATCATAACATCATAACACCATCATAACACCATCATAACATCATCATGACATCATCATAACACTATCGTAACATCATCATAACACCGTCGAAACATCCCGCCTACTAATGCCGTAGGCTTGGTCTGTAGTTACCTAAAAGTTCATGTGGAGGAGCACTGGGAGGTGGGTTGGAGTTGGAATTGTGCTTGCGGCGCTGGCGGTAGCGGCGGGGACGCGGGTTTCTCTGGCGGCGGTAGCGTGGTAGGGTAATGCGATTGGTAGAGTTGGAACAATGCCGTGTTGCTATAGTTAGCACGATGGTGTTGTAGTTTGTTGTGTCGTGCCTTGTGGTAGTAGGTTTTTCGTCGTTGTTGCTGCGCTTGTGCTTGTTGTACTCCGTGTGTAAGGGGCCGCCAATCTCCGTTGCCGAGTTGTGTTTGCATACTCCGTGTGTGTGAGCCACCTATCTCCCTGCCCGTTTCTGTTTTGCGCACTCGATGTGCCTGAGCCCGCATCTCTCCCTATTTTCGTTTTTAGTTTATATTTTTTTTCAAATACATCAGCTGTGAGTTTGATCAATTTAGCTGTCGATACTTATCTTGGCAAGCTGCGTGATACTCCGGCCGCGCGTTTTTACAGAGGTTGGTGTTGCTTTCTCACATTAACTCGCATAATTAAGTTGGTCTCAGGACAGGCTCCAGTCAGTCTGGACATGTAGAGTGGAAGAATACCCCATGGAAAAAAAATTGCACTATACGTATCTGCCATAGCTGAACCAAGTCGTACCTCCGCCAAAAGATACAAAAATGGAATCGGAAGTCGGCGTACGAACGTGCCAGGCCCATGTGTGATTCATACATTTTAAGGCTCGCAGCTGAAACCGACCACACCGCATAGATATATTACTCTTCGAAGACATACGACTCCCGTAGATGCTGCCGGGGTGGACAGGAGTTTTTTTTTTCCGTGGGCGATATCAGTCCACAATCATTGCCCTCTCCGTGTGCCTGAGCCCTCAAATCCCGCTCTTACGGTTGTCATTTTTGCGCACGCCTGAGCCTGCAAAGTCTCCCTTGTCGTGTTGTTTTTGCGACGGCTGCTAACAGTGGGAGCATTTGGCGCTGTCGCCGGGCATGTGGATACGCCTGAAGCGGCTGACCATCTCGAAGAACACCCACACCGGAAACATGTTTGCGAGGATGAAGGAGAGCACCTCGAGTGTCAACCCTTTGCACCCCTGCATGGTGGAAGTGCAGACGATCGCCATCGCCTACGCGAACGCCTGCGAGGCGGCCAACGCCGCCAGTGCCCCTCCCCCGCCCGCGATTAACACGAGCGCACAACAAGAGCCCCGCCGGGGTGGCAACGACGAACCCACCCCCGGCCCCGCCCCTAGCCCCGCCTCCGGCCCCGTGCCCGCCCCCCCCCCCGCGCGGGAGAGCGCCTCGGATGCCGACGGGCGGGGTAGCGGGGATGCTCAAGACTCGGGGCTCAATGGGGGAGGGGCAAGTGCTCCACCAGAGAGGGGCCGGCGGGGGGCGTCTTCTAGATCTCAGGTTGAGGCAGGAGCGTCGGCGACGCGGCGTGAACAATCTCCCCAGTCTCCGGGTTTCCGGCCGAGGTCCCAGCCGGAGCGGAGGGGGGCGGGGGGGGACGCGGGTTCCGGTGGTGAGGTCGGAACGGAGAACGTGTCTCGGCGAGGCACCAAGCGGGCTCTGCCGGCGGGGGGTGCAGAGGGGCGGGAGGAGGTGGCGGCTTCGCCGGGCTGTGGAGCTTTGTCGAACCTGGGGACGGTGAGGCGGACGGTCGCCCCGGGCGTGTTTTACAGCAGGGTTAAGATCGTCTCTCACTTCCCTCCGAAGGTGAGAGGGCGTGTGGGAGCCGCCACGATTGTGTCTTGGTGCTGTGAAGTGTGTGTAAGTGGGATTTTTTGGACAGGGTACTATTAATAGCCCGACCGCTCACTGGCGACGATATGTTTGGTACATGTGTGTGTTTTGTTTTTGTCAAGTGTTGGCGGCTCGTAACCCTTTTGCAAGTGCGCCTCCGTCGACGCACACTTCGGTTAGACGCCTGCTACGATAAAGAGGCGGCGCTTTTTTGGCAACTGTATATTTTCTGAATTTCCGGACTACTTGACCCAAATATAATCGCCAGAATTGAAAAAAAACTTTATTTGTACCTAGGCCATGATAATACCGGTCGCCCCGGTGGTGTATCAGGTTATCCTCGCGCCTGGTATAGGTCAGTTTCGTGAGTTCGAGCCCCCCCGAGTGCATACTCGTATAAGTTCGTAGGAGCTCTTCTTGTGCACTTATTGACTTGCGGAAAGCGCAAGAACGTGAGTTAGCAACACTCGATGAAAACCGACGAGCAATGGGATTGCTGAACCCTATGCGCGATAAAAATTGAAGGCAGGAACCGGGGGGTAGAAGGGACGACACCTGTGACCACGGCTTGTCCAGAAGCTGGAAAGTAGTTGTGTGTGAAAAAGAAAGAAAGTGTTGATGGGGTTGCGCTTTGATTGTTATCAGGTGAGGAGTCTCAGAACCAAAAAAAGGTACACCTCTACCGGTGAATGTGTTGGTGTGGAAGGGAATGCGCGCTGCGACGGGGGTACTGTGCGCAGTAGCTCTTTTCGGCCAGAATATTTCTGAGTGACATGACACAGGCTCCTCAGTTAGACTATTAATAGGCCAGTGGCCAGGATCGGGTATACCCGGTTTTGGCGAAGTGGTCGTTAGACTATCACAGAGGACCGTAGTGATTTGGAGTCATCATATGCGCAATTTTTAACGCGAGTCTACGAGGGAAGAAAGTGCTGAAGTCTTCTCGCGATAATGATGAAGTCGCGCACCGTGGTAGAGAGGGAGGAGAAGAGCCTGCTTAGTAACCTCGGGTCTGATTGAAATCTAGGAAAAGAAAAGGAGAAACAAAAGTGCCGAATATAATGGATGGGAGTCGTTCTACGGTAGCCCCCTCCCCAACACTTCTTATTATATATATAATAACGCCATCGCCGGTTTTGAAACCCGCTCCCGCTCGTATCTCCTGAAATACGGTGCCCCTTGCCACCCCGACGTCATCTTTCAATAGCCCTTTCTTCGCAAACAAAGGCAATAGACGAATAGTTGTGTTTTGTAGCGTCCTTCCTGTTGTCGAGCAGCCACGAAACGTTCGTTAAAGAAAAAAAAAAAGAAAATCGCTTGTTTTGGGGTAGGCTATCGTCGAATCAGTCATGGGTTGAACAAAATATGTAGGCTATACATAATGTACACAAAAGACCTGGTGTGTTCCAATGTTTTTACTAACCGTATTTAGTCCTGATTACCTTGCTGATTACTATGCCCCCCCCGTAATGACATGGAACCCAATGGCGCGGGACTACCGCTTTCGAGCTTCCCAATTTTTTTTGCAGTATTAGGTACCAGGTGCGACACAAGCTGCCCCTCGGGATGTGATTGGCTTAGAATCGGGGGGGTGTCGCACGTTGAACAGGGGGGGGGACTCTTGAAAAAAAAAAAACTGAATAAAAAACGATTAGCCACCGCGCAAGTAACCCGGCACTTAACACCGACCAGCCCAAACGAATATACCAGGTGGAGATGAGTTTAGTCTATAACTGGGCCGTTGGGTTGCTCATCCGGTTGCTCATCGGTTTGCACTCTCCTTTATTTTCTGATAATCCGTTTTTTATTTTATTTAAAAACATGAAACCACACTACGTACAGCTACTGCGAGATGGAGAATTTCGTGGAAAATAACCTTTTGCAAGGCGTGTGTGATACTCCTTTTTTTCTTTTTTTTTGGGGGGGGGGGTGGTGGTGAGGGTGAGGTGTAGACCTCCTCAAGACCAAGGCTACGGTGGGGTAAGGGGGGCACCCCCCGAATTCACTATGATACCGGGTTTGGGCCGCTCGGCCGGGTGAATATATACCTCACTTATAAAGCGACTTTTCGACGATTTTGGCTGAGCGTACCCTGCCCTTCCTCAAATGGTGGATTAATTTCGCAAAATGAAAACACCCCGAAACGTTACGACCGCAAACGGAACAGGGGGTTCACTCGCGCGAGTGGCCCCAAGCCACTGCCAAAAAAAGCCTCCAAAAGTGAACTCCCTACACCGTAGCATTGGTCTCAAGTGGGGAGTATTCCCTTACCGTACGTAGCGTGCGCCGGGGGT
Organism: Undaria pinnatifida; assembly: GCA_012845835.1. Lineage (NCBI taxonomy): Eukaryota > Phaeophyceae > Laminariales > Alariaceae > Undaria > Undaria pinnatifida. The sequence goes on from JABAKD010000010.1 coordinate 15,813,775, forward strand.
GCACCTACACCTTCTGAGGGCCGTGGCTGCTTGACCGCGAATAGCTACACACCTTCTTGAGGTTCCTGACTTGAAGAGCCATTTACCCCACCAAAAAAACGGCTTCGAGAAACAATGAAGGTGCCACGCGATGGACAATCCCATCGCGTAAGGTGTATGCGAAAAATGTCAATATTTTCATTCGCCGGGCGGGAGGGGGGGCGGGCACGGGGCCAGAGGCGGGGCCAGGGGCGAGGCCGGGTTCGTCGTCGCTACCCCGGCGTGGCTCTTGTCGTGCGCTCTCTTTGTTGAACGTGGGGCGGAGGGGACGCACCCATTGGCGGTGTGCGCGGTCTCATGCATTGGAAAATGGGCTTTCCAAGGCGATGGAGTAGCTCCTCTACCGCAGAGCCTCGTTCAAAAGTTCGGCCCAACAGTGCCACAGCAGTGGGTACCCCGATTTAAGAGCGCCCAGGATAAGAGCATTCGGGTCTTAAAAGCGGTCACAATCGGCATGTCCCGCCTATACTAAAGCTATGCATTTCCCTGTACACAATAAGAGCAATGTGTAGTTAAGAGCGCTTGTTTCGGCTTGTCACGGGGCGCTCTTAAATCGGGGTAGGTACCCAGTGTAATGGGCTTACGCCTTTCTTAGCACGCGTCCGTTTCGAGACAAATTAGTTGAAATTTGAGTTGGATATGTTTTTGCGGTACATGTATAGGAAAAAGCAAATACCCAAGCTGGAGCATCGCCTCGTGCCACGTTGTGCGTTGCTTTCTTATGTTTTTTGTGTGCGCGGCGCTTTGTCCATTTTCCCGCTGCACCTCCGTGATGTCATTATGAGGCGAAGGTACTTGACACTTTTGAGTTGGATATTTATTGATTTTTGCGGTAGGCTTGAAAGCAATGGCGAGCTGGAGCGCAAAGCCTCAACCCACCACCCCTCATCCCACTTCCCCGCGTCCTGTTGGTGTTGCCAAGGTGGAGGACTTCGTGAGGCAGGGGCCACGGCCGGGAGACGGACTGCACTTTCTGTTCAGGCTTCGGCTGGAGGATGACCACGGAGTCGTCGACGCAATAGCGACGGGCCGGGATGCCTCGCATCTGCTACCGGGGGCACCATCCCCAGAGCAATTCCGTTGCAGGAAGGACGTGCGGGAGAGAGTGGAGGGGGCCCTCGCGAGGCTTGAGGCTCCTGGAGGGGGGGTGTGGGGGATGCGCTTGCGTTCTTATTTGACGCCTATGGCGAATAACGGGCTGGCCGGGGGGAGCGATTCCAGGCAGACTTTCTGCTGCAAACGTTACAGTATCGTCATGCCGTCGTCATTGTACGAAGGCAATGCTAGGGGGGAAGGCTAGCCTGGGAGTGGTGGGTTTAGAGTGAGAGGCCCGGTGAAATGTTCATGCTTGCCTTCTGTCCCTTTTTTTTAACGTTAATAAATAGTTTTAGCTCGGATGCCACAGCGTGAAACCTCGCGAAGCCCCAGTTGCTCCGCTTTTGGTTGTCGGTCTTGATGCTGTGGTGTATTATACCAGGTAGGTTATTTGTACCAAAAGCGGCGGCAGCCGAGGTGCATATATATTTTTTTAGAACAGCTTGTTGTCGGTCCGCGGTCGTAGTACAGCAGTACCAGTGTGCAATGGTCCTATTTGGAGGTTTGCAGCGAATTTCGTCGTTTTCAAGTGTTGATGGGCTTATAGGTGTATAGAGCGAGCTTGTATTATCGTGACCCTGAAGCGTTTCAGACTGAATTTGATATCCAGTACCTTGTACAGATTACGGTACTGTAAAAAATCTTCTTGGGAGCAGGAATAGCAATACCATTATATGATAGGCCTGCTGTACGATTGTATGTATGTGGAGCCCCTGCAGTTTTGCCACACCAAGACCAGAGTATGATTATTCCCAACCGGCCCGCGGCCCCACAAGCTCTGCAGCAACAAGCTGTGGGTGTCAAAGGGATGAACGATCTCGATACTCCTAGCACCGACACCTTGTGACAAGTGATCTGGTGAGAAATATACTACGCCCTACGCCACGAGACAAAGAGCCACGATCCCTGCATTAAAGCACACGATAAAGGTGCCGACGGGCATCGGCGTAGCCCTTGCGGTGTGCTTCATATTTAATCTCTCTCTCGATACATTCCCCTGATTTTTTTTGCGCAGCCTGTACGTTTCTGAAGGCATCGTTCGTCATAAGGTCGGCCCGATTCGCGCCAATCACCCCCCCTGAAAAGCAAAGGCTTGGCGTTACACCAAGATATAGCACAAACACCCAGACGGCAAAGGCTGCCGCACTTGTCAGGATACCGTCCGCGACCCCACTTACGAACCTCTTATTTTGGGAAAAGCTCGAATTGTTATGTGGGTCAGATGCTAATCCCAGCGTAAAAAGCGGTCTCTCATGTTTCGTGTAAGAGTCGAGCCAAAAGCTACAAACTCCGATTTTCTTAACTCCAAACTGTCGGGGACCTGGTATTGTTTATTATAGCCTCTGCTTTTCTATATACCCGTTTACCACAACAAAAACGATCCCACAGCACTATATCCAAGTCACAGGATGTCCCCATAGCAGCAGATGAAGCTCGAAAGCAGTTGACTAGGCAGCGACAACCCTCACGATATGTCTACCTTAAGGGCGCCATCCACCAAGCTGGCCTCCATGTGGAACGTCCTACCGCCTGATGTCACCGACCACCCCTCTTCGAAAAACAGCAACCCCTGCTGCCAGTACGACGCCCCCGGGCCGGTGGATACACGGTGGCATCCCTCCTCATCCAACCAAATGTCGAGCCACAGCGCCACCCCGTGGCACGTAACGGGCGTCGTTTTCGCTCCAGATACAACGGGCTCGGTGGAACGACAACCGATTTCTACGCGACCGCCCAGCAAGTCGCACAGAGGCCGCGTCAAGTCCATGTCTAGCACAACGGTGGGCAGACCCAGCAGCAAGTGCTCGAATTCCTGCAACCTCACGGACTCGACGTCCCCGGGCTGTCGGCCTTCCGACGCCTCCTCATCTTCCCCTCCGGCAATGCCGCGGTCGTTGTCTCCTCGCGACACGCTCTTCGTGCGACCAAGCCCACCATTCACCGCGGACATGTTAACCCCTTCCACGGTGCCCACCCGACGCCGGCCACGAAACAGCAGGTCGCACGCGAAAGGGCAAGCAAGAAGGCGCGCCCGTGCAGGAACTACCCTCGTCCTCGGGGAGAAGCACCCACCAGCTTCTAACGCGGTGCGCACACACCAGAAGAGGAGCAGCGACTCGAACGGCCAAGAGCTCGAGAGGTCTGCGAAATATGGCTCTCCGATAACGGCGTCCAGCTTCCCCATCCGGGCGAAGACGTCGGCCGACCCCGGTGGGGGCGACAAGACGTCGTAAAAGTTGGACATCCCGCCCGGGAACGGTTGAATCTTGCTGTCGTCAATCTCGTTCGCGCGGTAAACGTCCCGGCATACGGCCGCAGCGGTGGCCGACGGCGGAATCTCGAGGATGATCGACGCGCCTTCCTGGGCAGTCAAGAGCGGGAGCAAGAAGCCGTGGGAAACGCAGGCGCACACTGTATTGTTTATTCTCGCATCAGCAACACCAATATCGCTATCACCATGAACGTTATGTTGTACCGCTCTGCCGTAGTTGCCCAAAATAGACCCAATTACCGACCGAAAGGCCGCTGCTCGTTTTTCGTCGTTTAGCATCCAAATGCGGATCGGCGAACACGTCCGATGCAAGCCGCACAAGCACACGGGTGGAAAAAAAACACCCTCCGGCTCTTGCGGAACAGCTGCGCATCTGTCCCCCTGCGAAGGCGAATCTCGTGGGGTTTGCACGCCTCCTGCAGACGATTCGGCGGTTGATGCCCCGGCCCCCATTGCTGCTGCTCCTGCTGCTGCTGCTGCAATAGCAGAAAGTTCTCCCCCAGCGGACCCTGGTTCTGGGGATCGGCAGGAGCTACCGGGAAAATGCTTGCCACACACGGGCACTTTCTTGTCACTTGCAACACCACTGAACCAAACAACGCTGTCGTCGTGGCACGCGACAGCTCGCACGGCGTCCCCCGCTTCCACCACCACCGGGTCGGTGAGCAAGTACACCGATTGCCGCCAGTGATCTCGGCGGGGGCCCGGAGACCCCGTTGCTTCCGGCGACGTAGACATTGCAACCGTCCGGTCTTCATCCATGAAACACCGCCACCAACACACCACCGCATGCACCGTGCCCGCGGAGTCGACCGGGAACCGCACACTTCGCTTGCGGCCGCTCGGTCCGGGAAGGTCCGCTAAATCAAACTCGAAAATCCTTATGGATGGGGAGATAGGCCGAAGCTGCACGCCCCCCCATCGCGGCGGGTGGGCGTGCATAGACGCCGGCGCTGCCGCTCCCGGACAACGCTTCCATCTTTCCGAAGATGGTGCTCGGAAGCTTCCGGGTTTTGATATGGAGAGGCGTGACATGCGCTCAAGCTCTGAGCTCTCGCAGCAGAAGGCCCACACTTCTGCTGAAGATGGGATCGAGGTGAAGCCTGGCTGGAGCAGTCGGGCCTTGGCGTCCCGCAAGGTCGGGATGAAGCCTTCTTCCAGCAGGCCTGCGGTGACGTCAACGACGTGGGGGGGGGGGGGGGGGGGCATCGCGGAACAGTAAGCAGTATGACAGTGTCATGGTTCGGTGACAAAGGGTCGAATTTTTAACTTACCGGAGCAGAGGAAAATGCTTCATCACCTTGAATAGGACATATAGACTATATGTTGCGGTTAATACCTATGGTATGATGGTATAAAGGGCTTCGTGCGACCTTCCTGCGGGAACACTGTTGTACGTAGATGGATATAGAAAAATAGAGAATAGAATGAAGCCGTGCGGCCAGTAAGTAAGAAAGCGAAACGGCGCAGAACAAAAAAAAACTAACCTGTGCCCAGCAACTCGGAGATGACGCAATGAACTCGTGAGGGTAAACACTTTCCGATCTCCATCTCCATCGAGTGACCTCGAAACAAACGAACTTCTTGGCAGTATTGGTTTTTGCCGAAGGTTTCCGCAGCAACATCGGCTACCTCCTCTACGCCTTCGCACGCGTACACCTCGGTAGTTGTTGACGTTGAAGTAGACGAAGCGGCGGCCACGAGGCAAGCGAGGAGTCCGCTGCCAGTGCCGATGTCGAGCCATCGAAGAACTGCTTTGTTGCCGTGGTCGATATAGCTGCCGGAAACCTGGGAGACCAGTAGACGGGCTGCCTTGCTGTACGCTGAACACAATAAATTGATACATGAATCGAGGAAACGGATTGGTCAGGCATAAATTGTGTGCCGAAATGCGATGGGTTGTGACGGCTTGAACAAAGACGCAGCAACTTCAACAAGGACACAAAACAGCAAGTGCAGAGACCCGCGACGTTTAAGAGTGAATCTGAGGGCTTTCACGCGCACCTTTGTTCCTGTCGTCATCTTGAAGCATGTCGAACGTCGAGAGCTGCCGCAGAAACAAGGCCAGACGGAGGGGGGTGAGGGCTGTGTGGTGTTGGGTGGGTGGTTGTACTCGAACGAACGCCATGCCGCCCTATGAAGGCAAGTAGTGAGGTCTGCCAAGCTACAAACGTTCTCGATCTTGGAGAGAAGGACATAAATTCACAGGAAGACGCCTCTACGAGGTACAGTGTACAGCACGTACCAGCGTTGCCCATCGTACTCGTGTACCAGGATGCTGCCCTCGTAGCCGGAAGTTCTTGATGTGTGGTATCATACGTGGGTTGCTGCAAACACGGCATATGTCGTGTACGTATCGCAGGACGTGATCCAAAGCAAGGCAGGGGCCGTTCGCTTGCCTCCCATCGTGCAACTACAACTAATGAGTCTCGCCGAACCACCACACTTCGTTCATGACACGCATCATCCGCATGGCAAACAAACGGGCAACCTATATACCTGGTACATGACATCATCATGATAATTGACGCCTACGGCATACCATGCCCTCTTCCGTTCCTACGGACAGGCCGCGCTGAACTGCGTTGCAAGCCCTAACAGCAAAAGTCTATCGCAAGACAGCCACTCACATATTCATCTCTTGGGCAAAACCGCGAAATACGAGGTGGTTTGTCCTCGCCATGCTCGGCACCGCCCTGTTGCATTACCGATGAACAGCTGTGAACAACCACGCGACACCAACGGAGGGACGGGCGGCGCACCGCGAGCCCAGCACAGGACTGGAGAGGAAAATGCGGCGAGACTATTACCTTCTCGGGACACAACAATCACAACAAAACTCAGGACGGGCAGAGTCAACCCGCGCTTGCTGAATCTATTGAAACTGGCTTTGGTAGTGAATAATACCCGAGCTAGATAAGAGTGCGAAGTCCAACGCGCAGAACTAGTGCGACACAAGACAAGCACACACGCTCTGCTGCCTGCGGCTAGTGTGATCCCTTGTACTCTTGTTGAATCGCAAAATTCAATTTTTTTGCTTTGCTATTTTTTGGTTTTCCATCGAGGCGTTTTCCGCGAAATCGCCAACAAAAAAGAAAGTTGACAGTCCAGTGCGTTTTAAAAAGCAGCGCTCCAAGCTGAGCGTTCTAGTGCTCTACCTTGCCGACTGGGGAACTGCCGCTTCGATGATAAGGGCTGGATGCACAGTTATCACGCCGATATATCCCAACCTTCGCCACGATGGACGAAAACCCCATCGAAACATACGAAAAAGCGGTATCCGCTGCCTCGAGAGGGTCAAGCGCAAAGCAGACCGATGCCTCGCAAACACGCCCAGGATGTAGCAGCAGCAGCATCACCGAAAGCGCCGCCGCGTCGACATGGGTGTCCAGCGGCGGCGGTCCTACGGGTACAGCTACGCGAACCGCCCGCAAACCGAAATCTCTGTTTGACATGATGTGCGACTCCGACCTTGACTCCGACGGTGGTTCGGTGCCAATGTTGGCCGGTAGTCGTGCAGCAGCATCGAAATCATCGCCACAGCAGAGCACAACCGGTGCGCTTGCAGTTTCTACGACCATTGCCGGTGGCGTCAATCCCAGGCAGACCAAATACCTACCTCGGGACGGCGGCGACGGCAGTGAAGAGGACAGTGGCAGCGACTTTGAAGGGTTGATGCTTTCGTCGCGATTATTTTCGCCAAGAAGTGGAGGTGCTGGTAGCAGCCGGGTAAAAAAGGACAACCTCACGACCAGCGCGACCGGCGACCCGGGGAAAGCAAACGCTCGCACGAACAACGACCACAGGAGCACCACACCAGAGAGCAGCAGTAGTCTGGCGAAGGGCGAAGGGAAAGCTCACGGGGGGAAACACAGGAAGCGAGAGGGGAGAAGGAGGAGATACAGTGCTAAGAAGCGGCGCCGGTGTGGAGGTGTGGCTCGTGCATCTGGCGAAGTTGATGCCTTCGGCGGCTGCAACGGCGAGTTCAGCGACAACAACAGCAGCCTCAGCAGCAGCACGAGCAGCACCGACGGCGACGCCCCAGAGCGAGATAGCAGCAGCGTTGCGAAGGAAAAGGCGACGGACCGGGCCAGAGCTTCTAATGAAACCGGCAAACCCCGCTCTATTCTTAGCGCTGGCGCAAAGAAACCGTCGCCAGAGCGGCATCGTGAAGAAAACTCTGCCCGAGAAGAACCTGGCTTGATAGCGGACTACCACCACCGAGGAAGAGCGACCGTCGACAAAACCGAGGACCCCGCTCGGAGGCAGGATGGGGTTGCTGGCAAGATAGGCGGGGAAGCGTGTGGCGTAGGTGCTCGAACTTATGGTCGTGGTCGGAAATCGGCTCGCGGCCACGGCAAGAACGTGAAAAAGAGGTTTTACGATACAAGCGACGGGACGGAGAATGACAGCGCCGACTCTCGCCAAAGCGCTTCAGGCGATGGCAGCGGCAGCGGCAGCGGCAGCGGCAGCAGCAGCGGCAGCGGCGGCGGCAGCGACAGTGGCCGCTTTGGCTCCAACGGTGCAGTGAGACGGTGGCACTGGAGTAGGAGCGACGACGATGACGACTATCTCGATGACGAGGAAAAGTTGAAGCCTACCCTGAGCAATCCCCCCTTCGAAGATCCCGAGATGAGACCGCTCGTCCTGGAGAACAAGGAGGGTGGCGAGAGAGCGGAGGTTCCTGCGGCCGTTAACCGGTACCTCCGGGGGTTTCAGAGGGACGGGGTGAGGGATAGCATACTAGGGAGGGAATTTTCATTAGTTGTAGTCCATTTGTGCGAGAACGCTTTTTCCATTCGATATGACTCAACCCTCGTACTATTTTGAAGCGTCGGAGGGCACACAATGCTATGAACGTAACACTGCAAGGCCATCGCTTCGCGAAGTTTGGTCCTCCCGGTGGTGTATGTATCGATCTCTGTAGGGGGATGTGTTACGCGCTCAGACATGTTGCTCCCCTCTATTTTCCGCGGCGTGTGCCCTCCAGGGATGCGCGTGCCACACAGATTTCGCCGCTACTTGTTATTTTTATCCATTGTAGGGCTCTACTCATTGGCACGCTGTTCACCTGTAGGTGTGGCGACTGAAGGTGCCACCCTGTTGGTGCTTTCGCTCGGGGTGCATCGCCGCTTGACTCGTTGTTTGTAGTTTCCTGTCTAGCACATGTTCCATTCCGCCTTTGCCACTGAGCTTCCACGCTCGTTCTTTTGGGCGGGGTGCTAGCCGTTTCATGAAAAAAACGTAGCACCAGCCGCCGACGTTAACTGAAGATGTTTCGCTCGGCTAGGTCCAGTTCATGTGGCGGAGAATTCGTCACTCCGAACGGCCGAAGGGCGCAATTTTGGCGGACGACATGGGCCTCGGCAAGACCGTGCAGATCATCGCGCTCCTCACTGCCCTCCTCAAGAAAACAGGTGCTTGAAACGTGGGTGTATGCTCCATCCGGCTCTACTGCTGCGTCGTATGCAGTGGGTAATCTGTGCAAAGAACGGCCGTTTGTGTCTGCGGAAAGACCTGTGAGGCTTGACCTTGGGTACTTCTGCAAGCCCGGTATCGCACCTGCGGCCCCAGTCCAGTCTGAGCTACGACAGGCTCTAATGGTGGGGAATATGGCAGGAATAGGGCGCATTGAGAGGGACAGTCGAAGTACCAACGCGACAGTAGAAAACGCTCAGGATTGTGTCGGCTTCCTCTTACAAACAATCCATCATTCCAGCGTTCAATACCCCCCATCTTTTATATCGTCTCCTCTAAAAAAATATATTTGTTAAGTACCAGGTATTTGTTATTACCTATATCTGGTTCCTGGTATATAATACGCCGGGAGTTTAGTGCCACGGTGTCCACCACTGCTGTCGCACATGCGCCGTTTCTATTGTCGTCATGTTGTCGTGGCCACTGCTGTGCACGTGCAATCTACGCGAACGGCAGGCACGAGGCAGGATTTGGCAGACATGAAGGAGCGAGCAAAGCGCAAGGAGCCCGTCAGCGCGGCGGGGAGGCCCGTCCTTCTCGTGTGCCCTTCGAGCGTTTTGTCGGGGTGGGAGGATCACCTCGCTCTGTGGGGCTTTTTCTCGAGCCAGAGCATTCTCTCAAGCGGTGGCGAGGGCAGGGGGTCCATAGAGGTGAGGGACGATATCTCCTGAACAAAAAAGACGAAATGGCGAGTTTTTTTTCACCAAGCACAAGTTCCGTGCTCCGCGCGTGCGTCTAACGCGTTGCTGTATTGTATGTGTCGCGCGCCATCACCCATCCCCGCTCATACTTGCGGACGTGCCACCTCAAGTCCAAAAATCGCCGCATGTACTTGCATCTGGCACCTGGGGCTTCGCCGTGAATTTCACTACCGCGAGTGCTTCCGGGCGACTTACGGACTGGTGATAAACGGTCAACTTCTGTCTCGGCCTCTCTGCTCCAAACGCTCCCCTAAGGCTTGTTCCTGCATATTTCCCCTCAACCTCATCTACGACAGGCACTGTTAGCTGGTCCTCTTGCTCGTATCTGCTCCAAGCGCGCCCCTAAGGTTCATCCCTGCCTATTTCCCCTCTGCTTCATCTCGGCCGGGCGCTGTCAGCTGGTCCTCTTGCTTGTTCAGGCTTTCGATCTCATTTTCCCCTCCCATGTTGGAAAAAAATACAGGTACTTGTACAAGGTTTGGGGATTCTGGATACCGCGAAATGTCTTCAAGTGCGGTCGAGCTGACCTTCGGTCTGGTCCATCATCTTGTGCTTGCTGGACAAGAGGCATTTGTAACCCCTTTACACCTGCATCCACGTTTTCGGGACAGACCACTTGGAATTAGTGTAGGACCCCTCCCAAGCTAGGGGTGCAGCAGATTCTAAGAAATTTCCGAGATCCTAAAACGAGGAGCTCACCATCTCACTATCTCACACCCGAAACATGGCTTCCGAAGATATTCGTGCGCGCAACACATCCAACATTTCTGGACGCCAGTACTAAAACAAAGTTTACTCGTAAAATTGCGATGCTAGCCGATAGTTCCACACCTGAGGAGCTCATGCGGGCACAAACAACTAGTTAATCTAACAACTGCCACCCCTACCGACGGACGACTCGTACAATAATAACACGAAACGATAACAACGATAACAACAACAACAATAATAGTAATAGATTAATCATAATCGTGATCATAATCATGATCACAATCATAACAACCACAACCACAACCACAACCACAACCACAACAACAACATCAACCACAATAACAACAACAACAACAACATCAACAACATCAACAACAACATCAACAACAACAACAGCACGAAACAAAATCTCGTGGCAATACGGTGGATACAAATAGCGTAAGAGGGTGCGTTTGTTTGCCGTTAGAAGGTTTGTCCGACGACTTTTTTTAACGCGCGCGGACGATGCCGTGCTCACGTTTAACAGAGCGTCGCGGGCAAACTGGATCGCGGCCTGCTCGAGGTGGTGTGCGTTGGCTACACGCTGTTCACCAACAATCAGGACACGCTCGCGAGGTACGACTGGCTGCTCGTGGTGTTCGACGAGGTCCATTCGTTCAAAAACCCAAAGACCAACAGGTAAGACGTGTGGAGCCCCCGCAAGGCTCCCTGCTAGCGTCGCATGTTACGGTCGAGGTACACCATTTTTTCTAAAATTGTTAACCCCTTTGGAGCCCCAAAATCCCTCACTATACTAAATTCAAGTAAATTTGTACAAAAACAGGGTGTCCAGAGTTTGTAAAGGCGTTAACTTGACGAGCTCCGTTGCGCCTAATAACCCCAAAACTGGCTTTTGATATAAAGTGAGAAGTGCAATCTGATGAGCAGCTTCCTTGGCCTAGTCATGAAACGAACAAAATTTTCAAACACCAACGGTGTTCCAACAATATTGAATAATTCCCCAGTGGATTGGTGATTAGTTGATTAGTTGATTAGTGTGATTATTTTTATGATTTTGATTAGTTGATTGGTTTGATTAGATTAATTGGTTAGTTGATTGTTAATATTATCATACCGTCAGTAAGAACCTCTTCGGTCTAACAGAGCACCCTTAACGTAGCACGGGTTTAACCCACTGCTCCACACCGAGGCTGACGTGCGACTGCCAAGCGAGCCCTTCTTCCGTCGCTTTGGACGGTCGGGAAAGGTTCATGCGTGATGAGAACGCTCCACGAAACGATTGGTGCTCATCAATGACCGTGGGCGTCCTCTACTAAATGGTAAGGAACACTGGCACACTGGCGGGTGAGGACGGCACCCAACCAGCGTATCGATATCCGCAGCGGGTGTTTACCTTTTCTCCCGCTCCTCTACGTTTTCCGTTCGAGTTTCCAGACTGCACCCCAGTGACGTATCCGGGTACAAGTTTAGGTTCTAGAGCTCTTGGCGCCGCTCTGGCTCCGTTTCTTCCCAGGCTCTTTTATGTGTTTCATAGGAAAAGGAAACTCTACACGCCGACGTCAGTGGTACGCGGTGGCAACCGCCCATTTCTTAGTCGCTCGCATGCTTGTTTGCTTTTTGTATTTTTCTCTCGCATGAGTGTCTTTTTTTTTTGTTGCGTTTGTCTTTCTTAAGTTCGTTTCGCCTGTGTGCCCTCCTATATGCCGCTTGTTGGGCTCTGCGCTTGCGCCCTCTTTGCTCGGTGCAGGTCGCAGGCCGTAGAGAAGCTGGGGGGCGCGGAAGTGTTCATTGGGTTGACGGGAACACTTATCCAAAACGAACTCGGCGAGTTTTGGTGGATCATGAACATGATCGAGAACGGAGTCCTCAAGACCGACGCGGAGTTCAAGGTCGGATGGCTTTTCCCCGTATTGGTTCTCGGAATGTGTACGGCAAAGGGGGTTGGCCCTTTCGACACTGCAAAGTGTGTCCATCTCTAAGTGTAAGTGAATTGTTCCCAAAATGTGGATGGAGTTGTAGAGAGGTTCGGGGAGGGGGGGCGGGAGGTGCTGCCCTTGTCTTGACCCTTGCTTGTCACAGTAGGGAGGGACGCCCTACCTAATTCATTTTGGTTTCGGTTCCACTATGACATTTGCGCTTACGCCCCCCCCTCTCCTCCCCCGCACCCGCCCTTTCTTACTTTGCCACTCCTCAACTTGCGTCCAGCAACACTTTACGACCCCAATCCTTCAGGGCAGGAAGAAGGGCGCCAGCAAAGGAGACGTCGAAATGATGACAGGCCGACTGAAAGAGCTCAGCGTCATCCGCGACAAGATGGTCCTGCGTCGAACCAAGGTGGGAATTCCCCTATGTGGCGCTAAAAATATTATCAAGACAGAGCTGAAATTGATTTTGAAAGGGAACACTGTACCGCAGGGGCGCTGCTGAGGCTCTCAGACGCTTTGGAGGAGTTTACAGCTTGTGGCAGGCGTTGTTGATTGACCGTTCCCTTCTTCCACGTCCTGCCGTGGCCCCTTTTTGTTTTTCATGAGGTTTTGAAGCTTTTTTTTTGTAGTTTGAACGCTAGCGTGAAGTTGGGCCTTACGGAACTGTCGCGTAGACAAGATTAGCTCAACTTCGCAGGTCCTCACCGTTCAAAGTCCTGCGCCTCCAAATCGTTCAAACGTAGAATTTCGCTGCTGGTGCAGATAACATGTAAGATTTCGCTGCAGGTGCAGATTATTTGTTTTTCACCGTCCCGATGATTTCTCTGTCTTGAATGACACCACCAAAAACGGAAACCGTGTCGTCCCTCAGGAGGAGGTGCTGGGAGACTTGCTGAGAGGGAAGACCGGAACAGTGGTGAGCGCTGAGGAAAGTGTGACGAAGCGGGTCACGAGGGAGTAAAAAATTGGAACAAACTCGCGGTCAGCAGCAGAACACGGACAATGGTCTCTTGGGAGTAGAAAATTAGAGCGAATCGACACACGACGCGTATGAAGATACGTGGAGGTGTGGTGAGCTAAAGCTTTATTTTTTCCCCATCCGCCGGAGGATAAAAAAAAGAAGAAAAAAAGAAAAAAAGAAGAGAAAAACAAAAAAATTAGAGCGAATTCGTGGTCAGCAGAACACGGGCAATTGCAATTGATGAGTCAATCCAGATGGTTTAAAATGCTTAGGTTAACCCGTAGTTTGCTTGATTATTGTTTTGTCACGAGCATATAGCCACCTAAGCGACGGAACTAAGGGTAATTTTATCACCCGGCTAAGAAGAGCGCGCAGCAATTCAAGTGCTTTGTCACACATGGCGCATGTCGTACAACTTCTTGCGTTGCAGTCGCGTGGCGAAATCGATTTACCACGATGTGACTCGAGACACCATCTTGCTTCCCAGGCCGGGAAGGCAAGGACTACCCCCGGGCTGTCCCTGCTCGCTGTTTCTGCCCGACCCACATCACATTCGCTTTGACGTTTGCTCGCCGGAATGTTTGTTAGGAGCCGCGAGCATGGCCGTGTCTGCGCAGCGGCATGGACAACACCATACACCAAATTTTAATTTGCTTCGGACCATCTACCTCGACGGGGTGTGGGGAAACTACTCTGTGGAACACCTAACCGGGCGTCTCGCATATAATATTAACACAACCAATAGCCCTAACCCAAGACGACACCCATCATATACCAGGCATCAAATACGTACCAGGTATGAGTAGCCCCCCATTCTTCAGGGCTCCAGCCCTCAGGGACTGGCCTGGGGCTTCAAAGGCGCTCTCCGCGCCAAGTTGTCTAAGTCTCGGCTTCATCGCCGTACCGTTTCGTGGCTACTGCTGTTGCAGGTATTTTGCAACCTCACGCCGGTGCAGTCGGAAATCTACAGGAACGTGCTGTCCCTGCCAGAGTTCAAGCTTCTTGCCGCGTAAGGGTGTTTTCTTGGTTTCTGTTGTACCCAGGGTAGACGTGCGTTCGGTGGGAACTCGTCCACGCCACCCTCTTGTGCTCTTCCCCCTCGTAGCACTGCCGGAGGTGAAGCAGTAGAGCACGCGGTAGCTGGCGCTGAGCAGGGTTTTGGGACTGATTCTACGATAGGCTTCCCCCCAAACCATCGATTTTTTTCTAGCGAAACGTTTCATGGCTGCTCGACACGAGGAAGGATGCTATGAAAAAATAACATATATCGTCGTATATTTTCTTGTTTGCCAAGGATTATCGAACGATGACGTCGGGGTGGCAAGGGTCACCGTATTTTAGGAGATACTGCCGGGAGCTGGTTTCAAAGGCGGCGATTTCGTCAAAGAAAAACGACTTTTTGGGTACAGTAAAGGCGGAGTTAATTGACACATCACAACACAGACGCCCGGACTGCCTGCACTGAAGGTTTTAACATCCAAGTAAACCGTCTCACATTACAGTACTAAACCTAAATGCCAGGGTATCATATTGAGTTGTTCCCGAACTGCAAATGTCCTAGCAGATACCTCTTGGCATGTCGGGATATCGTTGATGTACGTATTTGTGCTGCGATCGCGAAGCGGTAACGAGCGCGTTCGCTATATCCGCGGGAGTGGCAAATGTCGTTTCTTCCGTGTACAAGCCGTCTTCCCCGCCACCTGGTGGTGTTTGCATGTGTTTCCACTACTTTGTTCGAGCAATCGCGGCCAATCTTGATAGTAAGTAGCGTTGCAATAGGCCTCCCTTATGAAACCCACCGGCGCCTTAAGAGCTCCCAAGCGTAGTGGTAGCGGCAATCGTTTGCCAGCTCAAGACGTTGTCCTGTTCTACCTTCCAAGTGTTTTGTCTCCGAGGCGGCAGGGCGGGGGTAACAAAAACGGTTACATATATATCCCACGAAGTAGGCAAGCAAAAGAGCTCTTGACAGTCCGATGGGGCGTCAGAGAATGCCTCGGTAGATCTTCCAAGACGCTGCTCGGCTCGTGTGCATTGGTATCGCTATATTCTGTATTAGGATAGCCCTTACTTCTACTGCAATACTGCGCTTGCCCTACACCGATTCCGAACAGTTTTGTCCCCCGAAAAATTGAAGGAAGCGTCCTCCTCGGCGGGTACGAACATCGACGTATATTCCGTCCCGGCACACGTGAAACAATCGTTAGTGCGAACACTTCGAACCCTGTCCTCTCCAGAGTATCGTACCCCCCCCGTCGAAAATACACAAAACCGTTGTGCAGGTCTTCGATCGTCCCCGCTTGAGGAACGCCTGTTTTTTTTTCCTTACCCGCTGTTAAGGTCTCGTTTTCTTTCTATACAAAAATGAAGTAACGGTGGTAAGTTGCTCTTGGCGCTGTTTTATTGTCGCCGTCGCTTGTCGGAGGCGTTATTTTTCTCCGTTTTGTCTGGCCTCACGAATGCGCCGTCCTTGGACGCCTCGCCCCCCCGGTATTCGCTGTGGGTCGAGAGGGGGGGGAGGGCTCTCGTCGTTTTATTTATTGCGCACGCTGCACTTTTATCTGTAATGCTTCGTGACTTAGTGACGAGCGAGAGAACTGAACACGTTGGGCCTTCCTCTCGTCGATGGCAGCGCGGGCGACCCATGCCCGTGTGGCAGGCCGGGGGCCAGGTCGGGGTCCTGCTGCGGCATGTGGCCGTCCGATGACAGTTCGCGCGATCTCGTGGACCCGAGAGCCGTGCTTTGGCGCAAGCAGCACCCGACGCTGGAGACGTGCGGCCCGAAGGTGTTGTAGCTCTTTTTTCTGTTTCTTTTAGCGTGTCGTTTAGGTGTTGTTGCTTTGAGTGCTGCTACGTACTAGAGGGACGGGCATGCCGCTACGGCGGTTGCATGACAGGGGGCTGGCTCCCTTAGCCCAAAAATCGTCGGAACTTTCATTTTTCTTTTTTTCTCTTCTTTTTTTTCAACATAATGTTAGTCGTTGTATATACGTACAGTAGGCGCCATGACATCTTGAATACGTACAGTAGGCGCCATGACATCTTGAATACGTACAGTAGGCGCCATGACATCTTGAATACGTACATTAGGCGCCATGACATCTTGTATACGTACAGTAGGCGCCATGACATCTTGAATACGTACAGTAGGCGCCATACGTACAGTAGGCGCCATGACATCTTGAATACGTACAGTAGGCGCCATGACATCTTGAATACGTACAGTAGGCGCCATGACATCTTGAATACGTACAGTAGGCGCCATGACATCTTGAATACGTACAGTAGGCGCCATGACATCTTGAATACGTACAGTAGGCGCCATGACATCTTGAATACGTACAGTAGGCGCCATAACATCTTGAATACGTACAGTAGGCGCCATGACATCTTGAATACGTACAGTAGGCGCCATGACATCTTGAATACGTACAGTAGGCGCCATGACATCTTGAATACGTACAGTAGGCGCCATGACATCTTGAATACGTACAGTAGGCGCCATGACATCTTGAATACGTACAGTAGGCGCCATGACATCTTGAATACGTACAGTACGCGCCATGACATCTTGAATACGTACAGTAGGCGCCATGGCATCTTGAATGGGGTCGATTTTTTTTTTGTTTTTTTTTGTTTTTCCAGGTGAGGGAGGAGCCTCAGAAAGAAAGAAAGAACGAAAAAAAAAAAAGTGGTGCCACCTCCCTACCTACCGTAGCGTGAGTCGTTTTGAGAAAGAGCTTTTTTTTATGTTGTACCTGGTATGGTTTTCACTGGTCGTGCACGATCCGTCTCGCGGGCCGGATCAGGAGGTTTCCCCGAAAAACATGGCGGTTTCGAGTCGGGTCGGGGTCAGGAGGCGTCCGAAACCTCACGGGATGGGTCAGGTCGGGTAAGGAGGTTTCCAAAATATCGCGGTTTCGAGTCGGGTCTGGGTTAGGAGGTGTACGAAACCTCACGGGACGGGTCGGGTCCGGTCAGGAAGTTTTTAAAAAATCCTCATGGGTCACCGTGACACAATCCGACCCGCGAGAAATGAGCTGACCCGCGAAAAGCCCTGGTATATATCGTATTTGTAGCTCATGGGGAACGCCTGTGTTTTCCCCCCCTTGTCAGCTTGCGACACCCCTCGGGATTATTCCAAGGAAAACCGCATCCCGAAGGGCGAATCCTTAGCCCTAGAATTCATTCACCAAGGCTGTACCTGGTATACTTTTTTCGATGAATACAAGGCTACGATATTATTGTGTCATGATATACCCCCATTCGCAGTACAGGAATTGAGTCGCTCGCGCCGGTGACTCTGTACCTCACGGGGGAAAAAAAAAAAAGGTACTGCTGTGTAGGCGATTTTTTGTAGCACCGCGTAGCTTACTGTTTAACTGCGGGTTCACAGCTTAGAAATGATGCCGGCTGGCACGAGAGCTTTAGCGACCGAACAGGAACAGGGAGGTCGCTCGCGCGAGTACCTCCGAACCACTTCAAAAAATGGCGCCAAATGGAAACCCCCATCCTACCGTAGCCTTGGCTATCTTATGGCGCTTTTTTTTCTTTCAATTTAGATGGATATCGGGTGAATGAAGCATGGAATTCCGCTTGTGATGAACGACAGAAAAAAAAAATAAGCTACCCCTGTCTTGTCTCGCGTCATGGAGCGAAACGTGTGTGCTGGTTGGGTGGGCTGGGCTGGGTCCTGAGCGAAGCTAAACCTGGCATTGGTAAACGAGTGCGGCTGATAGCGTGACATTACGTTTTCTTCAACGTTTTTTTGGATTGAAGTGCTTTTTTTCTCGGCCAAAGGGCTAGGGAGGGCGTGGAAAGGGTGGAGGGGGCTCCATCAACGACGTAGAGCGCGTATGTGGTATGTCGGCGTGTGTTCTGCCCTGTGTGAACTGTGCCGCTTTGAGCCTCGCCTTTCTTGGAACCAACACGTAGGAGTACCGGAGCGGTCGCGGTGCTAAGGGATCCGTTCACCTGCGTGCAGCAAAGTCAAATGTTGCTCCTCCCAACGTGTGACGTGCGCTGCCGTCGCTACCTTCCGTCTCCTCCTTGCGCGCCGCATTCCCGACCAGCCCGCGTGCCCTTATTGCTGCTCCTTCCCGGCCCTGACGAAGCTGCAGAAGGTGTCCAACCACCCGTCATTGCTGCAGGTATGCTTTTTACGTTTACGGGCGTTCTGAATCGGGATTCCGCGAACACGCGATCTGTTCCTTTTGCGCCGTTGAGCTATGTACGAGAGATGAGTAGCCGTCATCGCTTCGATAACCGTCTTTGATACCCCATGTGTACCTACCTACCGAAAAGAAAAAGGGCGAGTACGATATAATCAAGCGTCTAGGAACAAACCCGCAGCGCTACGATTGCCATCACCATGTTACGCGCATGCGTGGCTTTCAGCTCACCTTACATACCTGGTAGCATTTTTGACGCGTCTCTTACACCAGCACCCCAGCAGCTCCGGTTTCTTCGTGTCGCCGACGAATACGGCTTCGGTAGGGGAGCCGGTCGCCACGGTGGCGTATCAGGTTATCCTCCAGCCTGGTATAGGTCAGTTTCGTGAGTTCGGATCCCCCCGAGTGCGTACTCGTATAAATTCGTGGGGACTTTTTTCTTGTGCACAAATTGACTTGCGGAAAGCGCGACAGCGTGAGTTAGCAACACTCGATGAAAAATCGACTCGAGCAGTGGGATTGCTGAACCCTATACGCGATAAAAATTGAAGGCAAGAACGGGGGAGCGGAAAGGGGCGACGACACCTACCTGTGAGACCACGGCTTGTCCAGAAGCTGGAGAGTAGAAAAGTGAAGAAAGAAAAAAAAGGAAAAAAAAAGGGGGGGGGGGGGGGGGGGATGTTAATACCCCCTTTTGCACCACCGTGTTCGAGCCACTCGCGCGAAACGAGTGACTCTGTACACCTCACCGACAAAATAATACTTGAGGATGCTTGATTGGCGCAGCGTAGCTTATCAACTCCCTTGCGGATTCATACCGCAAGCAATTTCGTGCAACAGCACCCAAAGCTGGTGATCGCAAAGGAACGGGGGGCTCACTCCGCGCGCGAGAGTGACCCCGAGCCGAATCCCCCTAGCGATGATGCTGCTGTCGAGTCGTTCTACGTTACCCCCCCCCCCGCAACTTTTCTTCAACGAAATTGCCGGTTTTCAACACCAGCACCAGGCGGTATCTCCTAGAAAAGTGCGCCGCATGCCCCGCCCCAACGGCATCGTTCGATGGCAGTAGTATTAATAATAGTCCTTTGCAAAATCGAAACGCACACGAAGACATTTTTTTTTTTTTTTTTTCATAGCATCCTCCTTCCTTGTGTCGAGCAGCCGTGAAAACGTTCGTTGAAGAAAAAAATCGCCCGGCTTTGGGGCGGTGCTATCGCAGAAGCAGTCTGTCGTCATCTAGTTTCGACGTGTTTCCCCTACCCCCCCCCTCTCGAGCTCCGAAGAGGTTGTTTGTATCGCTACCTGTCGCCTCGGTGGCGTAGTTTTCCAAGATGAGACAGTTTTTGGTCTGTGGGCGCTCGCCTCCACGCTCCTCTCCAGTGATCCTCGAGCTCTCTGAAGAAACCTGCTCCCCCTGCCAAAATACGACCACTCTCGGGCTGTTCTTCGCATCGTTCTCGGGCTGTAGCGATAGGGCAAGAGGTCCCCTTCCGACCTAAGTAAGAGCGGTGCAAGATTTTTTCTCTGCTGTGCCGCTACTGTCAGAATTTTTTCCACCCGCTTGCACGCACGGCGCGACGGCTGCCAAGGCGGAAAAAGCGCGGAGCATTGCTCACCCTCGATCTAAATCAGGCAAACCTGGCTCCCAAAGCAAAAAAGAAAAAAACAGCCCAAACAAGGGTGTCTTGGGTCTTGCCCTAGAGAATGCGTGCTACGATAGAGATAATTAAGGTATACCTCTTTTTGGCGTAATAGTTTTCCTGAACAACGGGGTTCGTCAATACGAAATCGTCGGAAAATTTTTCCAACTTTTTTTTTTTCGCCAAGATGGTTTCGTTGTAATACCTACCTGGTATACTGTAGCCCATGGGGATTATTTTTCTGAACGACGGAGCTCCTTATAACCCTCTTCAGAGCCGCCCCCCAAAAATATCTCCCTGTACTAATTTCAAGTAACTTTGCCCAATCCGAACACGGGTAAACCCCGTTGTAAATGCGTTATAACCAAAACTCATCAGTTTTTTTTGGTGTGTTTGTTTGTTTTTGTTTTGTTTTTGTTTGCAAGACCCTTGGCTCTTTGCACCCCCCGCCCTCGAAAAACCCGCGGCTGCTTCACGCCTGGTACGATAGAGGGCAATTGATAGAGGGACTAAGGTATACCCCTTTTTGGCTATGAGATTTACTAACGTATACCCCTTTTTGGCTATAATTTTTCTGAATGACTGAGAGGGGCTCCTTGAACCCTTTAGAGCCCCCAAAAATCCCTCACTATACTAACTTCAAGTAATTTGTCCACGAAAAGGGTTTCCAGTGTTAGTGAAGGCGTTAATAACCCAAAATCGTTGGTATTGTATGATACGCCGTTCTTGTGTTGCAATGCTGACGTTTTTGGTACCTATCGTAGGCAATGGGTCTGATCATCGAATTGCGAAGTGCTTATAAAAGTGCGTTGGGTGAGGTATGTATATTGGAGTAGTTTGGCAAGCCACCACCCCTCAGAAGGCATAAACAATGGTTGGCAAAGATGTCAGGAGACGGCACTTTGACCCCTTAACGGACGGCAATTTTCCGGTAATTTACCTTGGCTGACGGCAAACTACTAGGTTTCGGTGTGGAACGATCGGTTTGACAACCTTGACCGCTGTGGACCTTTTCCCTTGACTGACCGTCTCCTGACATATTTTGGTGGTTGGTACACCTGTACCGTAGCATGTGCCCCGTGCAAGCAATGCCTGCCTGGTAGGTGGAAAACCCGACGTGCTCCCTCCTCTGGCATATGTAGGGGTGCGAGGTGCCCATGATACTTTGCGACTGCGACCATGCAGGGCACTGGGTATCCTCCTCCCCCCCTTCCTCCTCCTCCTCTTCCTCCTCCTCATGAAGATCTCTTCCCGCAGCTCGACAATATATAAGAGCCTTCCGAAAAATCCTGAGCGCTATTTTATCGGACTTTTGCAGGTGGACATGTCCCAAGGTGACGAAAAGAAACAGCAGCATGAGATCGCTTTCGCAGAGGTTGCTTTCCCCGAGAACGCCAGAGCCGTCATGGCCGACTGCGGTCTGGACGGGGGTAGGGGGGGCGGGAGCTACAGCGGAAGGAGCGGGGGCGGGGGCGGGGGAGCGGGAGGGGGAGGGGGAGGGGGAGGGGGAAGGGGAGCGAGTAGAAACGACTGGGACAAGAGGCTCGTGCGCTCCAAAAACTTTCTCCAGCTGTGCCGAGACGACTTGTGCGGAAAAATGAAGACGCTCAAGGTGCCTCTTTATTAGGGCTTTGAGTTGGTTGACTACTATAAGTCGCCGACTTAGTTGGTTGGCGTGGTATATTACGGTTAGTTACGTGCTGGTATTGGTATAGGGGAGTTTTGCGTCTTTTTTTTTAGTGAGTGTCGCGTTTGTGGCTCGACGTGTTGTATCCAGTAGTGATTACTAAGCCAGTTAGTTGGGTTTTATAAATGGTCGCCATCCAACTCATAAACAACCGTGAACTCCAGCTAGCTTTGGAGCCCGGCCCGTTCAGCTGCTGAGTTACGAGCGAGCACGACCGCAAAACATTGCGTACTAGAGGATAGTATCCTGAGTTGTCGCGGGTGTTCCTGCAGGCGATCAGACCTCGATACAGAGCTCGTTTTTTTTTGCTCCTTGGGAAACGTCTGGTCCACCCGCGTGCGCTGTAATTTTAGTACCCCTTTCGGTGTGGGCTTAACCCCTCCAGAGTCCCAAACCCCTCCCCCTATACAAACTTCAAGTACACTAGTCCCCCCCCAAAGGGTTTCCAACTACTGTAAAGGCGTTAACCAATTCCGAAGTAACCGTGGCTACGGTAGGGGGGAGGGGAGGTACCCCCTTTTTTGCAGATGCTGGGTTTGAGCCGCCCGCCCCAGTGACTCTGAACCTCGCAATGAAAACAATAGCTTGGGGCGATTCCATTTTTTCTCACGACGTAACTATTCATTCCATGGCGGTACAAGTAGCACTTTTTTTTCCGAAACTATTTTCTGAAATGACGGGGGCTCCTTAACCTAAAATCGTCGGGAAAAAAAAAAATAATGGGCCAATTGTTTTTTTTGCCCGATTCTCGTTTTGTGCCTATTAATAGGCCATGGGATTTTTCCATCCCGCAGAAGCAGTTTTTGTTTTTCTCCAAATCAGTTTTTGGGTCAAGACATGTATTAACCCCTTCACAACTGGAACTCCTTTTTGGGGATAATTTTACTTGAAGTTAGTATAGGGAGGGATTTGGGGGCTCTTAAGGGGTTAAGCTCCCAAATTGAGGAACACGCTCAGAAAAAAAAAAGTGGTGCCGCACCTCTGTCGTACTGTAGCAAAAAAGAAAAAATCAGCACGAAAGCTCAAGACGCGCAAAGGGAATAGCGGCGGGGGTCACTCGCCGGAGCGACCCCAGGCCACTGTGAAAAGAGGCCCCAAAAAAATGACCGCGCCTACCTGCCGTAGCCACGGCGATGATGTTCAGAAATTAAAAAAATAATAATCACGCGTGTCCTGGTTCCAGTGGTCGTGTTTATAGTAACCCCAGTGGACTAGCATGCAACACCAGGTACTATTAATAGGCATATGCCACAGTAGAGGAGTCCCTTAACTAGGCGGTCTGTGTAAGGCGGTGTCCCGATATACGGCGGTCAAAATCGCTTGGCGCGCGACTGGGGAATAGCAGTCATAGCGCGGACTGAATAAGGCGGCTTCCTTCGACAAGGCCGTGACGTTGCAGGTGGCGGCACATCGCCGCCTCGCTCGCTGGGGAGCCCCTACCATTCTGCTGTACAAACGTGCGGGTTTCAGTTCTGCGCCAAAAAAAGGCGACACGCGATAAATGTGGAGAACGTGTGTATGTGCACCCACAAGTTTTTTTTCTTTTGCCTAGAAAATAAGGGCGAGAGCGTTTGCGTCGATTGCCCACTCACTGGTGTGTCGATGGTCTTACTACTGCTGTAGTAGGATTTCCAAACTCGTTTTTTGTTTCGTTGTTGTTTTTTCTCGTTGCTGCTGACTTGATCTTGATGCTACTGAATCGCCCGCCCGTCTGTTTGTGTTTCGCCGTGTGTCGATGGCCTAAGCAGGCTTCCAACTCGCTATTTTCGTTTTTTTTTTGTTCACGTTGCGACTGACTTGATATTGATGCTACTGAACCGCCCGCCCGCCTGTGTATGCTTTCTCCGAAAACCACAAGGTTCTTTTGAAGCGCTTCCGCCACCCTGCCCAGAAAGTCCTCTTGTTCAGCTACAGCACCAGCATGCTCGACATCCTACAGGTTTGTGGCCGCCAGAGGGCACACTGATCGATTGCGTCATGTGGGAAAGAAAAGATATATCGTTCGTTCTCCCGTTAGTGATCATTTGTTTTTGCTGTTGTTGTTGTTGTTGTTGTTGTTGTTGTTGTTGTTGTTGTTGTTGTTGTTGTTGTTGTTGTTGTTGTTGTTGTTGTTGTTGTTGTTGTTGTTGTTGTTGTTGTTTTTGTTGTTGTTGTTGTTGTTGTTGTTGCTGTTGTTGTTGTTGTTGTTGCTGTTGTTGTTGCTGTTGTTGTCACATATGGATAGGCTGTGGGGTGCGGAAACACCGGCACAAAATATTATTGATTAGGTTTTACTACTGCTGTATATCTGGTATATGAAATGGAGTGCCCTCCGTAGAAGGATAGTTTATAGATTCGACGTGAAACCATGTCATGGTTGAGGTGAAACCACGTGACATTAGACGTCACATTCACGTCAAGGCTATCATAGATGGGCAATAATGTAGGTGCCGATGAGGGACAAGCAGGACGCGCCACATCTCACTTCCTGCTCTACCTGCTCTACCTGCTAGGTCTGTCCTGAAGTGTTCAATGTAGAGGAAATAACGTATAAGCTTTTGAGTCTAACGTTGCCTTCAACCAATGGTGGCTAATGAAAACTGCTAAAAACGGGCGATCGGTGTAATAGGCAGCTTTCAAAGACGCGTGCTACGATAGAGCTACTCAGGTATACCTTTTGTGGCGAGAACGGTTTTCTGAATGACGGGGCTTCTTAACCCAAAGTCACGCTAAGACGCGTGCTACGATAGAGCAATTAAGGTATACCTCTTTGGGGAGAAAACGATTTTCTGAAGGACGGGGCTCCTTAACCCAAAGTCACCCTAAGACGCGTGCTACCCTAGAGATATTAAGGTAAACCTTTTTTTGGCGAAAACGGATTTCTGAATGACGGGGCTCCTTAACCCAAAGTCACCCTCAGACGCGTGCTACGATAGAGAAGTTAAGGTATACCTTTTTTTGGCGAAAACGGTTTTCTGAATGACGGGGCTCCTTAACCCAAAGTCACCCTAAGACGCGTGCTACCATAGAGAGATATTAAGGTATACCTTTTTTGGCGAAACCACTGTCTGAATGACGGGGCTCCTGAACCCAGAGTCACCCTAAGCCGCGTGCTACTATAGAGATATTAAGGTATACCTTTTTTTGGCGAAATCACTTTCTGAATGACGGGACTCCTTAACCCAAAGTCACCCTAAGACGCGTGCTACCATAGTTAAATTGAGGTATACCTTTTTCTGGCGGAAACGTTTCTCTGAATGACGGGGCTCCTTAACCCAAAAAAAATCGTCGGAAAAAAAAACGTCATTTTTTTTTTTTTGCGTGATTCTTCGTTCTATGCCTCGGCCCATGGGATGTGCTCATCCGGTACCAGTATTATTTTTTCTCCAAATCAGCTTTTTTGGGGGGAGGATCCGTGTTCGATTTATCGGGCCCCCCGATTTATGGGATTCCTTCGGCAATATCCGAACCCCGCTTCAATATATCACCCCCCCCTGAAATATATCAAGCGGGGTTCGGATATTGCCGAAGGGATCCCATATTGAAGCGGGGTTCGGATATTGCCAAAGGGATCCCATAAATCGGGGGGCCCGATAAATCGCAACATATCAGGTCTTAAGCTCCCCCAAATTGAGGAAACCTCAGAGGAAACAATGGTTGGTGCACCTCTATCGTAATAGTACGCAGCTTGCAAAGATGAGTATCGACCCTAAATTTGTCGAACTCACCGCTGACGTTGTTAGAATAATGTTGTTGTGAGAATAGTTTTATCAAATAATAAGATTGTGCGCGCAGAAGTTTTCCTTTTTTTGGTCGCGAGTTTAACGCCATTAGAGCTGCTGCTGCTTTCCCCCGCTTCATGGGGAGAAACTACTTGAAAACAGTGTTGAATATTTTTTTTCCGTAGTAGAAGGTTTGACAGGTGGTCTCTTTCCACGCTGCAAGAAACGGAACACGTCCCTGCCTCGAGCTTTTTATTTTGGTCTTAAGGGTTTTGCGAGACCGGCTATTAGGTATGCGCGCGACATCAAAGGTTATTTATTTTTCGCCCTGCTAAACCCAGCCTCTTCAAGGAGTGCGCTCCCGCGTGCTTGCTCGGAGGCTTGCATACACCGGGTGCACCTCTGGTCAAGCGCACGATGGATGCCCGCTCAACCATACAGTAAGAATGGTAACAGTTCGAGTTTTACCTTTTTTTTGCCTCTGCTTTTCTCCGGCGCTACAAAAACAGGCGCTGATGATCGCTGAGGGCTACTCTTTTCTCCGCCTTGACGGGAGCATACCGGTGGTAGACCGAAAGGGTATCATCAAGAGGTATAACGATGGGGACGCCGTGGCCAATTTCGTTTTCCTGATCAGCACGAGGGCCGGAGGGACGGGGCTCAACTTGCAGACGGCCAACAAGGTGAAACCATGCACCGCTTGCAGTTGTTGTTGTTGTTGTTGTTGTTGTTGTTGTTGTTGTTGTTTTTGCGAAATTTTGTGACGGACAGTCAGGGGGTCTTGCGCAGGAGGCTGTCGTGTCATGTTGATCGTTGTAATGTTTTAAGAACGACAACTAGTGCTATTAATAGCAGCGGGGAAGCAAGGTGGTCGAGCGTTGTAGCCACTTCGCTTTCTATTCCGCGCGCGCGCTTGATCTAGGCACCGTTGTTTTTATCGCTTTTCAACTGTAGACTCTTTTTCAGGATTGTGCACGGATCGGGTCGTTCTCGCGGGTCGAGTCGGGTCGAGATGGTCCGGCCCGACCCGTGATATTTCACCACCTCCTGACCTGACACCCACCCGACCTCCGAGATTTCGAACACCTCCAGACCCGACCCGACTGGATCGCGAATAGAGATTTTGAAAACATCCAGAGCTGACCCATGGGGGAGATCATGATCCGTGAAAAGCTCTGCTCTTCTTTTTTTTTTTGGGGGGGGGGGGACAAAGGAGTTGTGTTTTTTCGGGGGGGATTATTTTTGCTGCTCCTAAAAAATCTAATTGCTGTTTTGGTGGTACAGCGGTATCTCATCCCGCGCTAGAGATGCAGCTGATTCTAAGGAGTTTCTGAGCTCCCCATAAGCATGACTTTCGAAAACATATCGTTCGTTTCGCAACGCGACCCAGCGTGTCTGTGCGCTTGTTCGAAACAAAAAGGTACTCGGTGAAATTGCCGTGCCTAACTGATGGTTCCACGCCTTGAGGACCCCTCTTGAGACCGATTCAGAAACGTTTGGCCGCCGAAAAGTGCAAGCCCCCACCATTGAGTGAAGCATTCGCTGGCAAGCTGCGCGAGGCGAAACAGATCTTGCGCATGTAGGAGATTGCCTCTTTTTCTGTGTTGTTCTATGGCTACGTATGTGTGTGTGCAGAGCGCAGCGCCGCATTCTTGGGAGCCGAAGTAGTCTTTGCCATAGTTGCAATGAAGTTCTCGCTCTGCCCTCCCCCCATCCCCCCCCCCGGCCCGCCCGCCCGCCCGCCCCCGTCCAACTCTTCCGCGTGTAATTTTGAATGATGGCCCTTTCTGCGATGGTGGCGACATCATGAACCATTTTTGGCTTCGAACGTGTCGTCTCTGTTGTTTGTGTGGGCCGCCGATGTTATCGCGCGCTGCGCTACACGCCGTGTCATTTTGTTTCGTGCGTGCGCGTACTCCGTCCCACGTTCGCTCCGGGGGCTCTGCGGTGTGGCTCTGGTTGGTCTCTTGCATTTGCGTGCCACACGCTGACTGCAGGTCATCTTGTACGACGTCAATTGGGTGAGAAGAAGTTTTTTTTTTCTTTAGTCGGGCGTTTTGCTGTCGTTGACGCTATTTTCTGACAGGTATTATGTAGACATCCACCTGTTTTGATTACATATGCGTGGAGCATGGAGGAACGCCGCGCACCGATGCCTGCGTGTGTCTGATAGTAAGTGCTCCGCACTCCGTCATATCATGATGCAGGGCGTGACGATTGTGGCCACCCAGCACTACGCCTTGCAAATCAAGCCCCCCCGTAGAACTACGCCCTCGTGCCTCCCCCCCCTGGCCTGTATTATATATAGGTTGGGCGTCGGTTGGCAACGACAATGTAAAACATGCCGCTCACTACATGAGCTGGACCACCAGGGTACGTTTTTTTGTTTTTTTTGGGCGGTCGATCACAGCTGGCGGTCGAGTTCGATCATTTTTGCGCGGTGGAGAACTTGCAACAGGGAAATTATCGTATCACGTGATATTTATGGTAAGGCATCCACGAGGCAGTTACATAGTACTCCCATTGCTGTCTCTGGAAGGGGCCATACTGGAAGTCAAAGTAACTCATTGAAGCCGTCATCCATATGCAAGACCGCCTCACAAGCGGCTCTTGGAAGGATGCAGCTGACCCTTCATGCGACTCGCCGAACACCCCACGCCGCTTCGCGCTTGGTGCAAGCAACGTCTGCCTGGTCGGTGAAAACCCGACGTGCTCCGTCCCGGCACAGTATGGATGCGAGGGTCTGTGGTCATTCGACTACGGCCATGCATGAATATCGAGTACACCCCCCCCACACCATATTTTTCGGGACGAACAGCTTCAACTTCAACTTGAGAATAATTTTGAATTTGAGTCGTCCAAACGGCTGGGGTGCAGCGGGTTCTAAGAATTTTCTGAGCTCCTAACATGAGGAGCTCAATATCAACATCACCCCGACCGAAACATGCCGTCGAGGGCGTTCGCTTGCTGGTACATCCGACCAACCAACACTTGCATGCGCTAGGAAGTCCTAGGAGAAGTATGCTCATAACAGTGGCAGACTAACCGGTAGTTTGTCACTTGAGGAGCTCAACCGGTTAGACACAATTAGTTAATCCAACAACTGCAACTCCTACCGTGGAATTGATTAATTTTCTTCTTCTTTTTTTTCCGAAAAGAGGGTTAAAGGGGGGGGGGCGGGGGGGCTATGTTTAGCCGCCTTGGTGCTGCCAGTGCATGCGCGTTGCAGCCAACGCCCTTGCTTTGTTGGCCGCACACGCACACACGTACTTGGCTGTTTTTTCGGTTGGTCCGCCCCACCCTCGCAAGAACGGACAGAAATAAAAAGTCTTCGGCTGTTAAATTAACTCAGGGGTCGCCCCTAGTTCTATTGGTTCTAGTTCTATGGTTCGATATAAAAATGCACGCTGATATTTTTGCTTGCTAAAACCCTTCTCCATACGCACAGAATCCCACTCAAGACACGCAGGCGGAGGACAGAGCGTACCGCATCGGGCAAGTGGGGCAGGTAGAGGTGAGCGAGAAGCGAACGAACCGCACGCTATCGCAGCGCAATTATGCGACCGTGTTTTTTGTTTTATTTTGTTTCTTACCCCCTTTAGAGCCCCAAAAATCCCTCCCTATACCAACTTCACGTAAATTTTGTCCCCCAAAAGGGTTTCCACTTGTGAAGGCGTTACCCAGCTCGGGCGGGCAACTGCTTCTTGTGTTGGCCGGTTGTTGTACGAGTACAAGCGTGTGTCATCGTACAGCTCGACCCTTTGGGAGCTTGATTGTATATTGATTATAGTGCAGGGAAAAATTGACGAACAAACAGCTGACGATTGCAGCATGTTTCACACGGAAGCAACCCGGGCTCTGCTAGATTTCAAGCTGACGACGGCTTTACTGTCGAAAACTCCCGTGCAAGTAGTGCCTGCAAGACACGCGCATAGCTTGCACTGCCACCGCCATGTGTTGCATACTCGCACCGTGTTAAGAAAGCGTTCATACTTTTTTTTTTTCTTCGTCGCTGTACATGGGATCCCAAAGGATGAACGCTTTTTTCTGCCGCTAAAAACGCCCCTTGCTGATTTCGCCAGAGTGGTTTGTCCCGAAGAATAATTTTGCACAGTTCTTAAGGAGTTATGCTATCCTGCGGGGGCGATTAGGAGGCGGCGCTGAGGTCCCTGGCTCGGTTGAGTTTTGTTGGACAGCCAGTCGTATCAGGTTCTCAAAATGTTTTTAAGAGGAGCAGGTACCTCCTATGTGAGGCACCAAGTCGATCACGATGGGCAGCGCCGTGATGTAGACTCGAACCCGACTAGTCCGTCCAATTGTTCTGGAAAACCCCATTTGCCGGCTGGGGGCGTGTGGCTTAGCATTCCTCCGTCGTGTAGGTTAGAGCTATCCCCCCCCCCCTCGCGCATAAGCCTGCCGCATTGGGGACTGTCACACGAGTTCTAACGACAGCGTACATACCGGTGCCAGGTCTTCCGGCTGGTGAGCACGGGGACAATAGAGGAGCTGACGTACATGCGTCAGATCTATAAGCTTCAGGTGCGTGAGGGTATCAATATTTGGCGTCCCGTTTTTGTTATCCCGTTCGAACTGAGCAGGAGGATAAACCCACGATCCATGATGCGGAACACCGTAAAAAGTGCGTGTGTCTTTGCTTCCGGGTCGCCGCAGGGTTAGCCCTGCACCGGCCGAAGATGTGTTGTGCTTTGCCCTGCACCGGCCAAATATGTTTGATGATGGTTTAGTTTTGACACGTCAAGCCTTTAGACTTGATACGCTAGTGTTGGTGTCGGGAGTTTGCTGACGGCTGTCTATTCGGTTGACGGTCAAGTTTTGATCCGTCAAGGCTTCTTTGGACTTTTAATATACTGTTTTTAGTGTAAGGAGTTCCGTGACGGCCGTCCATCAGGGACCGAGAAAGTACCGCAACCGACGAATATTTTGGTGCTGACTGTCCCGTTGTTCCTTTTTTCCGCCTCGACCCGACCACGCGCTTCCAACGAGTCATACTACGGTACTGGGATCGTGAAAGGGTTGTTATCAACGACGCACAATACTGCTGTAGGCAAATTCTATGGCCAGATGGACCTTTAGGGTCGTTGTAAAGGGCTTAATCATCTATGCTATCTCTCGATTATACGCGAGTCCTCTCCGCTCCACGCCCTCGCGTCGCCCGTATGTCGTCGTCGGTCGATCTTTTTCTTCTTTTTCCCGACGGTGATGGTGGTTCACCGGCGATGGTCTTTTCGCGAGCAGACAAGCGCTGCGACGATGGGTGACGAGGCTGAGGGGGGTCTACGACAATTCGAAGGGGTTCAGGTCAGATATGTCGTGGGAACAGTTGTTGAAGACAGCTGTTCAAGCGTTCAAACGAGCGGGTTGTATTTGTTTTTTCAACGCGAGGGGCATCTGGTTTGTACATTTTTTGGACTCTGGCACCGATGATTTCATATCTTATGCGTTGATATCTTGCCAGCATTTTTTACTACGAAACTGCTAACGAAGACTCTTCGTGCGGTCGTGGCTAAACAGGAGACGATAGCTAGGCAACCTATTGTTTTTCCTCGCTATACGACGTTCCGCTGTTTCATCCGGAGATACTAGCCCCCTTTGTGCAGCAAAAAAGATCCTACACTAACTTCCAAATGATTTCCCCCCCCAGCAGTGAGGGTTTGCAATCATTTTTACGTATAGGTTCACCGAGGCGTGCATGCGAACCGTAAACGTATATCATATCCCTCCACCCCCCCGTCCCTGCATTCACTCGGTTTGCGCCGAATAAAGGGAGATCCCAGCCAGCGGGGAGAGTTGTGGGGCATCAGCAACCTCATGCGGTTCTCGGGCGAGTCGATGCTTCTGCGTCTCCGGCAGGAGCACAGCGCTCTACCCCCCATCGTGCCAGAACGGGTACGTAACGCGAATAAAAGCAGTCTGAGCGTCGCGTCGCGGACGCGTACTGTA
The DNA here is from genome assembly GCA_012845835.1 of Undaria pinnatifida. NCBI lineage: Eukaryota > Phaeophyceae > Laminariales > Alariaceae > Undaria > Undaria pinnatifida. The sequence goes on from JABAKD010000010.1 coordinate 15,845,114, forward strand.
CGATAACGGTGTAGGAGCACTTTTGACGCAGAGTGTTTCTGACCATGTTATGATGAGATGCTCTACATAGATGAGTGCGACACTGCTGCGTCATGCTGTATGCGACAGAGGTACTCGCCACTTTTTTTTCTGGAACTCCGCACTTGTGCTGAGCTCTACACCCCCCCCCCCCCAAAAGAAAACAACTGATTTTGAGAAAAGCAGAAGTCCAACCCGACGAATAGACTCGTCGCTCAGGTACGAAAAACTTTTTTTTTTTTTGCGAAAACAAGCATGGGTTAAGAAGCCTAGTCGCTCAGAAATGTTTTGGCCGAAAAGCGGTATACCTCTGTCGTTGCCCGTCTCGGAGACTATACTATCTTTATATATATAGAATGGCATGACATGAGGTCAAGTCTGCTCTTGTGAATTGCAGCACACCAGTATATGGCATGTTATAAGCCCTCATGTATACGTATATGTACGAAGTATGTACAGTATATATTTAAAAGTATATATATAACGACGCAGTTTGCCAGGGGTAAAACAGTGTGATGTTATGAGGACAGAGAGCGTGTGTGATTTTTTACAGTTTTATGGCTGCCCCTTACTGCTGTGTGACATGTGAGACATGAAAAGAAAGGGGTTTAAGTGCAAACGTGTTTTGGTATCGCTTTTGCGTGAGTAAAAAAAGGGGTTTAAATGCAAACAAACGTGTTTTGGTTTCGCTTTTTTTGCAGTAGTTCAGAAGGAGGTTTACGTGCGCAAGCAGTTTTCGTATTGATTTTGCAGTTTGAGTAAAAAAAAACGTTTCACACTAAGTACAAACCTGTTTTGGTATCGCTTTTTCAGTACCAAAGAAAGGGGATTTAAGTACAAAACATGTTACACAGCAGTGCGGTACTCCATGGGGATGACTTTTTTTTTTTTTTTTAGTTTCGCTGCCGACGCTATCGCAGGCGAGGTGTCAGCGAAGGAGCACACTCGTTCCAGCACCCCGTCATGCCGCTGCTAGGTCGAGGGTTTCTTTTTTTGTGTGTTTTGCATGCGGGGTGGTCGGTCCGTCAGATACCGGAAGGACTGGCAGTAGTTCGACCGTTATCCCTTGCACCAGAGCCATCCCTCCGTAGGGGTGCAGCAGAAGATTCTTCGAAGTTTCTTAGCTCCCATCACGAGGAGCTCAATATCTCACCCGATCGAAACATGCCTTCGAAGACATTCATTCGTTCGCGTAACACGACCACCCGCGCCCCACTTCTATGCGCTCGTCCTGAAAAAAATGTGTGATCGTAAGAGTATCATACGTACGTACCAGGGCATTATAATTAGTTAGTGGTTCGGCGTCTATTGCGCGCGCCGGAGGCGAAAAAATTGTGATGTGTTCGCCGCGACTATACACCTGAAAACCTAGTAACGATGAAAATTTCACCTACTGCTGCGATTTAGAAAAAAGGCCCCCATTTTTTTTTTTCGCGCCTGCGGCGAAAAAAAAGAAAAGGCCCCCATTTTTTTTTTTTTTTTATCCTCCGGCGGATGGGGAAAAATAAAGCTTTAGCTCACCACACTTCCACGTATTTTCATACGCGTCGTGTGTCGATTTAACTCAGTTGCTTTCGCAGCCCAACCCTAAAACACGCAGAATTTTTTTTTTCGCTTGCGTCTAAAATATGTTGCGCGCCCTAAATCGCGTGTTGCTCTGCGCGCAACCAACCTCGCGGCGACTGTTGCGCAAAACGGTTGTATTTGGCCCCGAGTGTTGCGCCCGCGCAACAGCAGCGCAACAGCAGCCAATTAATGCCCTGGTACGTGCTATCCCATCGTTCTATGATTGAGGAGCTCAACCGTAACATTAACATTTAAGATTCACATTAACATTATCATTAGCATTAACATTAACATCAACATTAACATTTAGCATTAACATTAACATTATCATTACCATTAGCATTAACATCAACATTAACATTATCATCAGCATTAACATCAACATTAACACTTAACATTAACATTAACGTTATCATTACCATTAGCATTAACATATTATCAGACACATGTTGAGAAACTTTTGGCCCCAAAAGCGCCACCCCTACGGCGGTGGGAAGATTAAAGATTAACGTGATACCAAAATGCTGTCTACTTTTCCCCAAGAGAAACAAAAAATGGGTTTCCAGTTGGGCTGTATAGGCCCGGCCAGCATGCCCCATCTACCTCACAGGAAGCGTTTTTTTCGCATGCCGTCCGTCCGTCCGTCCGTGCACATCGACTCTCATGGCGACGAAAAAAAGTCGATTCGTTAAGCGCTTTTCGTGCTCCTTCCCTCCGTGATTGTGCTTGGGGCTGTCAGGATGGCTTGGTGATGGAGAGGGAAGTGGACATGGTGGACATCGTCAACCGAGGTGGGTGTGCTTTAGAGGGAAAGCCCGTGCTGTTTGTTGGCTGGAGCGGTTTGTTGGTTGTGTTGATGCTTGAAAGAGCATGCTACGATTGGGGTGCCACCAAAAAATCTTTTGAGGCTTGAGGAGCTCTATATGTTAAAAAGAAGTCAGGATACGGGTCAGGCAAGGGAAAACGCCAAGCGGTCAAGGGTGTCAAAGCAATCGTTCCACACTAAACCGTAGTAGTTTGCCATCAGTCAAGGTAAATTGTTGGAAACTTGCCGTCGGTCACGGGGTCACAGTGCCGTCTCCTGACGTCATTGTCTAAACCTTGGGTTGTGTGTGTTTTTCCCTGGGGTATTCCTCAGCTCCAGAGTGACTGGAGCCTGTCCTGTGACCACGGACTTGATTATGCGAGTTAATGTGAGAACAACAACAACAACAACAAATGTACACACGACCTCACCGAATATTCTGGATTTTTTTTTATAAAAACGAATGTGCAAACCGGATGGACAATCTCGGATGGCCTAAGGTATGCAGCGAGATAAGGGGCGTTCCTACATAATAGCGAACACAAAAAAAAATGTCAGGAATGGTGATACAAAAAAAGACGTGACAATTTTTTGGCGAATCGTGAATTTCTTCGTCAGGGATCCAGACTCACTTTTGAATGAATATTTTTGAACATTTTCCATGAAAACTGATGCGGAGAAATATTATCAGGAATCGGGGACCGATGTAAGAATAGTATGTTGTTTGTTGTTCGTAGAGAGAATCCGGCGTTATGGTTCATACTTTTTTTTTTGGCGGAGTACGTCCGTAGCTTACTTTGACAGCAGCAGCTGGCGTTGTTTGGTTGATCGCGCTTGTGGAGATACCAAGTGGATACCCCACGGGACAATGGTGCTGGCAGACTGGTAGAACACGCGAACAGACCTGTTGTTTACCATTGGACAGCGGTCGCTCGCTGGACCAGATAATTCGTGATTTCCCCCGCCCACCCACCCTTTTTCTTTCTATGGTGAGGGGACGGAGATCTTATGAGGATGAAGGTACTATTCTCGTATAACTGAGGGTATATGTACTTATTTTCTTTTCTTTTTTTCAGTGGCATGCGATGGTTTATATCACGGTATATGTTTTCTCGGAGGTGTTGTGTGGAGGAGTCAATGGTATTGGACCATTCGGTGTCGTAGTCGTCCGAGAATTCGCACAGTAGAACCCAGACAGTGGAGGGAGGAAGATGTGTTTATGAGCAAAGACATGTGGGTATAAGGCAGAGTTGGATACTGTGGTATGTAGTGGTGCTCCGAGTGGGGGATGCGTGGTTGGTCGGTGTTGGGAAGCGTGCTCCTCATGGGTTCCGGTGCCCTTGTTTGGTCTCTCCTCGTCATGGCTCGCTGGATAGACTCAAAAGCTTATACATTATTTCCTCTACATTGAACTCTAATAGACAGACAAAACAGGCCCTTGGCACATGGTAGCGCAGGACACAGCAAGTAGAGCAGGTGGAGCAGGTGGAGCAGGTAGTGAGATGTGGGGCGTCCTGCTTGCCCCATCATCGTCACCTACATTATCGCCCATCTATGATGGCCTTGACGTAAATGTGACATCTAATGTCACGTGGTTTCACCTCAACCATGACATGGTTTCACGTCGAATCTATAAACTATCCTTCTACGGAGGGCACTCCATTACAGGTAGACATGCCAGCCAGCTGCTCTCCCTCCCAAGCCACAGAAAATGATAATATACGACGCAATTCGAAAGATATACCTGGTACCAGGTTTACAACAAAAGTCAGGATTCCTGAAAACAAAAAGAGGAGAAGATTTTTCGTTTTGTTTTGTTTTGTTTTGTTTTGTTTTGTGTTGTTTTGTTTTGTTTTTTAAGAACCTGATATGATTTATATTTCAAGATTTCAACGTTTCAGGAAATGGTGCATTTTTGTCTCACCGGGATTCGTCATCTTTTTTTTCTTTTGCTTGCTTGCTTTCGTTAAGAACGACCCTAATAGTCAAAACAATCCAAACAAAGATGATGGTAAGTCTAGATAGAGGTATTAAGGTATACCTGGTCTACGGTAGAGGTATTGAGGTATATCTGGTCTACGATAGACGTATTAAGGTACACCTGGTCTACGATAGACGTATTAAGGTACACCTGGTCTACGGTAGACATATCAAGGTATACCTGGTCTACGATAGGCGTATTAAGGTACATCTGGTCTACGATAGACGTATCAAGGTATGCCTGGTCTACGATAGACGTATACCGTTTTTTGGATAAAATATTATCTGAATGACGGGGGACTCCTTTTCCCAAAAAAATCGTCGGAATAGGTCGTCCTTGTTTCTCGATTTTTTTCAACCTTTTTTAACCTTTTTTTCGGAATGCCTGGGCCATACTTGTATGAGATTTTTTTTTCTGCGTCGGGTTGCACCTTCATTCCCCCCCCCCCCCCCCCCCCCCCGCCAAATCGGCATTTGCCGTGGAGGGTATAGTGTTCTTCAAAGCCGACAACCTTGCGGGACAAAAACAATGGTTGGTGTGCACCTCTTCCCCTGTCTATGTGTGTTGTCTTCACGTCAAACCGTTCTTTCTACAACCCAACGACATCGTCAATCAGTGCACCCATTTTCCGTGCGGATTCTTCATCCTACGCACTGATACAGAGATACAAATTATGTGGCCACAGACTGCGAAACAGAGTAAACCAAACAGAGCCGCAATTCATCAAAAGGCAAAGCAAGTGAAATGCTAGCGTACCGGGCACGAGAACACAACACTTGAGCCGTATTATATAGCGCTTTTTGGTCTGAAAACGTTCTCTTAAAAAATGACTGGGAGCTCCTTAACCCAAAATCGTCGAAATGCTTCATTATTCTTTTTTTTTCCGAACGTTTGTTTTCTTCCCAGCCCAAGAAAATCGTCGGTTAATTTCACTATCTTTTTCTTTTTATTATTTCTTCTTCGGTATGCCTATACATGAGAGGCCGTGGGATTTTTTCATCGGGTATACAGCACTTTTGTCCCCCCCCCCTCCCCACGTCCGTTTTCGGAGGAGGTATATACAGTAGAGCACCCCTCAAGAAAGGGAGGATAAAAGCCTCAGAAAAAAAACGGTGCAACCTATGCCGTCGCCTTGGTGAGTCATCCCACGCTGGGGCGGGGGGGGGGGGGTACTCAATTTGTGCATGGCGGTAGTCGTATGACCATAGACCCTCGCATCCCTACTATGCCGGGACGGAGCCCGTCGGGTTTTCACCAACCAAGCAGACATTTGCTTGCACCAAGCGCGAAGCGCCGTGAGGTGTTCGGCGAGTCGAATGAAGGGTGGACTGCATCCTTCCAAGAACCGCTCGTAAGACGGACTTCGGCACCTTGTGCCTACTTCCTTGCTTATGGATGACAGCGCCAATTAGTTACTTTGTTTTCTGGCGTCGCCACTCGAGAGACAGCAATGGGTATTACTATGTAACTGCCTCGTGGGTGCGTTACCATATTCACACTACGTGATGCGATCATTCCCCTTGTGCGGAGTTAGGGTTCTCCACCCCGCACAATATGATCTAACTCCATAACCTTCATGGTGATCGCCAAAAAAAAGAAAAAGAAAACGGTACCCCGGTTGCCTAGCTCACGCAATGATTGGCATGTTTACAGCGTCGTTGCCAACCAACGTCAACCCCAATACACGAATAGTGTTGTACAGCGTCGGTGCCAACCGAGGCCAACCTTTATATACTGCATGTATATGTATATTTTATGAGGGGGTATCCTGCGGTTGGAGTTGCACTTTTTAGGCGTTTCTGATAATGTTGACAACTTTGATTATGTAACGGTTGACCCACTCAACTGAGGAACTACAGTACGGGTCAGTAGTTATGAATGGTGTGATAACTTAACGAACATCAGAAAAAAATGTATAAGAGGAGCAAAAGGAAGGCGAAGCGTATGGTAGACAGGAGGGTGCGCGGAAATTCGGATGTTGTACGTAGGACTAGCGCATGATGGAAGTAGTAAGTGCTGAGGTCGGATTGCGCGATTGGCTTGGTGTCTTCGAAGCCACGTTTCGGGTGAGATGTCGACCTCCGCACGTTAGGAGGCGAGGAACTTGTTCCGCTACACCGCTCTAGCGAGGGAAATGGACATCAAACAACAACCATACTGCAGCAACGAAATGAAAATACGGGGGTGCAAGGGGTGTTGAGAGGAGAGGAGAGAAGAGTAGGTGTTCAGGTATTTGGTTGGACAAATGCAACGCCATATACTCGTACGTAGCCTCTCTATGTAGATGTTGGTTTGGACTTTGCAGTGATATTTTTATAAAATCCAATCGGTCGTTCCGTGTACTCACTCACAGCTGGCGTTTTTTCATTTTTTTTTTCATAAAATTACAAGTCTTCCCTTCGGAGGTGAAGCATAAAAGAGGCTGGATGGTAGGCAGAGAACAAAAAGTGAGCGCTGAGAACCTAAGCACTAGTGTAAATAACAGCAGTATTCCTACCGTAGCACGCCGCTTCCTTCGCATGTTACCCCTGTCGCCCCGCACCTCCTTTTTTTTTTCTACCCCTTGGGAACCTGCTGATGCGACCTTTTTTGCTAGCTTATTGTTTTTTGTCAGCATCTTCCAAGGCCCACTTCTTTTTTTTTCGTTCGGGGTTTTTCACGGGTTATAATAACCTAGTAACCCGACCCACGGGGTCATAGTAACCCGACCCACGGGTCAAGTCAGGAGGTTTAAAACAAAATCGCGACTCGAGTCGGGTCTGGTCTGGCCTGGAGGTGTTGGATTTTTTTTCCCAGTTAGGTTGGGTCGGGTCTGGTCGGGTCAGGCGGTTTTTCCAAACCTCAACGGATCGGGTTCCAAAAAACCGATTTCGGAAGAAAAATAAAAAAGTGCTTGTACCGAACGATGAAATCTCCCATGGCTCAAGTATGCATTACGAGAATCATAAACGGAAATGACTTTTTTTTTTTCCCCTACGAATTTGGGTTGAAAAGGAGCCCCGTCATTCAGAAAGTGATCTCGCCAAAAAAAGGTATACCTTAATACCTCTATCGTAGCACGTGCCGTTTTTTTTTGTTTTTTTTTTCGATTTAGAAAGGGTTTTAATCAGCTGATTTTCGTTATCCCGATCCCGAAATGTGACATGTATAATATATGTACATATCGACATTTTTTCAATCAACCGTAAAAAAATACTGTGTGTGTGTGGCAGCCGCCGGCGCCGCTGCAACCCAAAAAGAGCCAACAGCGGTGCCCGGAGGAGGAGCAATGGACGATGCGCCTCAACGCAAAGGAGGCGAAGAAGAGCAAGACGAGGAGGAGGAGGAGGAGGAAGAAGAGTTTGACGGCGACGGCGATGAGGTGTCGGGGATCCTGACAGGGGGGGGAGGAGTCGCCGCTGGCAACCAAGCAGACCACGACGAAGATCTAGGCGGGGTGGTGATGTTGCACGATGAGATGGTAGCGGCAAACAGGCACCAGGACCTGCCGGAAGCGAGCCAGGGGAGCATGGATGTGGTCGACATGACGGTGAGGATGCGAGGATCTCGTACCTGGTAACCAGCGCCGAGGGGGATGAGCGAGGAATTAAACGAGGGGGGAAGGCGGGGAGGGAAGAAAGGCGGGATGGTGGGAATTAATGAGCGAGGGAGGGAGGCAGAGAGGGAGGGAGGCAGAGAGGGAGGGAGGGAGGAAGGGGGGGAGGGGGGAAGGGAAGGGGGGAGGGGGGGAAGGGAGGGCCGAAGGGAGGACGGGGAGGAAGAAGGGAGGGATAGAGGGAAACAAACGACGGAGACGGGGTGAGTGACCGAATGGTGCTCCCTCTGGGTGGCAGAAAATATTTCTTGGGATAGAGATCTTGTAGGCACAGCAAGTAAATCCTGTCGGCGGGTGGCTCTGCTGCTGTTGATGAGAGCATGTGATACCTGGTACTTTTACAGCGTCGTTTCCTCACTTGCTCTGGTTTGCGTCCGACCCTTCTCCCCTCCTTTGGCAGCTCGACGACACTGACGAGGAGAATGACGACGAACGGATTCGCCACGATGGTGTGGTGCATGGGGGGGGCGGTTTATCAGACGGCGATGCTCCAGCAGTAGCAGCAGGGGCTTTCTCCTCTGCGGCACCATTGTCGTCGGCCACGGCTGCGGGAGGAAGGTATTCGCCCAAGGTAAGCCAGGAGCTGCAAGATGGGAGCGACGGGACTGTTACCTCTGAACAAGCCGCGACGGGCGACCTCTTCGGCACCCCGCGGCCTGCCGCTACCGCCCCTTCTTCGGCCGCAGTAATTGTTGATTCTGACGCGACGCAGACCATCCAGGGTGAGGCGCAACATTCTCAAAACTTGATTGGAGGCGGTAACACAACGAGGGCAGGGATTGGGGTCGGGCCGACTGGCTCAGGCGTGGTGACCCAAGCCAACGACGACATCGAAGCGGAAGCGACAAGGGGGCCCATGGAGCCAGGGTGGTCATTGGCAGAAACGCAACAACAGTCTCTCCCGTCGCCACACACGTCGCAACCCGCTTGCGCCAGACCTGCTGATGGTGCGGGCGGTGAGAGGGTTGGTGTTGGGGGAGGGAGCACTTCAACGGCCGGCTTGGAGGGGGACGGCGGGGGGGCTGGCGATTGTCAGCTGCTGTGGAAATGGGAGCAGATGGGCGCACAAAACCAGTACCTCGATTTGAGCTTTAATGAGAGCGTTGAGGGCGAGGAGGAAGGGGAACCGATGGGCGGTGGCGGCGACGAGGGTGCAGAAAAACGACGTTATGCGGGCGATGCTGTCGATGCCATCGCCACCTCTTCACGGGTGAGCGCGCTCTGATGTGTGAACCGCTACGTGCTGGTCATGGGTGGAAGCGTACCGCTAAAGTTTTTTCCCGGCGCTTGGAAGGCGGGCGCGCCCCCCCCCGCCCATTAACTTTGCAAGACCTTGGGGTGTGTGTGCACTCGTGAAAAGTCTTCGCGATGTAGTTGAGTTCTGCTTGTGCTGCCAAGTCGGTGTACGCCCCTCGCACACCGGTGTTTTGATTCGGTGCTGATATCGAGACAGTCACCAGACCTTTCGAAGGCGACGCATCGCCACTCTCTAGAAGGAATGGAACGGGCGGTAATAAACCACTACCCCACACCTACCGAAACGGATGCGCGGTCAACGGTCAAGTAACCAAGGCAAGCAACAAATGAGTACCCCCGCCCCCCCCGCCCTCCCCCTTCGTTTGTATCCCGGAAAACCCCGCCATGGTTGCGCCCGACCGCAGCAGGAGACCTCCAGCGATTGCGAACAACGTGGCGACCGCGGCCATCCCTCCCCTGGCGGCGACGCCGATGAGAGCGTCTTCCTGTCGGAGACGCAACCGCGCGCCCCCCCCCGGTAGCTGCGGGCTGGCTGGCTCGGGTGTTCCTTATTAGATAGAACCACCTGCGCTAGCGGGTAGGGTTGTACGACCACTCTGTTATGATGTGTCGCTGTGGTTTGGCACTGCTTCTGTACCTTTTCCCTGGATTTTTCTGGGACTCGTTATATGGTTTCGACATTTTACCAATAAGAAATCACGGTGTAGATTCGAGCGACTTCACACGTCGGATGGACAACTTCGAGGTTTAGGCCATAGAGTACCCCCGCAAAACGGGAAATTGGGTCGTAGTGGGTCCTTTGGGTTCCCACGTGTGCTCCCCTGGTGGTGATTCCGGTTGAGGGCACCCCAGGCATTCGCCACGATGCGGATCAGCTTGTTGTGCAGTATGGGGTATAGGGCTATCCATCTCGCACTTTGGCGTTGTGAAAACTGGCGAGCATTTAAGTTGTGCCATTGGGAGGTACGCAACTACAGAAGTAGTGGGAGAAGCGCTGAGCACGACTCGAGCGAGATAGACGATTTAGAGTATATACTGTGCAAATATGGCTAGACGTCTAGTTTAGACTACGTGGTGTATATAATGGACGATTATTGTATTTCTTCAAACCAGAAGTGTTTCCCTGTATAGCGAAGGCATGTGTGGAATGTCCTGCCTGGTGCGGACCCCTTCGATGTGTCTACGACATTTACCACGCGTGGATGGCATCATGTCCGTGTGCGACTGCACGATGCGAGTGCATGGTCTCCAGCAGAGCTTTGGTGCGTTTTCGAGCATCATCATTGCCATCAGCTGTCTTGGCTGCTGCCGCGTTGGCTTTCCGCCACACGGTGTGCATGTACAGCTGCATGTGCGAGCTCGTGCAGTAGTCGCATACGAACGGAACTTTTCAGCTCGTGCAAGGCTTGAATCGTCGTGTGCCGTGCATCGTCATCTGCAAAAAGACGTGCAACAAGTCGCGCGACTGTGGCCGTACAAGGGAGGCACGTCTTCTTTGTTGCGCACGTATCAAACGTGCTCGGCGTTTCCCTTAGCATTTCGTTTCCCTCGAGAGACAAGTAAAACACGTTCATCCATTATTCATGTTATGGTGCGCTTTCGACACCCTCGCAAACCACCCCCCCGCCCCACCCCCCCCCCACCCCCATCAGAGACGCTTATTTCTCTCGGCTACACTTCTCACAACGTCCCGCTCCGTCAGGGTCGAACACACGCCACCACCTAAACGCTGCGCGCAGTACAGCAGGATACAGCAAGGTACAGCAAGCTCGGCTCGCGCAACGTATACACCGCAGCTGTCTACGACGCTGTCCGCGATCTGTATAGCTGCAGAGGGCTTCCGCCCCGAGCTCAGAAAAAAAAAACACGCTAAAAGGGCGCGCCTCTCACTAGGACGGCAGTTGCAGCCCTCTATCCTCCAGCTCGTCTTCGAGTTGACGCACCCGCCGCTTCAACCTCGCCCGCTCCATACGCATGTTGGCAACGGCCGGGCTGTTGAATCGACACCTGCGGAGTTTTGCATCCATCGCATGCCGAGAAAAGATGTCCGGGTGCAGCAATAGTTGGCCGGCGAGCGAGCGAGCGGGCAAGCGAAGCCGAACACAGGTTGCGCCTACAATTTTATCAAAATCGGAGTTTCGGTTAGGGCACGGAGCTCCTCACAATGTGAGTATAACCTGGGCAAAATCAGGTACGAAATTACGCAAGCCATCCCCTACCGAAGCACGGCCAATTCACTCGAACACCTACACACGGGTGTACCAGGTACAAAGCAAGACGCCCCCACGAACACAAGGTTAACGCCTCTACAACTGGAAACCCTTTTTCGGAACAAATTTGCTTCAATTTAGCATAGGGAGGGATTTTGGGGCTCTTCAGCATGAAAAACACGCACCGTCGTATGCGAGGCGGGCCTCCCCTAGCTCGGCATTCCTTGAGCCCCTTCACCAGCTTGGCGTTCAGTTGCATGACCTGTATCATCAGCTTCGCCGTTTGTTCCAGCTGCCACCGCCCGAGCTGCGACCTATATTTCCCGAGAGAAAGGCAAACGTTTTCACACGCCGGACACAGATCATTGATCCCCACTTGGTGATCTAGATCTTTCAGAGAAGATGTGTTTGGTCTATAGCTCATCTTACCGGGGGGCGAGCCGTACGACCCGCATGACCTAGCACATTGTTTCCTGGGTTAGATCTGTCACTCTACAACGTACAAATCCTGTGCGACAACATGAAGGTTTTTGTTGCTAGATATATACTTAGTAGATGATTAGAGACATCAAACTAAAACGAGTGCGATATTTCGGATCTTCAACACGAATAATATATACATTCGCAAATCGCCCGATATAAAACTCAAAAATCGCCTTTTCTTGCCCAGAAGCACGTGAGATACAAAAGTTGATGTGCGGATAATCAGTGCGCTGCTTCCAAAGAAGACGGCATACTGCTTGGAATTATTGTGCGGATCACCAGTGCGTTACTTAAAAAAAAGACGGCAAACTACTTGGAATTAGTGTGCGGATAACCAGTGCGCCACTTTGAAAAGACAGCAAACTACTTGGAAACAATGTAAGGACTACGAGTACGATACTTCAAAAAAAAGACAGTAAACTACATGGTACTAGTGTGCGGATTTTGTTTTTTCGACCAAAGATATTAATAGGAATATTTCAAAACACAGGGGCGCCACGACTTGTTTGTGCACTCTAGATACGAAGTCGCCACCCGAGGCCATAGTCCCGAAGCCCGCCTGACTTCATGAGCACCGGCTTGCCAGACCGCACGTCGCATGAAGCGCCTATGCGTTACTGGCGGGATTCGGCATATAATATCGCTACTCGTACGACGTGTAGTCTACAGCAGCAGCAGCAGCAGCAGCAGCAGTGCTTAGCAGTTGAGATTTCTCAAACAAGTTAGTTAGGATATTGCCGTGGGTAGAGCCCAGACCAGAACCCATGGCATCAGCGATGGCACTGAAACGAAGCGGCTGCCAAGTGTTGCCTCCTTCCCACCGTGCGTCCGGCGCGCCACCCGCTACCCGCTTGTTGCCGGGTAGGGTGAAGGGCGTGCCGAGTTGGGGGCACGGGTTTGAGGCAACTCCGTCAGAAAGCAACCCAGCCGGAGCAGCACTGGATGTTGTGCTGGTGCTGCTGAATTCGGGCATCCCGGGCATCCGCCCCTCCCCGGCCACGGGAGAACCGGCCTGCCGTGTGCATTCAACCCCGTCCCCGCGGCCATCGCTGCTGTTGTCCTCTTTGGCGCGATGATGATTGGATGACGCCGTTGAGAAGCAGGCCGCGTCTGGGTATGTGCGTGTCCAATTCTGTCTGCCAACCAATAATTTCGGCTCTGCGCAACAAAAAGAACACTAAATATCGCGGTGGGGTAGAATGTAAAATTTGCTCCGTGCGATTTTTCGCCTTGGTATGTGTTTCGCGGATCAAAGGTCGAAAAAATATCGCGGCTTCCGGGACGGGTATAAAACTCCAGGTACACATAATTCGGCTCTGAACGTCCAATATCGCGTTTTTTTTTTAGTTGTATATGTCTAGTCTAGTGATGTGGTACCAATCTAACACTTAGTCATGTATGATAAGTGTTCTAATACAATGCCATTTTTTATATATTAGGGTTTTGACCCATGAAAACTTACTGAAAATGGAACGACCGATGTATTACGCAGCTTGCAGAGATAACTATCGACTCTAAATTTGCCCAACTCACAGCTGCCGTTGGAAAAATTCTACAAGATTTTCAATCATTCCATCAGTCGCACTCACAGCTGACGTTTTTCAATGTTTTACTAAAGTATGTATATAACGGCAGATACAGGATCTACTGTAGATTATCTAGATGGTCTAGATGGTCTAGATGATCTCGATGATCTATGGCCGATGCTACGGCAGAGGTTCACCTTTTTTCCTTCTGAGGGTGGTGGCTTGAGGAGCTAACTCTACATGCCACACAAAAAAAAGTGTTACTTGTAGGCAAAACCGAAAGCGCAACCCATCATGGCCTATACCAGTGAAAAAGTTTCATAGCAAAACACGAACGACATTCCGACGACGCCATTTTGGTGTATAACGCCTTTACAACTGGAAACCTTTTTTTTTACAAATTTACTTGAAAGTAGTAGCGGGAGGAATTTGGGGGCTCTAAAGGGGTTAAGGAGCCCAAATCATTCAGAAAATAGTTCAAGCCAAAACATGCTTCCTCCATCGTAGCACGTGTCCTATATGAGCTATATGAGCTATATGAGCTATATGATCTACATGGCCTATATGATCTATATGAGCTATATGATCTAGATGATCTATATGATATGTATGATCTATATGATCTATATGATCTACATAATCTACATAATCTACATGATCTATATGATCTATATGATCTAGGTCGTGGTCTGCCCGAGGTGTTAGTTTTTTTCACGGCGTACGTGACGGTTTAGAGCAACGTCATCAGCAAGGACGGGGGAGAGAGAGTTGAGGGCAGAAGATCCCACACCGTGTGGACAAACAGCGAACACAGGGAGAGGTAGCAACAAGACGAAGTTTTGGCGTATACGCTTGACCAAACTCGTTGTCACTCACTGTTTCCTCTCTTTCCAGTGCCTCCAACCGAGTGCGATCTGTGTGGCCGGGTGGGATCTGTACGACTTGCATGATCTGCCACACGTTTACCGGGAGGATCTGTATGATATAGCTCCTATCGACAATACACCCATAGCAACCGAACTCAATCTAAATTATTTTGTCTAGGCGTCATCTGTCTGAGGTGTAAAATATTGTCGCTCGCACCTGCTCATGGACTGCCGAAGCTCCATCCTCGCTTCCATCCCCACCTCCCTTGCTCGCACTACCGCCGCTTCCGTGGCCACCTCCAACTCCGTCCTTTCCGCCACCTCTTCTTTCAATCCTTTGCTCCTTATCCTCTTGGCCTTTTTACAACCCGCCGGGCTCTTTTCGCCCCCTCCTGCGCCACCCGCCACCTCGTTGCGAACTCCCGCCTCTTTGCCGTTCCCTCCCGCCATCCCCTCCTTGCCGCGGTTGGCACCCTCCGAGCACGAGCCGTTGGCGCGTCCATTTTCCGCAGCAGGAACGCTACCGCCCGAGACACGAGGCGAGGGGGAAGCGCCGGTGGCGGTGTTGCGTATGGCGTTCTCCAGCCTCCTCTGCTCGTAGCCCTTCTTCGTGAGAAGCGACTTGATGCAAGAGACATCCTTCCAGCGACACTCGGGGTGTTGAAAGCGGCCCTGCCCTCTCGTGTTCTTTCGCGGCTGAGTTTTTTGTTTTGTTTCGTTTTTGCCGACATACACGAGGTTGTGCGTGATCGAGGGCGAAAAAAAATCGGCAGCGTGGCCAGGAGGCGGAGAGGGGAAGGCGGGAAAAGGGACAGGGAGGGTGTGCCAAAAAGGGGACAAAAAACGGTGGGTGCGGAAATAAGGAGGGAAGGGGGGGGGGGGGGGAAGAGGGGGTACACATGATGTGTCTTGACTTAGCAGGGCGCTAAACTCGACCATCGTCCATGCGGGCCCAGTCCTGACAGGAGTTACCCGACTGCAAGTCCTGCGGCAAAGTCGCATGTTACCATTATTTCTGTATGTGTGTACATCTCAGGGTCATCATGTGGTACTTGAAATAGCTACACCGGTGGCATACGATTCCTTTCCTGCGCAAACATCCAAGAACCGTAAATTAAGCACTCGAACCGAAGCCGCCACGGTGGTCCACTCCTTGGGCCACGTGGTCCACGCGGCGACGACGGCACTAGCCGAAGAAGGTCAACACGCTATCTACTGCATCACCCCCAAGGGCGGCGCGGTTTTCTGATCCGACGATAAGAGTCCTTCTACTGTAGCTCCCCCAACTTTTCTGTAACGAAAAATCGCCGTTTTTGAAACCAGCTCCCGGCCGCATCTTCCGAAATACGGTGCCCCCTGCCTCCCCGGCAGGATCGTTCGATCGTCCTTTGCAAAAAATATCATGTACATATGAAGATTTGTTCGAAAATAGTATCCTTCCTCGGGTCGAGCAGATATAAATCGTTTCGCTCAAGAAAATAGCTGGGTTTTTTTTTGGGGGGGGGAGGGGAGCTATACCGCAAAACCAATCGATTCCGTACCTTCTTGAAGCCGTAAAATGTCAATTGTCGAATGAAAGTAGCAATCTTCACGTCTGGAAAATGGAGGGGCATGGTCTGTTGGGCGGGTGCAGAGGGAACGATATAGTTCGGGGAGGGTGGGTGGGTGATGGGGGATGTCAGACGCTACACGATGAATCAGGCCACACGATCAGCGCGGGCGATTGAGGGCGGTAGGTCAGTCCGAGCCATAAGACTGATGGGGGCAATCGAGATCATCGTCGCGTGGGGGTTTTTGCCAAAGCAACATCGTATCGGGGCGGCCCCTGGACACCCTACCACACATATCGTGCATCGTAAGACCGGTCGCACAAACAACCCGCCGGATCAACCCTGCCATTTCATTCATCAAAAACACTATCGCTTCCGCGCTACTGCTGCCGTGTATGCATGGCCACGCTTCCTAATGGTGTGTACCTCGGTCTCGTAGCGTGTAACCGTAGAGCTTGCATCGATCTAGGGTAACTCATCGGCACGGACACTGGATGCATGTGCTGGGTGCCAGCGGGAAGAAATAATGCTCTAAGGTGGAGACCACACACACCGCCCCTCGGCCCGCCCCGTCCCCTCCTTGGCAAGGTTACCTCACGCCATGCCTCACGACTCACCTCGGTTTCGAACAGCGGCGGGTTTTCGATGACCACGCTCCCTGTGCGTGTTAACAAGCGCAAGCGAAACGCAACGCGAGCAGGACAGCGGTATTACATTGAAAAAAAAAATCGGTGCATGATGGGAGAGGGCAGGGAGCAAGCACTCTGTGAGGGTGAACTACATGCTAAAATGGATCAAGGGAATAGAGCCAGTTCAAAGTGTTACCCTTCACCCGCTGTGGTTGAAGTTGCGCCGAAACTTGAGTTTGAAATCGATGCGAAGCAAAGGGGTAGCTTTCTGCCGCGTACTTTAGAAGTCACACCGCGCTGCGCACAGGGACGGTCGCGGTGAATGGCCACCAAGATACTGAACACGGCTCCACATCGCAAAAAAAAAGTTACCCGTAGATGAACGTTGAGGAAAGAAAATGACGAGAGTGTGGCGCACCTGTTTCCCGCTCCCACCAAATCTGCGGGTTTCCGGCGATGAGCATGTCGTGCAAGGTCGTCAAGAACTTCGTCGGCGGCCCCCTTCGGCCCGGAATCTTTATGGTCCCCGCCCCCCCACCCTTGCCTCCAACCTTTCCTGCAACTCCTCCTGTTTTGTCACCGTCAAGGCCACTGCTAACGCCGCCGCCGCCGCCACCACCACCGCCACCACCATTTCCTTTCGTCACCGCCGTCGGGGAAGGTGGTGGCATCGCCGATTTGGAGGGCATCGGAGCGACCGGCGTGAGTCTTGGCGGGTGCACACTCGTCGGTGCGGGAGGAGGGCTAGCGGTTTCGGTCTGCCCTTGCGGATTGAACACTCCTGGTAGGAGTGGGCTGGAAGGGTTGGATCCGGCGGGGGAGTTGCGGGTTGGGTTGGCGGGGCGGGGAGGGGTACCGGGAGCGTTAAAAAAAGTAACGTATGGCTGCTGTATTGGGGGGGGGCGGCGAGAGTACTCTACAAGTGGGGTATAATCTCCCACGTAGCAGTATGCAGAAGTACGTCGATGTGTGGAGCTGTGAGTCGGCATGACTTAAGTCACCAACTAGTTACTAGTTGGACTAATAGTCAGTCGTTTTCCGGGAGTGCCGACTATCCTTCTTACTGGGTTTCTATTCTTGGAAGGATTGCTTAATGCGGAGTGCGTTTTTTCTTTTTTTGGGCGGGCCCCCCTCAGCCGGGGTAGGCTGGTTTGGCTCGCTTCACTCGCCTGACTTAAGTCGGCAAGTTGGCTGACCATCAGCTGGCTTCACCAGCCGACTTGCCGACTAAGGTCACTTTTTAGTTGGCTACTGGTACCTACCGGTTATTTTTTAGTGGCGAAATCCTGCTGACTCACAGCTCTATCGATTTGGTAAGCGCATATGCGCCGCAGATGGAGTAAAGGAAGCGCAGGACATCAACAAAGACCTGCGCTCTAACTCTAGCTACTGATGCCTGGTCATCCCCGCCAGAGTGTCGCTTGTACAAGAACAATGTTGACACCAGAAGGAACCCTCAACACAATTTTTTTCAGTCCGATCGTTCAAGATAACGGTCTCTACTTTTAGACTACATCGTATCCCCGAATCCGAAATGAAGGAATTAGTTGCTAATGAATTACCCCCCCTGTATTCACAAGTGGTTCTTAGTGGCATGCAGCTCACCCTTCACGCGACTAGCCGACCACCTTTTACGGTGCTTCGCGTTTGGTGCACGAGATGTCTACCTGATCAGTGAAAAACCGGCGGGCTCCATTCCGGCAATGTAAGGATGCGAGGGTCTATGGTCTTGACACTACGGCTATGCGTTAGCTGAGTGCATCCTCCCCCCCCCCTCCCTTCTATCCTAGGAGATAGATGGTGGCCACAGACGACCAACCCGGAAGGAGATGAGAGAATCAAAAAGTCTTACGCAATATATGGAAGAAGCGTAGCGAGCGCCCAAATGTTGGAGGTGTCTCTATTAGGAGTAGGAACGGTGCTCCGTCTCCAAAGGGGTGCGCGGTCAATGGTCAAATGCCTAAGGCAAACAGCAAATGAGTACCCCCCCCCACTATACACAACGGCTGCATTACTGACATGGTGGTTCGGAGTGCGTGCCAATCCCGAGAGTCTGACCCTGCCGCCATCGAAGACGTTGCCGAAGCCGCCGCCGCCGCCACTACTGCCGCCGCCGCTGCCGCCGCCGACGGTGCTAGCGACGGCGCTAGCGACGGCGCTAGCGACGGCGTTATCTTCTTCACGCTCAGGTCTTGGCGACATCTCGCGGTTCGACTCGTCTCCGAGCTCCCCAATGTAGGACGGACGCCCGCCCCGCTGCTGCCGCTGCCACCACCACCATCGCCGCCTTCCGCCGTGGCCCCATCATATTCCACCGCACCACCTGCTTTTCCCGTCCGCACTTGAACACCACCATCGCCGCCGACGCCGCCGCCACCACCACTACCACCACCACCAACACCGCTTCCACCTCCACCTCCACCACCACCACCACCACCACCACCAGTACCACCACCGCCAATCAAGCCGCCGACTGGAGCAACCGGGGTCAGAGGTCTCAGTTGCCCACAAGGTGGGGAATGCCAGCCGGGAGATGTGCTTGGCCGGAACACATCCGCCCCAGCGTTGTTACCACAGGCCTGATTTCCCGCCCAGGGCCCTCCGCCTGGCGCCGCCGACATTGTTCGCATAATCGCTTGCGTAAAAGACGCTACAGCCCATTGCTGCTGTTGCTGTTGTTGCTGCTGTTGCTGTTGTTGCTGCTGTTGCTGTTGTTGCTGCTGTTGTTGTTGTTGTTGTTGTTGTTGTTGTTGTTGTTGCTGCTGCTGTTGTTGCTGCTGTTGCTGGTGTTGTTGCTGCTGTTGCTGTTGTTGCTGCTGTTGCTGTTGTTGCTGTTGCTGTTGTTGTTGCTGCTGCTGTTGTTGCTGCTGCTTCTGCTGTTGTTGTTGCTGCTGCTGTTGTTGTTGCTGCTGCTGTTGTTGTTGCTGTTGTTGCTGCTGTTGTTGTTGCTGCTGCTTCTGTTGCTGTTGCTGTTGTTGCTGTTGCTGTTTCTGCTGTAGCTGTTGCTGCAGCTGCTGCAGCTTCAACAGCTGTTGGTGCTGTTGCAGCTTCAGCAGCTGCTGCTGCTTCTGTTGCTGTTGTTGCTGCTGCCGCTGCTTCTGCCGTGACTGATTGTGGTGATTGAGCTGCTGCTGCTGCTGCTGCAGCAGCGGAGACGGCGGTGACGTTTGCGGTACCTGCGGCAGCAGGGACAAAGACGGCGGCAACCCCCCCCCGCCTGCACGCGAAAAAGCCGCCTCCAGTGCTCCGTGCGTTTGAAGCGCCTGCCCCATCCCCTGCCCAGTCGTGATCCCTCCACCACCCCCCGCGCGCTGCACGAGACCGCCACTTTGTGCATGGTGTTGCTGGTGCTGCTGCTGCGGAGACGGTGGCGAGAGTTGAGGTTGCGGTGGCAACAAAGACAAAGACGGCGGCAACCCTCCCCCACCCGCACGCGAAAACACTGTCTCCTGCGCCCCGTGCACTTGAAGCGTCTGCCCCACCCCCGGGCCTATTGTTAACCCTCCACCCCCCCCCGCGCGCTGCACAGAGCCGCCACTTTGTGCATGATGTTGCTGCTGCTGCTGCTGCTGAAGCGGAGACGGCGGTGACGGCTGGGGTACCTGCGGCAACAAAGACAAAGACGGCGGCAAACCTCCCCCGCCTGCACGCGAAAACGGCGTCTCCTGCGGCCCGAGCACTTGCAGCGTCTGTCCCACCCCCGGGCCAATCGCCATCCCTCCGCCGCCCCCCGCGCGCTGCACGGCGCCGCCACTCTGTGCTTGCTGAGCCCAGCCGGTTGGGGTACCCGACCGCGCGCCCACCCCCACAGGCAATAGGGTGCTAGATGGCTGCGGAAGGGGTTGGGACGGGCGCCATGACACTCGCGTGGGCGGCAATGCTGCATCTTGCACTGACGCATTAGTCCCGTACGCTTGGACAACCGACTGCCAAGTGGCGGTCGGGGGAACGGAGCACTGCTGACCAAGCGACACCCCATCTAAGCTCGTCACAGGGGCTACTCTTCCCCCGCTTGTGCCTGAAAAAGGCGGTGACAACGTGGGAGGAATTTGCGGGCCACCTCGTGGTGCGAGGCCATAAAAACCGCCCGCCCCTAAGCTTGGTGGAGACATATTGGACGTGCCACCCCCACTCCCAGTCCTATCGTGGGTCGGCAAAGGTAGCGGAAGTAACGCGGGTGAGAGGTGGGTGGGGATTGACCCCGGGATATTGCCTACACGTCCGCCCGATAGCTGCTGCTGCTGCTGCTGCTGCTGCTGTTGCTGTTGCTGCTGTTGCTGTTGCTGTTGCTGCTGTTGCTGCTGTTGCTGCTTCTGTTGCTGCTGCTTTAGCTGCTGCAGCTGTTGCAGCTGTTGCTGTTGTTGTGGCTGCCGCTGCTGTTGCTGCTGTTGTTGCTGTTGCTGCTGCAGCAGAAGCATCTGTTTCTGCTGCTGCGCTGCCACGTTGTCGTGGCTTCTGTGCTGCTGGTCGTGATTTACTGTCGAGGAAAATTGCATCGACGTGCGAAGAGAGGGTAGGGGTTCGCTGTGCAGGCGTTGTTGCTGTAGCTGTTGGTGTTGCTGCTGCTGCTGCTGCTGCCCGCGGAGGCGCTGGTAATGTTGCCGATGTTGCTGCTGTTGCTGCTGCAGCTGGAGCTGCTGCTGCTGTTGGTACTGAGACATTGGTGAAGATACCCCACCCATAGATGTCACTTTAGTCTGTGCCACCCGAGGCATTGAAAAAGGAAACGGAAACGCGGGAGACAAAAGCACCGGGCATTGCGAGGGCGTCAGCATGCCGATAGCCACGACAAAGCGCTCTGGCAGGGGCAGAAGAACTACGGAAACAATTATACGGGGGTCTTGACAAGTGCTGGCAAGCGAGCAACGCAATCACCTGGCAATGCCCCATCCCTTCGCCTTGCACGCAACAAAAAAAAATGGCGTCGTCGGCAACAGTTCTCGAAAGAAAGGACTATTAAGCACAATGCAACTCAGCCCTGTATTCTATGCTGAATACCATCAAAAACTCAACCCTCTGCGTTCTCTGCGCTGGCTCCCTCGCTCAATGTTGCCGTCGAAAACTCCAACAAACAGCAGTATCACTACGCCGAAACGAACGTCAGTCGTGGTTGGAGGACCCTCACCTCAAATTTACAAATCTGGTCACATCTACAGGTATGTCTCTCCATTATTTACCTCGGCAGGGTACCTCTCAGGGGGGCGTGCCGCAGTAGAGCTTCGCGCAAGGGGGCAATCATTGTCCACCAACCTGCCGCAAAAAAACTACACAACAAAAATGAATTTCGTATCTGCGAAAATTAGACTACCTTCTTTTTACGAAAGCAAGTCATTTCCTTGAGAAAAAGCATAAACCGGTTTGTGCAGGCAGCATTGCCACAAGTTACGAGCTATGGACTACATAATTACCACGAGAAAAAAACTCACTGCCATAGCCCGGACTTTAAGCGACGAGTCACAGGTGCTAGACGCAATCAACCCTAGCGGCATATGCGTAAGATTATAGACCGATGTGCGCGTGTCCCAACCCAAATTAAATGATCACCTCAGCATTGGTATACATAGGCTGCTGACCGCCACCACCATCATCCTCCATCTGTATGCACGCTGGGTGGTCCCGCTGCTGCTGCTGCTGTCTGTCCGTGTGCGTGCCGGTGTCAATCAAGCGGGGTTGTGACACCAGTGGGTGGACCACTTCTCCCGCCAGGCGTCTTTTTTTTTGTATGTGGCGATCGTACCGAGCGAGCCACTCTGCTGAATCAAGGCATGAGCTTAGCTTTTCCTCGCCGGCGTTGGAGGCGTCTATTGTGGGTGGAAGGTGAACGGGCGGACCCTCCCTTCCTTTGGAAGCACGAGAGGCGGGGACAAACAAGAGCGCGATGGCAACAGCAGCAGTACAGTATTAATAGCAAGCGCTTGAGCAGCAGTGGAGGCAAAAAGTGTGCACTGCTGCTGCTGCTGAGGAACTCGACCAACCATTATATATACACAAAACGCCTGCCCTGTAGAAACTCCAGTTCGCCATTCGTTCCTGTACCAACCGCAAAACAACCTTTATCATACGATACGAACTACGAGTACGAGTGCGAAAAGTGAATGGCAAGTGAAGCAGGCGCAAAAGAAATAACCCTGTCTACTCTCCACCCCCGAGACTTGCAAGCTCTCCAAGAAAATCAAGTCTTCCGGGTGGTGGTCGCTATATTCACCGTGAACGGTACTCCCATAACGCCATATAGGGGACAGGGGTAGCAAAATTGTTAAAAACGATTCACGCGTATGCAATGACTTGTGATGCGATGACCTGATGAATGCGTTCATGCTGCACGAACAGCTGTAAGCTTATCGTGGACAGGCAGCGTGTCAGCTGTAAGCCCTGCAGGTAAAGGAGAAAAGTACCGACCTCCTGCCCCTACGCCGGGGTATAGCCCACACCTGGTATACCAGTGCAGCAGACGGACTGCAGTCGAGCGACCAACCCTTACGACGAGTAGTTTTACGCATCTGAAACATTCGGGGTTTGCAAAAAGCAAGCTTCCCCAAAGTCAGACCGACCCGAAAAAGCGACGAGTCGGATTGCTGCACGCGCGCGATGCTACTGTAAACACAAAACGTCGTTTTTCGTCCCTTTTCGCCTCTCTTGTGTGGAGTTTTGCTTTCATTGTACGGGTGGCGGGAGACAAGATAAATGCATACTAGGTAATCGATACGGCGACATGGCTCCTTCAATCATGAAATAGCGTAGCTCGACACAGACAGGACCCACGGCTTCATTGAATGCCGGCGCCACTTTTGCTGAATACTCGTAGAACTACTAGTCCGGACGTTGAAAAGGGGCACACGCAAAAATACTCGATGATTATGTTCGCAGTATTTGGGTATTTGGAGTACCAGGTATATGACAAGAGTTTCTGCGGACGCCTGGGTCACATGCATATCATACATCTACGATAAAAGCCGACCGTGCAAGAGCGCCGACATTTGAATTTTAAACATTCGATAACTTGAAGAGGGACGGTATACTTGGAGGGAAAACATCATCGCCTCTCCGCAGTGCCGTGCCAGCATCGTGCTCGTGATGGAAAACGTAATGCAGCGGCACCTGGTACCTGGTACTCTGTACCAATACTCTGTACCAGTAATAATATGTCATCAATTCTCAAACAAAGTGCGTTAAATCTAAATCTCGATAAATTTCCAGGAAAAAAACGAAAAACGCGCTAAGAAAATCAACACGAGGTTCCTGCGATCATTTTAAGTGTGTTACATCGGAATCGACGCTGCGCGACAACCGACAACGACTCACCCACCTGCCAAGCTTAAGCCGCCGCCCCCCCCTTCAGTAGGCAAGCCGCTGACCTCGAAGAACGCGAAGATGCGATAGCGACGACACACAGGAGCAGCCAGAGCAGCGACACAACCTCAATGGGTCCGGGTTGATATTCACTTTGGCCCCTCTTCAAACACGCCAAATGGTTCTCTATAACAATCCACGGTGTGATTTTTTTTGTGAGAGTGAGAGATGTTGCGTGTGAGATGTTCTGACGTCGGCCACACACCGCACCACGCGACCACGCGCCGATAGCGTCCGTACTGCTCTC
Source organism: Undaria pinnatifida (assembly GCA_012845835.1). Lineage (NCBI taxonomy): Eukaryota > Phaeophyceae > Laminariales > Alariaceae > Undaria > Undaria pinnatifida. The sequence continues at coordinate 15,869,197 of JABAKD010000010.1, forward strand.
GCCACCCGTAAGCTACTAGAGATACACGAAACTGACGAGGCACTGCTGGGGGGAAAGAGCGCGAGACAGAGCACGAGGAGCAGAGAGCATGGGCGCAGGGCGGCAAAGCAACCCGCCGCGTTTCTTCCTGCTAGTTGTAGCAGGCTTGGCCTGCCGTTCCGATGCCTTCTGCCTGGTGCCATCTGGAGGACCGCGGCGATTAGGTGAGGATCTTGTTGTACGTAGGAAAGGTTTGCTCAAGTCATGGTGTGATGTTTTTCTTGGCTAGGTTACCTGTGACGGGGTGGGGAGGCTGTGGGGATGATGTCGAGGTTCGGCTTGAGTTGTGCTATCGAAGAATCGAATATCATCACCAGTATCACCAGGTAGCTGGTAGTTTGCAAACTCACAAGGCAATTCCTGCTTCGGCTGCGTGAGTCCTTTGCGAGCTACAGCAACAGCAGCCTCGACCCCCCCGGGGGCCCGGGATCCAGCGCTTTGTGACTAGTCTTAGGCTGATGTGGTGCACTCTGTTGCATACCCTGCGGGCTTCTTGTGCTCGACGTGTTTGGTGCAGTTACCTCCCTTTGTGGTAGCCATAAGTTGCATCTTGTTGCTGCGCTGCTTTGTTGACCCTCGATTTCAAATTGCACGCGTACGCACTCCATAACCCGCTACGTACTTAAGGCAGTAAATCACAGGCGGCAGTAGGCAGTACGATGCAATAGCCAGTATTTTGCTTTTGGGGGTTTCCCTCCCTCCGTGTACGTAACGAGACCTCTTTTGTTCTTGACGTTATGAAGGCTGCAAGCGTTTCGCTCTGTTGGTAGTTGGTAGATTCCGATCGCCAGAAACGACGATAGGCGGATGTCAAGTTGCAGTGCCGCCGCACGCATTGCTACTCAGTGTAATCAGTCGTCACCAGTCAGCAGCAGTTTAGACGATCGCTAGGTTCTCGAACACTGCTGTTCTTGTGCTGCATCATACACATGTACACCAGGCATGCCAAAAGTAGCCTTTTTTTGGCATGCTTTCCTCCGGCGGCCGAGGTATTTTCTCCCGCTCTCTGCTACCGGGCAAGCAATGGACCCCTCGGTACGTAACGACTACTGTCTGGATCCCGGCCGAGCTCCGTGGCGCGTGCTCTGAGCATTCAAAGTCGCTGAGCTGGCTCTTGTCAAGGGGTTGCGGTCCGCCTCGCTGAGCCGAGTAGGTGTTCTCTTTCTTTTTCAATAGTAGTCCGGTCTGCTCTTCATTTTTTTTTTATCCGCTCCGAGCTGTGCGCTCCGCTATCCTGCCCGCTGTGCAACAACATCAGCCTTTTTGTTGTTACCCTCTGCTGTCTGCTACGACGCAGCTACATACAGCCAGCAGCAGCAGCAGCAGCACAGCTGTCGAATATCATACGTAACTGGTGCACCTATTAATGGTCGTGGGACTCCTGGTGTACACCTCGCATTGCACACGTAACACCTCTCCTGATACAAAACTGCCTCCCACCCTCCGTTTACCGGGGAGACTGGCACCTAGCCACTATTTCTCGAGTTGTTGTACTCCTCGCACCTGGAAGTTACTCGCACCGGGCAAAACCCAGAGAGCAAGGCCCATACTGCATACTGTCGCCTGCCTCGTTTTGGCGAACCGAGCAGGGCCCATAGAAACTCGGGTTTCTGTTTTTTCTCGCTTGCTGCTGCTGTGCCACTACTGCATCACAAATGGCCCCCCAGGCTCTATACGTACTTGTGGCGGTTATGGTACAACAGCCGCCGCCCTGTGAGCTCCCACCTTTGTCACAGCCAGACTTTATTTCTGTGTGTACATGTGTGTGCTTCTGTATGTACCAGGTGTGTCTGAGTGGCGTGTATGTTATCATAGACACACAAAACGAACAAGAACAGCAGTGCGTTGTTTTTTTCAATAGCAGCCGCTCAGCCTCGCTGTCGCATAATCAGTACCAGGTACATAGCAGCAGCACAAAGACAGCCGTGTTTCAAGCTGTTGCCTTTGTGTCAGTAGTCACGACGTATGTGTGTTGTTGGTGCACAGCAGAAGATCGCACCACAACATTTTCACGTCCAATGCAACGATCAAACACGCATCGTCGGATATCGTAGAAGGTATACGAAGCACGCAGTACAGCAGCAGCAAAAGCAGTAGCTCATAAACATAATATGAACGCCTGTGTTCCCCCTTTTCGACTTAAGACGCCCCCGGGATATCAAGGAAAACCCCCATTCCGAAGAGGAAGCTTTTATGATGCATGTCAGATCAGATCGCACGTAAAGCAATATCTCGTGCCAAGTACGAGCAAGGGGTGAACCTAGTCATAGGTTCATCCCGCTCGTCCTGCCCTTCTCGCTCGACTCTGCCCTGCTGCTATTGCTGTGTTTTGTTTTCGAGGCAGAGAAGTAATGCTGTTCAAACGCGCACTGCGTGGTAAAATCCTGCATCAAGAAAGTCAGCAAAGTCTCTCCCGACCGACCGTCGTACGGTCGCCCTTGATCGCCCTTGATCGTCCAAGCACTCGTTTTTAAAACGCCATCTTGTAGTATTGCGTTGCGGTGTGTTGTGTTGCGTTGCGTTGCGGTGTGTTGTGTTGCGTTGCGTTGCGTTGCGTTAGGCCGGCGGCCGGGCGTTTTGGGGGGGGGGAATAGTTGGAATTTGCGCGGGATGATTTTCGCAGCTCTTGAAAGGGTTGCGCGCAGCAAGCAAGCACCACACCCGAAATAACACGCTGCGTTGCGTATGCGTTTGGGCGGCGGCTGGCCGTCTGACCTGGCAGGTTTGGGGAATGCGCCTGTTGCCGTGGTAGGGACGGCGGCAACGGCGAAAGTGGCGGCGGCGTCGACGACGGTGGCGACAAGGACAAGGTCGTTAGGGCGGAGCGGGCGATGTAGGTCTCGTGTGGCGTCTTCCACGGGTACGAGAATGAGCGGAGACGTGCCTGCCGGCCGTCGAGACTTTCTCAAGGTGACCTATCGTCCTTGCTCTCCGGAGACAGCAGGAATTACGAAACCCGGTATATTTTATTACATTCTTCTAACGACGTCAGACGAAAGCTGTGAGTTAGACGAATTTAGGGTCGATACTCATCTTTGCAAGATGCGTACCACGTCGATCGCCCGTTATGAGTAAGTTTCATAAATCAAAACCTAATATAGATGACATTGTTGTATTGTTGTACGAGTAATTGTTTAGAAAATGAAAAAATACACTTCAGCAGTGAAATCGACCAGAAAAAGGAAGTTTGATCAAAACTCAGCTTGCAAGCTGCGTTTGGTAGCACTTCGATCGCGCGTGTTACGGGGTGTGTATACCCTCGTGAAGGATACAGGTCGGTGACTCCCCTGCTAATGCCAGGGTCGACAGGACTAACACGTTTAGCCTTGTTGTGCGCACGGAAACTGTATAACCCGCATTGAGAGGGACAAAACCAGACACATGTGGAATTCAGTATGCATGAAACAGTAAGTGTTATAGTGTGAGTTAGCTTTTGGAGTGGGCTGGTTGGGTCTGTATGTATTGTGTTACGTATCATGCATAGCCAATTAACACACCTAACTGTCTGAACACTTTGATTATATCGTTTCCTACAAGGTATACGGTCAATCAAATGGTTGAACTAAACCCCCAACATTATTGGTGCCGTTGATTTTATGCGAGTATTGAAATAGTGTGCACGCCTTTCAGGCATTGTTGTACAATGATTTATTGTACCTGGTACTTATTTTTAGACACCCGGTTTAAGACATTTCGGAAAATACGACCAGGTGATTCGGTTTGCCACGAAAATAACTACTTAGAATTAGCACGGGATCATTTTTGGAGCAGTAAAACATGCCGGGTAAGACTATGTATGTTGTAGACATGACCGACTATGTATGTGGCAGATATTATCACCACCCAAATTGGCTTGGCATGGAGTGGTCTTAAGTGGGTAAACCACTGCAGTTCAAACTGCGGGTTTGCCAAGAGGCTAGAAAGGGTGGAGGGGAGAGGGGGGTGGGGTGACTGCCTCACACTCCACCTGGATAGAGCTTAGGGTCCAAAGATCGAAGGGTAGGGTGCCGGTGGATGAGCTTGTAAAAAGGCGTATGAAATATAATATTTGCACATGACAATAAGGATCTTGTGCGCGCGTTTTCCGTTGCCTCTTCGGGGATGGTTATTGATGGGCGCCAATATGCTTCGTGTTCAGGAATGGCTATACCACGTCGATCGTACCACATCCCGTCTGCTCTGTGATGTTAAGCGGCGTCGGGCCAGGCTAGTACTACGGTGGGGAACCCCATGGGAAGCCCTGGTGCTGTTCCTTTTTTCTTTTTTTTCCCGCCTGCTTTTGTTGCCGCAATGCCCACCACCAAAAACCATTCCTTTACGTACCTATCATACCTCACCTACATCAAATGTGCACAGACTTGACCGCCTTGCCCTTTTCGAGTCCCTCGTATACGAACGCCGCCGATCGTTCCTACATAACCTGACTTCACAAACCAACCATTTCATCAATCCATTGTGGATTAGTGGGTCAGGTTTTTACCTGTGTGCCGATAGTTTATGTGACGTGGTGCCTGGAATGCTGTACGAGCTGTTCTTGTTGATTGCCGCTGCTGCTCCCGTCATTCTGAGCGTCGCGGTGGATCGTGGAAGCACTCTGAAGCGGCCAGTATAAACAGCAACTGTAAATGAAAATATGAGCAGGGGTAGCCTCGCTCGTTGCTGGTATCGGTTACGATGACGATGGCAAGTGCTGACAGTACCCTTAGGGTCAACGTGGAGGGCGTCATGTCTCAAGGCGCACGCGGTCCTGCCTTTTCAACCCTAGCCCGCCCTGCCCTGCACTACCCTGTCCTGCTCTGCCTTGCCCTTTCCTGCCGTGCTCTTCCCTGGCCTGTCTTGGCTTGCCCTGGCCTGCCTTGTCTTCCCTAGATTTCCCTGTCTTTCCCTGCCTGCCCCTTCACTGCCCTTCCCTGCCCTCTGACCCGCCCTGACCTGCCATGCCGTACCCCCCCCCTGCCGTGCCCTTCCCTGCCCTGCCATGGCCTGCCCTATCTTACCCTGCCCTGGCATGCACACCGCACTACCCGCGCGCAACGCCCCCCTTGCTCGGAGCAGAGTGGGTTAGCTGTTGTGTTCGGGTCGGCGGCATTATCGTCGTCAGCGTTAGCGGACGATGACGAACTGGATGATGAATCCAAGCAGAAGATAATCCAGGCGCTGACAGAAGCGCTGGAAGGGATGGGCGATATGGAGGTTAAGGGTGAAGGCAGCGCGAAAGACGTGCTCAAAGCGTCTTCCGAGGTGCTCCCCAACAGAACGCCGTTCGAGATGCAGTACGAGCTGTTCAAGAGGGGCATGGAGCTGGAGGACGAGGACAACTACGTGGGGGCGGAGCGGCAGTGGACGGAGATCATTGAGAACTTTAACTCTCCCAACTTTCGCGCGAGTAATCCCGGCAACAAATTTTTGCTGGCGAGGGCGTACAGCAACCGCGGGAACACGAGGCTGTCGCTGCAGAAGACCCGCGAGGCTATCCTGGACTACAGCGAATCGATCGATCTCGTGCCGGAGAAGGGGGAGTTCTGGCTCGCTCGCGGCGTGGCCTTCGAGGTTTGTGACCAATACCAAAAGTACTATTAATAGGTGTTTGTTCCTTTTGAGTGTGTTTTGTGTTTTTTTGTTTCTTGTGTAATTCAATCGTGTTTTTCCCTTGCCACGCGTGGTGACGCAGCCAAACGACGGCACCGCCTCTGTCCCGCTGCATCCATATTTTTTTGTCTTGTGTATGGATAAAACGAACACATACTCCCTTTTTCACAATGCCCGTCTCTATTACGATTAGGATCGGTGTTCCATCTCGAACGGAGTACGTGATCGGTGGTCAAACAACTAAGGCAAGCAATAAATGAGACCCCCCCCCCAACCCCCCTCTCCCTTCTCCCCGTCACCCTCACACGCATCCTTCCACCCCCGTCTTCCCTCGCCCACCCTTTGCTTGCTCTCGGCGCCGCCCTTTCTTCGCTGACGTTGAATGCGTGCACTGCTGTCAATGCGATAGGACATGGCCGATCGAAAAGTGCTGGCCCACGAGCGGAACGTGGAGGTCGCGCGCACGTTCTACGAGAGCGCTCTGGCCGACTACGACCATGCCGTCGTCTTGGACCCGCAGGTGCCTCCCTCGAGCGGCCTATACCCAGTAGTTAGGCTAGCGTTCTCGTGTTTGCGACAGCTAGTATTGTCTCCGGCCTTTTTTGGTTGTGTCGACGGCGAATACTCCAATTCGAAAATTATGGACAAATCACCCTTTGTCTGGTGTTTTTTATCCCGCAAAATTCGTTGAAGGGGTAAAAGCAACCACCACTGTAAAGGTGCTGTGATGGCTTTTTCCTCGTCGATAAATTCTTTTTGAGCTGTTTCTAAAAAACTGGCCCGAGTTGATGCCTAATTCTTCCTAATGAACACGGTAGGTAGCACTGTTGTTTTTGGCAGCCCGTGGAGAGAGATATCGGTCGGGTGTGGAGCCACCGCGCTTCGCGGTAAGCGCTTCGCGCCAGCCTTGGTCGTGTTTGTTATTGTGGTCACGAGGGGATGGGGGTTTTGTTTAGCAAAACACCGTGTGGTCGTGTGTGGTGGGGTAGCGAAACAACCTACTTGTTCAGCACGTGTTGACCCTTTTAGAACTGCGAAAAGTATCACGCACTAGTTTTAAGTAATTTCTCCCAAAAAAATGCGGGTGTGCAGTTCTAAAAGGGTTGTAACAATGTATCGAGATGTCCTACGCACGTATCGTTCATTATGCTCCTAACAATGCTTACGTTTTTGCCCCCGTTTGTCCGACTCGTGCATACTTTTGTCCGTAAAAGGACCCTCGCGTCTACATTAGCCGCGGTGACGCCAACACGCTGCTAGGGCAGGGAAGAGACGCGCTGGACAACTATGTCCGAGCCGTCAGCCTCAGCCCCATGACACCGGAGGTGAGCGGCGGGCTGCGTTGACCTTTTCGCCCGGCGGCACTTGGCGGTTCCAGCAATAGCACTCCTCTCCCCTCTCCCCCGTTTATTTCAGTCTTTAGTACGGCAGGCTGCGTTGACCTTTTCGACGGGCGGCACTTGGCTGTTCCAGCAATAGCACTCCTCTCCCCTCTCCCCCGTTTATTTCAGTCTTTCGTACGGCGGGCTGCGTTGACCTTTTCGCCGGGCGGCACTTGGCGGTTCCAGCAGTAGCAGTCCTCTCCCCTCTCCCCCGTTTGTTTCAGTCTTTAGTACGTACATACCTGGTGGATAAGGAAAGAAACACTAAATCGGTCGTAGTAAAGATGTTTCAGAGTCAACAACCCCCACCTGCTCACCCCACCCCACCCCACCCCGTCCACCGATCCTCAAACCCAACCCAACCCAACCCAACCCAACCCAACCCAACCCAACCCAACCCAACCCAACCCAACCCAACCCAACCCAACCCAACCCAACCCAACCCAACCCAACCCAACCCAACCCAACCCAGCTCAACCGAACCCAACCCAACCCAGCCTAGTCCAGCCCAGCTCAACCCAGCCCAACCCCCCCTTCCCTGCCCCACCCCGCCCTGCTCCGCCCTACTCCACCCGCGACGATTTTTGTTTTCATTTTGTGGACAATGCGTATCGTTTTTGCACAGTTCCGGGCTAAGGTGGCGCTGGCCGAGCTGGGCGTGGGACACCGGGAAAAGGGCGCGTACCTGGTGGGGCAGCTTTTAAAGCGCTACCCTAACTATCCTGAGATGCTGCTCGCAGGGGCGGCGGTAAGTGCAGCAATCGGTAGACTGCCACATCAGACTTCTGAGAGGAGGAGGAGGAGGAGGAGGAGGAGGAGGAGGAGGGGATAATCTTGGCCACCCCCTCTCCCCCACCCCTCAGTCCCTGGTTTCTTCTGGTTTCGTGTTTCTTGTGTTTTTCTGTGTGGAAATGAGTCGAATAGGAGCGCTTGTGGGGACGGACACTGGCATATTTTTATGTTCATGATGTGTTTTGCGCCTGCCTGCCTACCTGCCTGTCTACCTGTCTGTCTGTCTGTCTGTGTATCTGTCTGTGTATCTGTCTGTCCGTCTGTCTGTCTGTCCGTTTATTAGGTGGCCTGGAACGAGGGCGAGCTTGTGGAAAGCCAGGAGATGTACAACGAGGCAATCCGCATGGACAACCGCCTCCTCGACGAAGACTTCATCTGGCTCATCCTTCGCTGGCCAGAGAAGCCGCTCAGCATGGTCAAGGCCCTCCGCTCAGCGTCAAAGGCTCCGAAAGGTAGCGGCCTTGAAGCCCTCGGTCTAAAAGAGCTATTGTCGCTACCTCGTGAAATAATCTGACCCTCGAGCTTGCGCAGTGCGTTACAGTACAGGGCAGCTAGTAAGAAGCAGAAGGCTGCCTCAGGCTGGATTTGTTGTTTTAGAAAGGGACGCGTTCCGCGGAGCACGCCGGGGGAGGTGGAGTGGGCAAGGCCGCTGAAGGGTGTCGGGGGCGACTCCTGCTGCTGCTGTTGGTGTTGGCGTTGGTGTTGGTGCTGGTGCTGCCGTTGGTGCTGCTGTGGCTTGGTGATGCCGATGCTACCTGGCCGGAGGATGGCGGAAGGGCTGATGGGAAGCACTTCCGGGGGGCGGGGGGCGGGGGTCACGAGTAGCCTGGGGGAAAGCCGTGACACAGGCAAGCTGGAGGAGGCTCAGTGAAGAAATGGCTGTGAAGATTTTTGTGGTGGCCGGCCGGGTGGATAGGTGGGTGGTGAGAAAACAACCGGTATGTGTAAATGAGGAGGCGTGGGCTGAAAAGGGGGGCATGCTAAGCTTAAGAAGAGCGGGGCGGGAGGGGCTAAAGACTGCGGTGACCGTGTGATGTGGCGGGGGCGGTCGTAGTGGTGACTGTTGATGCGCGTGGTGGGTTTTGTTTGAGAGGAAGATGCAATGTCACCCCCGAGAAAAAAACTCCTCGCAAGAAATGGAAACCTAAAATAAGGGATAAAAAACAAAATCACCCATCAGGAAATGCCTGACCTGTGAAAGGAAAAGGGTAGTAAAGTAAGACGAAGGGCGGTGTAGCATCGATGGCGGGAGGCGTTTCCACCCTTCATCCCATACTATAATTAACGTCGGAACCGTCGCTTCTGTGTAAATAGTCGTGTATGCGAAGAGGGTGTCGAGCGCCGTGGGCGCTTGGGCGTTGGTTTGACACGCGGTTGGTGCATTATTTGGTGGAAGGGGGGCGGGGAGGAGGGGAGGAGGGGTGGTTAACCCTACCGCAACATCATCCCACACTAATTCCACGTAGTTTGTAAAAAAAAAAACGGGGTGCGCTAAGAGGGTTACAGCAATGTTGAGGTTTAAAACTGGCGGCATCGAGCCATGAGTCGAGAAGACATTGTTTAAGCATAACATGAACATGCCGAGGGTCACGCAAGGGAGACAGAAGAATCAGGGAGGGGTAAAAGATTGTGGCGGCGCGCGCGATCGGACCGAGGTTGCACGCGCAGTACATGTCACGTGTTGTGCGTTGAGCGCTGTCGCGAGTTGTTTTTTTTTTCCGAAAAATCAACCAAGTTTCGTTTTTTTTTCCTAACAATTTCAACAAGATGGGTTAATCCAAAATCTCGAAAAAGTTTCAACTTTTCCAAAACATCAAAACAACTTTCGATTTGTCCTTAAAAACAAGCAAGAACACGCAGTGTGGGCAGCCGAAAAAGAACTCGCGATTGCTTTCGGCGCCTGGAAAAAAACATTTCTAGCGGACACCGCCGCGCGCCGTCACGCCGGGAAAATATGTTGCGCACCGGTAGGGACGTCGGAGTTGTTTCGGAATATTCCGGGAACATGATTTAGCAGGAGGGAAACATCACGCTTGTTGGGGGAGGTGGAGGGCTTGCGTCTGTGGGCTGACAAGGTGGAAAATGGAACGGAGAGAGATATTTTTTTGGGTGTGGCCGGCGCTTTGTGTGTGGAAGTGCAAGCACAAGGAACAGGGATGAAAAGGGGGGGGGGGGTACTCAATATTTTGCGTGGCGTAACAAGATGGACCCTCGCACCTCTACAATGCCTGAACGGAGCACGTCTGGGGGGGGGGGTGGGGGGAGTAGCCATTGAAGATGGGTTGAGAGGAGCTGGTCGTACAGCAGGGGGGGACATTTAGTGGGGGTGGGTCGAGAGGAGATGGTCGTCGTGTACGGGGAGCCGTTTTGCTGGACGAAGGACTGGGAGCGTTATGTCTCAGCTATATGCGGCGCAAGAGCCCCCCTCTTGAGTCCTGGGGCCCTTGCCATGTTGGGCTCCGGGTGGGGAGGGGGGGGGGGGGGGGGGTGCAGTCGTTGTCATGCACGGCCGTGGTTAAGAAGATATACCCTGGCATCCCGACAATGAGGCGACGGAGCACGTCGGTTTTTCACCGTAAGAGGGGAGAGGCAGAGCGACTTTTGTACATAGGTAGGAGAGAAGAACTTTTGGCTTGACCCGGCCGTGTGTTTTTTTTTATGCGAATTTTTGTGAAAGTTGATTCCCCGCGCCGGCTCTAGCTTCTACTCGGTAGCGGCCCTGCTTGTTTTGTTTGGTGGAGATAGCCCCCGGGAGGGTGTTCTCGTGCGTGTTTTTTTTTTGTGTTTTCATTTCGTTTTATGATTCCGCGCCAGAGGGTATGTCTTCCTCGCGCTTTCTGTGGCGGTGGGTTTGCCCGTCGCTGCAAGAGCGTGGAAGTTGTTGTTTGAGGCGTTGGATATTTTGTCGGTGCGTTGCTCATCGTAGTTAGCAGCAGCATTCATTTGGTGGGGATACGATTGAAGTGTCACTGCATGCAGCGCTACGAACCGAGAGCGTGGCTAGTGAATGAATGAGTGATGTCTGTGTTTTTTCATCAAGCTTGACTGCTACCGTACTCTGGCGACTCAATCGTGTGTTTTTTTCAGCCCCGGCCGTTTTATTTTGGTGCGAAGAAATGCGAAATGCGCCGAAAAAATAGTGTGCAGGGGCAGCGGGGAGTAACTTGGCGGATGCTATCGATAACCTGTTGAAGTTAGCGGTAACCTAGCCGGTGTCAGCGGTGACTTGGCGGATGTTAGCGGTAACCTGCTGGAGGTAGCGGTAACTTGGCGGATGTTAGCGGTAACCTGGCCGGTGTAAGCGGTAACCTGGCCGGTGTCTACGGTAACCTGGCGGATGTTTACGGTAACCTGGTGGATGTTAGCAGTAACCTGGCGGGTGGTTGTTGGCAGTAACCTGGCGGGTGGTTGTTAGCAGTAACCTTCCAGGTGTCAGCGGTGTCTTGGCGGATGTTAACCCTACTACATGTATCCTAAGTGGGTGTAGTTGCTCGTACAAGGATATATTTTAACCGGCGAGTCATGGTGCTACGCCCTGTCGCTTGGGGGGGGGGGTCACTAACATGGTGTTGGTGCGCATCTTTGAAAGGGAGCCGAGCGGCCGTGAAAAAAATTGTGTTTTTTTTTTTGGCGCGGCAGAGGGGAAGAGGAGGCGCCGAATTTTGCTGTGTTTTAGTATCGATAAAGATATGACAGCACGATCGGCATTCCTCTTCCTGCAAAAATCATTAGTGGATTTACAGGGACGTTGCGCGGGATTCGGATTGTCCTGCATAAAGCACTAGAGGGTGGCGTTGGATTTGATCGTGGATGTCGTTCAGTAGATGATGGACAGATGGTGTAAGATTTGGCTTGACCGCGTCAAGGTTGGTGGTTATGTGCCCGGTGTGTTGGAGCCGGATGAGTCAGGCTCCCGACTTGTTCATGTACGTTGGTTGCTTTTTACGTGGAGAGGGTTGGCTGTTACGAGACCAAGTTTGGAAAATGCGTGAGGGCGAGCGATTTTAGATCCGCTAATGGCTGGTATCCGGTGTAAAATGACGGTAATCACACATTAGCGTGATCCTGAAGTATGCATACTTCGAAGTACATCATCTGCCTTGAAAACTTGAATACAGAATAATGGCCTCACAACACCATACACCACCGAATACATAGGGCTCTGTTTCTCGACGGCACGGTCCGCCCGATCGTGGAGTACTCAGTAATAGTAAGTTCGGCACTGAAGCGCAAGGTGAAGCCACCGGCCTGCGCGCGTCGGAGAGAGTATTCGCTCCCATTAAAAACCACCCTTTCACCTTGAACCTGTGCAAGATGGTTTGGCTATCATCATGCTACAATGGTACCCTTCCAAGAGTATTTCGCCACCATGTCCTGTTCATGATGGTTTCGCTACCATGCTATTACCATAGCATCCTTGAACGATGTTTTGCTATCATCGTACCATAGAATTATGTCACGAGGGTTTCGCTAACACGCTTCCGTAGCACCAGAGCATGATGATCTCCCTACCTTTCGCTACTTACCATTGCACCAATCCACGATGGTTTCGCTAACATACATACTTGTATAGCACCATTGCACCATAGCACTATGAAATCGCTACCACTCCACGCATCTCCCGTCTCGCGTCGAGGTGCGTACTAAAGAGCGTTGTGTTTGCTGTCGGCGGAGAAAATCACCAAATCGAAAGTACTAAAACACCAAATCAAAAGTGTATTAAACAATTTTCTACTGATACTACTACTGCTGTCTGCTGTTGTCTCTTGTACACGTTACTATTACCAAATCTACAGTCTACAATAGTAAAACCAATTCTAGAGCTAGGCATGAGGCTACGTCCTTATATCACCATTCTCGCCCACAAAAAAAAAAACAGAAAAAAGACCAACCGACAAAAAAGAGGGACAGAAGAACGACAAAATCTGCCTCAAAACACAATCGTACTGGCTCGACCGGGTCCGTGTACCACACGTCCGCCCAGACCCCTTTTGACGCCCGTCAGAGGGATCGCCCAGCGAGGCGAGACGAAGAACACAAAACAAAAAAAAAAAGACGAAAACGGCATGTATGGCATCACGCGTGTTGTCTTCCTCGCGCCCCCCCTCCCTCTCTGTCTGCAACACGCCAAAACTGCAATGGGGAACTCGTCACCAACCGCGGCATTTCCCCTCCCCGTCCGTGCCTGGACAATGATTGAGAACACGCAAAACTGTCAATACACCCGCTGCACTACAATATCATCATACCGGTATCTATAACGCCCCCTGCAGTAGCAACAACAAAAAACAAATAGTAAGGGACAAACCAAGCGCCTATTTTTTACCAGCACCGCCCGGAGCAAGTAGGGGACAAACCAAGCGCCTATTTTTTACCAGCACCGCCCGGAGCTCCGAAATAAATCCCACGGGCGTAAGTATGGGTCCGCCGGATACCCTCGCCCAAAACCACAAAAACAAAAGTACACACAATTTTGCGACTTTTCCTCTCTCATGCTCTTTCGCACCATTATAACCAGCGAAAACACTTGTTGTCCAAAAGCGATCCAAAATAAATCCATGCCTTAATCACCGCCTCCAATATAAATATTCGATATTTCGCCCCACAAACTCCATATTTCCTTCAGTCAATCTTCCAACCCACCCCCTGCCGCTTCCGCCAACAGTGGAAACCCTCCTACCCATCCACCGACCCAAGAAGACAAAAAAGCACCCCACAAAAGCAGGGCGCAAGACTCCCTTCGCATCGCTTCCCTTCCCGCGCAAAAATTCCAGCAGCCCAGGTCCCACCCCCGAGCAAAAACCAGAAGAGCCTTATCGGTAAACAAAGTCATACGTGGCGGTATTGACTCATACGTGGCGGTATCAATTAGAAGCCATGCCGGTAACAAGCCTAAAGGGGGGTGGTGTATATCATCGCCATCATATTCCCATCGCATTTGCCGCACAAAAAACATGAACCCGGGTGGTGTATATCATCGCCATCATATCCCCATCGCATTTGCCGCACAAAAAACATGAACCCAGGCGGTGGCGCCATCGAGATTCAGGCGTTTCACCCCCCCTCCCCGTTGCGCCCCACATGTTGGTTTATGCACCAGGGTTCATCCATCACCACAATGTTATAGGGGTCGCAAACCCACTGGGGGACACGCCGTCTGCTCTTCTGCTGCTACTGAAGCTGCTGCTGTATCCTGGTAACCTTAGGCTAAAGCTCTGAGAGACACTGCGACTTTTGTTCCGCGTCGCCTGATCGGGTGGCCTCATGTTTTCGTTGTTCTGTTTAGCTGTACGCGCTTCGCTCCCAGAGCTCTCTGGAGCTGTGTGCGGTGATGGTGCAATCAATCAAGGGGGAGGGGAGGGGGGGGGTCACGGTCCCGCCGAGCGGAGGAGCGGCGATTAGCAGTGGGGGGAGAGGGAGGTGTGTCAATAGATGGTGGCGATTATCAAGGTTAGAACAACGGCAACTGCAACAACAACAACAGCAACAGCAACAGCAACAGCAAAAACAGCAACAGCAACAGCAAAAACAGCAACAGCAACAGCAAAAACAGCAACAGCAACAGCAGCAACAACGCAACCAAAACCACAGATAACCGAAAAAGCGCAGGAACACAATCTACAACGACCTAATTCCTCGTGCTACCATATGAGCGCTACTCCGCATGCTGCCACTACGGGTTGTTCCCACATGTGTGCCAAGTCATTTCACAGGCACTATAGCGGGCAACCGGCACTACTCAACCATGTGCCAGGCGAAAATACCGGCACTATGTATAGCGGCAACAGGCACTACTCCGCATACTGCCACTACCGGTTGCTGCCATCTATGCCAAGCGATTTCACAGGCACTATAGCGGGCAACCGGCACTACTCAACCGGCTCTATAGAGGAGCTACTTTTGTAACTCCACTCGAGGCAAGCGATACTACTTGACCTGTTCTACAGCGGGACCACTACCGCATTAATAACCCGTACTCGAGCGCGGGGCTGAAGCTGCTGGCGAGGAGTGAGCCTTGCCTACCAAGTAATCTCCCTGAACCATGAACACAAGAAAATAAGTACCAGTAATTTCTTGCCCTCCTTATATCCTCTCCGAACACAGGCACAAGCTACTGAAACAACCTCAAGTAAATAGATTACCACCCCCCAAACACATACCCCCCCTTTGGGGTTGGCGTCGGTTGGCGACGGCGCTGAAGAACACGCCTTTCACTACATGAGCTAGACCATCACAAGACCACCAGGGTATCGTGTTTTTTCTTCTCGTTTTTACTTTTAGGCGGTACCCGAGATGGTGGTCGAGTTAGATTATAGTGTGCGGAGTGGAGAACTTCAACTCCGCGCAACGGGGGCGATATCACGCGGTGTGCGTGTGGTAAGGCACCCACAAGGCAGTTACATAGTATCCCCATCGCTGCCTCTGGAAGTGGCCACACCAGAAAACATGTGACTTCATTCGAAGTTGTCATCCATATGCAAGAAAGTGCGTACAAAGGTGGGTGCCGAAGCCCGCCTCACAAGTGGTTATATTAGTAGGATGCAGCTCACCCTTTTATGCGAATCACCGAACACCTCATTGCGCTTCGCGCTTGCTGAAACGCGATGTTTGCCTGGTTGGTGAAAACCCTACGTGCTCCGTCCCGGCATTGTCGGCATGCGAGGGTCTATGACCTTAAGACTACGGCTATGCATGAAATAAGCGCTCCCTCCCCGTCCACTAACGTGTTCCACATCTCGGGCATATAATATCTTCACGATCTGTCCGCGAGGGCAGGCAGATCCCTGGTCGATACGACCTGCATGACCCATAGATTATGTTGCCCGGTGGGAGCTGTATGATCTGAATGATTTAGCACATGTTTCCTGGGTTGGATCTGCACTACTACACAGATCTTGCACAACATACAGTACCTTAAGCACGGGGTAGATATAGGATCTACTTGTAGATTATGTAGATCGAGATTTGTCCGATGTCCTCTACCCAGGCATGACTCTGTAAAGCTCATGATGTTTTAGAAACAGTGAAAAAAAAAAGGAACACCTTCTATGTACCGTGTGCACGCATGACTCTTACTCGGGCATTGGGTGGAAGCTGCCGGTGAGGAGCGAGCCTTGCTTGCCAGGGTTGGCCGTAAGCCACATCTCGTCTCCTGTGACGTGCCTCATGTGCAGCAACGACATTTGCTCCTCGTTCGAGTAGGACACCTGCACCATCACCACCATCACCGTCACCATCAACATCATCGCCATCATTATAATTATCATCACCATCATCATCATCATCATCATCATCGTCATCATCACCATCATCATCATCATCATCATCATCATCATCATCATCGTCGTCATCATCATCGTTATCGCCATCACCATCACCATCACCATCAACATCACCATCACCATCATTATCATTCATCACCACCATCACATCATCACGATCACAAGCAAAAGCAAGTCAGCGCAGCCGAAGCAAAGCCAACGCACAGGTAGCGGAATCGCGATTATCATTAGCTTAAGCGTTGTAGGCCACACGTGGTGGATAAAATGTCGAAAACAGATTCAAGCAAAAATGCGTAGTGTTATGTTGGCATAGTGTAAAAAGTGTTAACCGGTGGCTCGCTGCGCTCGTAGGCACTTTACGAAGTCCGAGAACCGCTTGAGGCTGTGGATGCTATCGGAAAGGTCGAAACCTATCGTGCGCGCACGCTGCCCCATGTAGAAACGAAGAGGCGGGCTTCCTCCGGGGGCTGCACATTGCCGTTGTACGTCGGCGACGGACAGGGCGCGGCCGGGCGTGACGTGGCGGACGATGTTGTCGGCGATTTTGGCTTTAAGGCGGCCAATGTCACCAAGGGAATGCTCGTACGTAGTCTTCTGTAATGTGAAGAGTAACATTTGGCGAGGAGGGGCGGACGCCATGATGAGAAAATGTGTACGGATGGGGGTATGGGTCACCGTGTACACAGCCGTAGGGGCCAACTGCTGCTGTAACACATGCACACATCTCACAGCAGGTACAGATCGCCACGCAAACACACGCGACGCACGTAACTCTGATATATGAGCGCTGGAGGAAGGTGAGTTCGATATACATTTGCAAGGGAGAGGACACACGACCATGACACGTTCACAGACACATATGCACACACAAATGTTACACACACATCACTACTGCTGTATATGTGCATGACAGTTCTCTACGAGACGTGGACGGAGACAGGACCTAGTGTGAGTGTAGTGATGTACGCAATGTGTGAACCGTAGTGGTGCACACACCTGTCCCCAAGAATCGGCAATTCCCGTTGAGCAGAGAGTGCCAACCGCAGTTGCCATCCGCGCTGCACGAAACAGTTGAGATATTCCGGCGCTGTAGGACGAGGCCGCTTGGGCAGTAAAGTTTGTTGAATCGTGTGTCGTTGTCCTCGCACGGTGGCAGGATGCAGCAAAGCCCCCAAACGAAGACGTTGAGTGATCCATGTGAAGGTGTGATGGAAGAGGTGGTGTCGCCAGTCATCGAGGTACCGCTCTGTAGGGACGCTCTGCTGCATGCTGGGCAGAGATTCGGCCACAGCAGCAGCAGTTGGTACGACGGAAGATTTGAAGAAGGCGAAAAACACGCAGACGAAGAAGAGCAGAAGCCTATATGGAGCAAACATACGCAGGCTCGTAGTAGCAGACACCCACAGCAGTCGGAAGAGAGGAGCAGCGACAGCAACGAGGCAGCACACGCGCAAATTCCAAGCAAAACGCGACGAGGAGGGGGGTGTTGTACCGAAGCCCGTTTTTTGTTTCGTGGCCGCTTAAAATCTGGGGTTTCTTTCGAGGAGGCGGCGTTTTTCAGGAGGGGACTTCTTCATGTAGCCCAGGTCACAAATAATGAAGATTGTTCGCGTATAGCGTAGCCGAAGGCCGTCAGAAGTAGAAGTCTTCGGCGACAAGATCATTGCAGACACCCACAGCAATCGCAAGAGAGGAGCAGCGACAGAAGCGAGGTGTAGTTGAGAGAAGGAGGCCTACAACCCCTCAACAGCAGCAGTGTAGTGTCACGTTGGCACGGCAGCTGGACAGTGCTTGGATGCAAATAGCAGTGCAACCTCAAAGCCGCGTACAGCAGTTTTGCAATAGGAAGGAAGGCAGAGTTCTATGGGTTGTAGTCGAGAGAAGGAGACCTACAACCCCTCAACAGCAGCAGTGTAGTGCTTGGATGCAAATAGCAGCGCAACCTCAAAGCCACGTACAACAGCAGCATTGCAATAGGAAGAAAGGCAGGGTTCTGTGGGGTGGAGTCGAGAGAAGGAGACCTACGACCCCTCAACAGCAGCAGTGGTAGTGCTAGGTTGGCACGGCAGCCGAACAACAGTGCTTGGATGCAAATAGCAATGTCGCGGGGGGGGGGGGGGGGGGGGGGGGGCGGGCCCTCGTCAGTGTGCGTTGGAAGGGTCCAGACAGTGTGCATTGGAAGGGTCCAAAGAGTGTGCGTTGGAAGTCTCCCCGACAGTGTGCGTTGGAAATACAAGTAGTGGATTTTTAAAAACATTGAAGGAGTCGAGCGTGGAAGGAGGGGAGGCGAGGGGGGGGGGGGGGGGCGAACTCATTTGTTGCTTGCCTTCGTCATTTGACCATTGACCACGCATCCGTTTTGAGACAGAGCACCGTTCATACTCCTAATAGAGACACCTCCAACATTTGGGCACTCATCACGTTTATTCCATATATTCCATAAAACTAGGGGGGGCGGGGGGTGTACTCAGTTTGTGCATGGCCGTAGTCGTATGACCGTAGACCCTCGCATCCCTATTATGCCGGGGTGGAGCACGTCGGGTTTTCACCAACAAGGCAGACATTCCTTGCACCAAGCGCGAAGCGCCGTGAGGTGTTCAGCGAGTCGCATGAAGGGTGAACTGCATCCTTCCAAGAACCGCTCGTGAGACGGACCTCGGCACCTTGTGCCTACTTTCTTGCTTATGGATGACAGCGCCAATGCGTTATACTTTGTTTTCTGGTGTGACCACTCCAGAGACAGCAACGGGTACCACTATGTAACTGCCTCGTGGGAGCCTCACCATATTCACACTACGTGATATTCCCCTTGTGCGGAGTTAGGGTTCTCCATCCCGCACAACATGATCTACTCGATAACCATCATGGTGGCCGCCAAAAAACACACACACACACAAAAACGGTACCCTGGCTGTCTAGCTCACGCAGTGAATGGCATGTTTTACAGTGCCGTTGCCAACCAACGCCCACCCCAACATACATATAATGCTTCACAGCGTCGGTGCCAACCGAGGCCAACTATTTAGTCTTGACGGGGGGGGGGGGGGGGGGGGGGGGGAGGATCAAGCCAACCCGCTCGGCTCTATTTTTCCTCCCATTTTTCGTTCCGCCCATTGACGCGTGCTACGATAGAGGTATACCGTTTTTTGGCAAAAATGTGTCCTGAAATGACGGAGTTCCTTAACCCAAAATCGTCGGAAAAAAAATGTATACGCGATTTTCTTTTTTGGCATGATTCTCGTTGTGTACCTACAGTAAGTAGGCCATGTGGGTTGTTCATCCGGTACAAAGCAGTTTTGGTTTTTCTCCAAATCAGTTTTTGGGAGAGGTTTTAAGCTGCCAAATTCAGGAAACCACAGAGAAAACAATGGTTGGTGCACCTCTATCGAAGCACGCGTCCTATACAAACTTGAAGTGACTGCCTCTCAAGCTAAAAAATAAAGTATCATGCTTCAAATCCAGAGATGGGGGTAAGTCCCATATGTCAGCAGGATATACAAAAACTAGGAGGGGTTGGGACAGAAACAGACGTGAGGGGAAAATTCAACGGCCGCTGCACGCGTCAAGCCAATTAGAGTTCAGTAGTACCGAATACCAACCTACGGAAGTACGAAAAGAAGAGGGGAAAAACAGCTAAAATATGGGGGGGGGGGGGGGGGGGGGTCTGCATCTCCTGTTTCGAAATTGACTAATCAGAAACCAGCGACTACGAAATCATGTCTCCCTTTTTGTCCCTCTTTCCACATTTCCTTGGAGTACCCCAAGGAGGATTCAACGGCCATCAAACCTGGACAGAGATTAATCATTGGCACAAACCGGTCTGATGACCCCATCCCCCCCCACCCCTACCCCACCCTGTCCCCCCCCCCCCCCCCCCCCGCAACCCCCCCCACACTCCCATCCTTCCGTGGCAAGCTCCAGACGGTACACTCACCCTTGCCTTCTCTCCTGAGTTTACGCCGGTAGCAAGCACCATGTCGATGTCTCCAAACACCACCGGTTGGATGTCTGCTTGTGCGGGGTGGCACATCTAAACAAAGCAGCAACCAAAAAAGTCACAGGTGGTCGGTGGGCGGGTGGGCGGGTAGGTGGGTGGGTGGGTGGGTAGGAGGGTAGGTGGGGGAGGGGGGGGGGAGTATGCTCATTATCATGCATGGCCGAAGATAGCTGAAGGGGGGGAGGGGATACGTGGACGGGTTGAGGGGTTGGGGGTGTGGGTGTTGGGGTGTGCTTAGGTGGGTAGGTGGGTTGGGGTGGGTGGGTGGGTGGGTGGGGTTACATGGGTGGGATGGGTTACATGGGTGGGAAGGGTTACATGGGTGGGAAGGGTTACATGGGTGGGATGGGTTACATGGGTGGGATGGGTTACATGGGTGGGTGGGTAGGCGGGGAGGATGAGTGGGTGAGTGGGTGGGTGGGTGGGCTCACGTTGAGTCGGTAGTACCAGCTGTTGGCAGAATCCATGTAGTTAGCGATATGCTGCCTCGTCCTGCGCCGCGTCCACTTCGGGCCGTAGGGGATGAACATGGATGTGTAATCCGACTCCACAGCGCTCTGCTCCGTACCCACCCAGCAAGCGGCACACAGCACGCGGCAAACAGAACGGTAGTCAGCAAGTCAAACAGGACGCATTACACCAACAAATATTAGTTCGCGGGTCAAGCACGCACGCAGCACGCGGCACATCAACACATTGGTCAGCGATTGGAGTCAAGTCATGCGAGCAGGCGGGGGGCCTGAAAGGCGCGCGGGGGGAAGGGGAGGGGGGGGGCGGGGGGGGGGGGCAAGCCTGGCGATAACGACATTTTTTTACAAGGGGGTTGAGTGTGTCAGTAGGTAGCGAGGCCTGACGTTTTCAGTGCAGTGTAGCACAATACTACACAGTGCAGCAGCACAGCAGTACAGCACAGTAGTATTGCTACAAGGTATCAAATATACGCGTGACTGTCCTACAAGCGAAGAAACAAAATTATAGCACGTAGGTACCAGGTATCCCATGTGCGGCTGGCTTTTGCACCAGCACAAAACAAAAAAAGACACATTGCTCTTTGATCCCTGCTACATTGGTGGACGGTAGCCTAGTGAAGGGGTAAAGATAAAGTTTTTTACCCTCTTGGGACTTCAGATCGAAAAAGTAAGGGGTTTTCACCGGTCATGACCCGTCTCTCCCGCGTCATGATCTGCGTCCCATGATGTCCCGAGGATGGATGAGATGTAGGGCTGTGATTTTCTATCCTAATAGTAAGTAAGTCGCCAGCTAGATATTAGTTGGATAGGTATTGTAGTTAGTTGCGGCGGTGCCAAATATCCAATTGTTTTTTTCGTGTTTGGTTTTCCTCGAGTGTAGGAAGGTTATTTGGTACGGGACGTGAATTTCCCGGCTTCCCCAACCAGCATTACCACGCTGCAGGCACACCGAGAGGTCTTCTGCAACTCATGGCGCATCAACCCAGCGCCATCGACTGTGCCGTTAGTGTTATGTCTCTCTTGTTAGTATGTTCAGTGTCCAGCGGATGAGTGGCACCTCCGGCTCGGGTGTTTGAGCGATGCTCGCCCTCAGCTGTGTGGCTATTCAGCGAAAGACCATAAGGCTCAGAAATGAAACCTCATTTAGCACAGATTGGTTTTGTGTGTTTTTTAACTCATCCATAACCAGTGGACGAAAAGACTGACGGTATGAGGGTATGACATGGTATTTGCTAGCTCAACTATGAATCGTTCTTGAATCACCGATAATGAACAATCTATCATCTATGCTCCCGTCGTAGAAGAGACTCCAGTCTATTTCCTATGTTATTTTTTGTGTCATTTTAATGGTGTGCTACTGCGTGCCGCACGAGTGTTCACCGTTACGACACGATGTAACATGATAGTAAAACCAGTGAGAGACCCCCAAAGGGGGACGGCATGTCCACATTTCTGGCGCATCCCTATGACATCTGATAAGCTGAGACGAGCATCACCTGTATCACGATCAAACCCAGACCTAAACTTGGCCGATTTATCATGTCTTTTGAGTGTAAAGTGATGCCGAATCGGGCCCTCCGGGGGCGCTTCTAGCGGGGATCGCTTGGCCGGGGGGGTGTGCCTTTTTTAGGCTCGCTTCGCTCGCCTGACTCTAGTCGACTAGTCTAACGCCAGCCAACTAGTCGACTAAAGTCAGTTCGTTGGCTGGCGCTTCGCCAGCGCCAGCCAACTAACAACTAAGCGGGAACTCTACCCAACTCACAGCCCTGGTGAAAATATCTCCCGGCGCGAATCGAATCGGGTCAGGAGGTGTTCAAAATATCACGGGACGGGTCGGGTCGGGTCGGGTCGGATCGGGTCACCCTGACCTGACCCGACCAGCGAGCAGTAGCCCCACCCGTGAAAAGCTCCGGCAAAAAAAAAACTGACAAAACAAAATTGACGAGTAAGAGCATCGACCACACCAATCGAATCAAAACAGGCTGCGCTGGCGTAACGTCGGTACGACGGATCGTTTTCCGAACTAGATGCCAAGCAGTTCAACGATACGAGGAGAGCATAACACGATATCATACAGCCTATATCCCGCAGCGTGCTCACATTATTAATAGGAGAGGCCACACGTTTCGGGGGGGGGGGTTACCGCGCTTCTTTTAGATCCCACAGGGGCTGGGTAAGCTGACCACGCTTCCACAGTATGTATTCGTGTCATTTTATCAATAGTTAAGTAGGTTGCCGAAAACAACGACGCAGCCCAAGTCGCCGCTGACCTCCAGCGGCCGGATAGCCGACGTACAATACCAGGTACGAGTGCAGTCGGCTACCCGGTTTAAGAGCGTCCACAATATGATAAAACAATTATTATTATTATTGATAATACTGAGCTGATGTTCACCCTGGCAACATCCATAGGAATCATATACATACATGTTCAACGAATAACACATTTGTAAAAAAGAGCGGCCGGTGTATCACACAGCTTGAAAATATGAAAATACGAGTATCGACCTTAAATTGATCGAAGTCACAGCTGACGCACTTGAAACACTTAAAAAAAATACCAGATACGAGCACAGTGGGCTACCCGTTTTAAGAGCGTTCACAATAAGATAAAACAGACTTGACCCGTTCACTATTAATACTGCATACCAGTATATATGAGCGGTGAGTCGGCAAGACTTCAGTCACCGACTAGTTATTAGTCGGACTAAAAGTCCGCCGTTTTTCCGGAGGTGTCGACTATCTGGCATATTGAGTTTCCATACTTGTAGGAAGGATTGTTTAATGCGGACCGCGTTTTTCTTTTCGTGGCGGGGCCCTCTCGGCCGGGGGGTGTAGTCAGTTTATGCATGGCCGTAGTCGTATGACTATAGACCCTCGCATCCCTACCATACCGGGACCGAGCACGTCGGGTTTTACCAACCAGGCAGACCAGGGGGGGGGGGAGATTTGACTCGCCTCGTTCTCTTGGCTTAAGTCGGCAAGTCGGCTGACCATCAGCTGGTTTCGCCAGCCGACTTGCCAACTAATTTCACTTAGTTGGCTAAAGGCATCTACCGATAATTTTTCAGACGTGACATCCTGCCGACTCACAGCTCTAACAAAGATGATCCTACACAAATTACAAGTAGTTTTTCCCGAAAAACGCGAGTGCAGCTCTAAAGTGGAAAACATCGACATGTCACGCCATATACCAATACCTTACATGACACCCAATCCGGGATTGAGACCGGTACGGAGATACGAGCGGCAGCGCGGTAGCACTTGCCTGTTCCGAGGGGCTCTTAAACCGGGTACCGGGTAATGCAAAAATAGATTTCAACAGGGTGTCCGACTGCAAAAAATACCTTAAACCGGGTACTCGACTGCAAAAATATCACAAACCGGGTACCCCACTGCAAAAACACATCCGTTTTCCTCACCTCCTGGCGATGAATACTTCCGCTCTCGTTTGCTAGCCCATCTGGAGCAGAAATCAGTCCCTCGTTCCACCGCTGAGTAAAACAACGCGGTGAGCATTAGGGTGAGCGGAGGGGGGGAAGAAGGGGGGAGGGGGGGGCACAGGCAACGGTCAAAACGTTATTCGGACACCTACTCCGAGTATCCCGTCACATTCCACCTTTTCTATTTTCAACTTTGGTCATGCGCCGGTCCCCACCCTAACTAACAGCAGTGCTTAGTAGAGCGCTTGCGATTTCCAAATTGTACCAGGCTGGAAAAAACATGTAACAATACTCTTGAAACATTGTATACGATCATGTCCGAAAACCACAACACCGAGAGTTCACCAGATCACCGTCGGCACATGTCGACAACTCGCCGTCATCAGACGCAGACCCTAAACCGTCTTCTTTCTTTCTGGAGTTTCTGAAACAAAAAACAGCCAGCCCCTGCTGTTGTGCTTATCGGAGAGTTGATCGATTTCTCCGTTTTCCATGCGCTGGAGTTCGCGATCCACGATCCTCGCCATGCGCTCCCTCGTAGCGCACCAAGATCGTCACGTGGCTGCTCGTTTATTGTTTCAGAAACTCCAGAAAAAAAGAAGACGGTTTGGGGCCTGCGTCTGATGACGGCGAGTTGTCGACATGTGCCGACGGCAATGGCGAATTCTCGGTGTTGTGGTTTTCGGACATGGTCATACATGTACGATAGCTCTTGTTCAAGTAACACCTGCCGTCGACGCCAGTAAAGCTTCTACCGTACATCGCCAGAGGGTCGTGATCCCTCCTCTCTCCGGGACACAGGAGTGTTTTAACTGTTGAACTATGACGGCGCAGTTGGACAAACTGAAGGAGATTGTAAGGCTCGGAGACAGAGCGAAGAGCAGAAGCGCTGGAGCAGATGGAAAGTAACACAGGGTGCGAGGACGCGCACAGCTGTAGATTCGAAGCTCGAGCCAAGGACAAGCCACCAGAATCTTCCAGGAATCTGCGGTGGAAGTCTAGAAGGCGAGACAAGGATGAGCCAACCTCCTGAATGTTCCCCAGGAAAAGCTCCCCGAATGATGATGGGGCTTAGGATTTCGACAGAGGTTTCGACAGATACAGCGGGCGTGTTGGTACCGGGGATATGGTATCTACATAACCGACGAAAACATTGTAACCTATGAACGTGATTATAACCAAAGGCCAACCATCCCACGAAACAAGCTATACGAAATAAAAAAAGGGGTATTACACGAAGTAAAAACATGATTCCAACCTAATTTTTCGCTGGTTTTTTCGATGGATGGGTTAGCCTTGGATTCGTAGCGACGGTAGACGGTTTTCAATCTTATTATTACTAAAATATATACAAGGGGGGCGTCGCCGCGGCGGGCTGACGCCCGCCTGCGGCTCCGCGCATGCCCGGCATGGCCGGGGATGTCAAAGGCAAACAGGAAAAAAAGGCATTACGTACTGCCAAGGGGTTTAGAAGAAGAAAAGTTGTAGGACGCACTGCCAAGGGGTTGAGGAAAATAGAAAAAAACGGGCGTAATAGGGTAGTCTAAATAAGGAATGGGGAGTTCAGAAGGTAAGGAATGGAACTAACAACCGGAATAGTTTTAGGCGAAGTCAAACGCGCAACCAACCTCCAATCTGGCATGAAGGTCAAAGGAAGAGTGAAGTGCAGCAGAGTTGCTACTAATAATGTGAAAATGGGGCACGGACACGACACCCATCACCGAACATCCCATGGAAGGAAAAAAGAGTGACAAATACGAATGAAAATAGAAAAACAGGGTAACATAGTAGGGTAAAAAAAAAAATGGCGAGTTCAGAAGGTGACGAATGGAACTAATAACCGGAACAGTTAGCGAAGTCAAACGTGCAACCGACCTCAAACCGGGCATGAAACCCAAAAGAAACGTGAAATGCAGCAGTTATTAATATAAACGCGAAAATGGGGCATGGACACGACACCATTACCGAACATCCAATGCACGGCGAGTGACAGGCGTGCGTTAACACAGTACTGCTACTCCCACTACGACCGCCACGACCACAGCTGAGCGCTGCCGCGACTTCAATGCGCGGGTATCAAAACCAAACTACCGCTCATTGCTGTGCCAGCATACCCCTGGGCGAAAAAGGACGGTCGGTAATAGGCAGTGATGGTGACCATCTTTGTTTGAACCACCATATTGCCAATAGTGCTGTGCTAGGGTATCCCAACTACACAAGTACTACTACTGGTGCTAGACATCCCATTCCCCATCGCCGCGCAGCACGGTTCTGATGGAACCCACCATTATTCTGAGCTAGTGCTAGTGTATCTCAAGTAAACAACTGCTGAGTGTGCCAGAATTCCTACGCCCCACCGTCGCGCAGCACAGTAGCACTAATGGAACCCCAACTCGGCCATAGTTATATGACAGTGTGTGTCAAATAAGCAACTGATGTACGCCAGCGTATCTCAACCAAGCAACTACTGTGCAAGATATTTCGTTACATATGCCAGTTGTATCTCAAGTAAGCAACTGCGCAGCACGGTAATAACGAACACGAAAATTGCCATGGGTTTGTGCCGATGTACCCCAACAAAGCAACTACTGCTGTGCCAGATATCCCTAATTTATTAAATTATCACGTATGTGTAATTTCAACAACAGCAGAAGCGGCAGCTGCGGCAGTTCGACAACAGCAAGCAACACTTACTCCCATTGTCACAATAGGCATACAATGGTATTTTCACTTTGCTGAGTCGGCACACAAATAACAAAAAAAGAGGGGAACTTCGGCACAAGTAAAAGAGTAACATACAATGTACACACCGAGGCTCAAACCCAGAGTAAAAAAAACAAATGAACTTGAAAAAAATAATTTGACCGCGACACGCAATCGCGCCAAGTCCATTAACAATCGTTCGGGGCTACCCCTCACGCTTCTTCTGCTGCTGTACGGTTGCTAATGAGCTTTTTTTGTGTGTATATACCTACGACTACGCACTTGATTTTTCGCAACATAAATTTCGAAAAAAGACATGAATTTGCACCACGCACAGCTGGGCGCGACACGACGCGAGAACGGCCGAGGCCGACTGCGGCAGCGTCGGGGGCGCACCGAGAGGTGGACCTCAGCTCGAGCTGCCACAGTTTGACAACAAGCAACACTTATGCTTCCCAGTATAATAATAGGCAGACAATAATATATTCACTTCGCTTTGAGTCGGTACAAAAAGAACAAAAAAAGAAGGGAAAACAAGCATAAGTCAAAGAGTATCAAACAATGTACACATCGGGGCTCGAACCCAGAGAAAAGAAAACAAAGAAACAAACTTGAAAAAAAAAACATTTGGCCGAGATTCGAACCCTCGTCAACTCCACAGCAATCGTTCGGGGCTACCCCTCACGCCTCTTCTATTGTACGCTCACTAACAACCCATTTTTTTGTGTTGATAAAACCCGCCAATCACCAACCACGTAGTGCTTTTCTCGCTCGCCGAAAATCGGGTGACTGCGGCGGCATTAGCTCTCGTCACCACCGCAGGAGCAGCCACTGTGGCCGCCGCAGGAGTGGGAGCATCAGCACTAGGCATAGGATCAGACATGCTGTTGCTGACGGCTTGGGTCATCTACCTCTCTTTGTCGCTGCGGCTATCGTCTTTTGTCTGTCCTCTGCGCCCTGTGCTCTGTTGCCCAGAAATAAGAAGAGTTGGTTGAGTTTTGCGAGGCGTTTCTTACCGTGAAGGAATTGGGAGCTAAATCATGCCCAACTCGAAATCATCAGCCACAGCACCCACGGCCCGCAACCGCTCTGATACCTAATGCCTTGATACTGGTTGCTTCACACCCTTCCATCGTTGGCGCTCTCTCGCCACATCTAATATTAATATAAACTATCTACTTCCTGTGCGCAAAGTAGTCTTGTGTTGCCCGCTTGTTGCTACACTCCCGAAGTATGCCAGAGCTGGCCGGTATACATGCACAAAAACGCGCACCCATCACGTGTCACACACGACACACGACACACCCACCCGCCGACCAAGCCGTCCACCCACCAACCATCCCAACCACCATAGCAACAGCACAGCAGCATGTACAGCGGCAACCAAACAAAAATAATAAGGCCACCTCCCACAGGACGAAAGCACTCGCCCAGGTACGAAACACCCCACGCCCCCACGTATCCACCAACGAACCCGTCCACCCTACGCGCACAGGGTCCCTATCCACAGGCACGAAAACACTCACCCAGGTACAAAACGACCCACCCAACTACCCACCGACTATCCCGTCCATCCTCCGGACAACCCAACCACCATGATACATGTGCTACAGCAGTCCAGCGGTACGTACAGCAGCAAACAGGTGCGTTTGGTTCGTACTCGTGATGACATTTCAACCCACCCGCCATGCACCAACAACGCAATGCTTTCTCCCGCGCCGAAAATCGGGTGACTGCGGCGGCAGAAGCTCTCGTCACCACCGCAGGAGCAGCCGCTGTGGCCGCCGCAAGAGTTTGGGCAACGGCACTAGGCATAGGATCAGACACGCTGTTGCTGACGGCTTGGGCCATCTACCTCTCTCAGTCGCTGTGGCTATCTTGTCTCTTGCCTGTCCTCTGCGCCCTGTGCTCTGTAGCCCAGAAATATGAATAGTTGGTTGAGTTTTGCTAGGCGTTTCCCACCATGGGCAATGGGGAGCTAAATCATGCACAAATCGAACTTATGCCGCATGTCCGTGTTTAACCAAAAAATAAAAAAAGCACCCCGCGCAAGAGAGAAGGCGGGAGCATGACCGACGTCAATCCCGGCAGGGTCGGGAAAGTCGAGCAAGGTGACGCACCCCCAGGAAAAGCGCGCCAAGAGGTGGACCTCAGCTCGAGTTATCTCGAAGACAACTCAAAACCTGGTCTACATCGAAGCCTTCGGCCGCTCTCGTGCAAGCTCTGGAATGTTTGTCCCATGTATTTATATTCCTACCCAAGCAACAGTTGGTACCAGGTACCTCTCGCAAACACCCTTGTAAAACGACCAGCCGTGGTTTTGTGTGATTGCGGGCTTTATCTTTTCCTTGGGATATTTCCCCCCTCCAGAGGGACTGGAGCCTGTCCTGTGACCGCGGACTTGATTATGCGAGTTAATGCGAGAACAACAGCAACAACTGAATATGATACGTACTCTGTGGACTACCCATGTCTCTTCAACATTTGGGGACTCATGTATAGCTTCTGCAAAAAAAAACGTGACGCCATCTTCTACAAAGAGCGTGTGGCAGTAGTGCACAAGTATCGCCATGCTACGCGCCCCTCGTACGTGTCCTTCTCGAGCCATACCACCCTAGGGGTGCCGCAGAAGATTCTAGGAAGTTTCTGAGCTCCCAACATGAGGAGCGCTCAATATCTTACCCGGAACATTACTTCAAAGGCATTTGCCGCCGCTAGCCAACATGTCTATGGGCTAGACCTAAAACAATCACGCTCGTAAAATTATCGGTGCAGCACAGGTTCTGAGCTCCGACTCGAGGAGCTCAACATCTCACCCGAAACATCACTTCAAAGGCATTCGCCGCTGCAACCCAACATTTCTACGCGCTAGTCCTGAAACAAATACACCCGTAAAATGATGGTATAAGTTTATCACTTGAGGAGCTCAACCGGCCAGAAACGTTTCGCCCAAGATGTGCACACCTACCGCCGGAGACGAGTCTCTGTTGCACTTCACACCAGCACATTCTACCTCAGCAGGCCGGGCTATCATACTTTGTGTTACCGACTCTGTAATCGTATTATCATAATAGGTACACTTTGGAAAGTTTCCCCCCCTCAACCTATATTTCGTACAAAGGAAACATGACAAATGGCATTGACTGACGTACAGTGGTTCATTTAATTTTTTTTTTTTTTTTTTTATCCTCCGGCGGATGGGGAAAAATAAAGCTTTAGCTCACCACACTTCCGCGTATTTTCCCACGCGTCGTGTGTCGATTTAACTCAGTTGCTTTCGCAGCCCAACGCTAGCTGGCGCACCCTTCGAGTCCCATTGTAGGTATAGCGTAAGCTGTCCCTATCAGTGGTCTTCGTTACAACCCCGGCAGCGCAAGCTGCCGTTGTATAATTTTACAAAATACTTCCAGTAAAAACCTGGAACTATTTTAGCCAGTACTAAGGGGAGGTCGCCGACCCATTATCCTTCACGAGGACATACACACCCAACACCACGCGCGATCGGAGTGTCGCGCACAGCTTGCAAAAGGGTAGTTTCGACGAAATCCTCGACTCCAAAGCTGTAGCAGTAACAGTGTATTTTTTTTTTTTAATAAAAAAAGCTTCAGGAACAAAACAACCCTTATTTTCACTTTTGTATTTCCAGCTCAACACGTAAAAGTTGTTTTGCACTCAGCGACCTGCTGGACAAGCCATTTTAAGTTTTTTTGTTTGTGTTGCTCATCCTATTTACAATCTTTGCACTTTTTCTTTCCCTTTCTCCCTCCTCAGGCGTAACTCGGATCCAGGTCACTAAGCAGGTTCTTCTCCGCCCTCCCCACTACGCGGATCCAGGGTCACTTAGCAGGCTCTTCTTCCCCACACCGACTACGGTATGTACGACGGTATGCAATATACGAAAAAAGCGTACTGAGCGCTCAAATGTTGGAGGTGTCTCTATTAGGAGTAGGAACGGTGCTCCGTCTCGAAAGGGATGCATGGTCAATGGTCAAATGACTAAGGCAAGCAACAAATGAGTACGCCACCCCCCCCCCCCCCAGACTACGGTACCTGCCGTCATTTTTATCGCGACAACACTTCAACCCTTTCTTCCCTCGTCGACTCGCATCGGACTGTGGTCACAGGTGTCTACCCTCCTCCCCCCGGTACTACTCGTAAATAATAATGACAGCTACAAGGAGGACAAGGGCGTTATTCTTTAGGAAACCATAACCCAAACATGTCAATTTACCAACAGCAGCCACCCAAAAGCCGGCGTCCTCGGTGGAGACATAGGTGACCTCCTCCCTACTAAAGTCCACGTCGTTGGTGTGCTCGTAGGAGCTTGTTCTTGCTCAAAAAGGACTACTAATAGCGGAAAGCGCGAGAGCGCGAGTAAGCAAAATTCGACGAAATCGACGAGCATAAATGGATGGTAAACAACGGGAATGCTAAACCCTACGCGCGATAAAAATGAAGGCACGTACCGACGGGGAAGAAAGGGAAGACAGCCGTGACCACGGTTTGTTCAGAACAAAGCTGTCGGTTGACGGCACTCTTGACTTTTGACCGACAACCGTCAAGGACCGCTCCATACTAAAACCAGTATATTACGTCTAAAGAGGCCTCGACGGGACAAAACTAGCCCGTCAAGACCGTCAACCGGCATCTTTGATTGAGAAGGTCTCTGAGGGCAAAAACTTCTTCCGAGTTAAGCTGGAAAATAAAAGCGATGATTAAAAAAAAAAAGGAAAAACGATGAAATCTACTATATTGTACGAGTTAATGTTTTGTAGCTCACCTTGTACAGATCTCCCCACTTGGCCAGGTGGAACCGGCGGTAGGACGCGTCCAGGGCGATCAGCTATCAAAACATATACCAGGTGCACAACCACCGCCGACAGACAGGACGAGTGAACAAGGACAAAAAAAAGGGATGTTAACAAACGGGACCAGGTAGGCAATCGGTACCTTTCGCACGGCCGGAGGAAAAAAAGTAAAGGCACTTCTGCGCAATAAAGATGGCAGGAGACGGCACTTTCAGCCCTTGACCGACGGCAAAATACCCATACAGTAGTTTACCTAGACTGACGTAAAAATGCTACCAGGTAGCTTTTAGTGTGGAACAATCGTTTTTACACCCTTGACCGGTGGGTGTTTTCGCTAGGCTGACGTCTCCTGACATGTTTGCTTTGCAAGGCCGGAACTATCGAAAAAACAGGAAAAAACAATATCCTGCTATCATACATCGTTTTATACAAAAACGTGAACGTATAAAAAATTACGAACATCTCGAGTGCCCGAAGACGGGCGAACACTTTACTCTGTTATAAGGACAAGATAATTCGTATTTTGTTTCGTCTGGCAAATTTCAAAATTGCATGTTTTTAGTGTCTTATCATTTGTACATGAAGTTTTTTTTTTATATATGTGTGTTCTTCACATCAAACTGATATTTACATTTCCACCCACTCACATCCAGCGCAACCAGTGTCCGTGCCGATGCCTCCTGGAGAGACAACCTCCGTGGTCACAAACTATGCTCTGATACACTGCGAAGTGTACCAATGATTTCTATAAGACCGTCGTGGCCCCGCTTTAGTGCGGTAAACTTTACTGCGGGCCCGCAGTTTAGTGCGGTGAAAATTATTTGTCACGACCTCTTTATACATGGTACGGGTACGCACTGTAGTGCGGGGTCCCACTTTAGTGCCAGTATTTATCGTCTGGCAAGGTACCGCACTGCTGAGGGACCACGACTGTACATGAAAATACAAAGAAACGACAATAGTAGAGTAATAGAAGCACATGAAAAAAAAGAAAAAAAGGAAAACACGGTACCAAAAACAGTTCCTCGTTGGGTACCAGGTACCTGCAGACAAAATGTACGTATTTTATAACCAATTTTCAAGGACGTCAGCCGTGAGTTCGACGAATTTCAGGTCAATACTCATTTGTACGTATTTCTGCAAGACGTTTGTTGCCCTTGACGCTTCTAGAGCTGCAAAAGTCACCTTACTCTAATTCTAAGTAATTAGTCCCCGAACATGTGGAAGCAGCGCCAGCTATAAAGGGCTAAACTAACCCCCGAATGAGTAGGGTTGACCGCAACGGGGCCAAGTCCGGCGGAAGCCTGTTGTATACAACTATTTCAAATACGTCAGCTGTGAGTTCGATAAATTTACGATCGATACTCATGTTTGCAAGCTTCGTGATACACCGGCCGCTCGCTTTCTCGTGGCCGGGAGCTTTGTTAGTCGGTGAGCTTGCGCAAGCCCCACACTACCCACAAGGGTGACTCTCCGGGTGGCAACCTCCACCGCACCTGATCCCTAGGGATCAAGTCGGGTCGACATACCCACGGATGCGTATACCACGACAGCTCGCGCTGCTGTAGCAGTAACGGTGACCGTCGGTAGGGACAGCTTGCGCTGTCGTTACGCCACGCAAACTGAAGGATACGCCAGCTAGTGCTGGATTGCGAATACAAACGAGTTAAGTTGACAAAACGAAATGTATGAAAATGCGTAAAAGTGTAGTGAGCTAAAGCTTTATTTTACCTCATCCGCCGGAGCATCAAAAAACGAAAAAAACGAAAAAAACGAAAAAACGAAAAAAGGCGTAAGCTCGGCGCTAAACTTGAGTTTTTTTTCTTCGAGTGCTTTTGTCGTAATACTCCTACTGATGTTGCAAAACTATGCACTCTCTCCTAAAACAAAATACCCCTCCACCTGTAGCCCCAAACGAAATGATACCGTGTGCTCCAAAAAAGAAAAAGTCAGATGTGTGAGTTTGACCAATTGAATGGTCGATACTCATATGTGCCCGCTGCGCGGTACTTCAGCCGCGCGTTTTTACAGACGTATCCCTCTTTGGGGATATAGGTCACTGACTCTCCTAGAAGCTGCCAGGGTCAACAGGTCAACAGGACAACTTTAACTTTACCAAGGGTGATTTCGGTCCATATTCATTCTGCGCACTGATACTATATAACCCGGGGGGGGGGGGGGGTACTCAAACAAGCACCGCTCATAGGACAAACTTCGGCACCTTGTACCTACTTTCTTGCTTATGGGTGACAGCGCCAATGAGTTAGTTTGTTTTCTGGTGTGGCCACTCCAGAGACAGCAATGGGTATTACTATGTAACTGCCTCGCGGGTGCCTCACCATATTCACACTACGTGATGCGATCATTCCCCTTGTGCGGAGTTAGGGTTCTCCAATATGATGTATAACTCGATAACCATCATGGTGACCGCAAAAAGAAAATAAAAGAAAACGGCACCGTGGTTGTCTAGCTCACGCAGTGATTGGCATGTTTTACAGCGCCGTTGCCAACCAACGCCAAACCGTGTGGGGGGGGGGGCAAAAGTTAAAAATAACATACCCTGGTAATTCGTTGATTGAAATCGTCAGGCCACCCGTACTAAGGGTAATAATTGAGTGACATTTGTATCACATCCAATATCAAGTTTTCACGCTAGCTGAAACAAATAGTCATGCAAGTAAACCTATATTAATATGAGAGCGACGGCCAAAATCGGGTATACCCGATGCCTTGGCCAAAACAGGGTACCGTTCTCTTTCAATGATCGCCACACCCCCAGGACGCCATCTGATTGGCCAACGCCGGCCTCCACCTGAAGACGGCCGCATTTCCGCCGGGTAGACCCGCTTTGGCTATTCGACTCGCAGAAGGTACCCGACTATTATACCCCCCTACCCGATAATGGCCGGGCTGTACGACCACATCGGCGCAACGGTCCACCACGCACCATCCGAGTTCCACCGAACTTCATCTCTGTGTTACCGACGAAGATGCACAAGAGCCATCTGCTTGGTGTCCATGATTTAGTTGTCCCGACCTCTCTCCTTCCACCAAAAAGTCACCTCGGTACTTCAACGATTTCTCTCCTTCGAGGCAAAAGCCACCTCACAGTACGGCACCAGTACAAACAAAAGCACAATCGACTCGACCAGCCTCCTCGCTACGAAGCAGTGCTTTCCAACGACGAATTCCCTGCACGAAGCCGTGGGCCGTGTTCTTCGCGCTCCATCAGTTCGTAGCGAGAAAAATCAGCGGCGGAAACCAGAAAGTGTACTTCTGGTTGGGCAAGGAGGGGGGCTGCTCATCTGAAGTGAGAGCGTTCAAGACCTCTGCAGGAGAGTCGAGAAGATTGTGAGCAGCCACACCACCTGCTCAGGCGGAGAGACGCCTGGTCGGTCTGCCGCGCTTCAGCGCATGGCCAGTGAGGCGGTGAAGGACAACCCGGAAATTTTGGGTGTCGGCATCTAGCAAAAGCCAAGGCACGACTCAGGCCTGAAGGTTAACCACCAGACGGTCCCGTGGATGAAGAACAACGCGAAGAAAGCCACCAGGGCCGTGCTAACTGGGTCTTATCAGCAGCTAGGTTCTCTCTGCGACCATCTACGTTCAAGGGCAGTCCGTACGCAGATTGTCGCAGAGAGAACCTAGCTGCTGATAAGACCCAGTTAGCGCGGCCCTGGTGGCTTTCTTCGCGTTATTCTTCATCCGCGAGGCCGTCTGGTGGTTAACCTTCAGGCCTGAGTCGTGCCTTAGCTTTCGCTTGATGCCGACACCCAAATTTCCGGTTTGTCCTTCACCGTCTCACCGGCCGTCCGCTGAAGCGCGGCAGATCTACCAGGCGTCTTC
This sequence comes from Undaria pinnatifida, assembly GCA_012845835.1. Lineage (NCBI taxonomy): Eukaryota > Phaeophyceae > Laminariales > Alariaceae > Undaria > Undaria pinnatifida. Next base: position 15,904,548 of record JABAKD010000010.1, read on the forward strand.
CGGCCTGAGCAGCTGGTGTGGCTGCTCACAATCTTCCCCAAACTCCACTATCCTGTACAGATCTTGAATGCTCTCACTTCAGATGGGCAACCTTCCTGCTTGCCCGAGCAAAAGTACACTTTCTGCTTTCCGCCGCTGTTTTTGCTCGCTACGAACAAGCGTCGCCGCTGCTTTTTCACGACGAACAAGCGCTGATGGCGCGCGAAGAACACGCCCACGGCCTTCCGCAGGGACTTCGTCGTTGGAAAGCACTGCTTCTTAGCGAGAAGGCTGATCGAGTCTATCATGCGTTTGTACTAGTGCCGTACTGTGAGGTGGCTTTTTGGTCGAAGGAGAGAAAGATCGTTGGAGTACCGAGGTGACTTTTGGTGGAAGGAGAGAGGTCGGGACAACTAAATCATGGACATCAAGCTATTGGTTCTCGTGCATCTTCGTCGTTAACACAGGGATGCAGGTGGAACTCAGATAGTGCGTGGTGGGCCGTTGGGCCGATGTGGTCGAACAGCCCGGCCATTATCGGGTAGGGAGGTATAACAATCGGGTACTTTCTGCAGGTTGAATACCCAAAAACGGGTCTAACCGGCGGAAATGCGGCCGTCGTCGGGTGGAGGCCGGCGTTGGCCGATCAGATGGCGTCCTGGGGGCGTGGCGATCTCTGAAAGAGAAAGGTACCCTGTTTTGGCCGCAAGGGCACCGGGTATACCCGATTTTGGCCATTTAATATTAAAAACTTTTGTGACGGCGTGATTTCGCAGACTTTTAATCTAATATTGCTACGGCGCACGAGGTGCATGGGAGTACGTGGAAGTATGGTGAGCTCAAGCTCTATTTTCCCCGTCCGTCGGAGGATGCAAAAAAAAAAAAAAAATGCTACAACTCGACACCCTGGACATTTGTCAAAAATTAAAAAAAATAGTTGGTAGTAGCAATACGCCTGTTTATCAACTACTGTAGTTCCGACCTTTTTGTGGGTAAAAAGACTCATTCCACGGTAGGGGTCGCTCTTTTTGGGTCAACCATACGGTGTTTCCGGCCGGTTAAGTTCCTCAAAAGCGGAACTACCGGTTAGTCTCATACTTTCACGACTATGTTTGTTATACAGGTCTAGCGCGTAGAAGTCTTGGTCAGATTACGCGAACGAGTGCCTTTGAAGTCGTGTTTCTGGTCATGATTACGCGAACGAGTGCCTTTGAAGTCGTGTTTCTGGTCATGTTGATATCGAGCACGCCTCATGTTAGGAGCTCGCATGCTTCCGCCGCACTCATACCGTGGGATGACTCACAAGGGTCCTATTGTCTACCTACTGGGTATATCAATAGGTTCAGAACTACTGTATACCAATAGGTTACATCAGTTGGGTCAGACCTACTGTCTATCAGTAGGTTACATCAATGCGTTCAGACGAGTTGCCATATCAATAAGTGATGTCAAAACGTTCATATTACCTTCGCAAGTCCTGTCACCTATTGCACCTATTCCCTATTAAAAGGTTCCTATTGTTTAAATTGGGTTCAGAATTACTGTCTACCAGTAAGTTCTATCAATAGGTTCACACCTACTGTCCATCAGTAGGCTATATGAACAGGTCCAGACCAATTGCCAATCAATAGGTTATACCAATACGCTCCTATTACCTTTGCAAGCCCCGTCTCGCCAGCGGCAGTTCCGTAGTGCACTTGGCTCTTCCAAAGGTGTGGCTTGATCTTGTCCATCTCCAGACCCCTCACCAAGAGCGCGTGCCTGCGACGGCCAAAAAACGCCAACGCCAAGTACGGAAACGTGATGACAACGCTGTTATACCCCAGGGGTACAAAAAAAAAATCACGATACTGAAGACTTTCTTAACACAGGTACGCGACACTTGTATAACCTGTTCAGAACTGCAAAAACGTTTTCTTGGGGGGAAAACTACTGGCCTTTATTAATACAGCAGGGGTCCACCAGTAAGGCGGTGGGGTGTGCCTGGGCAATATGACCGCCTCAGTTAGGGTAAGCTTCCTTATGTCATTCCGGGTTATGAGTGCAATTCCCTAGTTCTTCCAAGCTATTACAATAAGAGTAAGGGGCTGTTACTGACACAGGCCAGCCTTTGCAGGTTTCTCTACTATTAAGAGGCAGGTTCCACGTTGGTCACTCACTCGTACTAGATAAGCTCTCGCATTAGTTCCACACACGCCACGGACGAACTGGCTAGCGTTCAATTCCGCGAGGCAAAAGCATCATCCCCCTTTCTCCTATACGCACATGCCTTCAAAGGCATGTGAAACCCTTATATATCAAGCCGTATCCCATATCTTAAACCTTGCTAGGCTCCCAGGGGAATGCCATAACAGCTGCTGACCGCCTAATATCGAAATGCCGCGTTACTCAGACCTCCTTATTGAGGGGCCCCTGCTGTAGTGTGCAATATTTTGTTTTTAAGATTTCTAATACGGGAACGCCTTCAAGCATACCCCACGACTCGAGGACAAAATTGCCCGGAATTACATCACTACGAGATTATTTTTTCAGTAATCAGTAAAAACAAGTATCATTTTGGGCCACGCTCAACATACAAAAGGGAGGCAGGGAGGCAGAGGTGCGTGTTGGATCACTTTCAGAATCAAAGAAAAAGGGTTGGCATACATGCATCTACAGTAGTATTGTCTCTCGAACTTGGAAGCTAATGAATTTCTCAAATTAGTACGGATTGACTCCATCACCCCCCACCCCCATGTTTATTGTGAATATCATACGTCAGCTATGAGTTCAGAAAATTCAAGGGCCGATACTCACCTTTGCAAGCTGCGTGTTACGCCGGCCGCACGCTTTCACACATGTGCTATTATTATTTGGAGATGAACGACTGGTCGATTCCTTCCAAGGTGGAAATTAACTAACATCTTCAATTTCGTAGTAGATTATTAGTGGTACAAACTCGTGAAGTCTTCGGGGCTATGATACCGTCTCCCTCTCCAACACGAAAATTAATCAACATCTTAACGCCGTCACAACGGGAACCCCTTTTTTTCCAAATTACTTAGAACTAGCATAGGGAGGGGTTGTGGGGCTCGGAAGGGGTAGTCCATTTGGTAGTATGAAAATAAACTAAATTTCACCATCCTTCTCCATCCAAGACGCCAGGAGGCGGCGCTTTCAGCCCTTGATCAACGGCAATTTTTTTCCAATAATTTCCCTTGACTGCCGCCAAACTACTAGATGTTAGTGGGGAGTGATCGGTTTGACACCCTTGACCGCTGGATCTTTTCCCTTGACGGACCCATCCCCCGACATCTTTGCTCCAAATTATACGCTTCAACGTCGGAAAAAATTAAATGTCTTGAAATACTACGGAATAAATAAATCTCGGGCGCTGTTACATTGTCTTCTTCCAAGTTGGAAATTAACCGACGTCTTAAAATAGTAAAGAAATGATATTAACTTGATACAAAAAATCATTAATTTTCCGGGCGCTGTACCTTATTTTTGTCATTTTTGTCAACTCCCGGGGGGTGTAGTTATCATTAAAAATTAAACTACACTACACGTACAGCGAGTGAGTCGACATCGAAGATTTCGTACAAACGTATGTGTATCTTTCTGGCAAAGTCGGGCCAAAAAGGAGCCAAATTTTGTTAGCTAGCAATTTTACACATGCTCTAGAAGTCCCACAAACTCCTATATTTATAATAAATGCTAGTCATGTCACGTAACGCTGTACCGCCTACTACTGTGGCGACGGAAACCCCGGCCAAAAGACGGAAACATCGAGCCACTGCCACCCACAGCAGTCAGCAGCCCGTGTGTTAGGCAGAATCAGCGGTATTTCGCTCTGGTTGAGTGGTGAGTGGTCTACAGCACTACAGCCTGTTTATCCAAATACGTCAGGAGACGGCACTTTGACCCGTTGACCGACGGCAACTTCCAAATAATTTACCTTTGACTGACGTCAAACTACTAGATTTTAGTGTGGAACGCTTGGTTTGACACTCTTTCTCGCTGAATTTCTTCCCTTGACTGGCCAGTCTCCTGACATACTTGCATCCACTCTCTTCGTTCCGCTCATACCTTCCGTTATCCTCGCACTTTTTTTCTCTTTATCCCCCCCTAGACATAGAAACGCAGACACGGGGTCACAATAAGCGGGCTCTTCTCCCCCCACCCCACTACGGTACGCGTCTTCATTTTCATCGTGAGAAGACTCCAGACAATTTCTTCCCTCGTCGACTCGCATCGAACAGCGCCACTACTACTACGAAACGTATCCCACACTAATTGCAAGTAATCCCCCCCCCCAACTACGTGGGTAAAAAAGCGCACGCTACGGTAGCATACGATAGGTGCACCGCTCTTTCCTGCCGAGAGTATTTGCTCTATACCTCACCCAGAACTGATTGATGATTAGTGGGGGGAAACACAAAATAGCAAAAACACGATGGCCTAGGTATACCGATTTGGTTTTGTTGCAAAACCGTGAAATTTCCGACGAGTTTGGGTTCAGAAGAGCCCCTTCGTTCAGTACTATTTCGCGCTGCCGCCGATCGTATTGGGTTGGGTGATTATGGTGGGACGGAGTGGCAAACCGTTCCCGAGAGCGTTCGCGAGAACGTTTCCATCTTTCCCGAGAGCTTCTCGAGCCCGTTCAGAAGAACGTCCAGGAGAACGCGGAAGGCCCCGGAGAGTATTCACGGAACATTCCGCAGGAAAGATCAGGAGCACTTTCACGAGAAAAGTTTACGAGAAAGTCCACGAGAAAGCCCACGATAATGTTCACGAGAACGTTCGGGAGCGACGATCACGAGGCTGTCCGCGATAATATTCAGCACATTCAGGATAACCTCTAGCACGCGCATATATGTAGCAAACGCGCGCCGCAGCGGACAGCCTGGCCTCACCCTCTCTTGCCGTACTTGAAGAGCCTGCTCTCGTAGGAAGGGCTGCGCCTCGACACGTCCACCACGTTGTACCGCTTGCAGATCGCACGCGCTGCGCGGTTCGTCGCCCACACCTGTGGCGTCAGATAGACCCCCCCAAAAAGGTCGTTCATGCACGAAAAACGGTCGGTTCTACATACACAAGGCGGTCGGTTTTGTACATAAGGCGGTCGGCTACACAAAAAAATGATTGATTACATACATGAACCGGTCGGCTACGTACATAAAGCGGTGTGTTGCATACTAAATAAAATCGGTCGGTTGCATCATACAACCACGGTCGATCAAGCACACAAAACGGTCTGCTACATAAGTAAGCCGGTCGGGTACATAACTTAAAGCTGGTCATGAACATTCACAAAACGGTCAAATACACATAAAAAAACGCGGTCGGTTACACACACAAAAAAGGGCTGGTTACACACAAAAGCCAATCGGTTCCACATACTCAAGGCGGTCGGTTCCATACACACATCATACAACCCGGTCGGTGACATATACAACCAAAAAACGCGACGAGCGCGATACAGCAGGGATCCTCCAGTAAGGCGGTGGTGCGCCGGGGCAACATGACCACCTTGTATCGGGATACCGCCTTACTCATACCGCCTTGTATCGGGATACCGCCTTACTCAGACCGCCTTGCATCGGGATACCGCCTTACTCAGACCGCCTTGTGTCGGGGTACCGTCTTACTCAGACCGCCTTATATCGGTATACCGCCTTACTCACATCGCCTTATATCGTTATACCCCTTACTCAGACCGCCTTGTATCGGGATACCATCTTATTCAGGCCGCCTTATGGGGGGAACCTCTAGTGCGTGTGTTGTCGTCGCGGTTATTCATGCCAGAGAAAACATCGCACATACTCTGCTTCCCTTGCGACCATCGGTCATTTGGCGATCGATGTTCTCCGCCGCTGTTTACATAAAATCGTTGGAAGAAAACAGGTCAATCTTTAGGGAGACGCTCGGAGCAGGCATCGATAGAAGGTGGCGCCTGCACGACTACATTACTCTATCCAAGGCCGTGCCCACACGGCTTTCATCAGAAAATGGAAACCCAACGAGTACCCCTTGGCTTGCAGGGCGGCGCGCGCCGGGTTCAACGCCTATCCACTAAATCTTAAACAGAACGTTTGCCAACGAATACACCTAGGCGACAGTATTGCTAATCGAGGAGCACTTCTAATTATACGCAACCGCCCGCTGATAACACCATGCGTTCAGACAATCAGCAGCCACCACATAAAAAGCGTTCAGCCAATCAGCGACCGGCTACACATACAAGGCGTTCAGCCAATCAGCGATCGGTTACATGTAGCAAGAGTTCAGCCCATCAGCGGTTGGATGCATGTTAAATGCGTCCAGCTAATCAGCGGCCCGTTGCTTACACCGAGCGTTCAGCCAATCAGCAACCATGCATACAAAAAGTGTCCCGCCAATCAGCGACCGGTTACCTACACAAGGTGTTCAGCCAATCAGCGGCCGGTTACATGTACCAAGAGTGCAGCTAACCAGCGGCCGGATACACACAAAACACGTTCAGCCAATCAGCGGTCAGGTACATAAAAAAAGGCACTCAGCCAATAAGTGGTCGATCGCATACACCAAGCGTCCAGTTCAGCTAATCACCAGTCACACACATGAAAATATTTCAGCCAATTAGCAATCAGTGGTTGGTCGCGCATCCCTCACCGTGTGCCCATCAAAGCCGATGCTACACGCATCAACGTCAAAGCCGTGAAGGACCTCCGCCATGGTCTTGTACAACCTCAGCACAATCTGAATCTTGCGGTAAGGGAACTCGGACACGAACGTAACCGTTCGGAGAGACCTGACAGCGTAGATCTGGCGGGTAAAATGGCGGAGGGGGGGGCGGGTACTCATTTCACGCACAGCCGGAGTCTTAGACCATAGACCCGGGGGGGGGGGGGGGGGCTTGTCGAAATAGGTATTAAATAAATGAGCGGGAATTTCCGCGGGAAAGGGCGGGGGAGGGAAACGACCGTCGGAATAGGTATTGAAAAAGAGCGTAGACCTGGCGGGGGGGGGATGGGAGGCGATCGTTGCATGAGGTATCACAAAATGAGCGTAGATCTGGCGGGAGAGGAGGGAGAGGGGGGGGTGGGGAATCGTTGCAATAGATGTAAAAAAATGACAAATCAACACAGATTTGACGCTTCGGTGGGGTTAAGCTTTACGTTTACCAGTGCACCGGAGGATTGTATATATATAAAAAACTGGTGTGCACACAAGGCGTTCATGCACACATCAGCCAAAACGCCGCTATTCCCCCGTCAGGAATACCAATACCATAAACATCATCACAAAAACGCCTTCAAAGTTATCGTGAGAAATCATGTCCCACAGATTTTTTTTTCATATTTATTATTATTATTATTATTATTATTATTATTATTATTATTACTATTATTATTATTATTATTATTATTATTATTATTATTATTATTATTATTATTATTATTATTATTATTATTATTATTATTATTATTGGGGGGGGGAGTAGCCGACTTTTATTCTCGAATGCGGTATTGACATTAACATATTAGATAACTAGTAATACTCTACTCCGTATATTCGTACTCCTTTCGACATTAAAGCGGAGAAAAACAAAATAAACCACCTACCATACATATGATAGAGCAGTATAGTGGAAACTATAGTAATGAATTTATAAAATAGATGTGATGTTTTACCTAGCTCAAAATTCCCCACCTAAAGTAAAAATACCACCACCAACCATTATAGTGGAGAAAAAACAAAACATACATGTGTAACCCTCCCATTTAAAAAACTCCCCCACATAGTATATTACAAGTACCAACAACGCGGCGTGCATGTCCTTAAAATATTTTTCTAAATACCAACACCAACCATTATAGTGGAGAAAAAAAAAAATATGTACTTCGAAGTACGAGTATACAGATATGTTTTTTTTCAACAAAAGAATATGACCCCTCTCATTAAGAAAGAACTCACCCACATAGTACATTACAAGTACCAACAACGCAGCTTGCAAAGATGAGCATTGACCCGAAATTCGTCGAACTCACGGCTGACGTCCTTGAAATATATGTATAAAATATACTCCCGCTCCCCTGTGTGTACCCATTGAAAGCACCTCCAAAGTTCACCTTGGGGTATAATCCCCCTCCCCTATATATACACATCGCCATACAAACGCCTCCAAAGCTAACCCCGGCGTTCCCCCGATCCCCTGTATATACGCATCATCACTAAAACGCTTCCAAAGGTCACCTTGGGGCATCCCCGCTCCCCTGTATATACGCATTACTACGGAAACGCCTCCACAGCTTACCTCGGAGTAACCCCGCTCCCCACTGTATTATTTTTTCTCTCTGAGGTATTATTCCACCCCAGAGTACTTGCCGCCTGTTTTGTCACCACCGACTAGTTTATGGCGATAAGTTAACGCGATCAGCAAAAACAACAACAACAGAACAACTGCAATAATCACAACAGCAACAACAGCAACAACAACATGCACAACACAAAAACGTCTCCAAAATTTCACCTCGGGGTTCGCGAGCTTTATGGCGTCGTGTATCTGTTTGACCTTCTCGGTAGCCTCTTTCTCGCCCAGACCGTACAGGAACAGATCCACGTCACTCGATCTGATTGGGTCCAAAAACAGCGACAAGCGAATGAAAACAAAGGAAGCTTTCGCAAAGAGGGAAAGGCGAGTGAGGAGAGGGGGGGGGGGGGGGGTACTCGATATTCATGCATAGCCGTAGTCGTATGACCATAGACCCTCGCGATCCTACAATGCCGGAACGGAGCACGTCGGGTTTTCACCGACTAGGCAGACATCGCGTTCATCAAGCGCGAAGCGCCGTGAGGTGTTCGGCGAGCCGCATGAAGGGTGAGCTGCATCCTACTAAAAAACACTAGTGAGGCGGACTTCGGCACACCTTGCGTGTTGCTTTCTTGCAAATCGATGACAGATTCAAATGAATAAGTTTTGTTTTCTGGTGTGGTGTCGCCATTTCGGGGGGGCTGGTATGACGGTATCGTGCATGGCCGTGGTACGTAGGACCATCAAGCGCGGGGGGGGGGAGTACATCATTTGTTGTTTTTTGCCTTAGCCGTTATGCCACTGACCAGGCATCCCTTTCAAGCCGGAGCACCGCTCCTACTCCTAACAGAAACACCTCTGACATCTGGACCCTCAATAACGTTTTTTTCATGCATATAGTTTTTGTGCACAATAATTGATTTAACATCACCTTGTTGACCGTGGGTACAAGCTACACTGTAGTTCTAAGGGGAGCCCCCGACCTACATGCATACCCTCAACGAAGACACACCCAGTCCAGTAACACGCGCGATCGGAGTATCACAGTTTGCCCAAACATGAGTTTCGACGACATATTAATCTTCGATCTCGATCTCACAGCCGTTCGAGTGTATTTTATTTTTCGGTAACAAAAGAGGGGAGAACGCCTACTACGATAGAGGTTGGACGTTTCGACTGAAAACGGTTTCTGAACGGCAGCGCTCCTTAGCCTATTCTCAACAAAATTGTCGGAAATTCCAGGTCTCTTCTCGCAATACAGGAGGGGGTTCCCCCAGCAAGGCGGCGGTGGTGTGCCAAAACGATGCTATGACCGCCTTATTGAGGACATCGCCGTATTCATTCTGGGTCATGAGTGCAGTTCCCCAGTCGCACCAAGCGATTTTGACCGCCTTATATCGGGATACTGCCTTCCTTAGACACGTCTTATCGGGCAAACCTCTACTGAATGTTCCGCTATACACCTAGGCCATGGGATAGAGCTCCTTAACCCCTCTACAACTGGAACCCCGTTTTCGGGGACAAATTACTTGGATTTAGTATAGGGAGGGGTTCGGGGGCTCTAAAGGGGTTAAGCGAGGAGCGCTTCTAATTTTCCAAAAAAAAAAAACGTTTCTTAATGGTGAGGGATAAGAGCTCCTTAACGTCTTTTCGCCTGGAAACCCGGTTGTTCCAAATTACTTGGAATTAGTATTGGGAGGGTTTTTGGGGGCTCTAAAATGTGTCAAGCGAGGAAGGAGCCTCAAGATGAAAAAAAGACACATCTCCACCGTGGCGTGTGTCTAGCTACAGTAGAGCAGGTCACGCCCCTTTCTCAAGCGAGAAATCTAGCCGAAAAACCACACCAGCCTTAGCCTATAAACACAGCATCCATTTTTATTTCATTTTCTTCAAGACGCGCGTCGTGCGTCACTTCTGGGCTCTTTCCCCTACCTCACCCAAAGTGCAACCTTGATGAACACACCCATGGTCTTATGTATAAATAAAACATTATTATTGCTGCGAAACAAATAAGGTGACAATTCCGACGATTTCGGGTTAATAACGCCTCCACAACTGGAAATAATCACTTGGAATTAGTGCAGTGAAATAATCACTTGGATTTAGTGTAGGGAGGGGTTTGGGGGCTCCAAAGGGGGGGTTAAGGAGTCCCCGTCATTTTCAGAAAAATATTTGGTGACCACTTGAGCACCTCCAAAAGTGGCTTATTTTTGGACCCAGACCGGTATCTCGGGCTCTCATCATAGATGGGCACGCACCGATAGGCCAAGGTGTGGTAGAAGTCCCGGAGCGGGCCCGACGGAGGGGGTTGCGTGGCGGCGAGAACGCTCCCACCGGCAGCTACGACGTTGTTCCAGTCCACGAACATAAGCTGCCCCTCGGTGAACACCTTGCGGAGAGCGAAACAGACACACAAGAAACATACAAGCAAGACGCAAAAACATAAAAAACGTGAAAATAATAAAATGACAAAACAAAAAAACAACGTCAAATCAAAGCAAACCACACGAAACGAAACGAAACGAAACGAAACGAAACGAAACGAAACGAAACGAAACGAAACGAAACGAAACGAAACGAAACGAAACGAAACGAAACGAAACGAAGCGAAACGAAACCAAACAAAAAGGAAGCCAATCCAAAGCAAAACGAACCCAAACCAACCCCAAAACCAAACCAACACAGAAGACATCAAACCGCACGGGGAAATAGACGTCTGGATACCACGTGTCGGATGCGAGGGCGGGGCATGCCCGTCCACAGTGAAGCAAAATCGACCAATTACAATCGACCAAACAAGATAAACCAATCATGATAAACCAATCCTGATCGACCAATCACGATCGACCAATCCTGATCAAATAGTCATGATCGACGAATCACGATCGACCAACCACGATCAACCAATCACGATCGACGACTCACGACCGACCAACCACAAGCAAAGGGGGCGGAGTATCTCCCTCGCTCAACCCTTCTACTACAGTATGCAAAACTTGTTCCAAGTCGTTCTACTGTAGCCCCCCCAACATTTCTTTAACGAAATCGCCGGTTTTGAAACCAGCTCCCGGCCGTATCCCCTGAAATACGGTGACCCTTGCCACCCCGACGTCATCGTTCGATAGCCTTTGCAAACAAGAAAATATATAAAGATACTATGTTTTCATGGCATCCTTCCTTGTGTCGAGCAGCCATGAAACGTTCGTTCAAGAAAATGGCTGGTTTAACGGGGGGGGCTATCGTAGAATCAGTACTCCACACTATTTCCAAGTAGTTTGATCCAGAAATAAGGTTGCAGGGCACCTTCATCATGAGGGGGACAAGAAATGGAGAACACGTACAAATGGAACAAAAATGTCAAGTTGAGTATTAACAAACAAAATGTCAAGTTGAGAATTCCTATTATTACTCCCCTCCCCCCCTCCGCCTCCCCTCTCTCACGTTGAACTGCTGGAAGAATTCCTCCCTGGTCACAACCGCGCGGCCAGAAGAACGGTTGGCGTTGAAGTCGAACAGCATCGGCGTCGCTCTTTCCTCCGCGTCCCATGCCTACACACACACCGCCACACATCACACCAAGAAACCACACGCCGAGCGGACGGCGGACGGCGGGCGGGGGGAGGAGGGAGGGGAGCGGAGGGAGGAGGGGGAGAGGAGGGGGAGAGGAGAGGACGAGGGGCGTGGGGAGAGGGGAGGCGGAAGGGGGGGCGCGGGGGGAGAGGGGGGGAGGAAGGGGGGGGGCGGGAGGGGGAGGGAGGAGGAGAAGGGGGGGGAGGGGGCGGGGCGAGAGGGTAAGAGAAATCCTGCGCGACAATCCCACTCTATACACGCCCGGGGCGATGAGACCAACGGGCAAAGAGCCCAAAGCTGCAGAGCCACCAACAGGTACACACCCCTGCTGGCGCTTCATCCCTCTCAACATCATACGCACCATGAACCAAAAAAACACCCCGCCCGTGAAAAAAAGCTACTTGACAAATATCATATCATACGAATATCATATCATACCGTAAACGTCCAAGCAAAAGTTAAAACACACACATACGACACACCGTCTGTCTGTCCGTCCGTCCGTCTGCAGCAATCGATACCAATATCCGCAACACAACGACAGCAGCAGCACACTATTAATAAGCAAAAAACAAAAACCTTGAACACCTGGTGAGTGAAAAGCGCCTGATTTTCCAGAACGTCTAAGAGGCCGAGGTGTGGGTCCAAGACCAGCGGGGGAACCAAGTGGGATCGCCCCCCCTTCGCGGCGTCGTCCCCCTTATCCGCTTCCCCAACCCCCGTCCCCGTGCATGTCCCGCCTCCGCCGCCGTTGACTTCTGCTGATGATTTCAAGAAGTCGGAGTGGGTGACCTCGGCGTAAAGGCGGCGGTAGCGCTGATCTTGGGCCCGCCAGTTGTCCGTCTGAGCGTTGGAGCTGATTATGCCCACCTGTGGTTGGAGGTTGGGGGGGGGGGGGGGGGGGTACTCATTTGTTGCTTGCCTTCAGTCATTTTACCATTGACCACGCACCCTTTCCGAAACGGAGCACCGTTGCTACTCCTAATAGAGACACCTCCAACATTTGGGCGCTAAGTACGCTTCTTCCATATTCTACATGGAAACTGCTTGCTTATCCTATCCCCGTCCTGTTGGGGGGGGGGGTACTCAGTTTGTGCATGGCCGTAGTCATATGACCATGGACCCTCGCACCCCTAATATGCCGGGACGGAGCACGTCGGGCCTTTACCAACCAAGCCGTCCTGTTGCGCGGGGGGGGGGAGGGGGGGTAACGTACCGGGTAGCATATACAACCAGATAATCTAAGCAAAAAAACAGATAAAGCAGCAAATATATCGTAGACCAACAAAACTAAGTTAAGCAAAAAAAATCGCTACTAAACAAACAAATAAGCCAAACAAACAAACAACTAAAGCAAACACCTGAACACATGACTTGAGTGATTCAAACAACGAATGCGCTGTTGTGGCACACAAACGTCATGACAAAATGGATGGGATGCGAATGCGATCATCCATCCGCAGCGCGATGTTACATGTTTACCTCGTTGTACAAGCCCGACGCCATCATGGTCTGCCAAGAGACCCAGTTAAGCCTTTCCAAGATGCACACCAGGAACTCAGACAGAAGGCCCTCGCACCAGTGGACGTACGCCTGCCACGGACAGGCAGACAGCAAAGAACACAGCAAAAAACACAGCAAAGCAGACAGCGAAGAAGACAGCGAAGAAGACAGAAAAGCAGACAGCAAAGCAGACAGCGAAGCAGACAGCGAAGCCGGCAGCGAAGCAGACAGCAAAGCAGTCAGCAAAGCACACAGCAAAGCAGACAGCAAAGCAGACAGCAAAGCAGACAGCAAAGCAGTCAGCAAAGCAGTCAGCAAAGCAGTCAGCAAAGCAGTCAGCAAAGCAGACAGCAAAGCAGACAGCAAAGCAGACAGCAAAGAAGACAGCAACACGCCGCTGACCGACCGTCCCGGGCACCCACAAGCTGGAACAGCAGAACTACACAGTACGTAAGACATACATAGGGGAGCGCGCCTTCGCAAACAGGGGTGAAATTGTTAGTAACTATTTTGCGAGCGGAGACGAAATAGAAAAAAATGGAAGTACCGGTCCTCCAGAGTAAATACTTCCCCGTGCCTCTGACAAATCCCGCTCAATTAACGCCTTTACAACTGAAAACCCACTTTTTTACAAATATGCTTGAATTTAGTTTAGTATAGGGAGGGATTTGGGGGCTCTAAAAGGGTTAATAATAGGTCATCTCCAAGTGTATCTATCTTGTATCTGTCGCCATGAGATGTTTTGAAGGATATGTGTATTGAAACACAGACCCAACCGTAGAAGAATGTGCAACATGATGCAGAATCTTACGGGTCTCCGCCCGGTAGCATGAGAAAGACCGTACAGATCTTTCCCGAAATATCTAGATCATCGAGTACGGGTAAAATCGGTGATCTGTCAGTATGCGCGTATTGAGAGTGCAGCCCCAACCGTAGAAGCATTCGCAAGATGACGCAGATCTTACGGATCCCGCCCGGTATCATGAGCTAGAAGACCGTACAGATCTTCCCTGAAGGATCTAGATCGTCAAGTGGTGATCTGTCAGGTGTGTATTGAGAGTGCAGACCCGACCGTAGACGCATGTGCAAGATGATGCAGAATCTTACGGATCCCGTCCCATAACATGAGCTACCTGAAATATCTACATTATCAAGTAGGGATGATTGGTGCATCTGTCCGACGTGTAAACCCTTCGAAATATACCAAGTACCAGTATCAATAATAGTATAGTAGTGGGGTGTTTCCCAACAGCAGTGCCGGTGTGTGCCATCCCAATACACCGGCACTATTCAGGACACCGGCACTGTTCAGGACACCGGCACTATTTGCGAATAGATAATAATTCGCTATGATATAATATAATTACTATACATAGTTCCACTCATGACAACCGATGTCAACGGCACTATAGAGGGCAGCGACACTATTCAACCGGCACTATTGGGAATAGAGAATAGGGCTACCATGATGCAAATAGTTGCTTATAGAATTCCAGTCATGCCAACCAATACCACCGGCACTACAGACAGCAGTGGCACTAGTCAGGACACCGGCACTATTGGGAATAGGGAATAGGGATGACATAGGTAACTACTTTATAAGATGTTCCAGCCATGCCAACCGATGTCGCCGGCACTATAGAGATCAGTGGCACTATTCAGGACACCGGATTTGGGAGCAGAGAATAGTTCACGATGATACATACCAATACTATACATAGTTCCAGTCATGACAACCGATGTCAACGGCACTATAGAGGGAAGTGGCACTATTGGGAATAGGGCTACCATGATATAATTTATTTTGGGGGGGGGGAGTAGCCGACTTTCATTTTCGAATGCTATATTAAGAGTAACATATAACATGACTAATAGTATTCGGTATTCGTACTCCTCCCGATATTAAAGCCGGGGGCGTGAAGAAACAAAATAAACCGCCTACCATACATATGATAGAGAAGTATACTGGAAACTACAGTAATAAATTTATAAAATAGATGTGACGTTAGATTTAGCTCAGAATTCCCCACCTATAGTAAAAATACCAACACTTACCATTATAGTGGACAAAAAATAGGAAAAACTCACTCATATAGTATATTACAAGTACCAATAACGCAGCTTGCAAATATGAATGTTGACATGAAATTCGTCGAACTCACGACTGACGTCCTTGAAATGTTTTTTATAAAATATGTATATACTCATATATATATGTGTTTTTTTAACAGAACAATATGACCCCTCCCATTATGAAAAAACTCACCCACAAAGTATATTACAAGTACCAACAACGCACCTTGCAAATATAAGTATTGACCTGAAATTCGTCGAACTCACGGCTGACGTCCTTGAAATATTTTTATAAAATAGTTGCAATAGAGAGTTCCAGTCATGCCAACCGATTTCGCCGGCACTGTACGACAGAGGGCAGTGGCACTATTCAACGGGCACTGGGAATAGGGAAGAGGGTCACCATGACATAGATACCTACTTTAGATAATTCCAGTCATGCCAACCGATGTCACCCGCACTATGCATAGCAGTGGCACTATACAGGACACCGGCACTATTGGGAATAGCGAATAGGGTTACTATAATGTAGATAGTTACTATAGAGAAGTCCAGTCATGCCAACCGATGTCACCGGCACTACAGAGGGCAGTGGCACTATTCAACAGGCAGACCCCCGCCGCCGTAATGCATACCACCAGTCGTATAATGCTGGTGTGTGATAATAGCGCAAAACACCGGCACTATTCAGGACACCAGCTCACAGCACTATTTGGAATATGGAATAAGGTCACTGCGACATAGGGACTTACTATATAGTTCCAGTCGTGCCAAGCGATTTCACCGGCTTTATAGAGGGCACCAACCGGCACTATTGGGAATAGGGCTACTATGATACAGACAGTTACGACAGAGTTCCAGTCATATTAACCGATGTAACCGGCACTATTAGAGGACAGTGGCACTGTTCAACCAGCACTATAATGGGACCCCTCCCCCCGCTGAAGTACATACCAGCAGTCGTGCTCGCCCCTCACCTCGGGAGCGCGGTCGATGCACTCTGCCGCTGCGGAAGCGGCGAGGTGTTTCAGGGTGGACACCTTGGAGTGGGGGGGGAGGAAATACTCGCCCCCTTCCCACGCCTCCATCCTACTCGTTGGTTGCGGCAGTTTCGCCATATTAATAGCATCTCTCGGCCGACCTCCCTTGTGCGCTTTGGTGCGGGCGGCGTCCCACCTCTCCCTCGCCTGCCGAGCAAAGCATCGCAAGACAACACAACAAGGGGGGGGAAATACCATACCATAGAAGAAAACAGAAACAGGGTTACGATATAATCTGACGTGTGTTGGAATACAAAAAGCAAAGCAAAAGGAGAAAAACCACCACAGAGCACCGCCGCAAAGCAACGCAAAAGGGCGGTAAACGAACATACAGCAAGTCAAAAGCGCCGCACAGAAAAACACAGCAGGCAACGGAAGGAGGGAGGGCACCGCAGCAAAGCACCGTGCATCACCGCAAAGCACCCGCAAAAACAAGGAGCAAAAAAAACAGGCACTAAGTTTTGTGAATGACGGGCTTCCTTAACCCAAAATCGTCGGGAAAATGTCAATTCTTGTTTTGCAATACGTTTCGTTGTTTTACCTACTAATAGGCCATGGGATTACTCATCGGGTTGTCACTTTTGGTTTTTCTCCAAGTCGGTTTCTGGGCGAAAAAAAAAAAAGAGCTCAAGGGAGAGAGAGGCCTCAAAAAATAATTGGCGCAACTGTACTGTACTATATATGCGTCTATACACAAACACCTACATCCCCCTGTTTGCACTACCCATTTTTTTTTTGCTCGTCCCATCTATAATCTTCGCACTTTTTCTTTCTCTTTCTCCCTCCCTAGACATATAACTCAGACTAAGCATGACTCTTCTCCCCCTTCCCCACTACGGTACGTACCTTCATTTTTATCGCCGAAACACTTCCGCCCTTTCTTCCCTGGTCGAGTCGCATTGAATTGCGCATCCATACAAGTATCCGGTCCTGATTGCTACCAGGTGTTTTTAATAGGTACTGTACCAGTTTTTTTTTTTCCGGTGCAAATCGACGAGCATAAAGCTGAAAACGGGGAATGCTGGAAACCCTATGCGCGATAAAAATGAAGGCAAGTACCGGGGGGGGAAAGGCAAGACACTTGTGACCACGGCTTGCTAATAATATAGCCAAGGGTAAGACCGCTTACTATATGATACGAGTTGAGCTGGAGAGTAAAAGTGCTGGCGACGAAAAAAAAAATGAGAAGGTACCAGATATATTATATTCCCCCGCAATACGACAGAGCTGTCCATGAGAGGAGCCTCAGGCACGTTACATGTTTTCACACCTCCGACAGATCACGATCTCGATCATGATCTATAATAGATAACATAGATCGTCTGCAGATCATACAGATCGTATAGGTCATCTGCAGTAAATCCTGTATCTGCCCTCATGATATCTTGTGCAGGATCTTGCTACAGAGAGTACAGATCCAACCCTGGAAACGTTTGCTAGACCGCGCAGATCATACGGCTCCCACCCGGTACCATGATCTACACCATACAGATCATTCCTGAAATATCTAGATCATCAAGTAGGGATGATCGACGATCTGTCCGACGAGTGGATGGTTTGATGTTTTGAGCCAGCCTATGCTAACGGGGGTACCATATTGTTTTGAGGTTCCTGCTGTACCACTAACATTCCGCCATCGGTTTGTGTGTTTCGGAAACGTTTGTGCACAAATATCAGCACAAAACGGCATTGTAGTTACGTACCTGGTACAGAGATATATAGTTTGGGATCAAACAAGGCCGAATTCGTACCACTCTAGTCCGAAAATGTACAATCGTTTGGGCACCAATATCACCACAAAACGGCCACATTTGACGTACACAGCAGTGGTACATAGGTTGGCATCAATGAGGCCTAAAGGCTAAATCCGTACCACTCTTGCTCGGATTAGTAGACCCGTTCGGGCACAAATATCAACACAACACGGACCTTATATTTACGTACATGGTGGTATGGTGTATAGTTTGTGACCAATGAGGCCTCTCTGCTGCGATCAGCCAAACACTCCCTCACCCAGGGCTACCATGTACCCCCGTAGCGACTCGCCGGTGACACGCGCTGGACCTCGTCCCACAGACACATGAGACCTACTTACGCACCTCCTTCTGCTCCGAGGCCGTGATGGTCGGCTTGGCACCCTTGTCCGGTACCCCCAACGCCTTCTTGAGCCCCTTTGCGCGCACCTGCTCACACGAGCACGACAGAGAAACAAGGTGTGACATCACACAAGCACGTAACACGTCCACAAGATCGGAGGAAGGGTAATATACGAGTACATACTCCGCCGGGCTAAAACATAGCAGGCAGAGGACTGCATGAGTACATAATCCGTATGATAAAAAATCGCAGACAGGTCTTCATATGAATGCATGCGCACGTTTGAGAACCTCAGGCCTGACAGTACCGCGCTGCACTCTAGAGCGCGTGCGTATGTGTGTCGGTGTGTGCGTACGTATTTGCGAGTGTGCTCTGAAGTCAACCCGTTCGGGGCTCATGTACAGCAACAAAACAAAGTACAAGCATGGTGCGACCAAGCAGCACACGGCAATGGCAGTGCAACCTATGCGCGTGTCTTACAGGCGTACTTGCATTGGAGTTTCGACAGTAAAATCGTCCGCTAAGTCTAGCAGAGCCCGGGTTGCTCCGTGTGAAGGGTGCGGCAATCGTTAGTTTGCTTATTCGCCCATTTTTCCCTTTGAAGCCCCAAAAGCATTGAACGCAATTTCTACCCAGCGAAATCCAGCACATGCAGTGTCCATGTTAGTTCTTCACCGCGAGGCACGACTGCATGCAGGTTAAAATATCGCAGGCCTGAACGCTGCTGCACTACACTCTTTCAAGTGGCTTGTATTGGGCTAAAGCAAGTACTGTACAAAAAAAACACAACAACACCAACACCAACACCAACACCAACACCAACAACAGCAACAACAACAACAACAACAACAACACCAACAACAGCAACAACAACAACAACAACAACAACAGAAGGAACACAACAAAACATGACGGAATATAAGACGGAACGTTACGCGAGCACTTGACCGCTGGGCAAAAAACAACTTATATTCCAAGCATATAGCGTGTGCCCAAAATTTGGGGACGGGGGAGCGGTGTGTATACGACACGGAACGGGTGTGTAGTGTGCGTTGTTCCCACATTTAACCGGTTTTTTGCCAGGGCTCTTCACAGGTCATGATCCGACCCGCGATGCGGATGATGTCAACGAGGTTATCACGATCTCGCGGGTCGAGTGGGGTCGGGTCAGAGGGTGTTTTGAAATATCACCGAACGGGTCGGGTCGGATCAGGAGGTTTTCAAATCTCGCGAGTCGGGACGGGTTACAGGTTGTTTCCAAGGCTTGTCACGGGTCATGATCCGACCCGCGGATCATGTCAGGAGGTTATGAAAATCTCGCGGGTCGTGTAAGCAAGGGTCAGGTGTTTGAAATATGACGGGACGGGACGGGTCGGGTCGGGAGGTTCCAAATCTCGCGGGTCGGGACGGGTTACCCTGACTCGACCTGACCCGTGAAAATATCTGGTTCTTTCTACCCAACGTCATCAATCAGTAGAACACCCAGTGTTCATCCTGATAATTTATCCTATTAAAACAGAAATACAAATGCTGTGCTCACAGGCTGTGAAACAGATAAGCCAACAACAAATAGTCGCAATGAACTAGCTACAATGAACAGGGGAGAGCAAATGAAATATCAGCCGGGTCCGAATAACAGCAAAAACAAGCCCCAGAAGAAAAAAAAAAAAAAAAAAAAACGAAAGAAAAAGCAAAACTGGAAGGCCTCTTGGAATGAGACATAAAGAAATTGAAACGGGTAAAAATAGAAACAAAAACAAACCTACATAATACGAGGCACTGTTTTAGGCTCCATCAAAGTGTCTTGTTACCGTTTTATGTTTTCCCCTTTTTTTTTCCTTTTCGTTGCAAAAAGTCTAGTGAGCTGGCTCGCATCCATTTTTTCCCCGCGAATTCATCGCGGTTCATTGCATAGCCAAATCACCTTGCCGTATTTGCAGCGTGTATTTATGTCTCATGCTTTGCGACCACAGAGCTCGTGGAGGCATCGGCAAGGACATCGGTTGTGCTGGATGTAGCTGGGCGGAAATATCAGTTTAATGCGAAGAACACACACAAATAGCCCAACAAGATTAAAACAAAATAATGGCAACGTATATAGTGTCCATTGTAGTGTAAGTAAAACGATAAAATATTTACGAGGTACACAAACGCTCGCCTTCTGTTCGCATTCGCGGGCCATCTTCTGCACAGCCAGGATGTCATCGCCGATCGGCATGTTCTTCTGCGGCGGCGGCTCCAGCCGCAGAATGTGCCTTAGATCGGACAATGCCTCGCGGTAACGCTCCGCCTGCCAACGCACAGCAAAGAAAATCAGAGTAAGGCAAAGGACACCAAACCAAACTAAACCACAGCGAAGAAGCGAAAACCGGAGCAAACCAACAAAACAAGCAAACCAACGGGGAACGAAGCAATCATGACCTCACGAGGCAAAGCACCGTACCGCACGGCACCGCACGGCACCACAGCGTAAAGCAGAAGCTGAAGCAGACGCAGACACAGACGCAGAAGCAGAAGCAGAAGCAGAAAGCAAAGCAGAAAGCAAAGCAGAAAGCAAAGCACAGCAACGCAGAAAGCAAAGCAAAGCAAAATGCAAGCAAGCAACCAAAACGAACCCACAAGCCGCCCGTCTGCGGGTCCACGATCGTGCGGCATGACCACATACAAAACGAGCCGGAAGCCAACGCTCTGAAAAAAAGCATCCACAGAACAAACCCACAAGCCGCCAGTCTGCACGTCCACGAGCACCCGGCGTCACCACACGGAGTTGACCGCGGAACTATCATGCCTCCACCAGGGGGGTCAAAAACAACAGATCGCCGCAAACTCGCAACAATCAGATTGGTGATCCTCTAGTCCTGTGCCCCTCCCCCAAACCGGGGGAAATCACATTTTGAGCAGACCAAGGCTACGTTGCGAGTTTTTCCCTACTGGATTTCAGCCACTCGCACCTTATTGACCGAATGACTTTACGCGATTTGCTTGGCGAAGCGTAGCTATAACAACTCCGTTGCGGATTCATATCGCAAAATATAAAACAGAACGAAAACTTAGGTCCGCAAAGGAACAGGGGGGGGGGGGCACTCGCGCGAGTGACGCCGAGCCACCGCAAAAAAGTCTCCAAGAAAGACCTAGCGTAGCCTTGGTCTGGCTGGGATAGTGGTATGTAAAACAAAAATCGGCTGACGGGGCTGCCCACCTGAGGAATACAATGACCCTGCAGAAACGGTGGTGTTGGCACGAAACATACCTATAGGTATTTGCGGTCGCTTTCAGCACAACAAAGCGAGGAGACGAGCTAACGCGTGCTCCCATTCAACGCATCCTTAGACAACCAAATCACTGCTGTGGTTTCATGTTCAATTTCCAATGGGAAAAGACCATGCGAGGTGGCGCAGATCATTTAATCACGATCCCGTACGACGATGCTTCAGAAGCGAGCATACATTCAAGAGACATATCCCATCAGGACTGTCGAGCAGTGGGTAGCAGTAGAGGAATTCGCTGGGTGGGATATGAAGAAAGGCTACCTTTTTCGGATTTTAAGGGACCGAACAAATCTACGAATTATGTATGTGCTGGAGATATAATATTTTCCGAGGGCAGGCGGGTGGAGTCCCAAACTAAGCTCTTGTTTCTCCATTATCGATTGGGAGAAGCAAACGCTTTGAAAGACTGAAGAATGTGCGCGAGGCCTGTCCTAATTCACGCCTTTAACATGGTCGGGGATAGGGGATCGTTTAATATATATATATACATATATATTATCCTCCGGCGGATGGGGAAAAATAAAGCCAAGTTTTCGTATCCCGTCCCCGAATAATACGGATGTATCTTCGGACCAGTTCTTCTTTTTATATAGTGTGGGATAAGAATGGTGAAAGCACCTCCCGCGGCAAGTGCTCCCACCCCTCCCTTACTTTGCAGTCTCGCTCAGTATAATAAATTGCGTTTGCATATTATTATGCTGATTGTGACTGTCTTCCCAGACTTCTTCCTGGGCGTTCCTCTGGGCCGTTCCTTATTCATCGTTGATTGGAATGTGGGTTCCTTGTTATTTCCTGCAACAGATTACACCATTGGCCTATTCCCGAAAGCTGCCCGTGAATGAATTGTTTACTCAACGGAAACTCATTGATCTCCTTGTACTGTGCCTCCATCACTCCTGGCACCATGGAATAGCCCGATGTACCCGGTGATACGACTTGAGCTAACTGCATATACCTCCAAGCGGCTGTTGGGTCTGTTCACAACGCGCGTTGCATGACAGTGGACAGATCGTCTCCTGCTAAAGCTCTCGAAACCACCCTCCCTGATAGGAAACAGAGTGCATGGATTTCCTCCAACACCGCCGTTGGAATGGTTTTGGTGGGTTGTAATATTACTGGTATTTGTTTGTACCAATTGATAGCCGTAGGCGATGGGGTTTCAGTAAAAATATTTCAAACGCGACAGCTGCGAGTTCGATTTATTCCAGGATATCTTTTTGCAAAAATATTACAAACAAGTCAGCCGTGAGTTGTTCGATAAATTTAGAGTCGATACTTATATTTGCAAGCTGCGTGGTACACCGGCCGCTCGGTTTTACAGAAGCATGATCCTCTTGTTCATGGGGCTTTCACCTTGTTAGCAATCCGCACTCCCATTGTGGAGACAAAACAAAAACTTGACTACTAGACTAGGATAGGTTTAGTGAGATGTAAAAGGGTTGAGCGTACATCATACCTGGTATTCAATATTTCTCAAGCTCAGGTTTTGGGTGAGGCATACGATAGGAGTTCCACAACACGCGAGGCATACACGCGTGCTACGGTAGAGGTGGATCGTTATATTTCTGAGGATCCTGACCCGACGAAAGCGCCATACCTCTCCACAAAAACCGATTTGTGGGGGGAAATACTTGTGCTACGAACCCAACGGACAATCCCATGGCCTAGGCAATAGAGCCAAAACTATCTCAAACCAAAACTATGAAAAAATCTGACGATTTTGGGTTAACGCCTTCGCTACTGGAAACCCTTTTCGGGAAAAAAATACTTGAAGTTAGTATAGGGAGGGATTTGGGGGCTCTAAAGGAGTTACGGAGCCCCGTCATTCAGAAAACGTTTCAGCCAAAAAGGAGTATACCTTGGTACCGCAACAAGTGAGGAGCTACCGTATCATTTGCGTTATAGCTAAAGCCAGCTACATGATAATACACCTGCTTGTGCGCGGCGGCTCTGCGGAAGTAAGCCTTGATGTAGTGCGGGTCTATGTCCATCGCGTGCTGCGCGTCCTGTTTCGCGCTGCCCAGGTTTCCCCATCTGCGAGGCGGTGACAAAGTCGGGAGGTGATGCGTAAGGTTGTGAGCTGACTGGCTATACTTTTTTTTTGTTATTTTCGTATCCTAGTCTGAATTGCAAGAGTTTTGTCTCCATAACGGGAGTGCCGTGCTAACAAGGTTAAAACTCTATGCTACTACAGTGAAAGTACATCAATAGTAAGTCGCAGGCTAGTTATCAGTCGGCCACGTATTTTTTACAGCGTCTTGTTTCGCGCTGCCCAGGTTTCCCCATCTGCGAGGCGTGACAAAGTCGAGCGGGACAAGTAGGGTTTGGAGTTGACTGGGCATACCTCTTCTTGTTTTTCCTATCCTTGTCCAATTCCAATTGTTTCGTCTCTATAACGGGAGAGCAGCACTAGCAAGGTTTACATCCCATGCTACTAAGAGTATACAAATAGTAAGTCGCCGACTAGTATTGGTCGGCCACTTTTTTTTACAGTTACGCAGTTCCTTGCGGTAACTTGCAGCGTTTTACAATTTTACACGTAGGGTGTTTGCGATTTCCAAATTTACGCTCGGTTAGAAAACACACAATAATATTACTGAAACCGACGGAACGTCATACATACCCCAAGACCAGCCAACCCACAATTAGGTTAAAGAAATATAACACAGAACAGGGATTTTCAAATCGCTGTTCTGATAGGTTGAGTTCGCCTTGAGTTGTATGACGTTCGACGGTCTCATTATTATTATAACATGTTTTCATCCCCAACCATGTTTTGTTTTTGTTTTTTCTCCCACGCGGATGGAGACAAAATAAAGCTTAGACTCACCACACTTCCACGAATTTTCATAACACATGTCGCGTGTCAATTTAACTCAAGTGCATTCGCAATCCAGCGGTAGCTGGCGTATCCTCCAATTCCCGTGGTATCATAGCGACAACACGACCTGTCTCTACCGGTGGTCACCGTTACTAGCCACCAAATTTAGTACCCCGCAAACACCCTTACGTTATATCCAGGGTTTTTTACGGGTGGAACTACTTCTCGCGGGTCGGATCGGGTCGGGGCGACCCGGCTCGACCCGTGATGTATGAAAACCATCTGATCCGACTCGACCCGACCCGTGAAAAAACTGGGCAACACCTGACCCGAACCGACTCGACCCGCGAGGTTTGAAAACCTCATGACCCGACCCGCGGGTCCGACCCGCGCGGGCCGGATCATGACCCGTCACACAAGTCCTGGTAACAATACATCCGACAGGTAGGTGCGTGCTTTTGCGGCTCGCGATGTGTTTTTACGTACAGTACGGTAGACCACAAATAAAAATAAAAAAAGAAGCTAAGTTCAGTGGATATAACGATATAACGATACTTCAGAAGCATAACACAAGCTGCGGTGGAGGTGCGCCCTTTTTCTTCATTTCTGAGGCTTTTCCTCGCGCGAGGGGGCAAAAAGCTGATTTGAAGCCATGGGACGCGCGTTACGATAGGGACGCGCCACTTTTTTTCTTGACACTACCCCTCACTTTACTTGAGGGCTTAACCCCTTTACCACTGGAAACCCGTTTTTGGGGACAACATTACTTGGATTTAGTAGAAGGAGGGGTTCGGGGGCTCTAAAGGGGTTAAGATCTCTCCCAACAACCGATTTGGAGAAAAACAAAACTGCTATCACCGGATGAAACATCCCACGCGGCCGGGGTGTATATACAACGAGAATTACGCAATGCAATGCAATGCAAAAAAATAAATAAACCAATTTCCGATGATTTTGGGCCAAGGAGCCGCGTCATTTTTCGACCATTTCAGATGAAAACCGAAAAAACAACCCGATGAACACACCAAAAAAAAATAACATCGCAATGCAAAAAGAATAATCTTTCACGACGATTTGAGTTTGTAACCCCTGTAGAACTGTATCTACACGTTTTGAGGGACAAACTACCTTAGAAATAGTGTGTGATATTGTTCACCCCGGAATTTAACAGGGTTAAGGGAGCCCCCCGTCATTTTAGAAAATACTTTAGCCAAAAAGGGGTATACCTCAATACCTCTTATCGTAGCAAGCGTCAGTGGTTGGCTTGCTTGGCCACCCAACAAATAAACCAATAACTACCTGGTAGTCGTCAACTCTAGCCAGGCCACTCTGCCGTAGTGAAATTGCTACAACAATACCTCGGTCTTGAACACCACATCATATACATAATTTCTCCCTTCGGAGGTGCAATGTATATATACCAGACCAAGACCAGACTTTCGTCTAGTTTTCAGCTTTTCACATTAGTTTTTGTTCTTGTTTTCACAATCGTTTTCTTGCTCTTTGTTTTCAGATCGACCTCTCACTTTAAGTGCGCCAGGGAGCGGTTACACAGGAGGATCAGCAGCAGCTCCGTCGCCGCCGCCTTATCCTTGTCCTCCCCGTTCTTCTCCTCTACGCCTTCGCCCCCCCCCTCGCCCCCGCCCACCCGCGGTTCCTGGTGGGCACTGCTGACACTCCCTCCTCCGTCCCGGTGTGCCGCCGTTGCGGCAGACTTCACGTGAAACTCCAGCATCTTCGTTGCGCCAGGGGTTTTGGGGGTTGTGGTGTGCGGGTGGGTGAGGAATGGGTATGGGTATGGGTGGGATGGGACAGGACGGAACGGAAAAGGGGGTTAATCGATTATATGCGTTGCAGACAGAAGAAAAAGAAATCTGGGCCCGACGGAAGTTTTGTTCCCCAGTAGTAGTAGTAGTAGTAGTAGTAGTAGTAGTAGTAGTAGTAGTAGTAGTAGTAGCAGTAGTAGTAGTAGTAGTAGTAGTGGTAGTAGTAGTAGTAGTAGTGGTAGTAGCAGCAGCAGTAGTAGTAGTAGTAGTAGTAGTAGTAGTAGTAGTAGTAGTAGTAGTAGTAGTAGTAGTAGTAGTAGTGGTAGTAGTAGTAGTAGTAGTAGTAGTAGTAGTAGTAGTAGTATAGTAGCTATTCGTCGCTGAGAACTCGAGCGCGCAAGCACCACACTTTCCCACCCCGTCCCTACACGCTGCCAGCCATACGCATCTTCCCCCACCCCGTACCCTCCGGTCCCTACCCCCACTCTCGCGCTTTCGCTCAACAACAACTCCCACTGGCTAAGGTCAGATCAGGACACATGCGCTCTGCCCCCGCCCGCCCCACCTCTCCTATGGTATAAAAACTGCGGCCATGTATATTAACAAGTACAACTCCCCCCCGCCCCTCCTATCCCCTCACCTCAATCGCGAGCGTGTACTTCTCCACCGCCTCCGGGTAGCGAGTGTCCGCAAGAATCGTGTTCGCCCGCTTCTTCAGCGACTCCGCTCGTTCCAAAGCCTCTTTCAGCGAAAGCCCCTCCTTCGCGTTGTAGGCAAGCGCCTTCACCTCGGCCTCACTTACCGCCGCCTCCGCCGCCGCCTCGGCGGCAATGCGGGCGGCGCGTTCGGCCGCCACGTCCTTCTTGCTGCTTGCCTTTTCGCGCTCGAGGGCTGCGTCTAGGGCTTGGAGAGTCGCCAAGAGCTGGAAAAAGCGAGCGAGCGAGCGAGCGAGCGGGTGAGCGGGTCAGTGAGCGGGTTAGTCGACGGATCAGCCCGCGGGGCGAGCGGGTCAGCGAGCAGGTCGGTCAGCGCGTCAGACAGTCCGCGGGTCAGCCAGTGAGTTAGCCAGCGAGATATAACAAGCGAGTCAGCGAGAGAGGCAACAAGCGAGTGGGCCATCAACAGCCAGCGAGAGGGCCAATCAGACAGCGAGCAAGCCAACAAACCAGCGAGCAGGGCAACAAGCCAAGCCAGCGAGCGAGCCAACAAGCCGGCAAGCCAGCCGGCCCAACAACACGGGAAGACTACGCGTACGCATCCCTCAATGAAAAGGGTTTTCTTGACAAAAAGAGCCAAAAGAAAAGGGGCTCGCGCTTCGCGCTCATCTTTGCCCCGCCATAAACTGACCATATTCCTAAAACGGTGTATACAACCTAACGTACAGGCCACACCAAAAACGGCCCAAACCGCCCAACATGTCAACGACTCACCTGATCCTCCATGACCGAAACATTTTCATGTGCCTGCCGTCTGCTCCTGACCGTCGACTCGAAATCGCGCCGGAGAGATTTGGCCACGGCCACACTGGAGCCAGCGCTCGAGCCATCCCTAGAGCTCACAGCGCTTGCACCAGTGCTAACGCTAGCAGTAGCGCCGGTCCTGCGACTCCCGCCTATTTTGCTGGGTCTCCGTGTGGTTCTACGGGCGACGCTCGCCGTTGCCTCGCACGTGCTATGCTGTCCCTGCCATCAGCGAGGAGTTGGTTTGTTGATCGGTGGCAAGTTAGCTAACCCTTCATACGCCGGACACATCACGATCTACGGTAGATAGTCTATTAATTGATCATCTAGAATCTATACATGTAGTCATGATAGCTTGTGCAGGATCCATGCAGTGCAGATTCAAGCCAGGAAACATGTGCTACAGTAGATCATCCGGATCAAACAGCTCTCACCCCGGCAAAAGAGATCTATGGACCACAAGCAGATAATATTGGACGGGGAGGTGTCTGCCATAGATGACATAGATCATTGATAGATATCAGATAGGTCCGACGCTTGTAATCCTTTCGCCACAGAAAAAATCCTCCATTATAAATCCAAGTAGTTTGATGCGCCGGAATTGTGGTTGAGGTTTGCCAACAGGATGCATATATGGGGGGGGGGGTACTCGTTTCTTGCACAGCGGTAGTCGTATGACCATATGCTATGACCCTCGCATCCCTACAATGCCGGGATGGAGCACGTCAGGTCTCACTGAGCTCGCAGACATTGACATCGCGCGTGCTAAGGATGTATATTGCCGGGGAGCTGGCGACGTATACAACACAACACGACACGACACGACACGACACAACGCAACGCAACGCAACGCAACGCAACGCAACGCAACGCAACGCAACGCAACGCAACGCAACGCAACGCAACGCAACGCAACGCAACGCAACGCAACGCAACGCAACGCAACGCAACACCACAACACAACACAAGCCAATACAACCCAACCCAACCCAACCCAGCTCAATCGAACCCAACCCAACCCAGCCCAATCCAACCCAGCCCAACCCAGCCCTTAGGGCTAGGGTTACATTTTTTCAATCGTGATAGCTATTCGTTGTTGTAGAGCGAGAACTGCCCTCCAAGTACAGCAGCACCGCAGCAGGTTACGTGGCCGAAGTCCTCCAATTGGTCAAACTTTTCCGAAGAGTGTTTTTGATTGGTGGAAAGATTACTCCCTCGGTGCCACAAAATGTGACGCCATACATATGAAAACCGCTCTCACATTCTTGTTGGTTGAGGTAAGCGCGTCGGCGTCTCCTGGCGGCTCTCGCGGCATCCCTCCAGTCTGCGCCTGCTTCTCCAACGCACCACCGCTTTTCACGGTCTGATGCACCACCTCGCGGGCAAACATGAGGAGCTCAGGCGGAACAAAAGCGTCCGTTTTCTCTGCGCGCATGCCGGTGACACGCAGCAGCAACAGCAGCAGCAGAGCAGCAGCAGCAGCAGACAACAAACACGTTGCACAAAAAACGCTTGGCGTTCAACGTTTACACGCGGGGGTCGACGAGGAAAGAAAGCCTTCAAGCGATAAAAATGACCGCAGTTTAGGGGGGCGGGGGAGGGGGGGGAGGGGCTGCAATGTAACCCCAGATCTGAGTTACGAAAAAAGAAGGAGTTGGAAAAATAGGTGCAAAGCTAATACGTATATGGGATGGGAAAAACAACGCCATTTAAATATCCAAACCCTTCACACACCGGACAGATGAGGTTACACCCATGCTACGGTGGAGATGCCCGACTATTTTTCTGGGATTCCTCCTTTAAGACTCCACCAAAAAAAAAAAATGATGTGATTTTCAACGAAAGCGAAACCCGATAAAAAAACGTCATGGTCTACGTATAAGGCCTAGGTAAGATAAAAACGAGACAAATTCGAAAAAAAAAATTGAATTTCCGGCGATATTGGGTGATTCCTGAAAATTCAGAAAATGTGATTCGCCAAAAAAGGGTTACCTCTTTCGTAGGAGGTGTCTTAACCGTAGTATGCACCATCGGAGGTGCACATTCTATTTCTGAGGCTCCATACCTCACGTAAGAGAGAGATCTAAACCAGTCACCCAAAAAACGGATGCCGAGAAAACTAAAAGAAGATGCAAAATCCCGACGAAAAAAAAAACATGGCCTAGGTATACAAAAACATTCATGTATGTGTATATATATGTCAGCAAAACAATACTTCGTATTATATTCGTCTTGTTCCGACGATTTTGGGCTAAGGACTGCCGTTCTTCGGAAAAAAAAGGCCAGAAAGTGCTTCGTACCTCCAGTGTAGCACGCGTCGTACATAGTTATTGAGTATTAATAATACCTTTTTGAAAATTATCACACCGAACAGATCAGGTCCCCATTTCACGATCTAGACACCCAGATCGGGTCCTCCTTTCACGATCTAGACATCCAGATTAGGTTTCCAGTTCACGATTCAGACATCTAGATCAGATCCCACAGTTCACAGTTCACGATCTAGATATCCAGATCAGGTCCCCATATCACGATCTAGACGTATTCGTGGCCAGATAGGGTCGGGTATGGTTGCGGGAGCCTGCGCCGGGGAAGTTAGTCTCCCTTCGGAGGGCGAAGACCCTGGCGGGTCGTCGCGGCTGCTGTGGCCGGCTCTGACGAAACGGTTTTCTTTACCCTGGGTCTTGAAACACGGAGACCACGGAGCCTACCATATTTGCGAGTACAGGGGTGTTCAAACCAAGGCATTTGACGGGTCGGGTCACCCCTCGCGAGTCGGGTCGGGTCATGGTACGGTGACCCGACCCGAACCGTGAGATTTGAAAACTCTTGGCCCGACCCGTTCCGACCCTTTCCGACCCGTGAGGGTTCGAACTACCTCCCGAGACCTAATATTATGGAAAAAAATTGAGAGATTATTTCTGGCAATTATTTTTCTAGTTCTGAGGCTCCAGAAATAACTGCACGAGAAATAACCGGCGTCCATTATGGCTTCTGATTTCGGGAAGTGGTTTTATTTCGAATTCGAGGGTCTTGTTTTCCCGGTTGCCTATATTTTTGAAAATCTGGCACGTACACTGTCGCCGGCGACTTTAGGTTACCACCGCCTCTGCTGCTGTCTCTGCTGGTGTGGTGCTTCTGTGGTGGTTTTGATGGTGGTGGTGCTGTTGTTGTCGCGTTTGCGCGAGGACGAAGCTCTGTCTCGCACACAACAAGCGCAGTATGCTGTAGTAGGTGTGTTTGTGATTCTTTGTTGCGGGTGATGGGTGACGTGCACAGCAGACAGGTATTATACCAGGTGCAGAGTAGGCAGTGGTGACATGAAATCCTGGGTACGAGGTACTCGTAGTATCCAAAAGTCAAATCATCCCAGTTCTGAGAAGATGGAAGAGCTGTATTTCTGGGCTCAGAAATCACCGAATCCGCAGATTTCTGCCCTCGATTATTTCTGAACCCAGAAATAACGATGATTTTCGGTCCCATAACGGATGGTTTTAATTTTTGACGTCGGAGATCCGTCAAAGAGAGAAATTATCGCTCAAAATATTTCCCATAATAGTAGGTCTGACCCGACCCAATTCGACCCGCGAGATTTTGGGGACCTCCTGACTCGACGGGTCATGATCCGTGAAAAGCCTTGGTTCGAACCCAGATAGATATCATAGATCTGCACGACAAGGCTCTTCCGCACATGCCTCTCGGGTGAGGTCTGCCTCGAACGGCTCTCGCACAAAATCTCACGACGGCATATATGCAGTAGGATATACTCAGTATGTGCCATAGACGATCGAGATCGTGAGCTGTTGGTAGTTCGCCAAAAAAAAAGAAGAAAAAAAGCAACTCACCCGCCGCCTTTTGAAATTTCTCGGGGTCCATACGCCCCACAAAGTTCACGAAATCCGGAAAACCACCAATCGAACTGCCTCCGGGCAATACCACGGGAGAACAATCAGGAGGCAATGGTCTTCCCCGTAGGACCTGCCGTTCGCAACGTTGTTTCCCGACGGTTACACAAAACCCGGAGAGGCATTCGGAGCGGGGACGAGCGGTGGCAAGGGGCGACGGGGAGGGGGGAGGGGCTTGCTCATTTGTTGCGTGTCTTAAGACAACTTGACCATTGACCGTGCATCTCTTTCGAGACGGAGCACCATTTTCTACTCCTGAGTAGAGACACCTCCAACGTTTGGGCGCTCATGACGACAGGGGGTATTCATTCGTCGCTTGCATTTGACCACTGACCACGAGCCTATCTTGAGACAGAGGATGCCGCAGAGGCTTAGGAGTCTGGGTAAGTACTATAAAGACGTAAGGTTGTTTATCGTGGGGTACACAAAACCCGCGGAGGCATTCCGGCGCGGGGGGGGGGGGTCACGAGGAAGGGTAGGGATCTGGGTAGGTACTATACATTCGCAAACTTTTTCTTGAGGGGTTCACAAAACCCACAGAGGCATTTCGGAGCGGGGAGGGGGGGGGGGGGGGGGGGCACGCGGAGGGGTAAGGATCTGGGGAGGTACAATAATTTCGAAAGATTGTTTCCTGTGGGGTATACAAAAGCCCGCAGAGGAATTCGGGAGCGGGGAGGGCGGGGGGAAGGAAGCGTCACGCGGAAGGGTAGGGGCTTGGGCGGGTACCAAAATAAGGCGGCTGCGGCCTCTTCTTCGAGAAGTAGTTGTAACAGATGGCTTTCCGACGCCACTTTGCATAGAAGCAATCGCCGGTCAAGGCTGGGGGGGGGGGGGTGATAAGGTTAAGGATTGATGCGACAAGCTAAGCCATCAAGTCCTCCCAAACCTGGTGGTATGTATGTACATACGCAGGTGTACTCAAACGGTGCACCCGATATGTCCTATAAGTGGTGTCCATCTCGATCTGCCTTTAGCAGACACTGTTTCAATAGCCAACCGGCCAACCAATCAAACACAAAACTTCACTCGCAAACGGCCGTCGTCGAAGCCACTCCACTCCATTCCACGCCACCCTACCCCACGAGCAATGGGGACCCACCCACCCACCCACCCACCCACCCACCAACCCACCCACCCACCCACCCAACTTAGCAGCATTCCGAGGATAAGGAGTAGGTAACTTAGCAGCATTCCGAGGATAAGGAGTCGGCACCTACGCCGGGTGCGATGGATTCCGATGGGTGGAAACACAGTTTCGGACGCCGGGTGCGCTGGATTCCGATGGGTGGAAAGAACAGTTTAACGTGAAAAAACTCACACATACACACCTTGGCAACGTAGTAGTGGTCCAGCGTGATTCTCATTGAGCGTGGGATCCCTTGCCACCGCGCCATCGTTGCTGCCACCGGGTCCTGCGGCTGCCGACCCGCCCTCTCGAACTCCGTGTACAGTGAATCGCTGCGTTTGCGCTGAGCACCGGGGAAGGAAGCACGCCTGCGGGGGTGGGGGGTGGGGGTAGGGGGGGGACGGGGGGGTTAGGTGATTAGGGGGAGGACGGGGGTTGGGGGGGAGGCGGTGGGCGGGGTGGGAAGGGGGGGGGGTGGTGGCGAGAAAGGAGGGGCGGCGGGGGGGCGGTTGCAGGTCGCCACGCATCACATGTAGCACGGATCCGAACAGGCACAGAATCATGTGTATAAAACGCCGCTCCCGCTTGTTCAAAAACCATAAAAAAAGAGCCCAGAAACGGGGGTGGAAGGGGAATTTTCGCGTAGAGCATTTCGGACACACCTCCTCCCTCGGTCACGGTGAGGGGACGCATCGATGCACGCGGTTGCACTTCTACCTAGCGCTCGCGAGCGGGAGTCATGAATTGAGGGCTTCGTTTTCGCGTGATCTCACCCTCCGGCGCCCCCCACAGCGTCGCTGTCGCTGTCGGACGAAGACAGAAGCGCGGGCGGGCCGCCGATGGAGTCTTCGCTGGACGCCTCCTCCTCCTCGTCTTCGCCAGAGGGTCTGGAGACTGAGGGGTTATTTCGCAGGCGCAACCAACAGCAGTACGTAAGGAAAGAGTGCACATTCTAGGCCTATACAAGTTCCCCCTTCGCATGTGCGCGTGTGTGTTTTTCACGTTAAACTTATGTTTCCACCCAAAGACAAGAACAAAAGAAGAGAAAAAAAAAACGAGTAAAAAGCAATGTAAACACTAATCGACAAACGATATAACTGAAAAATAGATCGGCTCTTCATCGTGCATGCCATCATGCAGTAAAGTACGGCTTCTCGCAGAATCCCCCTGGTCGGTGAAAACCCGACGTGCCCCGCCCCGGCATACTTCTACTTTCCAGCGTCTGGACAAGCCGTGGTCACAGGTGTCGTCCCTTCTGCCCCCCCCGCGGTTCCTGTCTTCAATTTTTATCGCGCATAGGGTTCAGCAATCACACTGCTCGTCGATTTTTCATCGAGTGTTGCTAACTCACGCTCTCGGGTTTTCCGCAAGTCAATTTGTGCACGAGAAAAAGTCCCCACGAATATATACGAGTATGCACTCGGGGGGATTCGAACTCACGAAACTGACCTATACCAGGCTCGAGGATAAGCTGATACGCCACCGGGGCGACCGGCATTATAGGGATGCAAGGGTCTAGTTAGTCGTACGACCTGCGGCCTTGCACGAAACGAGTACTCCCGCCCCCCGTCCCTCCCGCCTCCCGGAAAATGCGCACGATTCCTTCACACGCACAATGACCCCCTCCCCCTTCAAAGTTACCTCGATATATATAATAGTTGGCCTCGGTTGGCACCGACGCTGTAATTTATTAAATGTATACTTCGAAGTATTGGGGTTGGCGTTGGCTGGCAACGACGCTGCAAAACATGCCAATCACTGCGTGAGCTAGACAACCAGGGTACCGTTATTTATTTATTTATTTTATTTTGACGGTCACCATGATGGTTATCGAGTTGGATCATATTGTGCGGGTTGGAGAACCCTAACTCCGCACAAGGGGAATGATCGCATCACGTTAGTGTGAATATAGTAAGGCACCCACGAGGCACTTACATAGTAATACCCATTGCTGTCTCTGGAGTGGCCACACCAGAAAACAAAGTATAACTCATTGGCGCTGTTATCCATAAGCAAGAAAGTAGGCACAAGGTGCCGAAGTCCGTTTTACGAGCGGTTCTTGGAAGGATGCAGATCACCCCTTATGCGACTCGTCGAACACCTCACGGCGCTTCGCGCTTGGTGCAAGCAATGTCTGCCTGATTGGGTGAAAACCCGACGTGCTTCGTCCGGCATCGTAGGGATGCGAGGGTCTATGGTCATACGACTACGGCTATGCACAAACTGAGTACACCCCCCCCCCTCCATTTTACCCCGACATCGTGCCCCCCCCCCCCCCCCCCCCCCCCCCCCTTCCCCCGAATGAAAAAATTACCCCCCCCCCCTCCCAAAACCACCCCGACATCTTCCCCCCCACCCCTTACCCTCATCAGACGACGAGTCCCCATGCGACGACGACGAGGCCCCATCACCCAACGGCGGGACCCCATGGGCACCGCTCACGTTTTCTCTCCCTGCAGGCTCCTTTCCTTCCTCCTGGCGCCCTCCTGCAGCACCAGCACCACCGCCATCGCCATCACCACCACTGCCACCGCCATTGCCATCACCACCACCATCACCGCCACCGCCATCACCACCACCACCACTACCACCCCCGGTACAAGAACTCCTTGCTCCATCCCCTCCCTCAGCAGCAGCAGCGTCTGCAGACGGCTTCAGCGTTCCCCCCAACTCAGCCATCATGCGCGACATCGTCATGCGCGACATCGCTTCGCAGGCCGGGGTTCCGGACAGCATGGACATGTGGTTGTCGTAGACGCCCGACAGCAGTCCCAAGCGGGAACTGAGGCAGGAAGGGCAGTTGCACTCGCCCTCGCCAGCGGGCACAAAGAAGTCCTCGCCAGCACCGCCGGGCCCCCAATGGTGTGTTATCCTACACGTCTTTTCGTCGCTCGAGTTGTCGTCGCTCGACCCCTGATTACACGAAAAAACAGCGGCCCGTAGGCATGTGTACGTAGTCAGTAAATCTACGGCAACTATCAACAGGCAGTACGTACATGCACAAAAGTAGCGTTTGTACGATACAGACATGTGACTTTTACTTCCAAAAGTGGTGTTTGTGGAGGCGTGGATGAGATTCTGACAGATGACGAATTTCATCCATCGTTCCGAGAGACGAAAATATACGGTAGCCAGAGAGCGGAGAAAGAAAGAGCTGTCGTGCTTGCCGGGGGCGGTCGCCTGTGGCATAGGGGAGAGAGAGCGCGTAAGAGAGCGCGTAGCATCATAGGATCAAAAGGAGTGAAACAGCGTGTCCAGTAGAATTATCAACTTTCCACATGGGGGAAGCCAACTCGGGCGGGCCAGTCGACGAGGGACATGGGCACATCGAGATGGGCAAGGTGCGAGAGGACGCGGTAGGCGCTCGTGCCTAGGTCACCCTTCAAAGCAACGGCGTGGGACCCGGTCGTTGCAGGAGCAGACCCAGCAGTCGTGGCCCTGCTGCAGGAGTTGCTGACGAGTCAACTGGCGATCGATGCGCGCTTGACAAACGTCGAGAATAATCAAGCGCGGCCTCAGAGCAGCAGCAGCATCAACAGGCGCCGCTGGCACACCAGCCTCATCAGGCAGCCTTTCAGCTTGCCGGCGGTGCTGACAACATGGCACCTGCGCAATACAGCAGGCCGCGGTCACCGCAGGGTAAAGGCAAACGCCAAGCAGGCGGCTGACCTCTGGCGGGACCAGCGAGGAGCCTCAATGGTTCATCGCCCGCGGCGGCTTCAACGTTTCGAGCATTAGTGCTGATCGTCCTGGATTGGATTAGGTGTGCTGCCTGTACAGCTCGCCTTGCTGCACCACAAGCGCTTTCATGCCCTCATGCAGGCCGATGCTCATATTTGACATCAGCAGCTGTCGAGCCTGCACCGAGTGCTCTGCCAGGGTGTTGAAATGGCGGCGTATGTACACCTTCACCAGTTTCTGCACCTGCTCCAACTCCGAGCGCAACGTAGTGACCCTCTGCTTGCATCCGGCCGGAGCGCCCTCCATCCCGTACTTGAGCGTCTCCATCAGGGCAGCTACGAAAAGTGGCGAAGAGTATCTCGGCGGGCATCGCCCTCGGCGTCTCCCCTATTGCCACGGGGGGGGGCGGGGATCATCGACTGCGAATTCGGACAGGGACTTCAATTGCTTGAGCACATCGTCAGATACGTGCGCATTCGGACAGGGACTTCAATTGCTTGAGCACATCGTCAGATACGTGGGCATTGAAAAATGCAATGCACACGTATCTGACGCTGTGCTAAAACAATTGAAGTCCCTGTCCGACTTCGCAGTCGAGGACCCCCCCACCCCCCAGTGATCACAGGGGAGACGCCGAGGGCGACGGTCGCCGACACACACTTCGCCACTTTCGTAGCTGCCCTTATGGAGACGCTCGAGTACGGGATCGAGGGCGCTCCGGCCGGATGCAAGCAAAGGGTCGCTACGTGGCGGTCGGAGTGGGAGCAGGTGCAGAAAACTGGTCGTGGTGTACCTACGGCGCCATTTCAACACCCTGGTGGAGCACTCGCCGAAGGTTCGACAGCTGCTGATGTCAAACATGAACATCGGCCTGCATGAAGGCATGAAAGCGCTTGCGGTGCAGAGAGGCGAGCTGTGCAGAAAGCACCCTTGCGCCGCGCTAGCCCCCTTAATGGGAAACTCCATGGTCACCCCCACCTTAAAAAATTGAGGCCGCTGGCGGAATAGGGCGACGAGTCTAGCCTCGCGGAGCCCTCAGCGCATTGGAAGACCAATGCAGCAGGCGCGAGCGGGGTGAAAAGGAAGGGGGGCCCGGGCACGGGCACGGGAAGGCAGCGGGCAGCCCCCGCAGGGCCGAGCTGGAGGGGGGGGGGGGGGGGGGGTCACCCCCTTCAAGGCCGGAATGCAGCAGTGGAAGACGCCTGCCGGCTATAAAAATAAAAGTCGATCGAAGAGAGACCTGTACCATCACGATTGACCTGTTAGAGTTGGGCATGGACCGCGTGGGTCGTGCTTGAACTAGTAGGAGACAGGGTGAACGCCAAGGAGGATCCGATTCTGATGCGCGGCGACAACACGGCAGCAGTATCTTGGATCTCTCGATGCGGGGGGAGAGGGACAAACGAGCATGTTTACTCATGAGAATGTTCGGGCGTCTCGAAATCAAGGGGGGCTGGAACCATACTCGTAGTGAAAACACATTCCCAGGGTACAGAACACACTAGCTGATGGTATCTCCCGCTGGCCTCGTGTGATCCTGGCGGACAAGGTCAGAGAGCTCACCAGCTCTGGCGATTGGTCGGAACGAGACATTGGAACAAGGGGAAAGGGGATTGTTAATACCGTACTGCAGATAAAGAATATTTTCAGCAAGCATGACGATTTCCTGTGGAACATAATGAGCCGCGCAGAACCCTGCTGATTCGCGTGCATGAGGGGGTATGTCCCTCGATCAACATACGGCATGCGCTTCTACTGTGTCCATTGTTCGCACACGCCCATCCAGGAACAGGAGACAGCAACGCAGGACACAAGGACGAGGTAGCGCGGTTAGTGGAAACGCTCGCGCTTGGTTTACAGCCGGGAAGAGCACGCAGAAGAACCAACCTAGCGAAGCGGAATATCTGGGTAAAAGAGAGACACGTGCTGGTAACCGTGGTTGCACACGCTTGCCGAT
This sequence comes from Undaria pinnatifida, assembly GCA_012845835.1. Classification (NCBI taxonomy): domain Eukaryota; class Phaeophyceae; order Laminariales; family Alariaceae; genus Undaria; species Undaria pinnatifida. The sequence goes on from JABAKD010000010.1 coordinate 15,943,070, forward strand.
CCCAATGAAGTGCTGTCTGATCTGCTTGGATTCCTGGCGTCTCGTTGTTTCGTGCACCATAATCGGCAGTCTACTGTTGGAGGACACTTAGCCGCAATTAACTTCTGCCACAAGATGTTCGCAGGATGGGAGTTGCTGATGTCGCATTGCATTATAGCCGCGGTTGGAAAGGGGATAGACCGGGCCCCACGGCATGCCAAAAAAGAAAACACAGGTTAGATCATCGCTGTCATGGACACTGTTCTCACAAGGCCGACAGGTTCTCACCAGTATGGAAGATGATGGGCATGCCATGTGGATGGGACTCACGGTGTAATATTTTGTGTTGTGCAGAGCGTCAGACCTGTGGGCATACGCGGATGGAAAAGTTCACTCCGAATTTCGTTCGACGCGATACTGCCTAACTTTTTCGCGCGGAGGAATACAGGTTGACTTCGGGAACAGATCCACCGCCACGGCAGCGCAGGTCAGATTCGTGGCGTCGAAGTGCGATAAAAAAGAGCAGGGTGCACAATTAGCCACGCGTTCGCGGTTGTCGAACGAGAGGGAGATGGGGTGGGTGTCGATGGGAGCCTTCAAAGCTCTGCTGGAATTGCTCAACGCGCATCCCTAGCTTCCAGGGGGTGCGCAGCTGACAGTCGGGGCCACGTCGCCCGGTTGGACAGTGTTCAGTAGGACGGAAGCGGTGACCGAGTTGCGGTTGATGAGAGGAAGCAGCGATAAGAGACCCCATACAGTTTGCGCTACACTCGGGAAGAATCGAGAGGGGGGGGCACCCAACTAGCGGCGCAAGGTATTTCGGAGATGCAAATTCAGCGCGGAGGAAGATTGAAGTCTAGGGTTACTACATACGTCAGGGAACAAGGGGAAGGGGCTGACGTGGTCTCTGCAGCACTCGCAAAAACAACAGTAGTTTGAGAAGAACGGATAGTGCAGGCCGCTTTATGGTGCGAGATGTAGATAGCCCCGCAGAAAAAAGATCGGGGCTATCAGAGTTCGGGTTGGCCCGATTCATGAAACATTGGAGGGGTTTCAGAAGAGGTATCATAGGTGGGGACGTTGAGATTCCACCGTCACGCCACCGGGGCCGCTGGTGACATACTCGTACTTTATTGGTATTTTGGACAACAGAGAACAGGTCTACACGTGAAAAATTATTCCACAAGTGTTGGGGCATATGAGCAAACGTCGCTTGAGCCCTAGTTAAAACAAAACACCAACAGCCAGCAAGAAGTCGGCACGTATAAGGCGTGTTCTTAATCAGTACAAGCTTCCCCTTCGGGGTGTGGAGGGCTTGAAATCCCGTGGGTAGTAAATTGAGGGGACAACGCTCATACAAAAAATAAAGAAAAAAACAGTCAGCCGCCGCCAAAGTAACCCGGCAAGTAACACTGACCAGACTTGGCCAAACGTTTATAGACTAGACCGGTACAACAGCAGAACTCAACTTGATGGAGCGAGGAACTACAGCAAACTCGCGATAATCGCAGTCCATGGCATGCATATATAACATGGTATCATATGATGCCGGTACCCCTCGGGGCAAATACGGGGGAGTTGTACTGGCCTCTTCCATTCCAAAGTTAATGGCCTGTCTTGTGACCATCGACTGTTTTAACTCTTTTGGGACTTGATTATATCTTGATTACAGCATAGTCCAACAAAAACGACCAGAGCGATCTAATCAAGACGCGTCTAGGGAAAGCTTGAGGCAATCCGAGTATCGTCATGCCTCACGCTTGCTTGCCTCACAGCTTCCTGCGTTGCAGTTCGAACACATCCCGTATACACCACCAGCAGCTCGGGCTGCATCATGTGGCCGATGCTGTAATCGGCAGTTTTTTGCGTCAATCTGTTGGCTTTAGAGCCCCAAAATCCCTCCCTATACTAACTTCAAGTAATTTTTCCTCAAAATGGTTTCTAGTGAAGGCGTCAAGTCCCAAAGGGGTAATAGAGTATGGCAATGGCAACATCAACCCGTGGTGTGCATAGCCAATCCACTAGGAGTAGTATTCACGCTATATACCGTTCAGCAAGAAAGTGTGGATCCGCGACGGACATCACGCCAGGTACAGTACAGGGTGCAGGTGAGGGATGGGTATCATGCATGATACCACATCATGCGATCTAGTAATAGTGAAACACAACAAGTCTACCGGGTATGGTGCGTCATGTCGGAAACTACCCCCTGGCATGCACGAGGGTACCTGTCAGGCATGATACCTGGAACCTCGGTACCAGGTACCTGGTATGGTATTACAAGAATAAAAACACACTCCAGCTGTGAGATCGAAGATTTCGTCGAAACTCATCTTTGCAAGCTGTGTGTGATACTCCGATCGCGCGTATCACGGGTTGTGTGTCCTCATTAAGGATATAGGTCGGCGGCTCCCCTTGGAACTACAGTGTAGCTATCAGGATCAACAGGGTGATGATAGTCAGTCTGTGCGCGGAAACTATAAAACCCGTTTATGAGGGGGACAAAACCTGACAGCTGTGGAAGGAAATGCATCAGTTTATCAAGTGTATCCTGTCAGTCGTATAACCGGTGAGGGGAGGGCGGAGTTTTTAAGGGCGTGGGGGCATGGGTTTGAACAAGAGAGAGCGGGGGGGGGGGGGGGGGGATGGGCGGGGCAACTCAAAATGTGCGTGGAAACTATAAATTCTTTGAGGAGATACATCTGACGGTTTTGGAAGGAATGCACCAGCTTATTATGTATATCCTATAAGTCGTACAACCAGTGAGGAGGGGGCGGAGTGTTTGAGGGGGTGGGTGGGGGGCGGGGGGAGGCAAAGGGGCTTTTAACAGCTTTAGGTCGCATAGATGTAGGGGTTTGCTGTACGCGTGGTGCTAGGTCTAGGCGATGGTGCGGGTGGTGGAGAAGGAGGGGGCGTTGGGGAGGGGGGTCGATGAATTGGAGCAGCGGCATGGATGGCTCTAGAAAGATAATGAGGTGATTTCGATGTTACGTGGGGCGTTTGAGCAAGAGGGAGCGGGGGGGAAAAAAGGGGGGGGGGGGGGGGGGGGAAGGGGCGGGGGGTTGTTTTTTTTTTGGGGGGGAAGGGTTTTTGACAGATTTAGGTCGCATATATGTAGGGGCTTGCTGTACGCGTGGTGCTAGGTCTAGGCGGTCGTGCGGGTGGTGGGGAAGGAGGGGGTGTTGGGGGGGGGGCGCGTTGGGGAGGGGGGGGGGGGGGGGGGGGGGATTAAAGCTACGTCATGGATGGCTAGAAAGATAATGACGTGATATCAATTGCGGAGAAGTGTTTATTACACTGGCCGATTTCGATTTTAGGTGGGTCGTTTGAACGAGAGGGGACGGGGAGAAAAAAAAGGGGGGGGGGGGGGGGGGGGTACGTAATAGGTTGGTAGTGTGGTCTACCGCAATTTTAACATATCTGCCCGTACTTCCTTTTCCCATTATTATTAGCTCATGTACGATTTTACGCCCATGATTTTTACTGTGCCGATGTGAGGCTCTGAGGTCGCCAATTCCACGACAGATACATATTACAAATACAGCAAGCGAGGTGATGCGGTTATGCTATGTCACCACTATTTAACACGACGGGGAGAGGTGCAAATCGTCATTGTTTTGGAAAGAGCGCTTGATGTGCCCGCGCTCAATGACGTTACTTTGTTAGGCATATGATACTGCGTTTGGTAGAGGTTGTCAGGCGATCATGCAGACGGCAGGTAGGCACGAGATGCCCTGCGTAATAGGTTGGTAGTGTGGTCTACTGCAGTTGTAACATATCTGCCGGTACTTCCTTTTCACATTACTTGTATTATTTTCTAGTGTACGATTATACGCCCTGTTTTTTCCCCCCACCCCTGTGCCGTCGAAGATGTTGTGGTCCTGTAGATGTCGGTCCACTCTTGTTAGTGGTGCTCATGAAAACATGCCCTAGCGTGTACCAGGTAGTAGATGATCGCTGAGTGGTGTTCTTTTCTTCTGCATCATCCAGGTAGTATATGTCAACGCAACCGCTTGCTTGAACAGCAGTGAAAACGACAACTGAAATTCTTCATACCTGCTATGATATACCCAAGGTATAGACTAATCTTTATCTTTTTATCGAGGGCACATGTTTCAAGTGTCAAGTTTCAAGCTCCAAAACCCTCCGGAAAATCGTTTAGATACGAATGGCCCACGAACACATCCATCATTGTTGTACGTAAGATTTACGTAGACTTACGGGAGGATTACGAGTGAAAGTCGTAAGACCTCTAAGCCTTCCCCCCTCCCCCTCCTCGCCCGAATAACATATCGTACGAAGATACTAATAGGTGCACCTGCGATGGACAGGATCCTGTGTCTCGGTAACTATGCCCGATCATCGCTCGCAAGCGATATTTGTACTCGTAGGCAACAGCAGTCAAGAGGCAATTCGAAGGACCACCACCAACAGGAGGAGCAAATTAGATGCTTCTGGGTTGCGACTTTTGCGAGAATGTCCAAGGTCCACAGGTTGGTGGCAGCACGGGTCTGGCATGACAAACACAGCAGTGACATAATGACCCAGTGCACTGAAAGGCCGGGATCCTCTCCTACTCTTTTGCATCGCTCTCAGCAGCTCGGCTGGCCCTGCGTACGCTCGCTCGAGCACAGCGTTTGAAAAGCCAGCTCGCAATTCTCGCAGATAATACAAACCGCAAATCCGAACCGCATGATATGATATCAGATTACAGTATCTACTTCTCATCAGCGATTTAGCCCTGGGCAAGAACATGCTCTTCCCCTTCGTACCACCGCTTCCTACTTGGCATGCTTACTCACCACATTGTCCCATTTTGCATAGTTGAGGTCCATCGCAATTAGTCGCACCACAGCAGCCTTGGCGCGTGGTGCAAAGTGTTGCGTCGAAAGCAACATTCTCATGAGATAGTCCGAAAAAAATCCCCGAATGCCAAATGCCTTCCGTCTAACACGAACACCATTAAAAAAAATGTCACACGCCGCACAACAACACAACACCCTACGGTTCACAGCTACGCCCTGTATCTCCCTCTCTGTCTGTAACAGACCGGCTTGGGAACTGACTGCATAGCACACGTGGCAAGCAAGCCTGCTGAATAATAAATCAACAAGCCGTTGGTGGGCGCGGAATCTGTATCAGCAATTTTGCCTGGCTTGTTGACCATGGCAGCCACTATGCCGTCGTACACATTGCGAGGCCCAGTCGGCATCGTGATAGCCCATCCGGACGACGAGAGCATGTTCTTCGCACCGACACTAAGAGCGCTCGAGCGCAGTGGAGAGCGGGCTGTGGTACTGTGCTTATCGTCAGGTAGGTTGTGCCGTGGTTGCTGGCTGTACCGTGTCTAATGGACCACGTGCACTGCTGCTGTAGATGCTTGGCTCCTCTCGTTTTGTGCGCTCGAATGTGGATTGTTCCGCTCGAGGAAAAGTTTGGGAATCCGCTTTAGGTCGGCGCTTGTTGTGTATGGTGTACCTGGCCGTCGGCGCCCGGGAATCTGCCAACATTGGCAGGAAGGAAAAGCCTGCCAACACCAAAAACGCCTGTGTACCTACTCTATAGAACCAGATTTCAATTTGAAAATGACCACGAAGTACGTGACTAGTTTCGTTTCTTGGAGCCTGCCATCTGTCGATGCGACGAGTTGGGTATTGATGGCGGAGGCAGCGGTGGGGGCATTGGAAGCAGCACCGGTGGAGATCGTGACGGTGGAGGTAGCGATGGAAGTAGCGGTGGAGGCAGCGGTGATGGATCCGCTCGGGAGAGCGAACGACAACAAAGTGCAACTTCATCTACTTTGACAGCAGGGCACTCATCGACATCACGAGCACTATTCTGTCAAAGCCAGCACGTCAAGAAAAAAGCAAGCGGGTGGGGTAGTTTTCTTACAGCCCTCTACCTACGCTACACAAGGCCGGATGTGAGTGGTTCTTTCGTAGACTTCTGTTTGTTACCTGCTGCTGTACGGACGAATCTTACACAGCAGTATCTGGTACCATGGTAAAGCTAAAGCAGTAGACTACAGGACACCAGATGAGAAACATACTTACCTGGTACCTGCGGTAAGCTGGCTTTCTTATTTATGAGGGGGTACGTTCTACACTGACTTCAGTATAACAGCTCCCGAGCTTCTGTTTTTCCTGAAAATATCAACTTGGCTTTTTTATTACTGCACCTTTAATATTACAGGTAGGCGTCTTGTACTGCTGTAGTACCGCTGTATATCGTAAGGCACGGAAATACTGACCTACAGCAGTAGGTTGGCTTTCGTATTTGGCGGAGGGTTTGTTCTTACAAGTAACTTCAGAATGTTTTTTTTTTCTCACATTAATTCTTCTCAAAAATCTAGAGTCCGTGGTCACATAAAGGTATATTGACTCCCGAGGTTCTTACTCCGGTAGCTAAATATCACCCTGGCTTTCTTACTACCAGGTTTATTTTTTCGTGTTCTGTACTGCTGTACACCAGCAGTTTGTCTTCGGCAATGTTATTTTGATACGAGGTACGAGTCGTACCAGGTCATTGTAGGCTACTGCTCTTGCTGCTTGTGCGCTGCTGGTTGTACGCGAATCTACCTGGTACCAGGTATCATAGCTCTGAGCATGCGATACCTGGTACCTGGTACGAAGTAAATACCATACCTGGCCTCTGATTAATCGCATGCCAGATACCAGATGCAGTAGTACAGGACACCTAAAAGATACCAGGCACATAAAATAGCGACCTAGGCTGGCTTTCTTATTTGGGAGAGGGTGCACTCTACCTTATTGTACATTAACTTCAGTACAAAGTATCCCGAGTTTCTTATTTTCGTGTAAATAACAGCCTGGCTAATTACGCCATCTATTTTGAAACTATTACTTCTGCTGAAGCTTGTTTGCTGTCGTAGCTTCTACTCTCGTACACGTGATGTATAGCTCTGAGCATATGATGACTGGTAAATGATAACTGGCACCTGGTACAATTGCGGCAGTCGTGTTTTCTTGGTTCGGCAGTTCGCAGCTGGCACAAGGCGTGTTCAAATCGAAAATTCTCGCTTGCGTTTCCAAAGGTGAAAAACCAGCGTGATTTGGTACCAGGACATGATGGTAGACTTGGCGTCAACACCAAGTCAGACGCGACGTATTTGGATGAGGTAAAAGCCGCGAACACTGTGGGCGCGCTGACTCACGCGAAAGCTTGTTGGGTGCAGACGCCATCTCTTTCGCTGGCGGGTATAGTGTCTAGTTTGGTTGGGAAAGAGGTGCCCACAGACCCGATCTTCCCCTTGTCTCGCTGGAGTTCTCCCCTCAACGCCCAACTGGTGATACTACTCTAGTTAGCTGTGCGCGGTCCTATTCACGCTCGTTGTAGGTTATCGAACGTTTCTTGTTGCCAGCTAGATTGTTGGCGCCATGCTCTTGAATCTGCTGGTATGTGGAATGTTAATGATGCCTGCCTCTTAAAATCCTTACGGTGCCGTAACGGGTAGAGTATGCCTGCTTGGATGATTACGCGTCCGTTCTCGTTTACGAGGAGATCGAGGCATTGAAGGATCCCATGCGCGGCCCGGTTCCGACCATTTTGCCGCCGGGAACACAGATGCGATTGGGATGTTCTGTACCACTTTCATCGAGACCTTATTTCTCGCATCATCTAAACCAACAACATGCACGGCACATCCGCATCACAAGCGACTAAACCTGTTATCACCCCCCAAACCTGGTCTATTTTGCGATGGAACTCTAGGTGCGACTCCACAGCAACAACCATGCCAGTTGTGTTGGCGTTGGGAACGTACAGGGCCATGAGACTACCGCTGGATCTTTGCTTCGGTGGCGTCCTCGATCACGTCAATCTGGCGGCCAGAAGAACGTCGTAGTCAAAGTGAGCGACGCGGTCAAGCCTGCTACGTACGCAGCACACAAGGAGGCACCTTCCTCCGCGGGTGTGGGTCGTGTGACGATGAAGGAAATCTGCGGCGGCGGCGGTGACAGGCTTGTTCTGTGGGACGTTACCCATTTTCGCCTTGCGGCCGATTGGACACCCCCCCCTGCGACACCAGCACCGTCGCCAAACCCGAATGCAAGTGCTGCTTACAACGATGACCCCGACTTGTTCGCCACCGAAGCACCTTGCCACGTGGTGGGCTCGCTAGGTAAGGCCTTACACCGTCCTTGGAAAAAATTGAGCTGATTTGTCTGACGCCCTGCCCGCGTTGGCGTTCCTCATTCTCTTGCTGACGTTTGTATTCGCCCAACAAACCAAACTTTTCCGCTTTGTTTTTTTTCTAGATGATACGGACTCGGACGAGGGCGAAAAGGACGGTGGCGACGGGTATGACTTTGATGCTGATCACGACCGCGCTTGCGACCTAAGAGGCGGAGACGAGATCGGTGGCAATGTTTACCAGGACGACGTGAGTGCTGCAGAGGTGGCAAATATGTGTTGTATGTTTTTGAAATCTGCTCGGCGTCAACGTGCGCTTTGTATACGTTTTTTTTCTGTTCGAGTGTTCTCAATTCATGTTGGTTGTTACCCAACTGCATCAGGGGGGTGGCCCAAACATGCTCAAGGGTCGCCTGGATACCTTCCACGCGCTTCCACGTATCTCGCGCCTGGTGAAGAAGAGTCACAGCGCCTTCAAGCCCTCCATGGCTTGGTTGAGAGATTCTTGCTATAACGTTAATCTGGAAGACATCAAGGAGGCAATTGGTTTTGACGTCACTTGTGTCGTTGTTCGGATCAGTGATCTGGGGAGACTTTACCTGTTGTCGAAAACAATGCCGGTACTGGGTCATGTATCGTGACCATTACGCTCCTGCCGATCTTGCTTCCAACTGCAGGTAGAAGTGCTCTTCAAGCGCAAAAATACCGTCGGAATAGGTGGCAGAGTAGACAGAGATAGAGATGAACTGTGTTTCTTGCGGAATTGTCGGCGGTTGGCGCCCGAGCGTACACGATTGTTGACTCGCTTTGATTCAGTGATTGATCGGTTCTGCGACGTGATCGATGCGAAATCGGGATAAATTCTCCTGCGCCCGAAAGCACTGGAAGTCGTGAAGCTGCTCCGCAAGCACATCGAAGCTGGTTGTCTAAGCAAGCCTGACGGCGTGCCGCTGTACTACGCAACAGGGAAAAGTAAAGCGGGGATCACCACTCGTCGCTGTGTCAGAGATTCCAGCAGTACAGGGGCTTGGTGTGTGTTTCTCGTGACTTTCCTATCACTAGCAGGTACAGCAACCATTTCCACCCATAACATTGGCCTCACGGCGTAACCCGATGCTCATAATATTTGCCGTCAAGTATACCGCACGGTTTCGTTTGTTGCAGTGTTTGTAACATGTTGAGTTTTTTTTTCGGCTTGGTGGTCAACCAGGTAATTCGTGTTATGATGGACCTGACGTACACCTGTCCAATATGTTTTCCGCCTGCTGTAACTGTTTGTCCTTTTTTTAAGGGTTTTCATCGTTACCTCCGCAGGCTACTATTGCGCTTCTCCTGCGCTGGACCCACTCGATCTGCTGGAGTTCAATTATCGCTGAGACATTTAGATGGCTGCGAAGAACCGCGGACTGCCGAAGTAGATTGGAGCGTGCTACGAACAGTTTGAGTTTGAGATTATCTAAAGCGACACGGCCAGCTGGTCACCGGATAGCCCGATGTTTCCTGGGTGGGTCTCTGCTCTCGACGTGGCAGACACTGGTGAAAGAAGCGACCTTTCTCAGAGATTGTGGGGACCTGATGCTCGGGGTGAGGGGCCGGTTGATCTTGTCGACCTCCCAACAACTTCAGAATCGCTATGATCAAATCAAAGGGCACGCCAACGTTAGGAATACGATTATCTCTATTTGTCAACGACATACTGCATTGCGTGCTAGGTTGCAGGAAGCTGGCGGGGGCGCGATGATTGCGGGTGTTGTCGGTAGCGCTGTTTCCCCTGCTGTTTCGCGGAGTTGGTATGGGGCAGGTATTGTTGGCGTTCGTGGTGGCAGCGAAGGGGGGGGCGCAGCGGCAGGTGCAGGCGTGTCGGCGTCAGCTGCAAAGATGTTCGATTTTGGCGGCGGCGGGGATGAGGCAGGGTAGTTTGGCGCCGCCAACAGACGCCCAAGAAGCCCAAGGGCCCATTCTGGGGCCCTCAGATTTTCTTTCACCGCGGCCACAGTCGGCAAGAAGGCGCATACCAGGAGGCTCACCCTGCCCCGCGTGGGAGGGAGGGGCGGCCCCAACGCACTGTGCCGCCAGAAAAGCACCGGCCCAAGGCCTGCAGAACTGGGAAAAAACTAGATCAGACGGGAAGCGGTGGTGGTCATGGTGTGAATGTGAAAAGTGCACTCGGGCCCATCTTGGTGTGGTAGGTTAGCGTCTGCAGTGTCGGGTCAAGTTTGCCTTTTGTTAATTCACAAAGAATAAATATCGTACGAGTATAAGTTTTTGCTTCGCTTGCGAGCCGGCCGTTTCGTTTTGTATGGCCGTGGCTTTGATTGTCTGCTTCATCTCTGGGGGAGGGGCAACAGCGATACTACCACCGTTGTCGACAAAATTGTGGTCCCTTTTTGTTTAGTTTTCCCTTTTCCCATGTTTTCCTTTTTATCCATCCCTGGGGAGAGGGAAAGAAGAAGGGGGGGGGGGGTTACCTGGTCCCTACTCGTAGCTATTCCCCACCCCCCTGATATTTCTTTTCCTTCGCCTGGCATGATGGGGGGTGCTGGATGTCGCCGGGCGGCAAGAACGATTCAGTGCCAAGACATACACCACACCAAAGTGTCTGTATTGGAAGAAGAATTTTTCAGAAGCATCGCCAATCATTTGGTTGAACTAGAGTTACGTCGGTCCTGTTATTTGTGGTGTTCGTGTCGTCTATTTTGGCGGAACCACCCGCATCGCTTCCCATTCGAATATTGTCACCGAAAGCCCTACTTCATCCATTCGATACACACCAAGGAGTTCAACGCACAAAGAAACGCGTTGTATAGCAACGACAACATTTTATAACTAATTTTCAAGGACGTCAGCCGTGAGTTCGACGAATTTCAGGTCAATACTCATCTTTGCAAGCTGCGTTGTTGGTACTCGTACTATACCATATGGGTGAGTTTTTATTGGGAGGGGTCCTATTTTTTGTCCACTATAATGGTAAGTGTTGGTATTTATACTTTAGGTGAACATTTGTGTCACAAACGCATGAAAAAAACATTCTGTTGCGGCTGGCGGCTGGTTGGTGATGCTTGCCGTTGTACACGTTATGGGATACAGCACTACACTACTTGTAGTAGTAGTGCACAACAGTGCACGACATAAATGTAAAAAAACACCCAGGGATATGAATAGGAAAGCAAGGCTCATACGAGTACTTGTACCTTACCAGGAAAGGAAGATAATTGAGAGGCGCTGTGCTGAAGATAGTGTGTAGAACTCACCCTGTCTCAAATAAGAAATTCAGCCTCGGCCAGAATTATTCCGGTTTCTTCCTTTTTTTCCTATTAATATTTAATTTCTGCTACTACTGCGGTATGAGCAGCATTGTGCCTAGAATAATCTATCTGCACTACACCTACTTGTACAAGTATCAGGTACTTATTTGATAGCGAGAAACAGGAATCCTGGCTGGGGGTGCGGGTTTCTTATTTGGGAGGGTGTCATCTGCACTGCCTTGAGCTCCCGGATTTCTTGTCTTTCTAGAAGTATCAGCTTGCCATTTGTACGTCCTGTACTACTTCAAGAGTATCGTGCCGCCGGCCCTCTGATAAGCGGCGCCGGGGAATCTGCGTCTTGCTGCTGAGTTGTCGTTGTAAGGAGCTGCCTGGTCATCTACCACCATAGGCTCCTCGTTAATCCACGTCAAGCCTAGCGAGGTCGTGGGTGCATGTCTTTCATCCGAGACTGCACACCACGCCGTGCCTAGCGAGGAGGAAACCGGTGCATCACTTTCGTCCGACTCGCAAGGCGGCAAGGAAAAGCCGAGCTCACAAGACTGGCAGCAGCACTTGCAGAAGCCTCCATGCTGCTGGCGGTTCTCAGCCCCGTAGATGCCTTGGGGTTAACCACTGCGGGTCCGCCGCTACGGGCTGCTACGTGCTGCTACGTGTGTTAGCTCTGCGGGCAGAGTGTGCGGGCAGGTGTACTTCGTGGTCTTTTCAAATTGAAATCTGGTTCTGTAGAGTAGGTAGACAGGCGTTTTTGGTGTTGGCAGGCTTTTCCTTCCTGCCAATGTTGGCAGATTCCCGGGCGCCGCCTGGCCGTAGCCATCGGTGCTGTTCTGCTGTACGAGAGCAGCAGCCGGTAGCTGCTGCAACACTACCAGCTACAGCAGTACCCCGTGTACGATACTATTAGTAGTGCGGGTTTGGGTTGATGTTTCCACGTTTCCACCCATCCAGCACAACCAGTGTCCATGCTGATGCCTCATAATAACACCGTGGTCTATTATGGGTGCCCTCGACTGGCTATCTGCGCAAACATGATGCGACTGGGTAATCGCCCCTTATTTTACCTGACCATTGCCCCAGCGAAGAAGAGCCGCCGTTTCCGGATGGTCGTTTCGATGCTCCCGCATTTCGTCTACTTGAGGTCCACCGCGTTATTACGATGTTATTAGTATGACATACGTCCCGTTTACTGCAGTCATATGCCATTTCAGATTTTCTTTTGCGCGAGATACTGCTGTAGGTTGGAGACTTGGTTGGCTTACAACCTCAACGCCTATGCAACTGGAAACCTTTTTGGGGACAAACTTACTTGAAGTTGGTATAGGGAGGGATTTTGGGGCTCTAAAGGGGTTAAGCACGTCGGTTGCCCAACGTAAACTGCTGGCTCTATCGTCGAGAGCATGAGTAGTAGCAGCAGCAGCGCATGGTGTACTCGTAAGTCGACGACAGCAGTGTAAGTTGGTGTGATGCGCGGCAGTGTGTAGTATTAATAGTCATCAATAGAGTGTTTTTTTTTTCTGTTTTGCGTCGTCGCTCGCATCGCTTGATTTTACTGTTTAGCTAAACTCGACGGAGATTTTTTATTTTCAGCGGCCTTCTGGACAAAAGCCGTGGTCACAGGTCACAGATCACAGCTGTGTTCCCTTCCCCCCGGTATTTACCGTCATTTTTATTGCGCGCAGGTTCTGTATTCGCAATACCTACTGCTGTTCGTCGCTTCTCGTCATTTTTTTGTCAACTCTCGCTCTCCCGCTTTCATCGACCTCACTATTCATATGTATACCTACCAGTCGAACAGCATCGGGTTATCCGACCAACCATCAACTGATCAACTATGTCAACACCGAGAGGCGAGTTGCGGCAGTGCCGCAGTATAATATTATTAGACTATGATTAGGCTGCGATATATATATTCCCAATACCTACTGCTGTTCGTCGCCGTTCGTCGTTTCTTTGTTAACTCTCACTCTCCCGCTTTCATCGACCACACTATTATGCATGCCTACCAGGTACCGGTACCAGCTGACCGGTACTGCTTAGTGGTTTGTATCCCGCACGAACGACAGTAGAATAGCGTCGGATCCGACCAATCATGAGCTCATCAACTGTGTCAACACCGAGAGCCGGGAGTTGCAAGAATGCCGCAGTATAATCTGATTAGACTACGATCGGGCTCATGTAAATACGCACACCACGCACTGAAAACTGTTTGCTCAAGGCTCAACACGTTTCCCGCTTGCACGCTTGTCTCGCATTTGTGTCTCAAAATTCAATTCGCACCGTGCGTATTTCGCAGGGGACTTTCGCGGGGAGGGGGAAACACGAAAACGTGAGCTGGTGAAGGCGTGTCGTGTGCTCGGTGTGAAGGAGGTGGGTGGGTAAGAGCTGTGTGAAGCAAACTACGCAGCGCAGGACACCTAATAAGAGACAGAAATACTGACTCGGGCCTGGATTTCTTATTTGGGAGAGGGTGCGTTCTACACGAACTTCAGTATAACGGCTCCCGGATTTCTTATGTTCCTGTAAATGTCAGCCTGCCTTACCTATTACCCGGTTTCGTATTGGGCCGCTCTTGCTTGGGAGAGAGTCCGTTCTGCCCTAATTTCAGTACAACGGCTCTTGGATTTCTTACTAGTGCTGTAACATGTCAGCCTCCCTTTCTTATTGGGCGTCCTGTACTGTACAGCCGTATAACCTGGTATGTGGTATGGAGTAGCGACGATGTAACGGTGCGTCCGGCGCAGTAATGTCACCACCCGTTGAAGAAAAAGGTACCTGGTATGATACAACATCATACGGGAAAAGAAATGCGGAACGATATAGCACGACGATGCATTCCACGATTACTTGCCATCTCGTAAATACCAGGTACAAGGTTCTGGTGTGCAGCAGTACTGGTAATTTTTTAGCGGGGCTCGGTCTGGTCAGACGGTCAGGCAAAACAAAATCAGTAGGAGTCGTGTAGCAGAGCAAGCAGCGCAGTCAGCACGTAGCAGAGCAAGCACACTGTGCGAGTAATAGAAAGAGTCACGGGCGTGCAGTGGGCTTTAGTGGGATGTGTTGCCAATGACGGTTAGTTCAAGCGTACCTGCTATTCAAAAAACAACTACGCAGAGCTCTGTGTAACGGACATGGATCACGGTGCGAAACAGTGGAACGGTATGTCGTATGTGGTGATTATGTGAGCGCCGTTTACCAGTGTATCCGGCGGTAAAGATTTTTCTGGTAAAAGTATTTCCTGGTACCGACCTCAGGCCTTTTTCGTTTGTAACCGAGCGGTTTCCGTTTCCGTTCGCGATTATAGACATGCCTGATTGCAATTTTAATATTTCAAGCGTTTAGCTCGAAGGGGCCTGATTTCGCCTTTCTCATTGGTCGAGCACGTTTCCTGGGACTTTGCTTCCCGCTGTGCGATGATGATGCGTTTCGTTTACTTCCTAGCATTGATAATGTATTGACTACAGACAGTATGTCCGGTCCACATCCATCCCAGAGATCCTCCATCGCCTGCCGCGAAGGTTTCCATCCAAGCTACGTTGCACGTGGCAATCAAGTACTTTCAATTCGGGTCTTCCGTACCCGCTAACCCACACTCTTGCAACTGCATACGGTATGATTATACCACTATCATATGTATCGTACCTAACCCGATCCAACTTCGTGTGAACTGGTAGTAAATAAGACACCCCCACCCATCCCGCCTACGTATCGACATGTGGTGGAGAGTATGGTATGCGCTAGTTTAGCCCTCTGGGGTATACAGCCGTATGGTCCCGCCAACAAGGGCCTGGTGGGGGTGCCGTACATCAACCCACGTCCCGAAAACTGAATAACCCTGGCACACGAAGTGCTTGTTGCTTGTGTGGAGAGAAGAGAATAATGCTCGTGCCCGCCAGGAAATTGGCGCTACTTGAGGTTTTGCAATGGACGAGGCCGAAGTCGAAAGGGGTCGCGCGTAGTGTAGATATTTTCGGGCGACTGCAGGAGGCACCCAATCCTTGAACCATCTGCTCTGGGCCATCGCCCTTGTTTCATCCTTAAGAATAGTCTATTTTATACGAGTACCAGGTAGGATATAGGGTAGCCCTCGCCGCTGAAAGCTGTGTCCCAATCCAAATGTGCCTATTGACAGCACCCCCCAATTAACTAGCCTTAAAACCTTGCTCAGCACCAGTTATTAGTTGTTGTTTTCCATATTTGTGGGCCTATCATGTACACCTGCCCCGACTTTCGCGCAGGACGACGTGACTATCATCGAACACCCAGACCTCCAGGATGGCAGCACGGAACCCTGGCCAAAGGAGGTCGTGTCATCCCACGTGCGAGATTTTGTGAAGAAGAGCGGCATAAAAACGGTAGGAGTACGCTCGCGCGGTATAAAAACGGTGTGGGTACGGTCGAGTGGTGTAGAAACGGTAGTAGTACGCTCGGATAATGAACAATGGTGCGAGTACGCCCGGGTGGTATTGGAAGCGCTATGACTACGGCCGGGTGGTGTGTGCTCCCTCGCATCGTGGAGAACGTTCTCCGACTAATCTGCGCGGCATGCGGGAGAATTGAAGCCCTGCTGTTGTTTGTGCAGCAGAGTTAATACATACCAGCGCTATTTTCTGGTTGCTCTCGTGTATGCTTACGTGCAGAGCCCTGTGTATATACCTTATTGTGCAGCCTTTTGCGTTTTCAGGGATTCCCCCATCGGTTGGCTTGTCTTGGGTTGTCACCTGTTTTTGTTTTGCTGCCGATCGGTGTGTTTTTTCAGCGTATACCCTAGGACACGTGACGTGCTGGTGACTAAAAACATGAACGCACGTTGAATGGAAACTAACGACCACCACACGTCAAGTTATGCTAGTGTCACACACCTGATCAAACCATCGTATCATACCGGTGTGTTATTTCGTCTCAGAAAGCCCTCATTATTTATAGTAGAAGGGGTGAAGATGTCGTTTAATTACTCCGTCGCGTTTTTTTACCAGGGTACCCTGGAAAAGCCTCGCCATTTTGTGCAAAACCCAAAGTCGAGAACGCTGGCTGAATGAGAGTTGAACGCGTTTTGTGATTGCTATGTTAGGATGATACCACTGTTTTGTCCCGTCAAGTTTGCCTAAAAGGCATACCCCGCTGTATTGCTCACGTGTACAGGTGTGCTGATTTACAGCAGCGAGGTTCTATGGTCCGTACCAACCAGCGCCAGATGAAATGTCTTGAGAGTGCGTGTTCGCCCCCCCACCCCGCGTGCTAAATGCACCCCCCACTCGACGCATTTTTTTGGTATTGTCTCGAAGCAGATCCTATCTGTCCATGAGGACCTAGCCCCCCCCCCTCCCGGCCAATTACGCCTCTATAATTCGCATTTCGCTTTTTTTGTGACAGCTCTTAACCTTCGATAATTTGGCCTTGCGGGACACGCCCCGCCCCCCCCCACCCCTTCGCTTAATATGCCTCGCATTCCCCTTTTTTTGTTGTTGCAGGTGCTAGCCTTCGATTACTCCGGCGGTTCGGGACGTGGTTCCCCCCCCCCCTGCTAAATGTTCTTCACTTTCGCGTTTTATTTGTAAGCAAACTCTTGTCTTAATTTGGCATTTCGGGACACGCCCCCCCCGCCCCCCTACTAAGCGCGCCTCCACTTTTCGCACGTTCCTTCTGCTGTTGTTGCAGATCCTAACCTTCGATGAGTTCGGCGTTTCGGGACACGCTGACCACGCCGCCGTAAACCGCGGGGTGTCTCAATTCCTACAGCTAAGAGCGGCCGGGGTGGGCGATGATGGCAGCGCTTTGGACGCGTTCGCTCTATCGACTACGGGGATCATTCGCAAGTATTTCGGCCTGCTGGATTTGCCGTTGTCGCTGGCGTTGTCGTACCCCCCGCCCCTCGGAGCAACGTTCTTGAGCTTTGACGCGAGGACGGCGTGGAGGGCTATGACCGCGCACCGCAGCCAGTTCGTGTGGTACCGTCGGCTGTTCGTTATTTTTTCGCGGTATGTGTACGTGAATACCTTCAGGCGTATGCAGCTGCCCCCGCCCCCGCGGCAGATGGCCCCGCCCCCGGAGGAGTGATTGTAGTGGGCAGTTTTTTTCCTCTTGTTGTAGCTGTAGATTTTGTTGGTTGTTGATGCGTGCCGATATTTTTATGTTGATGTTGATATTGATGTTCATATTGACTGATACTGACTTTGACGTCGATATTGAGAAATGTTTATTTGGTAGTTATTGAAAGAAATCGGCAGGGGTTTAAGTAGGCGGTACGCTGACAGAGCGTATGAAGGGTTCGGTGTTGCTTATTAAGCCCCGAGTGTTGACCCTTGTTGGGACTTAACGGGGGGACGTATCGACTAAAACAAGACAATTATACCTGGTGTCTCTTTTTTTTCTTTGAGTGGTCTTTTTTTTTATGGTCTGTGGCTTGTTTTGTTGTGTTCTCGTACCCGGTACGCTAGCATTTCACTTGATTCACCTTGATGAATTGCGACTGTTTGGTTTACTCTGTTTCAGAGTCTGTGACCGCAGAATGTTTTGTATATCTCTAGGATGAAGAATCAGCACGGACTCTGGGTGTACCGCTGTCGTTGGGTGGAAATAAGGGTTTCATGTGAAGACAACACATACAGCGTCGGCCATTGTTTCGGTTGGGGGATGATGCGTTTGGTGTCCGAAATACAATGCAGAGAGTCGTACGGCCCGGGCGCGTCGTGATAATCGTACTCATTTGCTGCACGTTCATACTAATCTCTGGGTATAATAATCGTACTGGTTTGGTGCACGTTCATACTATTAATAGACTCTGGCTGCGGCAGGGGCGGTGTGATACCTCCATTTTTGCGGATGAATAGTATAGGCCACTACAGTAGGAAGAGGGACTCTCCGCATCGGTCAATACCGGACCACGAACTTTTTTTTTCGCGCTGCTTGTCGAGAAATTCTGTGGCGAGGGGGCCTA
Source organism: Undaria pinnatifida (assembly GCA_012845835.1). Taxonomy (NCBI): domain Eukaryota; class Phaeophyceae; order Laminariales; family Alariaceae; genus Undaria; species Undaria pinnatifida. The sequence goes on from JABAKD010000010.1 coordinate 15,961,397, forward strand.
TCGCGGGACTGAAAAGCATAGTGCAAGTAGATGGGATAGCCATCACGAGCACGATATCTTAACAGTGAAAAAGGGAACCAAAAACTACCTTAGCGTTTGTAGCAGTGGTCACTGCTCGTGGACGGTTGATAATATATCGTTTGTTTGGGCGCTATCTTTGGGGTTCATAAATGTTTGTAAGGCTTGTGCGCGGGGGGTGGCAACACGGTCAGGTCAGCGTATCACGAGCACGATCTCTGAAACTGAAAAAAATGACCTAGTACAATATTACCGCAGGTTTGGACACTCCTCGTTGACGGTTGATTTGCCCAGCTGTAATTGTTTGAACGCTCTCTATGGGTTTCACAAATGTTTTTAAGGCTTTTGCGCGGGGGGTAGCTACACAAACAGGTCGACGTCGGGTCGACGTCGAGCAGAAACACCCGACGGCCCAGACGTGACGTGGGTTATCTTGGCGAATCGATTGTGACGGTTTCCTCCTGTAGGAAAAAAACATCATCTCGGGAGAGTTGATACGGTGCATTGGGTGGCATCGCATGCTGTAACGTAGCGACACATGTAACATGTAGACAGGAAATCTGGAGATCTGACCGAGTTGAGTCGTATGTTTTTTGCCCAGCGCTCAGTTTCGTCGTGTCCAAGTGGCGGTGTTGTGTTTATAGCCCTGCGTACGTTCGACGATGGGCAGTGAAGTTTTTGTATGTTGTGTGTTTGCACCCCTCCTTTTGGTCCAATTTGTCGCTTGTGGTAGCAACCTCAGAGAGAGGAGATATTGCGGCGGTAATTTTTTTCGCCAGGCGTCGAAATACGTTGATCTACCCAAATATTGAAGGAGTAATATCATATCGCTGTATGCTTTCACGGCTTGCGTGGCGTCCACTTCTGTACTTGCTTCGCCAGAATTTGATCTCCTTGCTCGTTGGAGAGCGTTCATCTGTGAATTGACCTGCTTTGGCAGTATGAACTGTTATGTGGCAGTGTGGATCATGGACCCCCTACTGTGATGTAGGGTTGTCTCTCGTTTGGATGACGCGTATTATGCAAACGTGTTCGGGTGCTCGTTGATTGCCTCACCGTGATGTTCTTCTGAACGCCGGGCGAGAGGATGCAGGTATCCTCTTCGCCAGGCACATCGTACCGCGTTTACAGCATTCTGGGGGGATGCCATAACACTGCAGCATCAAAGCCCCCACTCTGAAAGGTCGTACATGCAGATTAATTGGTAACTACGAGGGCACTACAGTACATCTTCGGCACTTGACCACATTCCACTTCCTCACCACTGCTGCAACTTGCAACGCGAAACACCGATTGAACGTGCGCGACAGGGCAAATCAGACAATCGGAAAAGAGCGTACGGGTATGTACGTCAGATGAAAAATGCTGGGTTCAAATGCCCGAGTAGTTTTCATCGTTGCAGCAATCGGATCACTGTACAAATCACACAGATCATTTTCACGGATCTACATCTATACCCGTGTACACGGGAGCTGGTATATAAGATGTGAATGATCTGTCCATGTTTTCGCAGTAGTGATATACGGAGTGTGATAATATGCTATCATGTGCATGCCCGGGTTTTCACGTACTTTGTACTCGGATCTGGTACCATCTGTGCGTTCTGCACACTCTTTATAGATATGCATGATTTATACATAAGTCCTAACCACTATATAATCTGTCCATGTCTCCGCAGTATCATAGTACCAGTGGTAGCTATCTACGAGGTGTGACAAGATGCTATCGTGTGCGTGCCCGGGTTTACAGCGCTTCGCACACGGATCAGGTACCATCTATCTGTGTGATCTGTACACTTTTCATAGGGGTGCAAAGGTGGTCTGTACGATTTAGTTGAGGAAGATCATGATATGTCCTTGGTGTGCAAGTTATTGGGCTTTTTGGCGGTCTCCGGTGGGACACCAAAAAAAAAAACAGAAAAAGTAGGTCTAACACTCGTCCGGTGGCATACCATATGGCCTAAACCACTCATTTTGATTGCCCTCGTGCGAGACGAGAGATTTGTTGATGGATCAACTTTCAAGGCCTACCAAGTGCTGTTGCAGTGCCTTCTGTTATCGTCGTGTGGTCTCTGGCATCTACCGGCGACCACGACCATGCGAATGCACATGTTCATGTAGACACATACATCACCTCCTTGACGTTTCACCTGATTGATCGAGGCCTCAAAAGATGAATAGTTGCTCAAGATCGTGGCTCCTGGTATGTTTCCCTTCTCGAGTCGAGTCCGTATCTCCCTGATGGCTGCAAAGTCCCCCCACTATCATACCCTGTTAGCGGTACCAGGTCTGCGATAGTCTGGAGAGGGTTGTTGCCCTTCCCGCTTGTCCGTTTCCCCAATCGGTTCGCTATCCTCCAGCCCCGGCAACCAATGCAGCCACCGAATTCCAAAGTGATGATCCTAGCAACCGAAGTTCGGAGTACAATCCGTCCCTCGAACTCCGACTTCCAAATGACATATTTCCGATTTCCGAAACTCCGTATGTTTCGAGGCTCTGATTGGCTCAGTTTCCCCGAAGATCTCGCCGCGTTTCCGTTGCGCATTTTCGATCCATGATATGAGCTCTACCTGGTTCTGCCTGACACAACCCGCCAACTCTTGCTCCACTGCACTTCGCCGCCCTCTAGCTCTTGGTCGCCCCCCATCGCAGCTTGAGCTTGCTTGGTTGTGTGCAAAGTGTCTGCACCCTTCTTGGGGCATCGTCTCATCGTCGTAGCCACGCATCGGTGCCTGCCTGTCTGAGAGGAGCGGGAAAACAAGGCTCCTTCTGCGGCCGTGCTGTAAAAAAAATAACCAAGAGCCTCTCACTACCTGGTAGACTCTAAAAAAGGAATATGAGAGTAGGCCTCGTGGTACCGGTTTTGCTGATGGCGGTGGCGACGCTGCACGCTCACGTGCAAGCAGCATCGCAAGCCCCGAGGACTGGATGGGTTGGAAACGTTCTCCGCCGCCGCCCGCTGGAGGCGCACGAGAAATCTGGGCCTCCCAGCGCCCAATCTGAGGTAAGACAAAGCGTGTGACAAAAGAACTCCACACTTGGCAGAAAAAAAAACGGAAGAGATGTAATTTTTCAAAATGAGGTCAGACGCTATGGTAAAACCGATCTTGATTTCGAGATCTTTTCTTTTCTAATGTTTGTGTAGTTTAGATAATCGCTACGGGTACCTGCAACAACACAAACTTTACTTTCCAGCTCAACACGTATTATTGTACTCGAAAATCAGGAGGTTTTAACTTCAGCGATCTTGTGGATAACAAGCTGTGGTCACAGGTGACTTCGCTTCTCCCCCCCGATACGGGCCTTCATTTCTATCGCGCATAGGACTCAGCACCTCCACCGCCCGTCGATTTTCGTCGAATTTTGAATTTTGTCAATTCGCCCTCTCGCACTGTCGGTAACGGAAGAAGATTCAGATGGGGGTGGGAGGCGGGGTCTGGCCTTTAACTTATGGCAATATTCTTATGGCAATATAAAAGGATATCGGATCCGTATGAGAACACGCTACTATATATAGCTGACTTCGTACTGCAGGATTCTTCGTTCGACGAATGAGTTTTGCAGCGTGCCTTGATCCTCAGATCCAATTCCCAGTTCTCGTTACGCATGGCTGCTGTCCACACGGCAACAATTACGGCACAGCCATATTATCGTGAGGATTTCGAAGGCATATTGAGCAGGGTGCTTTTTTGTTCAGTTTGATTCTTCGTATTCAGCAACATACACAGCGCACCATTATCATAAGATTAAGGGGGTGTTACAGACACAGGCCACTCTTTGCAGGTTTCTTTACTAGGCAGGTTCCACGTTGGTCACTGACTTGTACTAGATAAGCTCTTGTATTAGTTCCACACACGCCACGGACGAACTGAATAGCGTTCAATTCCGCGAGGCAAAAGCATAATCCCCTTTTTCCTATACGCACATGCCTTCAAAGGCATGTGAAACCCTTTCACATCCAGCCGTATCCCATATCGTACGCCTTGTTAGGCTCCCAGCGGAATACCATAACACTAGCCCACTCTGATGAGCCGTATATGCAGAAATATGGAAGATTCGGGAAAGCACCGGTTCCACGGCGCTTCATAACCTACTCCCACACCTCTACCCTGCAAGGCTACGAAGCATCAGGGAAAATGCTACAGCAGAAAAAATGGAAGGGGGCTACCAGAACAACACGACATTTCCCGCGGAATTCTCGTGTGTAGGGTTAAAAAACTAGGGGGGCGAGCCCTCGGAGGGTATGGTTGAGGCGCACAGTGCAGTCCTGTGGGGGCACTGGGTCGCCGACGCGGACCGCAGGGCCGGTCTGACGGTCACCGGCGGTGGGGTGTTATCGCACGTAGGCGAAACGTCGCCAGAAGTGGCTCTCTCTGCGCCCATCTATTGGGGGTCAACGGGGGCACGGGGCTCGGAGCCCATCCTGCCGACGACGCCATGTATAATAAGATCAAGGGGCTGTTACAGACACGGGCCACCCTTTGCAGGTTTCTCTGCTAGGCAGGTTCCACGTTGCTCACTAATTTGTACTAGATAAGCTCTCGCATTAGTTCCACACACGCCACGGACGAACTGGCTAGCGTTCAATTCCTCGAGGCAAAAGCATAATCCCCTTTATCCTATACGCACATGCCTTCAAAGGCATGTGAAACCCTTTTATATCCAGCCGTATCCCATATCGTACGCCTTGTTAGGCTCCCAGCGGAATACCATAACACTATCCCACGGAAACCCATGGACAAAGGAGCACGCGAGGCTCTACCGTGATTGTCGCTCTCTATCTGAGATGGAACACTTCTCTCTGCGGACTTGGTATTTTTCTGAAGCAACACCCAAGATTTAGTTGGTCGAGAAAACGGCGAAGATATGCACACGTAGTACAGGACACCTAACTAATAAGAAACAAGAACGCTGTGTCAGGCTGGATTTCTTGTTTGAGAAAAGGTTGCGTTCTACACTTAGTTCGGTATATTGGCTTCCAAATTCAATATGTTCCTGCAAACCTCAGCCTGTCTTCCTTAATTACCCGATTTCTTATGTGGTGCCCTGCACTGTACGAAGTGTGTATATTGATCCAGTTCCAGATTATCCCGTCCATGGCTTTCTTCCTTTTTCGATGGTTCTGTGGACCAGAGGCACAGCTACGGTTGTACATTATTTGACTTTTTTCGAGGATAGCCGTGGCAGCGCCCACGGGGAGCCATCGATATTGCCGCAGATACTGCCGCGGTATGCCGCAGCCTGCCACGACAATCCACGGACATTGCCGTGGATTGCCGTGGTCATGCCAACGGTCACGCCGGCGGCGATGTCCACGGCGATGTCCGCGGCAGCATCCGCGGCAGCATCTGCGGCAGTATCCACGGCAACGTCGACGGCCGTATTCAAGTCTTGACGCGTGCTACGATAAACGTAGCATTTTCTGAATGATGGAGCCTTATGGCCCCAAACCGTCGGGATGCCGTCAATGTCTTGCAATATTGATGTTTTCATACCTAGTAGGCCATGAGTGAGTCTGCTCATCGAGTAGCACTTTCAGTTTACTCCAATTTGTTTTTTGGAGGAGAGTGAAGGAGAGAGCTCTTCAAGTGAGGGCCCTCAAAAAAATAATTATGCACCTTCGCCGCGGCACGGTTCGTCTCAATAGGGATCTGATCTGATCTGTCAGGCGTGTGCAAGGTAATAATGATGCACCTTCGCCGAGGCACAGCTCGTCTCAATAGGGATACTTGGTTTCGAAAGGAGTTGCTTTCCTAAACGGAAGTCCGGAGTTAGGCTTACCGGCGCTATGCCCACGTGTGTGACTATGACCCCTCAAGGCGCCGGATATTCGGAGGGACAGTATGAAAGATGAGGAGATCCGTGCGCGACATCCATGCACGAAAAAAAAATAGCATATTTTTTTGTGCGAATACCCCACGAATCGCGACCCGCGGGTCTCTCAAGTACGGAAATCGCGTTTTCATGCCCCGAAAGTAGTGACTAAACGAAAACAATCGGCCAACATTCGACGGAAAAAGTTCATTGACACCAGATACTGACAAATGGCCCCACTCGCCAATATTGCGGGTGTTACAAAGAAAAAATCACCTCCCAGCTTACGTTAGAGCTCGAGAAAGATTTATACGGAGCAGTCGGACACGTAGCATCGTTCCTTTTGTAACGTATCGATAGCCCGACCTCCGATTGACACATTCATAAATATACGATGCAACGCCCAAATAATAATTTTATTAACACGACAGCAAATCAAGACATTCCTTTATTCCCACCTTCGAGGCAGACGATGTCAAACACCTCGATCTGCCTGATCTTATGACCCTTGCCTGACGTTTGCCGTGTTCCCTCTCTTGTGAATGACTGATTTATATTGTTGGCGATTTGAAGGACGAGCTCCGCGCCGAGGCTCTCGCCCGCAGGCGCGGCCAAAATGTCGCACGGATGACGACGGACGGGAAAGAGGGAGAAGTGGGCGGAGAAATCTTCACAACCCAAGCTAAAGCACTGCGCCTCCTCTCGGTAAGGGAAAACAGCCTGCGGTGGTTCGCGCAGAGCAAGAGGGAAAAGGTCTTGGGAATCTTCATGGTGAGTCTGGCACCATATTTTTTCGCTTGGTACTGTCTGTAGATTGGCCATGCTTTGTGCGCATACCTATCTTGTCCATGTGCCGTGTACACATGGTGGTCTTCTCATGAACGCGATCTATCTGTGGTCGGTTGTGACATGAGGCATATAGACCATGAAAATGCCCGGGACGCTGTTTACCCTATATAAGACACAGGTAAAGCGACCCAAAAAACGACCAAGCAGTAGCACTGCGGCTCTTGTTAACCTTTTAGAACGTTTTGCGGCGGCGCTCGGGGTCGCTCGCGCGAGTGACCCCTCTAATTGTTTGCGGTCTCAAGCTTTCGTCTTGTTTTAAGTATGCAGCACGAATCCGCAATGGGATGGTAAGCTACGCTGCGCCGAAACAATCGCCTGAGGTATTTTCGTCCATAAGGACGGTTTGCTACGATAAATGTATTAAGGTATATCTTTTTTTGGCCGAAGTTTCTTCTTTGAGTGACGGGGCTCTTAACCTAAAATGGTGGGGATATATCTCTATATATATTCGCAATATCAGGCTTTTATACACGGCCATGCGTCTACTCATCAAGTTTGCACTTTCCTTTTTACCCAGAGCTCAGTTTTTTGCTTCGGAGGGCAAAAAGCTTCATCAAGCGAGTAGGAACCTCAGAGAAAAAAGTAGGCGTTGAGCCTCTATTGTAGCATGCGACTGAGGTACAGAGCCACCTTGTGCGGGTGGTTCAAACCCGGTAGCGAGAAAGGGACGACGCATGCTACGGCAAGGGCGCGCACCTTTTTTGTCCGAGGCTCCTAACCTGATGAGGAGCTCTGTACCTCACCCAAAAAACTGATTTTGGGAAAAACGAAGGCGCACCACCCGATAAAACAATCCCATGGTGGGGCCTAGGTATGCAGAGCAATAGTACTTTCAAAACCAAGAATGACGAAACTCCGACCATTTGGGGTTGAGGAACCCCGCCATTCTCAGAATAGTTCGGCCGAAAAGTGCTACCCATATCGTAGCACGCGCGAAAGGGTACCTTGACCCAACTGACGCCTTGGTTGTCCTGGGGTCAAAATGCTGCGCGGGTGCCATGCCATTCCGTTGCCTTCCGGGTGCATCCTCTATGTACCCCGTGTTACGGGGTCTCATACGGCACCTGTATTGGTAGCTGTATGTAGATATGAATGTAGGTCGTTCGTGTCATGGGTTCGTAGGTCATGTGATGTGGCGTTTCTGACAGGCGTACGAGAATATAAGGGATGTTCTCGATACGTACCTCGAACGTCCCCTCATCTCCCATTACCTTGCTTCCCGTGTTTTGACGTTTTCGCACATGGAACTGAGCTACGCTCCTGGAGATAGATGAGATATAACGAACCATGAGGAGAGAGGTTACTCAGCACTGACTGACCTGCATCCCTCGGGCACTCCTTCGCACCCGGCAGTCCAGGCTGTTTCGTGTGGGTTGGTGCTGTGATTGTCTTACCATCCATTTTCGACGCAATCTTCCTTTGAAGGGGTTGAAAGCGCTATCATTCCGTATTTAACAGCAGTGCACGCTGCGTGGACGGTCTCTCTGACACGCATCAGCGGAGATGCAACCATCTTCACGCACCGTGCCGCTTTCTACCGGTACCGCATGGCATGAATACCCCACGCCCTGCTACTGAACGCTTGCTGCAATAATTTTAAACACGTTTGCTGTGTTGGACATGTTTTCACTCAGGCGGCGCACGTCGCCGCTGCGTGGGGGTACGGAAGCAACAGGACAAGACTGATCCTCGTGCTCAGGCCGTTGGTGGCGGAACCGCTGATTGCGCAGGCGTTGGTCGTGATGAAGGTGATTCTTAAGAAAATATCGAGCGTTCCATGTCCGCCGTCCTCTCACACAATTTTGCGGATCAGGCCGCCGTTTGCAACCAACGGATTGTTGTGGTGGAGTTGTACCGACCCCCAACAAAATCACCGGGTGTGCCTGTTTTTACTCTTACCGCCTGATATTTGCTCTTGTACAGCTTAGGACACTTACGATAAGAACCAGACATGCCCAGGGCGGATTTCTTACTTGGAAGAAGGCGTGTTCGACATTAACTTCATTCAGCATAACGGCTTCCAGATTTATGATATTCCCGTAAATATGAGTCTGCCTTCTTGAAAACCAGTTTCTTATAAGGCGTTACGTATTCTGTACATACACTAGAGAGCTACGGGGAGGGTGTACTTGTTAAAACGCACTACTTTCCGTTTCGAGCTGGTCCGTTCGAGAGTGGATATTCCCGCACGTCAGCCGACTTCCTTCCCAAGCGCATCCAACTGCTCCCAGTTAGTATCCCGCACATGCGTCCGAGTCCTTTTTTTGTTTTTATCATCGATTTTGTTTTTTCATCTTCAGGACAAGCAGGCCGTGGTCACAGCTGTCATCCTTCCCCCCCCCCCCCTGTACGTGCCTTCAACTTTATCGCTCAGAGGGTTCAACAGTTTCCACCGCTCGCCCATGTGCACATTACGCCGTCGTACCTCACTGGCCACCCTCCTCACCACATCCGACAACGCCTCTTGACTCTCACCCTGTCCGCCCACGCCCCTTTATTCACATAGAAACGCAAAATGGCTTCGGGGGTCGTATCGACACACGGTACAAGGGGCCACATCTCCAGGCTCCCGAGCGCGACCCCCAAGAGCACGGACGACCCGTTCTCCTCCCAGCCGTGCACGAACAGCATGCAAGGTCGTGGGTGGTTTGGGTGGCACACGACGCCCCCCGCAGCCGGCTCTCGCGGAAACGCCATCGTCGTCGCCAGCGAAGCGACGCTGCAGGATGAATCTGAGCGGAAGAAGATACAGGTCCATCCTCGCGATGACAGTGTGGAGGAAAATGCGGTAGGAGAAGAGGAGCCAGCACGCGGGAACCGCGCTCTCCTCCTCAAACTCATCCGCGAGAGGATGAACGCCAAACTGCTGAGGAGCTATCAGACTGCCGCTGTCGGTACGTACGCGAAAGGAAGCCTGCATTGTGTTTTATACCGCTCCAAAGCGCTTGCGCCCCACCCGCCCAAGCCGGTGCTCCGTCTCGAAAGGGATGGGTGGTAAATGGTCAGATGGCTTAAGCAAGCAGCACATGAGACCCCCTCCCCCCCTCCTGCCCAAGAAACCTGCGCAATAGCATCCCGATTACAACCCTACTGGTATGTACCAGATATATGATAGCGTGGGGAAAAAAAACTCGGCTTATTGGCTTCACGCATTCCTTATCGCACATTTTGTCCGATATCCTCCCTACTTTTTCAGGACGCTTTGTTCGCGGGTACCCCTTCACCTACCACTGGTCGCAGGGATGAGCAAAGCTCGTCCCGGGTCAAGAGATCAAGGGCGTTCCGGGAGGTACGCGAAGCAACACCTGTGTTTTCTGTCTGTGTCGCTCGAAAACACGCGTGCCCCCTCCCCAAAGGTACTTTTTCTCGATTACAGCCCCCTTGGTGTGCAGAGTAGAAAGGAAAACTCGGCTATTTGGCGCCACGTCTCTTAACACACCGATTGTCTCATCGCTACCTTACTGTTTCAGGACGCTAGGTTCAAGGGCTTCCTGCTAGGTTCAAGGGCTTCCCTCGCCCTCCTGGTCGTTAACATGAGAAAATCCCCTCTTCGGCCCAGGAAATCAAGCCCCACAACCGCCTAACGCCTTTCTTTCTACGAGGTGCGCGCAAGGACGCCTGGATTTTGCCTACGCCACTCGAAAGCGCCTGTGCCCCCTCCCCGAGCTACCTCTGTACTATATCTCGCTCACTATCCCATTGACGTTCAGAGTAGAAAGGAAAAGTCGACTCTTTGGCACCACGTAGTCTCTAACACACCTATTGTCCGATCGTTACCTTACTATTGCGGGACGCTAGCTTCACGGGCTCCCCTCGTCCTGCCGGTCGTTAACATGAGAAAATCCCCTCTTTGACCCAGGAAATCAAGCAAGCTATCTCTTCACAATATCTCGCTTAATATTCAGAGTGGAAAGGAAAAGTCGACTCTTTGTCGCCGCGTACTCTCTAACACGCCCATTGTCCGATCGCTACCCTACTCTTGCAGGACTTCAAGAGCTTCTCTTGACCTGCCGGTCGTTAACACGAAAAAAAAACTCTTCGGGTCAGGAGATCAAGCGCCACAACCGTTTAACGTCTTCCTTTCTCAGAGGTGTGCGTAAGGGCGCCTGGAGTTTGTATATGCCACTCCAAAGCGCTTGTGCCCCGTGCTACCCGTGCTACCCGTGCACTATATCCCACGTACAATCTCGCCGGCATATTGAGTAGGAACGAAAACTCAGCTATGTTGCTATGAATGACGCGTGGTGCGATAGAGGTAGGTAGCACTTTTCGTCCGAAACGGTTTCCGAATGACGGGCCTCCTTGACCTATTCTTACTAAAGTTGTGTCGGAAATGGATTGCTTTGTGTGCATGGTTCTCGTTGCATGCATACCTAGGTCATGGGATTTTCCATCCGGTAGCATTTTTTTTTTCTCCAAGTCAATGTTTTGGGAGAGGTCTTAAGCTCCTGAATGAAATGAGAAACCTCAGAAAAAAAAAACGGCGCGCCACTATCGTGGCACGCGTGGACATGGTGCACTCCTTCACACACTAATTGCTCGATCGCTTCCGTAATCGTTCAGGACGCTAGGTTCAAAGGTTTCCTTTGACCTGCTGGCCATTAAGATGTGGAAACCCCGAGGAATTCAAGCACACCGGCGTCGTAGCGCTCTCTTTCTAAGAGGTACGCGCATAGAACGCCTGAATGGTGTCTAGGCCGCTCGACGAACACGTGTGCCCCCGTCTCCAAACTACCGCTGCACTATCGGCCGCTTACAATCCTACTGGTATCATATGTATGTACCACGATGGTATCAGCAAGAAAACGTCGGATGTTTGGCATTCTTTTAGTTTCTAAAGCACTTATTGTCCGATCGCTGCCCTGTTATTTCAGGATACCATGCTCAGGGGTATCCGTTCACATGCTGGTCGTTGAGATGAGGAAATCTTCCCTCCGGGCCAAGGGTTCAAGAACACCACCGTCTAGCGCCTCCCTTTCTAGGAGGTACGCGTGAAGAACACCTCAAGTCTGTTTTGTTTCGCTCAAAAGCACGTGCGCCCCTTCCCCGAGCTACCTCTCAGTAATCTCCTGCATACAAGCCCATTGGTATGTATGTAGCCTACAGTACTTGAAAGGGACCCCGAACGTTAATTTGGCATATCTTACGAGGCATCTTTCGTACGCCAGGGGTGGAGCAGATTCTAAGAATTTTCTGAGCTCCTAACATGAGGAGTTCACGCAGAACATGGCTTGCAAGGCATTCGTTCGTGCAATCCGATCAACTTTTCCACGCGATAGTTCTAACACAAACATACTCGTAAAAGTATCATACTAAGCGATAGTTCCACACGCGAGGACCTCGACCGGTCAGAAACGCTTGGCACAAAAAGTGCAACTCCCGCCGCGGTATGACTCTTTTTCTCCAACACACCTATTGTCCGACCGCTACCCTATTCTTTCAGGACGCCAGGTGCAAGGGTTTCCCTTTAATCTCTGGTGACGAAGAGGAGGCAATACCCTCGCTCCGGCTCATGAACCCTAAAGCGCACCACCATCTAACGCCTTCCTTGCTAGGAGGTACGCGTGGGAACATCTGTATGTTGATGTCTATTCATGCTCGAAGTCGGTTGTACCCCCTCCCCAAGCCTCTTCTGCATTTAAGCCCACTGCACAATCTGACTGGTTTTGCCGCCATGCACTCCCTAACTCATCCATGTTTCCGATCGCTACCTTACTCTTTCAGGACGCCTGGGGTTGCCGTCCACTTACTGGTCATTGAGGCGAGGAAATCCCCTCTCCAGGACAGGAATTCAAGAGCGCCGCCGTCGAACGCCTTCCTTTCTAAGAGGTGGGTGCAAGGGAGCCCCACTGATTTTCTATGCCGCTCGGAAGCGCGTGCGCATCTCCCCCAAGCTATCTGTGTACTTTCTCTGCCTAGCGATCCCACTTTTATATAGACAATGGAAGGTCGGCTATTTGACATCCCTGGCTCTATAACACCTCCGTTGTCCGATCGCTACCTTTCTTATTCAGGACGCCATGTTCAAGAGTATCTCGTTTCACGCTGCTCTCTTTGAGATGAACAAACCCTCGCTCCGACTCAAGGACTGAAGCGCAGCACCGTCTACCGCTTTCCTTTCAACCAGGTACGCGAAAAGACGCCTGCGATCTTTTGTCTATAGCCGCCCAAAAGCGCGTCCGCTCGCCTCGCCAAGCTAAATCCCCTCTGTCTCCTGCAATAACTCTTTGAGCCTAAATTACTCTCTAAAGCACCCATTTGTGCGACGGCCTGACTTATTTTTCAGGATGCCACGCCGCTCAGGGGTATCCCTCTACATCCTGGTCGATGAGATGAGTACATCCTCGCTCCAGCTCAAGTTTCAAGCACACCACCACCGTCTAGCGCCTGTCGTCGCACGCGTTTGAGGACGATGGCCCCAGATGGGCGGGGAGGGACGGGAAGCACGTATGTCATTGTCGTCCATACCTACCTGGTGACCGCCATATCACACACTTACCTGGTACCTACCACCCTGGGTGTTGTGTATCATCGCCGACAACACCTTGCACGGTTTTTGATATATGTGAGATACCGTACTGGGCATGCGTTGAGTGACATGAGTTGAGTGACATGAGTTGAGTGGCATGAGTTGAGTGACATGAGTTGAGTGGCATGAGTTGAGTGGAATGAGTTGAGTGACATGAGTTGAGTGGCATGAGTTGAGTGACATGAGTTGAGTGACATGAGTTGAGTGGTGCTTAGCCCAAACAGGCGTCGAGGTGTTGTGTAGAGGGGAGGTATATAGGCTGTAAGATTGTTTTTGCGCGAATGAGTACATCCTCCCCCCCTCTCTTTGCATGTGGGGGTAGGTTGTGTTGTTCTGCAATCAAGGACGCGTTGTCGTCCCCCCCTATCACGTTGCTTGGTGCTAGCATTGCCGGCCTGGTGGGTGCAAAGCAGACGTGCTCCCTCTCTGCATTGTTGGGGCGCGAGGGTCTATGGGTTTGAACGCTACGACCATGCATGATACGACTACCGTCCCCCCCCCGCCCCCCCCATTCTCTGGGGATGTAGCGATATCTACGTCTTGTTCTTCCGCTTTTAGAATACACTTACCCCCCCCTCTCCGGCAGGGGCATGGCGATAGCTCAAGTTCGTCCCGTTTTAAAGGATTCCTTTTGCCCCCTTCCCCCCCCCCCTAGAAGAGATAAGGCGTTTTTTTAGCCCCGTTAAGGGCAAGGTTCCTTTATTTTCCTCTTCTTGGCGTTCTTTCAGCAGGATCTGAACACATCGCGGGGGAGAGAGGTGTGTGGGAATCGATGTTGAGGAACCGCATCTTCAATTAAGGTGTAGCTGTCCGATTTGACATTCATTGAGCTTTGAAGTAATGCCACAAGAGTTTAATACGAACATGAGATTCTGAAGGTCATAATTTGACAGAATAAAAACTTAATGTTCTGGTTCGAGGAAAGCGTCGAATCCCCGAATCTTCCATATTTCTGCAGATTAAACGGCTCCTCAGGGTGGGCTTGTGTAATGGTACTGGAGGATAGCAGGGTGCGCGTGTCTCCCAAACAATTTTCTTGACGTTGTTGTTCTGTGCCCGCAGTATCCCACGTCTTGCCGCGTAATTTTGTGATTACCGCGTCAGCCGTTATTCCCCCGCTGTAACCGTCATATTCTCCGCAAGTACTGTTCGTGTTACCGCGGCAATCGTCATATTACTGCAATAACCGTCGTATCAGGTACGAAGTGCTGACCAAAGCTACGGTAGGGGGAGGGGGGTACCCCCTTTTAGGCACTTTTTTTTCAGTGGCTCGTGGTCACTCGCGCGAGTGACCCCCCTGTCCCATGCGGTCAGTCACACGCTTTCGCGCTGGTTTAGTTTTTCGATATGAATCCCCCGATGGGATGGTTAGCTACGCGGCGCCAAACCAATCGCCTAACGTGTTCGTCCGTCCGCGAGCTACAAAGTCTGAGTCACTCACTGGCGTGAGTGGCTCAGACCGGGTAGCGAAAATTAGGGGTACCCCCTTACCGTGAGTAATATCCTAATACCGCGGAAACCGTCACATTACTGCGGTAACCTTCATATAACCTTCATATAACCGTCAATAAAATCGTCACTAAAACCGCCAATGAAACCGTCAATGAAACCGTCAATAAACCCTCGATAACCTTTACAGGTACCACCTCATAATTATTGTGATACCTCCACAATTATTGTGCGCAAAAAGCCGTGTCATACGGACCCCATCCGGCAAACAGCGTCTAGATCTTCTTTCAGATTACCAGGAAAACATCTGGCCTGGAAATATATAGATGATGAAAGGCAACCGTTACTTGCATTATCGGTGTGATAAATAAACGACTGCACAGCTTCTTAGGTAATTTCTTTCTTGCCCGTCGGGCCAGACCCAACCCGACCCCAACCGTACCCCTATAACCCTGACCCCAACCCTTTGGAGGGCTCGAGGTCGGCGAGGGCGGTCCCGGGACTCCGTCGTGTGTTTCGTAGGCGTTTTCCCAAAATTAACCGGCCGGCCGAAAGGCAGGCCTCAACCAATCAGACACAAAGGTGTTCAGTCATTTTTTTTCACACCGATAACACCGATAAGTCAAATAGGTGCTGTCATGTTGAAACGGTCAAAGTGGATATCTGGCCCGTCCTGGTGTGTGGAACATTGCACGATCATTAGGCAAGTTGGTGTGCGCATTTCGAACGTTTCAGTGACCCTACGGTAGACACCAACCAAACGATGGGGGACCCCGGACGCCAGGACAAGACGTTGCATGTTTTGGAAACCCAACACGTGTCCGGGGTTTTCGGAAACTCAAGACGGTGCATGTTTTGGAAACCCAAAGACGGCGCATGTTTTGGAACGCCAAGGCACTGCATGCGTTGGAAACCCAAGACGGTGCATGTTTTGGAAACCCAAGACGGTGCATGTTTTGGAAACCCAAGACGGTGCATGTTTTGGAAACTTCAACGCGCTCCACGTTTTGGAAACCCAAGACGGTACATGTTTTGGATACCTGGCCCCGAACGATAAAAAAGCGGCGCACGTTTGTCATAAACATGAAATGTGAACACCCAAACGGGTAGCCAATGGCGTTCTCCAGAGAGAGGCTGGTGTAGCTTGCGAAGCTTGGGGGCAAGGTGGTATTAACAGTTTCTTTATCTTGCCGCGGTAACCCTGAACAAGGTGGAAACCCCGCGAGCCATCCGACGGTAGGCATTGCATTTTCGGGGCCAAAGTTTTTTTCTGACCGATTGAACTCCTAAAGTGTGTGGAACTATCGCTTAGCATGGTAACTTTAAGATTAAACTTGTTTGAGGACTACTAATAGGCTATTATAGCGCATACCTCGCAGGAATCTTGGTCGGGTGGTGCGAAGGAATGTCTTCGCGAGCATGTTCCGGGTGAAATGTTGTTGATATTGAGCTCCTCATGTCGAGAGCTCATGAGCTTCTGCCGCACTCCTCGCGCGGAATGACTCCCGTGGTTCATGGTGATAAGGTGAAAGGCCATGCCACGCGTGCTAAAAAGGTCAAAACGGAGCGTTGTGATTTCTGTGCTGGAATCGAGAAAATGATGTTTTTCTACACTTTTTTTTACTTCGTTTTAGCAACCCCCCTCCGCTGTCTGGCGCTCGTTGAAAATGGCTTGGGTATTTCTTCCTTCTTGGTGCTCTCCTGGTCCCGCCGCAACGATTCACCATTTCGAACTCAAGCAATGATCCCACACTTATTCCAAGTGAATGTTTCCCAAAAAGATGGGTGCACTCCCTAGGGAGGGCAACGCATGCCAGAGTGAACGAAAAATGCGGTTATCGCCGTGATCACTCCCGGGCTTCGGGGGACTGGGCGGTCTTCCGACGTAGGTCGGTTACCGACGGACTTCAAACCTATGGGCTCGTATGTCGGTAACAGGCTTCAAACCACAACACAGTCCTGCTTCTTGCGCTTGTAATAAGACTGTACGAGCAATACAGCCAACGCTATGTGTTTCTTTTACGGTATCAGTGGGGTATTAGTCCGTTTGACCATTTGCAAAAGGTTGACCAATAGTTTACCCAAACTAAGCCTTATAACTTTTCCGCGCTGTTCCTCAGGCTCCTATGGCGACAAAAGGCTTCAGACCACTACGCCTTCCTGTTATTTGCGCTTGCAGTAAGAGTGTACGAGTAATACAGGGAACGATACGTGTCTCCACCCTTCATTACATAGATGGTTCGGTCGTTGTGCTTGTAATAGGATACGGAAGCGATGTCGGTTGGGGATACGAGGGAGTGCCAACGATAGGTTGGCTTTATGGTAACGTGAAAAGCATGCTGGATAATCCCCGTTGCCCCGTTTTGGCGGGAATTTGTAGGTGACTTCTGTGGTCTGTTAACAGTAGGTAGCACTCAGTAACACACAGTAGGTAGCACTCTATAGTAACTAGCAAGATACCCTCCACAGCAACGTTTACAAACTGGCAATGGTCTGCCTCTGCCCGTATACCAAAGCTCAATACAAACTAAGTCCGTAGACGGGAGGCGCGGCATGTTTCTCTGGGCAATACTCACGCGCGTTTGCTTTTTTTTCGTCCCATGCATTATCTGTGCATATTTTCGTCTAGCCCCCTCCCTTGGATCCGGGGTCATATGGCAGGCCCTTTACCCCCCTCTTCCCACTACCGAGCACGCCTTTACTTTTCTGGCGAGAAGGACTTGCTTTTTCTTCCGTCCTCAACTCGGGTCGAGTTTTGCGTACAGCTTCGAAGTAGTGATAGGCGCCATCTGTGCAAGCCAATCTTGCACAAGAAAAATCCCCTCGGGGAGGGTCTAATTCGCCAAATCGACCGTACGTAGTAGGTATACGAAGTATGCCACTAGGCCACCCGGGGCGCCAAATAACGTTTTACTTCGTATCTGGCATATGTATGTAGATATACCTTGTACGCGTAAGAGTGCTTGCTGCATCGAGAAATTGGCGTTTAGAAAATACGATGCTGGGGCGGAGATGGAGACGACGAAGAAAGTACAACGGTTGCGTTCTGCGCCGTCAGGGCTTGATAACAAGAATCGTAAAAATATGTACCATGTCGCGCATTGAAGAGAGCCCACGTCGGACACCACAAGAGATACACAAAACTAAACGCCCGTCGAGAACGAGCCGCCAACAGCACCTACTCTGACGATGTACGCACACAAAAAAATAGAGCAAAAAGTCCCCTACGTGCCCGACAACTCAACAATTGCACACAGGCGATACGAGCTACGATGGAGGTGCGCCCTCTGATATCCGAGGCTCCTAACCTGATGAGGAGCTGTATACCCCGCCGATTTCTGAGGCCCATAACCTGATGAGGAGCTGTATACTAATTTGGAACAAACCGAAAGCGCAGCCCGACGAACAACCCCCCGGCCTAGGTATGTGACGCGTCCTACGATGGAGGTGCACCACTGCTTTTCTGGGGTTTCCTCAATATTGGGAGCTTTAAGACCTCTCCCAAAAACTGATTTGGAGAAAATGAAACCGCTACGACCGGGTGAAAAATCTCACGGCCTAGGTACACGACGAGAATTATGCACAAAAAAATGGCCTAATATTTATTTATTTTCCGACGATTTGGGGTTAAGGAGCTCCATCATTCAGAAACCATTTCAGACAAAACTGCTACGTCCATCGTAGGACGGGTCAAAAAATCACATACAAAAAAAAATCAAACCGAAAAGCGAGGATGAAGAAAAATCCGACCATTTTGGGCTATAAGGAGCCCCCCGGTCATTCAGAAAATGCTTTCGCAAAAAAAGGGGTATGCCCTGATACCTCTATCGTCAATCAAAAACAATTCGCGCATGCATGCAATTACGGTGGTGGTCTCTCTCACACTGTAGCGGTATGTGCCAGCCAGCAATACCGGCAGTTTACCAGCCAACGGCACTGTTAGGTATGGTGCCTATGCTGACCGTGGTATTGCGGGTTCCAGCCGTGCCAAGCGAATTCACCGGCAACACACCGGAAATAGGCACTATTCAATCGGCAGTAAAGAGGACCCCCAATCTAGTGAAAGTCCCTACGGACAAAACAAGTGACCAAAAACAAAAAAATGTATCAAATGAACAAGCCACTAGCGCGGCAGGCAATATTCTTCGTCCCTACAGCTCCGAGGCGCTTTTCCCCTTGGCATCACCCTTTCCGACGCTACCCCACTCCGTGAGTCTGACGCATTGCTCGGACCCCGGATACGCGGGTAGCTTGAGAGAGTACTTGGTCACGATGCCCGGCGGCACAAATCGCCCTCCAAGAAAATGATGAGGGCCCTCGAAAAACCTGCGGCCTCGTTGTAAACACATTTCGAGAGTGTCGGGCACGGGAGGGGGGGGGGGGGGAGGCAATTCCTTGAGTATTTCGACATTTCGGGAGGGTTAAGGGGCGGGGGGGGGGGGGGGGGGGGGGTCGGGGGAATCATAGGGTATGTCGATAATCCTAGTGTGTATCGACGTATGGGGAGGGTTGGGGGTGGGGCGCACTCATTTGTTGAGTGCCTTAGTCATTTGACCAATGACCACGCATTCCTTTCGAGACGGAGAGTTGGGGGGTGGGACTAATATCATGAATGGCCGTAGGGCTGCGACTATGGACCCTCGCATTCCTACGATGACGAGACGGCTTAGTCATTCGACCATTGGCCACGCATCCCTTTCGAGACGGAGAGTTTGGGGGGGGGGGGGGACTAATGCCATGCGGCCGTAGCCTGTAGACCATAGACCCTCGCATCCCTACAATGACGGGACGGAGCACGTAAGGTTTTCACCGACCACGGGGGGTTGGGGGGGGGGGGAGGGGTGAGAGCGGGGGCGGGAAAATTCCTGGGGTTCGGGTAAGGGAGCTTATTACTCAGTATATATGTTCAGCACTGACTTGTATCAGTGAGTGCGGAGGGTTTACCTTTCGCAAAATCGAGGGTACATAGCATCGCGAGCCAAACATACATACCCTATAGGAACGTACCTACCGTAGAATGTTGAAAGGGTCACCGTGGGATGACTCCAGTGATTGTGAAAAACGTATTCGATTGAGATGGGTTGGCCGGCGGCGTACAGAAAACTGTGTAGAAGCAGGTTTCAGCCATCTCGAAAGGGATCGACATTTTTACGAGGCACCGAGAAAAGGAGAAACTCGCACTCGCTCGGAATAAGCAAAACAATCTCCGTAGGAGCACCGCAGAGCCCATCTCCAGAATATAGCGCTGCGCGCGAGACATGTTCATATGAAGTATGCGGTTAGCGCAAAACACAGCCCTCTTGTCTCTACATGGTGTCCAAACATCTGCCGCACAATAAATCGCAAAAAAATAGGTCGTAGACGTGATTCCAACTGAGAAAAATCACGATTTTTGTATACGACCGACACTGACAACACGGCTATCTCCTCGTCAGGCGGGAAAGGGGGCGAGAGGGGACGCAGAAACTATCTGACCCTTCCTTACGCGTGAACTGATTAAAATTCGGGGGGGGGGGGAAGTGGAAGATCTTCCAAGAATGTCTGCAAAAACAATATATTAGAGTAAACCAAAAACAAAACGACCAACCTTGCGCTGAGTTTCGGAGCTGTGAGAGACACGAGCATCTCCGGCTTCAGACCGCCACCTGTGGTGTCGCCCTCGTCGACCTGTCGCGGTGGCGCGCCCAACACAACAGGCAGGCACGTGACAACAAAATATATCGGCGACTAAACAACGGCGAAGGGTACGGTGCGATCGACAAAACGAAAACATCCCTTGGAAAACCAGTGAGGCGTGCTGCGAGGGGGGTGCAGTACCTCTTGTGGACCAAAACATTTCTGGCTGACGGGGTTCCCCAATTAGACTAGAACAAACTAGTGCTACGATAGGGGTACAACACCTCTTTTCGCCCCCCCAAAAAATCTGATTGACGGAGCTCCTCAATTAGACTAACAAACTATTGCTGCGCGATAGGATAGATAGGGGTACAATACCTCTTGTTGGCCACAACATTTCTGACCGACGGGGCTCCTCAACTAGGCTACAACAAACTAGTGCTATGTAGGGGCACCGTACCTCTTTTGGGGCAAAACATTCTAGACTGACGGGGCTCCTCCACTAGACTATACGGCAGAACAAACTAGTGCTACGACATGGGTACAGAGTACCTCTTTTTGGCCAAACAAAATCTGACTGACGGGGCTCCTCAATTACGCCAGAACAGCCTAGTGCTACGGTGGGGGTACAGTACCTCTTGTTGGCCAAAAAACATCTGACTGACGGGACTCCTCGATTGGATCAATAACACTAACAAAATGTTGCCATTGCTAAGATAGGGGTACAGCAGTACCTCTTTTCGGCCGAAATATTGCTAGCTGACGGGACCCACCTCAAGCAGACCAATCGCACTAATAGAAGAACCACCCAAAAACCGCTGAAATTTCATTGGCGTTCGTTAAATAAAAACACTAAAAATACACTCTATCTAGCTTGTGAGATCGAGAACTTCGTCAAAACTCCACCTATGCAACTTTTAGTGTTTTACAGCACGATTTAAATTATATATCTAGGCGATGGGATTGATTCATGGGGGACATATATCACTCCCATTTTTTTCTTCAGAGTAAGCCTTTTTCGGCGAGAGGTAGTGAGCTTAAGCAAGGGGCACCAGAAAAAGCATGTACGGCCCTACCCCTTGGCAACCGTTTGCGAGGGAAACTCGAGCATGTTTTGGGTGCAGCTGTTGGTCCGACGCGGCTCTTGCCAAGGCGAACAAAAATTCCGGATACGTACTGCGGTAAATACCCCGGTGTGAGCAACGCAACGATCCCGGTCAATCGTGCCGCCGTCTACATTCGCAGATAGTACGGGAAACGAAAAGTGGCGACCAACAGCACTGGCAACAGGAGCACAGGACGATCACAAGAACAACTCTGCCATGCGCGCGCGCATGATAAAGGCTCCTTGATTGAGCCGTGGCGCGCGTGCATCTAGAGGGGCGGGGGGGGGGGGAGAGACGAGGCAACTGACGCGTTTAAAAACAGACGCTAGTCTCCGTTGTTACAAAGACTGATTTAGTAATTCTCGCGTCGGGAAGAGACGAACGTCCCAACAGTTTCGCGAGGCAACAAAAAAGAGAGCCACCAACGTTTTTTTTTTTCTTAAAGCAGCAGTCCGCCACAAAAATACATTCAGATACGCGAGACAACAAACAAAACAGACGCCAACAAGACCAAAAAAAGAAGCAGAAGAAAAAAAAAAACGCCAACACAGCTTGTTTTCCTTCTTCGCTTTTTCACACGCTTCCGCTTTCTCACCGACCATCCCGACGGAACGTCAACGGAAACGACCGGGGTAGCGCTCTTCGAGAGATCTGCCAAGATGGTGTCGAACGGCGGTCGCGGGTTACCCTTGAAGCCGAAGCCGAAGATCGCGTCCACCACCACGTCGTAAGCACCTGCCAACCCGCGACCCGGCCAGCCGACAACGGTTATGAGCGGCTATCCGACGGGAGGCGTACCCGGGTAGGGGTTGCGATTTTTTTAGCGCGAAGATGTATCGCAGACGAAGCGCCCCAAAACTGAGGAACGACCCAATATACTTGGATACAGTGACTTTTCAACAGGATTTTTCACGGGCCATAATAACTCGGCACGCGGACTGGGTCCGGAGATCTAAAAAGAAATGCTCGCGGGTCGAGTCGGATCGGGTCAGGCGGTGTTCGAAATCTGACGGGTCGGGTCGGATCGGTCAGGAGTTTTCCAAATCTCACGGGTCGGGTCGGGTCACCGTGATCCGACCCGGTCATAACTCGGCACGCGTGTTGGGTCCGGGGGGTTTAAAAAATGCTCGCGGGGTCGAGTCGGACCGGGTCCGGCGGTGTTCGAAATAACGGGTTGGGCCGGGTCGGTCAGTAGTTTTCCAAATCTCACGGGTCGGGTCGGGTCACCGTGATCCGACCCGTTCATAACTCGGCACGCGTGTTGGGTCCGGGGGGCTTAAAAAATGCTCGCAGGGTCGAGTCGGATCGGGTCCGGCGGTGTTCGAAATAACGGGTTGGGCCGGGTTGGTCAGGAGGTTCTTAAATCTCACGGGTCGGGTCGGATCCGGTCGGGTTACACCCTGATCCGATCCGACCCGTGAAAAGCTTTGGTACTTCACACCTCGGACATGTCACGATCTAGATCCTTCAGATCATACAGATCATACAGATCATACAGATCATCTACAGCAGATCCTGTATCTGCCATTATGATTCGTTGTGCAGGTTCTGTGCATAAAGAATGCAGATCCAACCACGGAAACATGTTCTAGCTCCTGCAGACCATACACGACTCCCACCCGGCAGCATGAGCTACAGTAGATAAACCATACAGATCTTCCCCAAAAAGATCATCAAGTGGGGATCGGTGCATCTGTCCGACGGGTGGTGGTACATTTCAACAACATATACTTGGAAGCAATTCGTTAGGTATCTTCGCAGCCCCATGGGAATGCGTGTCGGGCTAAAACTATCCAACAACGCGTTTCACGATCGGTTGCTGAGTGAGGTACTAAAGTCATCCCACCGCATGGTTCGAACTGTTTAGGCCAAAGGTTTGTACCCGGTCGAGCTTGCTCAAGCAAGGAACTACCGGCTAGCCTGATACCTTACACGAGCATATCCGTCTTAAAAGAGAAGGGTTGGTCGGGTTGCGCGAACGAATGCCTTCGAAGCCATCTTTCGGGTGGTTAGATCAATTGAGCTCCTCGTGTTGGGAGTCAAAAAAATTTGCTGGTCCCCTACCGTGGCATGCCTCTTTTTTTTTTCTTTCTTCTTTTTGTTACACAGTTCTACTTTCCAGCTTCTGGACAAGCCGTGGTCACAGGTATCGTCCCTTCTCCCTCGCCCCCCCCCGATTCCTGCCTTCAATTTTTATCGCGCATATGGTTCAGCAATCCCACTGTTCGTTGATTTTTTCATGAAATGTTGCTAACTCATCCTCTCGCGCTTTCCGCAAGTCGATTTGTGCACAAGAAAAAGTCCCTACGAATTTACACGAGTGTGCACTCGGGGGGACTCGAACTAACGAAACTGGCTTATAGCAGGTTCGAGGATAACCCGATACGCCACCGTGGCATGAGTGTACCATCTGTATAACCTCTCCAGTGAGAAGCTCGAGAAAAGGTACATGCTAACCCTACCGTCGCACGCGTCACGGGTCAGCACACGCCACACAGAGCCTACTGTATTAGCAGGGGGGATGTTATGATGGTGTTATGATGATATTATGATGATGTCATGATTATTTCATGATGGTGTTATGATCAGGGCTTTCCACGGGTCATGACCCGACCCGCGGGTCGGGTCAAGGGGGTTTCAAAACCTCACGGGTCGGGTCGGGTCGGGTCGGGTCATCACGTTTTGAAATCTCACGGGTCGGGTCGGATCGGGTCAAGACGTTTTCAAAATCTCGCGGGTCGGGTCGGGTCGGGTCAGGAGGCTTCAAAATCTCGCGGGTCGGGTCGGGTCGGTTCAAGATGCTTCAAAATCTCGCGGGTCGGGTCGGGTCGGGTCAAGAGGGTTTCAAAATCTCGCGGGTCGGGTCGAGTCATGACCCACGAGATACAGGTCACTTCGCGGGTCAAGCAATAATGACCCGCGAGTTGTTTTGGGCTGACCCGCGGATTAAACCCGCGGATCTGGCCCGCGGATCCGCCTTTTTCAATCTTATAGCTGAGAGCCATTGATGCCGTGCAGGCGCCCCGCGGGTCGGGCCCGCAGGTCCGCAAATAAAATAAAATAAATTCCGCTTCCTGCCTCCCTCGTGCCGATGCTCCGATCATATGTCATCACAGCGTGCAGAACAATCACCAGGCAGTACCCCTAGCTAGTCGTACCAAGGCATACAGCAGTGTGACACGAATCCCGTACCTGCTGAAGCCGTAACAACAGTAAGTAGTAATATTACGGTCATACCAGTACGACATGTGACCAAACATAAAAAGGCAAGGAAGGGCAGTCATCGTCGAAGCAGGAGCAGCAGCAGCACTGGCAGCAGCAAGCACCAGCAGCCGACCCCGGATTCTCGCGGATCGCAGCCCCTGCTGACAGACCCACAGCCCCAGTTGTGGGCTTGCTGCCGGAGGCGGCTCAGCTAGGCTGCTTGCCGGGGCTGAAGACTGCACTGATATAAGATAGATACAGCAGTAGCAGTAGTAGCTCGCTCGAGAATTATCATTCCAGTACGAAAGGTGACCAAACGTAAAAAAGCAAGAAGAGCAGTCGTTGTCGAAGCAGCAGCAGCAGCAGCAGCACAGCAGCAGCACCAGCAGCAGCAGCAAGCACCAGCAGCAGACAACGCATCCTCGCGGATCGCAGCCCCTGCTGACAGATCCACCGCCCCAGTTGTGGGCTTGCTGCCGGCGGCGGCTCAGCTAGGCTACTTGCCGGGGCCAGAGATTGCACTTATAACTAGCTCGCTCGTCGGGTCGCTCGTCGGGTCGACCCGGTGGTCTAGCGGTACGGGCATGCCCATGCATGTGGGTTGCGGTTCCTTTCCTATTTTTCGCGCGCACACCACATGACAAAATTATCAGCTGCAAACAATGCCGGTAAAAAACTCAGAGAACACGACATACTCGGAAAAGTACGAGGGACCAAGGACCAACCAACCGACCGAGGTATACATGCTTTGGCCCGTGAGAAATGTCACGGGTCAAGTCGACTTGACCCGCATGAAACCCGCATCTCGCGGGTCACCCGAATTGTGGCGGGTCGGGTCGGGTCGGGTCAGGAGGTTTTCAAAATCTCGCGCGTCGGGTCGGGTCGGATCAGGAGGTTTTCAAAATCTCGCGGGTCGGGTCGGGTCGGGTCAAGACGCCTCGAAATTCTCGCGGGTCGGGTCGGGTCGGATCGGGTCAAGACGTCTCGAAATTTTCACGGGTCGGGTCGGGTCAGCTGACTCGACCCGACCCGACCCGACCCGACCCGACCCGACCCGACCCGACCCGACCCGACCCGACCCGACCCGACCCGACCCGCGAGATTTGACCCGACCCGTGAAAAGCCCTGGTTATGATGATGTTATGACGATGTTATGATGATGCTACGATGATGTTATGACGATGTTATGATGGTGTTACGATGATGTTATGATGGTGTTATGATGATGTTATGATGATGTTATGATGATGTTATGATGGTGTTACGATGATGCTATGATGGTGTTATGATGATGTTATGATGATGTTACGATGATGTTATGATGAGGTTACGATGATGTTATCATGATGTTATGATGATGTTATGATGATGTTATGATGGTGTTATGATGATGTTATGATGATGCCATGATGATGTTATGATGGTGTTATGATGGTGTTATGATGATGTTATAATGATGTTATGATGGTGTTATGATGGTGTTACGATGGTGTTATGATGATGTTATGATGATGTTATGATATACCCCCATTTTCACCATCTTCACAGCCGAGTTTTGGCCAGTCGCACGAGCAACTCTTAATACACCTCACGGGGCAAAAACGCATTTTTAGGCGATTTGAATGGCGCAGCGTAGATTACCGTTCCAATTGCGGATTCTTGTCGCACAATCAAAACAGCACAGCACGAACTCTGAAGGCTGCAAAGGAGTAGGGGGGTCACTCGCGCGAGTGATCCCGAGCCGCTGCAAAAAACAAGGCCCCCAAAAAGTGACCCCCCCACCCACCGCCTGCCTGGTTGGTGAAAACCCTACGTGCTCCGTCCCGGCATAGTAGGAATGCGAGGGTCTATGGTCATACGACTACGACCATGCACAAACTGAGTACACCCCCCTACGGTAGCCTGGGCCCCCACGTCCACGTAACTCTCTTAGCCATGGATGGACGAGGTTACAAGGCTTGAGTTATCTCCGGAGAATTCTCATTACACCAGTAAAGAGTACGTGACAACGCACTTGAGAAATGCGGAGTTAAGGTGCGTTCGCTCGATTTTTTTTTTTCATTGGTCAGCAATGAAACATGAGAGAAAACGCTTTCAAACGCTGAGATTAGTGCGAGGCACTCTGCCTCAAATAAATCATACATAGCACTTTTAATCTGAGTATGGCCTAAAAAAAAGAGTTTCGTATAAAACCTTTTTTCCACCTTCATAATCGATTAAATACACGGATAAACCCCAAGCGTTTGGTCTCCACAACGAAAGTTCAGCTGCTACTAAGCGATGTCGCGTACTGCACCGCATCCACCACCTGGTCACCCCGTGCACGAAAACGCGTGTAGTGGAAACCCCACTCCTTACAAAGCATATGTTAAAAATAAAACAAAAAATGGTGATGCATGAGGTACAGAAAGTTAGCTCGTCACACCTCGAGCCCTTGCGACCTGAAAAAAGTATTCCACGCTAATTTCGAGTAGTTCGCGCCCAATCACGTGGGTGCAGTTCTAAATATGTCCAGCCCCCATATCCCCCCCCCCCCCGGAAATGAGAACGCCCTCCCCCCCCCGACCCCGCCCAACCCCGCACATGCTGCACTCCTACCTAAATCTTCTGCCGCGGGGCAACTCGGCAGGAAGTCGATGCCCAGCTGGGTGCACTGCTCCACGAGGTTGGTGAAGAGCTGCCGCGGTGTGGGCTTGGGATAGACACAAGTCGGCCAGTAGCCGAACTGCCAGAGGTGCCTCGCGGCGACAAGCCCGTCGCCTGGTTGAGCAACCGGGGGCGGGGCGGGGGCGACGGCAATGCGGAGAGGGTGGGATAGAGCGAGAGCGCAAAAAACAAAACGCGATGTGCGCTTGACAAATAGAAAAAACAGTGGGTCTGTTTGCACGTACGCATATGAACCACGCGTAAGAATGGCGTCGTTAAAATAAGGTATCCGAGCTGTTTGTGTGGCAAAATGAAGCTGCAGCCGACAACGGTACGTGCAATGTCAACACATGCCAGGTGTACAGCGTGAACTGTTATTATATACCAGGTGTGCTGTGCTGATAGATCGACTGGGCATACTATTTACGTACACCAGGTCTACTGCGTATACAATTACCATATACCAGGCAAATTGCTTGTAGCGCGCCATCAAACGTGTGACGCAGCGGTGCAGTCGACATGAATCCATCCCTCAATTATCGCAAAAGTCGCGATCGAAATATCATACGCAGCTTGCAAAATATGAGGTTCGACGAATTTCTCCATCTCACAGCCGCTGGGTCTTTTTCTTTTCTCTTTATATCGCAAAAAGTCGACACCACCCACCTCCGTTGTTTCCCGGGCCGCAGACGATGAGGACTTTTGACGAGGGTGGATAGACCTTCGCTATGGCGCAGGCAACGCTCAAGCCTGCCAGCTCCATAAGCTACTACGGGTGGGAGGGGGTCAGGGGGGACAGTTTCAAAGAAGCGGGGGAGGAATCAAGCGTGATCGAAACGAAAAACTCGACGAAAAAAACGAACTAGTTGCATACAAGAGTGCTGGGTGCTGCGTAAAACGGTCTTCGAAACTCGCCATGATTTTCTCGCCACGACTGGGCGCATAAAACCGATGTACAACCGAGATAATGTTTTGGAGAACACACCTTTTAACTCCGATCCTAAGTTTTCAGCCTCGATCTACGCCGGTCACAGCTGCACACCGAGTATAGATATACTTCATAGATAGGCACCTGGTCAATGCTGAATCCAGGCGTAGTCATAAGGTCCGCGTCGAGAGCCGCCGAGTCTTCCGCATTGAGAAGGCTTATACCGCTCATGCCGGCCGCAGGCGGTGTCGAGTGCGCCATGGCCGTTACCGCTGCGAGGCCCTTTCTGTTGGAAATGCGCGGCCTGCATCAACGACATCACCGTTAAAATCTATACCAGGTACATACCTTTGGGTTCGCACCATTTTGGGACGCACTCACTTGAACGCCGGTTGACAGCACAGCAATTTTGTTGGGTTGGGCCATAGGGTTAGTAATAGTAGCAGTAGTAGCAGCAGTAGCAATAGCAGTAGCAGCAGTACTAGTAGCAGCAGCACTAGTAGCAGTAGCAGCAGTAGCTGGGTGGCTCACTACCTCCATAAATCCGAGCGTGCCCGACACGGGTGGCAGCGTGGCGACCACAGAGGTGAGCCGATAGGCCAGCTCTAGCATGGTGTTCATGTTACTGAAGCGACTATTAATAGTGTTGTCTCGGCTGGCCTACAAGCGAAAGCGCGACGGCGGCTCCAAGCGAGAGCGCGACAGCGGTTACGTGACAGCCATCGACTTCCGACTGTCCCCGGCGTTTCAATAAGACCTCGTCGCGTGCGAGCCTCGGTAGGTTTGAGGTACAGTGAAGTTCGGGCGAGATGTCCGGCACATCCCAGCGGTCAAGCAAGAGGAGGTACAAGGACAAAACAAAACAAAAAAAATGATGTGACAACCATATGACATGTGTGCATCATCGATTGTGTCCTTGGCCGACAGTCATACAGCAGCAGCCGTTGCGCAACACGGAAAAGGACAACCCTCATGGTACCTATGATCAGATGTGATATGTTCGAAGATAGGCGTTTGCGTCGCGATCGAGGTCGTCGTACACGAACAACCCAAAAAAAGACAAAAACGTAGTAGTGCACACCTGGTTGGTGCACACGACACGCACAACACAACAAAAAACAAAAATACAAGGGTCGACATACACACGCACCCGTATACAACGGCAGCTTGCGCTGCCGGGGTTGTAACGAGGACCAATGATAGGGACAGCTTGCGCTATACCTACAATGGGACTCGAAGGGTGCGCCAGCTAGCGTTGGGCTGCGAAAGCAACTGAGTTAAATCGACACACGACGCGTATGAAAATACGCGGAAGTGTGGTGAGCTAAAGCTTTATTTTTCCCCATCCGCCGGAGGATAAAAAAAAAAACAAAAAAAAAAACAAGAGGCCTAGAGTACCACAGGAGGTACCGCTGTGCTCGTAAAACACACGCAGTCCGCTAGTCACACCTCACACCTTCCACGCCACCACACCAAGACGTCTTCCTCTAGTGCTTGTCATTATGCTGACTCGGTGGCCTTACTCGCCCAAGATGGCTTTCTGTCTGGGATCAGTACAACAAGTGGCAGCAGCAGCAGCAGCAGCAGCAGCAGCAGCAGCAGCAGCAGCAGCAGCAGCAGCAGCAGCAAAGCAGATTCGCGTCGACTCGTATCATACCACAAGCTCTGCCCAGCACACTCAACAGATTTACAGATAGATGCTACGATGCCCTCTCTGAGGTGGCGCGGAGATTACGCAAGTGGGCGGGCGTGTGGCTGGACTTGCCTGCAACCTGTGGGTCGAGTGCGCTACGTACGCGCGCGATCGGCTGTTTGTGGAACGCGATCGGCCAGAGGAAAACAAAAGCCAAGAGTTCCTGGAAAATTATCTTAAAAAAACGTACGGACGCGTTTCAGAGTTGGCAGTCACTTGCCCCTGGGATATTTCCATTTTTTATTATCCTAGTTATTGCAAGTGGTCTTCGACCGCGCGTGCTACGGGTGTGTACGTCCTCATGACGGTTATAGGTCGGTGACTCCGCTGGTGCTGCGACATGTTGCCTGCGCCTCCTTGGAACATGAGGGGAAAATACTTGAAAAAACGTGAAATTGCGAAATAGTCGCACCTCACCTCTGCGAGGACGAGGGCGCTGTCGGGCTAAAAAAGCCGAAAGCAGGGGCGTGCGATATGGCCAGTAGTCTTGCCACACAACATAGGCTTGATGCTCTCATCGGGAGTCCACGGTCCGTACAGGGCAGTGAAGCCGCGAGGGTATTTGTGCGATGGTAGCCGGAGCAACCTCCCTATTGAAGAAATGCCTTGCCATAAACGATAAAACCCTTATTTTTGAATTTGAATTTCGAAATATTTCATGTTTTTTCCTGGGGTACAAGTACCTGGTACCTGTGGACTACACCTGGTATTTCACGCAGAAGGCAGTATAGGCAGGTGATCGGTGAGCACTCGACGTGAGAAGACGATTCACGGCTGGGTGCAGGCGCCCATCGGTATCGTGGTCGCCCACCCAGACGAGAGAGCATGTTCTTCGCGCCAGCCATATCACAATAGCGTTGGAGTCTCGTGGAGAACGGACAGTCAGTGCTGTTGTTGTTGTGCTTGCCCGACTTGTGTGTCATTTACTCCTCGCTGACCAATACAATGTGTTGAATGAATATTGAATGCTTCGCAGTTTTCGCCTTGTGCATTTTTAGGAAATGCTATAGACTAATGGTGCTGCTCTGCTTTTGTCGTGGTCCCTCAATACTATTAATATTAGTGCGGTGCCTTGCCAGATGACAATAATACTCCTACTAAAGGGGAACGCCCGCACCAAAGTGGGACTCCCGAACTACCCCGGGATTGTGCTGTACGCTGCTGCCATGGAGGACGAAGCCGTGACTCAGGGGCCCCTGTCCAACCGCGTGAAACCCCCGTTAACGCTGTGAAGGGGTTTACCAAAAATGAACTTCAGATAGCTTAAAAAGCAAATAACTTCTCCGGTAAAAGCCCACAGGCGTCGCCAAATCTCAGATCGGAGTGAAATGATAAAGGCAGTGAGTGGTAGACGCGACAGCCAAGCAAGGATCGTTAGTACTCTTATGAACATACTTCTCGTATAGACTAGTCTATACATATAGAAATATTCATAGTTTCCACGCACAAATTGGCCTGCCCCACCCGTCCCCTCCCCCTTCCCCCCCTCCCGCCCCCATTTTAATCAAAATCAGGCCCCCACGTCCTTAAAAACTCCGCCCTCCCCTCACCGGATATTCGACTTACAGGATTCACTTGATAAACTGATGCATTTCCTTCCACAGCTGTCAGATTTTGTCCCCCTCAGAAACGGGTTTTATAGTTTCCGCGCACAGACTGCCTAACATCACCCTGTTGACCCTGATAGCTACACTGTAGTTGCAAGGGGAGTCGCCGACCTATATCCTTAATGAGGACACACAACCCGTAATACGCGCGATCGGAGTATCACACACAGCTTGCAAAGATGAGTTTCGACAAAATATTCGATCTCACAGCTGGATGGGGTGTATTTTAAATTTTATAATATATTCTACTTGGTATAGAGACTAGATATCTATGCCACACATCATAAACCCGCAATACAACAGACTGACTGATGTACGTTAACTGGATGGTAAGGCATAATAATGGTAAATAAAGGTGCACAGATGTGCCACGTTCGTGCATGCTACCCTTTAGCATGCGGTTGGCCAGTTGCCAGCATAAAAAAACAACACCGGTTGTACTCGGACGACTTAATGCAGAATCGGGTAGTCTATACCCTGCAAAATATCATGCGACAAAAACGACACACCACGCGCGCACAAGACATTGCCAGCCCCAAAGGGCAGGCATATATAGTCTAGTCTATAGAGTAAAGAAAAACACCGAAAATTGCCTCAGCTCGAACTCACGGTTCCGCCATTCATTCGCAAACCGTTTAGCCAAGCACCACTACCTTATACTCATTGCATTCGAAAACCACAACGACACAAAGGACCACAGCGTTTAAGCAGCAAGAGTTATATCCGATACTGGCAACCAAAGAACAGGTTGTGAAACCGTTTTCTTCGTCGTAGCTTCCTATTAATAGTAGGTAGTAGGTGTAACAAGGAGAAGAAATGGTTGCAGCTTGTTGTGTATGTACCTTTTACCTAGTAGTATAGTACCGATCGCTGGCGTTGACGGGGGGTAGGGGCAAGGGGGTCAGTCGACTCGGCGCGCGCTCGGCGTAGGTTAGTATATGGAAAGGGCGTGGTTGGTGGCTGGTGGTGGGCCTTGCGCGGCACAGGACTAACCGGATCATGGCAACAGGTACTGTAGAGGGGGGGCAAATGGGCAAAGATAATTAAAATAAAGGAACAGCACTACTAGGGCTTCCCACGTGATCCCCCACCGCAGTAGTAACCTGGCCCGACGCCGCTTAACTTCACAGAGCGGACGGGATATGGTGCGATCGACGTGGTATGGCCGTTCCTGACTGCAAGTCACGTTGGCGCCCATCTATAACAGCTTGCTATTAAGAAAATAATAAATATATGAAGGGAAGGCCGGCAATCAATGTGAATGGGTGGGGGGGGTTGTCACAGAAGAGCTTGCCTAGGCGTCGTTGGCCGCGGTGTGGCCATTACGATGTGGTGGCAGCTCTCCCGCGCACGCTGCTATCTATTATATTATCGTGTGTGAAGTCCCATGCTTACGTTGCCAGCAACCCTCATCATCCATCATCCATGGTAGAAAAAACAAGCAGGGTGTAACCATTTTCGTCGTGCCCTCCCAATAGGTGTAAGGGGGAGTGGTTTCAGCTTCTTCTGTACGTAGTAGTTAGTGCCGATCGTTGACGTTCGCAAGAGGGCGCGCGCGCGGCTCGGCGGGGGCGGGGGGGGGGGGGGGGGGGTCAGTCAACTCGGCGCGCGCTCGACGTAGGTTAGTATAGGGACAGGGCGGTATGGGAAATGGAGTCGTCCATCAACGGGAGGCGGGTGCGGGGATTGTTGCGGCAGAGCCTGGCTGTCGTTGGCCGAGGTTTGGCCGTATTATACTGCTGTATATATTCACAATAGTGCGACAGCTTTTCTCGCGCGCAAGCACACAAATGCATTTTTTAGGCTCAGGCCCATAATGCTAGCATAGCTTATAGCATATCTGGTTTTCTTTCGCGTAATTCAAAGCGTAAGTGGCGGGGAGCATTGTTCAAGCATATTATGCCTTAAAAAAAGCATATAGTCTACACGTCAGCGACGAGCATACCCTGCTCTTTTTTCAGCATATCGGCTGCAAATGAGGGCACAAGGGGTATCTGACATGTTTCCACAGCACCTAGCAGTCTGCAGTTATGCACAATGTCGACTACTTTGACTTTTCTTCGTATAAGATTACCGGATAACGCAATTATATACCTCAAGACCTAAAACAGGGAGAGTAGTTTTGTTTCAACGAGCAACGACACCGCACCGCACACAGCATACAGCACACAGCACACAGAAGACCACAAGCCCACAAAACTACACATCAAAAAAAGACAAGGGGAAAATCCCTGCTTGGTACAACGTAGCCAAAAACGTGGCCTTGATCCAACCCTCTTCTGCTTTCGTAGAACGGGTGTTTTCCATCCTTCGCAGCTGCCTTGACGACCGGCAGCAGAAGTGCTACCTCGACCGCATTTCAGCGGCAACTCTTCTCAATTACAATAGGGCATCGGAAAGCCGAGGCTGAGGGGCACCTCCGAGTAATTCATCATGATAGTATGGTAGAGGGGGGGCTTTTCTGCTTTCTTGTGCTTTTTCGTCATCTCCTTCTGACTGACGTAGCGCTGCTGTTCGCTGCGTGCTGCTTGGTTAGACGAGGAGTAACATTTCTTCATTTTTTTCCAGATTGGCAGGAGAGGGAGGTTGCTTTTTGTGAAACGAATAACTAGTAGTGCTGTAGAGTGCCCTATTAAGCACACAATAAGCCACCCCTGGCGCCATCCTCTGGTCTGCTGTCAATAAGCGGGTTTTATCATAAAACCTAGTATCAGACGACAGCTAAGATCGCCCTTTCGTCTTTCGAGAGGAAAAAAAAAAGAAGAGATATTCATATAGGAGTTAGAGGCTGTGCGGCATGTTACTCCTTGCCGGAAAAAAAAGGTGAAAATGTGGGTGCTTGCCTAATAAGCACACTTTCACGTATGTCTTTGCGCACGTCCTGGAGCGTTCCAGAAGCCCAAACTTGGTATGCATATCATGGGCATCAGTGGCAACGATGTCAAAAAAAAAATCGCATCTGGACACATAACCGGGGATGTTAATGACGTATCCCCGGTTTTTCGGGGTCGCAACTTTGGGGCCAATTTACCTGTTCTTGGCCAGTTTGCGTGCCCCCTGCACATGGAGCGACGAAGAACCAAACAAAAAGGCATGCATGTGACTCGCTCATGACATTTGAAGACTACTGCAAAAAAAAAATCATTGTGGAGCTAATCTGACAATTTGACAGTCGTTCAAACAGAGGCATTTTTTTGCCGATTTACCTGCCGCTACGGTAAGAACTAGCCCCGAAATTCCCCAAGCTATTCCCTACACGAAACAAGCCTATCCCAATCCCAAACCATGCCACTCCGTGAACACGTCCACCCTATTGTCAAAGACAACAGAAACAAATGACATTACACTCCGTAGTAGTGCTCTATAGTGTGCATCACCCAACAGGGAAAAAAAGCACCCTATTCCCGGCTTTAGCGCCCAACGCTGGTGTACCACGCTGCCATTCGAATGGGGCCAATAGAACTCCCCCCCTTCATCCTCTACTCACCCGCAAACCTTCACAACTGCTGCTACCGCAAACACTCATGTAGTTCAGAGCTGTTTTGACTCTTCTCTAGCGCCCTGCAAGGGAGGATAAATTCCCCCCAGGTTCTCGTATCACATCGCCACGGCAGTAGTTTCCTCCAGAAAACACCTATCCGGAGCTGTTACAATTCCGACGGATGCATTGTATCCCGTCTGAGCGCTTGGAGACAACACGGAAAAAAAGAGAAGGAACACATAGATTAGGGGACAACAATGCCGCATCTTCCCCTTTTTCGAACCAAACCTCCTAAACCCCTGCGGCCTGCTTCGCATGACTTCCATATGCTTCGCGTACCAAACGCAATTTCGTCTTAAAACAAGCACACGTCTCGGTGGCTGGGGCTACCGGTGCCAAGACAAAAAAAAATGTGCGGAAGAGCAAAAAGTCTAGACTACACGTCAACAATCTGCCGGGGCGTTCGTTGCCTTCCCGCCCTTGACATGGCGGGCGTCATCTGACGTGAGGCAGGCCCCGCTCCTACCACCACCCCACGGCCACGACCATCTCCGCGCCCCCAGACAGCTTCCACACGCCCGGCACCCCCCCTCCCACGGCCACGACCATCTCCGCCCCCCCCGACAACTCCCACACGCCCTGCACCCCCCCTTCCACGGCCACGACTATCTCCGCGCCCCGACAACTCCCACACGCCCGGGACCTCCCCTCCCCTCCCGGAGACGATTATCTCCGCACCCCCCCCCCCCCGCGCCCCCCCCCGCGCTCCTCCCGGCCACAGTTGTGCGCCCCCGACCACCTGCCTGCTCGTCCCGTTGATTTCTCCTTCCAGCACCGCCACCACGCCCCTCTATCCCTCGCCCCCTTCCACGTACGTCCCCGGAACCTTTCCCCCCCCCACGCCCCCACCCCGCTACGTTTGCTTCCCGATGGAGCACGGGGGGAGAACGCCCTTGAAGAGTGACATGGTGGGCATCATCGGCGAGGCTTTCCGATCCAGCTTCTCCAAAGAGCAGAACATCGCATCTTTTGCGGCCGCTGGTTTTTGGCCTGTGAACATGCAGAAAGCGATGGGCCGGCTGCAAGGCTGTGGAAAGCGGAAGGAACGCCCGACCGACCGCGAGGCCCTTTCGTAAATTCCGGTCGCGATAACAGAGAAGGAGCTGCAGGACAGTCTCGGCGAACGCGTCGTCCGAAAACTGCAGCAGCAGGGATACACCGTCACTGGCCTTCGTGTCGGCACGGTGATGCTTGGCGGGGTCGTCAAGACAAGGAGATACAACAAGAAACGGGCGATATCTCGAAGTTCCGAAGGAGTCCCGAATGGCGGGCTTCTTACTTGCAACGCAGTGTTAGCAGCATACGAGGAAGACGATCGCCGAAAGAAGGAGGCCGAAGCGGAGAAAGCTGAGAGAGCCAGACTCCGCATGATGAGGAGGGCTGAGAGCGACCCTTGCCTCGAGTGATCGGAGTTTGTAACTTTTCTGGCCGTCGAGTGTACCTTGCTATTTTAAGCATAGGTGGCTGCTATGAAACGGAGCATATACGTGGGGAATAACACCAGAAAAAAGCATAATAAATTAAAGGTGAGCATATTTATTTGCTTTTTTTTAGCTAGGTTTTTTGGGGAAAAAAAAGCCAAGAAAAAAAAAAAAAAATGCATTTTTAGACTAGACTAGTCTATGGGCCTGAGCCTAGCATTTTTGCAAGAACATGTTCGGCGGAGCCACTATGTAGTATGTATTGTGGTGTGGTGCGATGCGATCCAACAAGGGGTGTGGGTGGGGGAGGTATGATGGGTTTTCGCAGGCCTTTTGAGGAATCAACAAACAGGCACGCGCATACTACATGCATCCCAACAAATCAGTGCCCGGGGTTATGTAATTTTATCCCCGTTCCCCTCCCCTACGCGAAGAAAAATGCGTCTGTTCTTTCTGTGAACACCTTTATGACCCTTCCCCAAGCGACATGTTGCTTTGCAACATGTTTGAAGAACACAGCTAGCTGTGCTATCTGCTGTCTGCTGTGTCGGCAAGATGAAAGCTACCGCTGCACTGCTGGGAATATCAGCCGTGTCGTCGAGAGTTTCTGGGTTTGTGGCGCTTCCGACCCCCGTATGTAGCGTAAGCAACGGCGAACAGCAGTGCAACCCAACGACAAGAAGTCGCCACGCACTTCATGGCACAGCAGCACCAGAGGATGGTCAGCCTCCTCAGCCAGAGCGACCACCGGAACGACAGTTCATCTCTATCTTGACGGTAGGATTCGCTCCGTGTGTGTAGTGTATTTTTATTCGGGTACTGCTGTACCTTGCTTCGCCTTCTTGTCCTGGCGAGTTCAGGCTGGCTGGCCGCTGCTATAAACTAAAGTCTAATCCTCCATGGCGGTACAAGTATAGACTATAATAGTCTAGATACATCCAACAACTGCAGTACGAGTATGCATCCTGTTTCTTGTCTGTTGAAACATCTCTGTTGTAACTGTCTGCCCTCTGTATCCAAGTGTTTCACTTGTATCAGCTCTCGACACCGCCGACCCTCTGCTGAACGCAGGACTCAACACTACCAGTACCAATTATAGATACTGCAACAGCATGCATCCTGCTTCTTGTCTGTTCGAAACGTCTCTGTTGTTTCTATCTGCCCTCTGTGTCCGAGTGTTTATCAGCTCTCGACCCCGCCGACCCCCTGATGGACGCAGGACTCAACACTACCAGTACCAAAATATCGGAGGCGTGTTTTAGCACGGTCTACGTTGGGCTACCGTGGAAGATATCGTGTGCACACATATTATATTTTGTTCGCTGTACAAGGAAGTATGATACTGTTGAGCTAGAGAGCGTCAGTCACGTGAGACGTGAGCTCAGTAGATACAGCAGTAGCTAATCATAAACAGGTACCAGCGGTACGTATGATAGTACGTGGTACTCGTATTAATCGCTCGTTCTAACGAACACGCCGTGAAGCCAAAACGGGCCAGTACTCCTGTTAACATTAGATCTGCGGTTGCCAATTGCCGCATTGTGTCCGCCAAGTGTCCGCTGTAATCTATTTTTACACAAGCACGCCCCCTGATCGTTTGCGCTCGCTCAGGAGGATGGATCGGAACAAATGCTTCCCGTGTCATCCGCCTCGAGCTTCCCTCTTTGGGTGATTGAGAAGGACGACTTTGGTCGGCAGCGGGTGGTTCAGGTGCCTTCGGCTAGCTCGAGCGGCTGGGTAGATCCAAGAAGGTGCCGATGCCCCATACTGCTGTTGATGTACAACTCTGTATTGCAATACAAGTAGGAAGCCTGCTGTAATAAGCATCAGATGTACTCGGAGTATTATCGTAGGAAAAGCAGGCTGATCTTTATATTAATAGGAATATAATAAAAATGAATTATTAATAGCTAGTAGGGAATAAGCGACACCCCCGCCTCCACGGCAATGGCGCCACGGTGAGGCAAGTGGTTTCTAACAGAAGAATAAACAAACCACTCTGTTATTTTCAGATGCTAAAGAC
Source organism: Undaria pinnatifida (assembly GCA_012845835.1). Taxonomy (NCBI): domain Eukaryota; class Phaeophyceae; order Laminariales; family Alariaceae; genus Undaria; species Undaria pinnatifida. The sequence goes on from JABAKD010000010.1 coordinate 15,999,840, forward strand.
ACCAATGAAAAAATCATGATTATCGTGATCTCCACACTACGCCTAGGTATGGTACCACGTGATACAACAGCAGCAGCGTGGTAAGACGCTTGAGTTTAGCGTACACGAACAACAGCGAATAGAAGCAACGCGACAGACAGCCGACGGACCCCATGTTGGGCAATAGAGCTACGATACAGAAACATCAGCATGGCACGAACAGGCGATAGACTACTCATCCAGGATGCCGTGAAAACCCACGATACAAAACCCTTTCGTAAGAAATGAGCATAAGATACGCAGAAATCCCGAAATCATACTCGTACTCGTACTGTGCTCAAGTCTGCGTACTATCATATGATACTATTAACAGGGAATAAGCGGCTCTCCTGCCCCCACGGCGGTAGAGCTACAATGGATCAAATATGTTTTGAAGATAATGTAGGGGTCTTTTTTCTTGCATTATTACGAGTTTAGCTGCAGGTGGTCTGTCTGTCTGTCAACACGGTCTCGCCGTTCAGAGCGTGTCAGCCCCGCCTCGCGGCATGGGTAGAGAGGTTTGGGGACACAACCAGCAAAATACTGGGTCTCGTGCCGTGCCGAGTCTTGGCCGTCGCTTGATGAGCATTGCCGACATTCCCGAGGCGGTGATGACGTCGTTCCATAAAAACAAGGCAGCATTGCTGCTGACTACACATTTCAAACCAATAAACAGGTATCTTATTGGCCAGTTCCGATCGTCGTCCCCGATGCTCCAGAAGTACGACCCGTAACTTCTACAAAGAAAGACATTTTTTCTTAAAACAATAAACACGCCGTACGTGCGAGAGCGCGAGTTGGCGGCGTTCGATCCCAATCGATTAGCAGTGGGAATACTGAACTCTATGCGCAATAAAAATGACGGCACGTACGGTGTTGGAGAAGGAATTATACCTGTGACCGCGGCGTGTCCACAATATATGCAGTGATGACAAAAAAAATACTCATTCGACTCATTGGCCGATCCCACGCCGGAGGTTGCTGATGTAAGTAGAAGTTGGTGTAGCACGGGGACACAGGTAGTCGGCAGTGACCTGTTCCAGTCATATAGAACCAGTACCGCTGCTGTGGTTCCTATCAAAAACACAAACAAGGCCGTAATTGGCCGAGCATAATGTTCTAGAATGCGTTTTCCCACCATGTAGGATGCGTTTTTATTCCAAGGGTGGACCGTTGGTGTCCCCTGTTTGGGGCTATTGCTTTGAGGTTGAGCTTTTTTTTCCGGGAAAGGTTTATTATCATCCCGTCCGGGCGAATAGATCCAGTATCACTGTGTACAATAAAATCAGGGCGTTGGCCAGAAATAGGTATAGCGGAGGTGTTTTGCGCTATTTCCGGAACAGGAGAAATCTGTCTCACAACCAACCGTAGACAAAAGGGTACCATTGTAAAGTACAAAAATGCTTCGGATACGTTTGTGCTCCCTTGCAGCAAGAACATGCCAAGGCAACCTTCCCCCGGGTCCCTCGCCTTTTCTTGTGATACATGTGCGGGATTCAGCTACAGCGAGTTATGGATTCCAGAGGAAAGTCCAGCGCCCACCATGAAGCTATGCTTGGGGATGCTCCTGAGGGACGGCGTCCCAAGGTATTTACTTGATGCCGTACCGCGGGAGCGATAACTGTGTGTATTACCGTACCATTGGAAACAGTAAAGGTACGTATTGCCGCACCACTGGAAATGATAAAGGTAGTCATTGCCGTACGATTGGAAACGATAAAGGTGCTTATTGCCGTACGATTGGAAACGATAAATGTGCTTGTTGCTGTACCATTGGAAACGAGAAAGGTGCTTATTGCTGTACCATTGGAAACGATAAAGGTACTTAGTACAGTACCACAGTAACGATAAAGGTACTTGTTGCCATACGGCAGGACACGGTGAAGGTAGTTGTTGCCGTACCACTGGAAACGGTAAAGGTACTTATTATTCCCGTACCGCTGGAAACGGTAAACGTAATTTTTGCCGTAGCACAGAAAGCGGCATAAGGAACGCTTGACGTAGCCCTGCCCCTGAGAACCGATTAGAGCAGCCGACGAGCGTGCCCACCCTGGGCGGTCTCACGCAATGCAGTGAGGCGGCGTGGTGAGACCCGGTGTCCTCTTGTGCTTGCGATTCCACACGAAATGGCATCACGTCTTTTTTTTTTCGTATAAAAACGATTATGAACGTTTTCTGCCGCGAGTGTCGTTTTGCCCCATCTATGAGAATAGAATGATGCATTTCCCACGGAGACTCCACAGACACCAGTAGCACGGCCTATTTTTAAACCGCAGCTGTGGGAGCTCAGGGCTTGACTTGTGTGCATTGTGCAGAGAGCGCCCTTCCCTCCCGGCAACAGCTCATGTGAGAGAAAGGTGAAAATTGACGTTTTACCTGGTACTGGTATGTATGTCACAGTGTTGTGGTGGCTTCGGGCACTGTGCGGGTGTCGCGTATTAGTGCGTGCTATGTCGCCGTGTTTTGGTGGCTCGTTTTGGGGACTAGGCATTACGCGGGAGTGTTTTGGTGCTTAAACCGTTTACTCGAAACTTCACTCCCGTTTCGGGGGGAAATAGGATTTGGATTTGGGTATACGTTTATGTGCAGTGCAGCAGCTAAAAATGGTTGGCAACAACGACAACTTTTTAGAGTACCAGAAAAAACGGCGCGTTACGAACTATCAGCTCCAGACTTTACCCTGTCTTCCCTTCAGTCACCCGGCTCGAACCCTCCCTTACTCGCTGCTCATCGAACCCAACCGCTCCTCACCTCGGCTCGCGGCAGATACGTGATGCCTATGGTTGACTTGGTTGTTTCTAAGGCCGGTGACAGGTGGCGAAATAGGGGGCTGAACAGCGTCCCCATTCCCTACTGCTGGGAGCCCGTCGGTCGCGCTGCTGGCGGCGTTCTATCTATGTCGGCGTACGTGGAGGAGAAAGTGGAGGGGAGCGAAGTGGACAGCATGTGGGGCACGCTGGCAAACAAGCTTACTGTCAAGGAGGCGTTTACAGGTACGTAGGCGTTCTTGTGGCTTGCTACAACCGAAGTAGTACCTAAATAATCTAGGACTCCTTGTCTGAGGGCCCGTATGCCTGACCCACACACTAACCTTGAGAAAACATTAGTGTGCAGTCCGATTAACAGTGCCACATGACCTATATAGACAAATGATATTGTCAAGCACAAACGGGTTCCCAACCATATTGGATTACTCCTCAGCTGAGGGCTCCCGTTAGTTTGACCTAGTGTGGCCAAAAAGTCATATTATACCCCTGTCGTAAGCACGCGTCTCTTGCAGAAGTACGTCGGCGTTCGTGTATGTGTTCCTTGGCGTTATTGTCAGCGAGATCCTTGATAACCGTTTCATTCGAGAGGGATTTGATTCCGATAGGCGTGCTCGAGTGGGTGGGGCAAAACGGAATTGGCCGTGCTGTGCGGAAGTTTGGTTGTGTTTGTGAGTGAAGGGGTTGAGTGGGCAGCTTGGTTGGTGGGTAGGTAGGTGGGCGGGTGGGTGGGCAGGTGGGTGGGTGTGTGGATGGTTGGGTGGGTGGGCGGTGGGTGAGTGGGTGATTGGGTGGGCGCTTGGGTGGGTTGTGTGTTTACCCGCGTGTTTGCTCGTGTGTTGGCACGTGTGCGCGTGGTCTATTCCGCTACACGCCTACCCTTAGAGGAATTGTTTTATGCAGTTTTCATGCCGTCGGCTTTCACCACGGCACGATGCGACGGTCGGACTCCACGGCTTTTGACCCCTGCACTTCTAGCGAGTCTCTTCCTGCCCCTCGTGGGAGTCGGTGTGTAGCTGTAGCTGTTCGCAAGAAGAAAACTCACAAAAAGGCAATTATTTCGCAATCACGGTGTTCGTCATCCTATGTCCAAGGCACCAGACGCCGCATACGTACACTGGCATTTTGTCGACACTGACCGACGTTATCGACGACGCATGGCTTACACTGGTGTTTGGTTGGCACTACCATACTGTCCGGATCGTTTTGCCGTGCTGTTCTTTTGTGGTGGCAGACATTGTGGGCGTTCTGGCGGACCCACCGGAAGGGGTACAACTGGATAGTGGCTTTAATTTTCTTATGGCAGAGGTACGTGTGTCACGCGCAATGATCTAATAATAAGGATGGGCCGAGTTCCTGCGACCAGAGATCTATGTCGTTGTCGGCAGCCTTGTTTGCGGGCAGACCGAGTGCGAGGGTCCTCCCCGTTGCCCCGGAATACCTGTGTGTCATTGGTGATGCTTACCAGGGTATCAATTGGTGTCGATTGATGGCTAACGCGAAACCTTCTCTCTTTGACGAGGGACCCGGCTTCAGGGTGAACAATACGCCCCCACGGGTAACGCCTTTTGCGATGTAGCTTCTGTCGGATTGGGGCGTCTCGCTGTTGACCGTGACGAGCCAAATATGTTTTCATTGAAGCAATCAAAACGTCGCCCAATCCTTGGAACATTAAAACTCACTCCCGGTCTTATTTCTAGAGCACGCCGCACAGCAGCGTGCCTCAACCTGTTTTTTTTTCCAAGGTAGCTCCCCTCGTAGATCGTAAAGATGTGTCTATCGACCTTGACCTCTCACGCACGTTTTCGGGCGCGTCCTGGGGTTGTGGGTTGGTCTGTCTACCCCATCCCTGATCGTGCCTCCGCCAGTTTTCTCCTCTGTTGCTCGTTCCTCCAATGATTTTCGGCTTTTAGCCCTTTCCCCGCTTCAGGAATGGTCTTACTCTAAATCCTTGCAGTTTTCCCCGATAATGAGGTGCAGCCCTGAAGGAGTTCACGGCAAACTTTCGAACCAAGTTTCTCGCTCGTCTTTCGGCGGTTGTCTTTACCCACGCGCAGGTGACCGGTGTTGGTTCTTTGCCGGCACCGGCTCCTGGCGGGCGCGTGCGTCTTTTCCTGAGCGACTTGCCTGAACCAGCGGACCTGCTGGAGTTGCCAACCGCGCAAGGCGTTGCCGCGCTTAGTTTCGATGTGGTTTCCGTTGCTAGCGGCAGGGATAGCGAGTTTTTGCCCGAAGTTTACAAGCCGCTGTTCGTTCCTGAGACAGAGTAGACTACGGACGACAGTACAAAGCAGTGTACTAAGAAAACCAGGGTGATGCTTGCAGGAACATAGAAAATTGAGGAGCTGATGTATTGAAGTCAGTTCACAATGCATCCTTTTTCCAATGAAAAATTACCAGCCTGAGCCAGCATTCCTGCATGTATTACTATTAATGGGCGTCCTCCACTGTTTGTAAGCGGTTTCGGAGCGTGCTGTGTAGACGGAGAAACGGTTCTTGAGTAACCACGACAACTGTGACGTGCTGTACGGGGGGGTGGGGGGGTGGGCGATGTTATGCAATTTGGACCCCCGCACGTGGTGCTCTAGAATATTCAGAACGCCTGAGGTGTTTGTTGGTTGTATAATATTTTATGCAATCCTTGGGTGTGATCGAACACTGAAATATAATGGTACCCGACTTTGGCCAGAAGGGCACCGTGTGTTCCTGAAAAAAGTGTATCCATCGCCAATAAGAGTATGATATAAATCCTTGAACCCTACCCATGGTGCATCACTCTGTTCGTAAAGGTTTCTTGCTGTATCGAGACTGAGTGGTGTATGCTACCCTCGCGACGCATGCCACCCTCGCCGCGCTCGGCGTCATCTTCCAAGCTTTCCCCGTTCTATGTCCCTTTGAGCCCCGTCGTCCGCGCTGAGAGATGCAAGCCGTGCCCTGTGGCGCCCGTTCCGACACTGGGCTGCTTCCGGCCTCCACCTCCCAGCCTCCTCCTGTTGACATCTGCTCTGTCCGGAAGTATTATACCTGGATCGTCTTTATGTTGAAGTCAAAACGGTCCTAATTTTCTCGGACACGTCTAGTTCTCCCGCAAGAAAAGACACCGGCTCGCCCACACCCAGACGCTCTCGCTCGTGCCTCGACGAGCACGCGCCCGCGCGGCGGGAGAGCGCCGGTTTACCCTTGTCTGTATACCCATGCCCACGAGCCCACGGTGAGATCCACGTTAAAAAAAATATCGGGCCTAAATCGGGCCTGGAGACAAGCAACGCGAAATGAAAACCAATCATTCGCTTGTGCTCCTAAAACCAAATACCAGGTATTGCATAAAAAAATGGATGCTATCCTTGAGTGTGATTCAGCCTGGTAATATGCGGTAGCTCCATGGTCGGTTTTGCCAATCGAGGTCAAAAGCACAGGCACAACTGCAAAGTGGCTCGCCAAGGCCTATGGACGCGTGCTACGACAGAGGTAGCAGTTTTCGTCTGAAATGGTTTCTGAATGACGGAGCTCCTTGACCCGAAATCGTCGGAAATAGGCTCCGTTTTTTTGTTGTTGCGTGATTCTTGCGGTGTGCCTAGGCCATGGGATTTTTTATCCGGTGTAGCAGTCTTACTTTTATCCAAATCAGTTTTCGGGAGGGACATGTCTTAAGCTCCCCCAAATTGAGGAACCTCTATCATCGTAGCACGCGTCTCCTTTGTGACAACATGGCGCCGCCGCTGCCCGTCTCTTTCTGAAAGCACGAGTAAGCTGGACGTGATCATCAATCGCCGCCGGATGGGTGGGCACCGGGAGGGGGGGGGCGCGACTGTACCGTCAATTTTTTAATATGAGGGGGACACCGCAAGAGGAGGGGGGGGGTACTCATCTGTTGCCTGTTTTAGTCATTTGACCATTGACCACGCGCATCCATTTCGAGACGGAGCACCGTTCCTACTCCTAATAGAAGACACCTCCAACATTTGGGCGCTCATTACGTTTTTTCTATATGTTACATATAAACTGTTTGTGCTTATCATACCCCCTTCCTGTATCGCCGTCTGGCACTGTGGCCACCATCTACCTCCTAGGAAGCGACCGTTTTCTTGCTACTCTCTTCTAGGCTACCAAACTCTTCCACGGCACATTTGTCTAATTTCCTCATCTCCACCACTAACACGTCCCGTTTCGTAAGAGGGGGGGGGCAATTAATCATTGAAAAAAAAATACTTGATAAAATTATTTCGTTCAATACTTAGCAGGAGCATCGTCTCAGCAACTTTGCGCTGACCAACTCCACGTATAGGTAAGCACAGCACAGCAGTGTACCGTACTCCGGTGCCTGCCTTGAGCATTTGTTGCGAGTTCGGCCCAGTAACCGTTTTGGTCGTGGGTTCGCGGCATCGAGTACCTGTGCTTACTCGCGCCCATGCGCTTTGCTCGATCTACCGATCGGTGTACACTCGCATCAATCGCAATTCATTAGACTATATCAGTAGCAGTAGTAGTAGCTCAATTACTACTATGACAACAAGCAGATTTAGTCTAGAGCAGCAGTAGTACGGCGCAATATGCATGTACAGGTAGTATGCGCACAATCCTTCCTACTTCTGAGAACAGTACACAAGAAAGACACTTTGCCGAGAATGGGAACCACAACAGCAACAAGGCACACAGCAACCTTTGGCCGGGCAGTTCGGGCTGCAGTATACATACCGGGTAAGGGTCACACAAGAAGTTCTCGTAAGTTGCTACCTGGTACTAAACATGTATTATTGTGGGATGATTTGTCGTGGGCTACAAATAAATACGAAACACCCGCGAAAAAAGGATCGCTGGGCAAATATCACGCACCCTGTTGCACAGCAGTCTCACTTCCATGCTTCAATCGTAAGCCACCGCGGCGCGACACTTCGTAACGCACCCTCCGATCTCAAGGTCGCAAGCTGCAAGCGATTCTTCCTCAGAGAACAGAGAAGACACAGCCACCTCAGATTTTCGATCCTTTTTCACAGAGAACAAACCTATTATGTTCACAACGTCAGCTAGCTGTGAGTTCGAGGGCCGATACTCATCTTTGCAAGCTGCGTACTATTTTATAAAATTACGTCGTCAACTGTGAATTCGACGAATTCAGAGTCGATACTCATCTTTGCAAGCCAGCTGCCGTCGGAAGCTGCTATTTCTCCTGTCGTCGAGAGCCTCCTCCTTGTTCAGACTATCTATAAAGTAAAGTCTATAACGTGCTTGCAGGGCAACCAAAAAAGATAAAAGATATGAAAAAAACCGATTAGTTGGTCAAAACAAGTCGTAGCATGGCGCAGAGCGCCTTCTACACAGAATAGCAGTCGTTCGGGCTCGGAGCCTGAAGCCTCCTATAGGCAGCAGCAGAGACTGCCGACACAGAGAGTGGGAGAAAAAGAGGGAGGGCTGGTTCAAGGAAATCGACTGCTGGACTTGGCAGCAGTGTGGGCATAGTGGGGTAGCAAAGGTAGGGTTGGGTTTGTTGGTTGCTTGGACGGATTAGCCAAAGATACACAACTATTTTTCTTAAATTTAAGGATACATTTATCACTAATATTAAATAATAACGGACTTTATATTTACGTTCAATGCGGTATCTCGCAGTAATTTCGCCGCATGTGAACGCCACGTTCAACTCACATCTCTACGCACTCCCGTCTCTCAACATCACAACGAACAAGGAGGAGGAAATCAGGACAGCGCACACTCACACACACGTGCAGCTCTTAATGTGGCTGCTTCGAGGGTGGCCTCTACTGTGTCTCGCGCTGGGGGCACAGGCAACGCGCTGTAGAAGCAGCAGGCCGGCGGCGTTCGTACCCGCCCTGCCAAGACTGCCGAGAAGCACCCGTGACGTGGTGCGACCAAGTCGCATTGGCTTCAATGATGAGGTTGTTCGAAAATACTCGCAGGCTGTCCCAGGCTACCCCTCTGTCCTCGCCAACAAGGGACTCGCTGCGCCACCCTTCTCCGGGAGGCCCGTCATCGGGGCTGGAGCTGCTCCTGCTCTAAGGTCGCTGCGCATGGGTGGAGGCGGAGGTCGGACTCACGAAAAGAAAGATACGAGGATCGATCGGAATCAGGATGGAGGCAATGAAGTGTCTTCTGCCCAACCCTACGAGTACGGAGACCGTGAGACTCCGGGAAGCTTCGTGGCAGGCGAGGTCGTAGCAGGGGAGAGCCCAAGCGAGGGGGGTGTAGGAGATGCGGAGCAGGTCGAGGGTAAGGTTGCCGATGCGGTCACCGTGGGGAGGAAGTCGGATCTGACGCCGACGGCAGCGTCCGGTGGCCGCCGGGACAAGAAGCCCTTCCGCAGCAAGAGCAAAGACGCGGCGCAACCAGGAGAGCAGGCCACGCGGCTCGGCGAAAAAGTTTCGGCCACCATTCGCAAAGCGGAATCGGGCGCTTCCGCAACAGCAGCAGCAGCGAAAGCAGCAGCAGCAGCCACAGCAGCAGCAGCCACAGCAGCAGGAGGAGGAGCCTCTTGGGGCTGGATGAGACCGCCGTGGATTACCTTCCAAAACATCGAGGGCGCAAAGAAGGTCGAGCCCGAATCCGCCACGCGGAGGCCTGCTGCTGGAGCTGACACCTTGTTACGAACAGACAACGGCGACCGAGGCAAAGAATCCAACACCAAAAAGGCGTCTTCCATTGAGTCCTCCGCGCGCCAAAATGAGCCCGGACCCTCGGCAGAGAAGCCTCCCGCTCGTCCCGCACCACCGCTACCAACCCCTATATCACGACCTGCTGCGGGCGCCACCCCCATTGCAGGCGGCACGCAACGGGCCGGGAAAAGAAAGCGAGACGCTATCCGGCAATCGATGGTCAAGCTCGGGTGGCAACTACCGCTGTCGTCCCCTGACGATGCTCGCAGGACGACAGGGCGGGAAGAGCCCGAAGCAGCAGGGGCAGGGATACAGGCAAAGGCGACGGCGCAAGTGGAAGGAGGGCTGCTCCAAGGCTTGCCGCGATCAATTTCGCTCCCAGCAATCCTGGCGGCGTCTGTTCTGAGCTCGTGGCTTCCTGGCAAGGGCGGTGGCGAGAAGGAAGACCGCGAGGACAAAGGGGGCCTTGGGCGGGGGCGGGGGCGACGGCAGGGGAAGAGCGAGGTACAGCTGGCGGAGGCGAGTAGACGGCCTGTCGCGCTGCAGGGCTCTTCAGCCAACAGCTTGGCCTCCGATGATGGTCAAGCTGAAGGTGGGGAGGGAGAAGCCGCCAATGACGCTACATCGCCTGGCCGACCGCGAACGACTGCGCCGACCGCCACCACCACCGCCGAAGCCGCCGCCACTGCCGCCGCCGCTATTGCTGCGAGAGGTCGACGTGCTTTCTCCCGTATGAGGGTGGCTTTCGGTAAGCCGCGCTCTGTATTCGACGGACCGCAACGCACGGCGGCCGAAGCCACGGAGGCAGTCCGTAAGGGGGGCGGGGGGTCCCCTTCTGCCGACTCGGGTGGACCGACGAACGGGCCCGTCCCGCCGACGCTTTCGATGCCGTCGGCTGTGAAGAAGCTGCGCGAAAGGAGCAGAGGTGGCCTGTACTTTCCTGTGAAGGCGCCGTGGCGCCCGCCGGGATACCGTTGGGGGGTCTCTCTGTTGTCTAAGACGCCCGCTCCGTCTCGGACGCCGATTAAGGGGGCGGGGGGGGGCGCGGGAAACGAGGACAGCAGCGCCGCCCAAACGGAATGGTGGCCGGTGTCTGCTAGCGAGGACACAGATAGGGAGGCCTCGGCGGCGCTTGTAGGTGCACCGTCGCGGAGAATGCGCGCAGTCAACAAGGCCTCGGGGGTGGCGGGGGTCGTCTTGGGCAAGCTTCTTGCCGCAAGCGAACGCGGGCGGCGCTGGCGGGGAAACGCGGATGGAGGGGCGGGCCTAGACAACACCGGCCCTGCGTACGACAGGTTCCGCGTGGGGAAGTGGGCCGAGGTGGAGCTCGCGGGTGCCCCCGGGAAGAGAGTTGAGGATAGGGAGCGGGAGGGAGGGGACATGGCCTGGTGGCGGCTGGGAGCTGCGGTGGTCGTGGGTGTCGGCGCGGTGCTGTACCGGCCTGTAGCGAACCGACTGCCTGGGCTGCTGCCGGCCTTTGGTGCTGAGAATGGGGGGAAGGTGAGACGTAGGCGGCGGCGATACCTCATGGAGGGGGGGGGTGGGGGTAGAGAAGGGGGAGGAGGAGGAGGAGGAGGACTGTGAGGGGGGTGCGCAATCTCCAGCGAGGCAAGATGCCCTCGGTGGTTCCATCACCCCTCCGGTCCAATCTTCTGACGCGACCAAGTCAGTGGTGGCGGTGGCGATAGAGATAATTCCCAATGGCCTACGCCGGGGCTCGGGGTCGGTGGTTGCCAGCCTACTGGCCAAGGTGGCGACGGCGTTAAGAAGAGCGAAGCTGTGGATACATTTGAGGAGGAAGTCGAGGGTGCGCGCCGAGCCGCTGCTCCCGGGCGTCGATTCGGGAATCAGCACCCTATCCGTGCCTCTGACGTCCATGGGGCTGCTGCCGTCGGCCGGAGAAGAACAAACGCCTCCGACGAGCGCTGAAGAGCCTACCGCGATAGAAGATGTTAGCACGGCGGCGGCATCGGAGATGGGATCGGGATCCGGGGCGTCGGCGCTTGCGGGCGCCGGGAAATCTAGCGAGGTTAGCGCTCCCCAAGCGGTGGGCGGCAGGGGTTGGAACCTTCTCGGGTTCTTCCCAGCGGACAAGGAGGAAGAGCAGAGCGACTCGGTGGCTGCTGGTTTGGTTAAGACGGTGGCGGAAGAGAGTAGTAGTGACGCGGCGGCGGCGGCAGCGGCGGCGATGGCGGCGATGGCGGCGGAGCCGGTGATTGCCAGAGCTGCGGACACCGTGCCCGTCGAAGGGAGCCAGGTGGAGGGAAAGCCGTGGCTGGCATCGGCGTGGTTGGAGAGTTTGGATCCGAGAGCCCAGGTGAATTGCCCCGTGCAAGAGCTGTCGCTTGCGCCCGTTCCTGAATGCAGGCCCAAACCAGCCATAATAATTTTCGCAGAAAACGATGATTTTTTGTTGTGTATACCGGCGGGGGAATCGTCTGCCGAGCATCCGCCATCACCCCGAGCGCGGGTCGCACAAGTCTGATTCTTGCAGTAGATCTTGCTATCTGGCCGCCTGAATCTTTGATGGTATTTTTTATTCTCGCTTCTTGGCCGAGGACTATTTGGCTGTCTTCATCGAAGTTAAAAAAACGAGAAGTGGCGCAGCCGCGTTTCTCGCCCGGTTTTGAGTCCGGGTTGCGGTCAGGGTTAGGGTTAGGGCTAGGGGTTGGGTCTACACCCGTACCTTGATCCCACCAGGAAGTTCTCCCTAGCTTACAAGCGCGAATTGCCTACCCCCCATGATCCGCGCGACCAGATAGTGAGGCCAGCTCGATCCTTGTTGACTGCGTTGACGAGCGGATCAACTTTTCTCCGCACCCAAGCGCTCAACGTGACCGTTGGCTAACCCTTGGCTTCATAGACTAAACATACCCTCAACCTACGCTTGACTAGAATTCCGGTTGTGTGGCCCATCTCCCATCGCCACCCCCCGCGCGGGGCCGCGCACGCTGGCTGTCGCTGTAACGGTGGCGTATCCTCGCGTGTGGGCGGCTCTTGGATGAACCAACCTATGACAAGGGAAAAAAACGCGCCTGTTACGTGTATCCTTGACGAGATTCATGCATGCAGTATCACGCGCAACCGAAGCGTCTCGGGCCAGCAGGTTGCGGAACATGACTGTTGAACAATTTTAGATGAAACCTACAATTGGTTTTTAATTTATGCGCCTTCGCCACCTTCCCCCCCCCGCCCCCGTTCCGTCTGACGAACAAACTCAAAAGGTTGAGGCCGCTATGCGCGAGACGTTCCGCGCGGCGTTCGGGTACGACCTGGGTAACGCCGCGGCTGAACTGTCGGCCGAAACGGCTCTGGCCGCCGCGAACGCAGCTGCGTTGGCGGAAGGAGAAGGCTCCGCCGCTAACTTGGAACTGCAGAGCACGGGCCCGACAGCGCGTTACCTAGACGAGCTGTCCCCGCCATCCAGTGAGCCCGACGAGCAGGACGTCCTCCGGAAAGGAGCGGAGGCGGCTGCTTCTGCGGCGGGGGCGGCAGTGGGCGCGGCGGCGGGGGCGGCCGCCGGGGTAGCGGCGGAGATGGCCGCGGCGGCGACTTCCGCGTCCTACAAAGTCGGATCGCCGTTCGGGTGGCAGGAGGACGGGCAAATCGGCTGGCAGGAGGGCGGTGGCTGGAGAAAAAACAAGAAGAAGGGGGAAGAGAGCTTCGGGGAAGGGAGCTTGGGGCTCAGGCCGAGGAAGATCGACCCGCAGAAAGCGAGCGAGATGGTGATGGATTCCGTCTGGTCGGGCAACCTCAAGGTGGGTTTGGGAGGGGATGGACGAGTGGGAGGTTTTCTGGGGGCGGGCGGCGGAGTAGGGGGCGTGTGCGGGGTATTTTATAAGTTATTTTAAGAACGTCAGCTGTGAATTCGACGAATTTAGGGTCGATACTCATCTTTGCAAGCTGCGGTCTTGGTACTTGTAGTATACTATGTGGGTGAGTTTGTTCACTCAATGGGAAGGGTCCGATTATCATCATTATTATTATTATTATTATTATTATTATTATTATTATTATTATTATTATTATTATTATTTTTATTATTTTTATTATTATTATTATTATTATTATTATTATTATTATTATTTTTATTATTTTTATTATTTTTATTATTATTATTATTATTATTATTATTTTTATTATTTTTATTATTTTTATTATTATTATTATTATTATTATTATTATTATTTTTATTATTATTATTTTTATTATTATTATTATTATTATTATTATTATTATTATTATTTTTATTTTATTATTATTATTATTATTATTATTATTATTATTATTATTATTATTATTATTATTATTATTATTATTATTATTATTATTATTATTATTATTATTATTATTATTATTATTATTATTATTATTATTAAATGTGGGTCACAATGCTCTTAACCCAACCTACCTACTTGCGTCTGAACACAAATCCTAGAACCTTCGGGAACGTTCCGCACGTTCTCCTAGAAAGATCGTCTCTCGGAGCGATGTCGTTATCGCCAACGCTCCGAGCCACAAGGAAGGGTACAACATCCCGAGGAACCTCAAGACGTCTTCCCAGACGCTTCCTCAGCTCGTTGCCCGTTGCTTTCGTCCGAGAGGAGTGCGAGGGCGCGCCCTCGCACACCTCTCACACTTCCTACTGTCCCCATCTCAACCTGAGATTCTGTCTCTTTACCGAGCACGTCTATTCGTCCGGTGATCGTCAACACCGCCCACATTCTGCGACCGTTGCCTGAGAGGGACGCTTGTACACACAGCGTTGGAGATTCGCACCTCCCTGCGGTGTTATCGAGTACCAACCCTTATTGGCGTCGACGGCAGGACCCGAACTTGCGCGTGAAATCACACTGGGTTTCAAATCCATGTTGAGATTCTGTCTCTTTACCGAGCACGTCTATTCGTCCTTTGATCGTCAACACCGCCCACATTCTGCGACCGTTGCCTGAGAGGGACGCTTGTACATACAGCGTTGGAGATTCGCACCTCCCTGCGGTGTTCTCGAGTATCATTATTATTATTATTATTATTATTATTATTATTATTATTATTATTATTATTATTATTATTATTATTATTATTATTATTATTATTATTATTATTATTATTATTATTATTATTGTTACTACTACTCGTATTATTATTGGTGGAAGTCATGGAGTGTCGGTGGTTTTCGATGGGCGGAGGGTGCGTGTTTTGGGTAATGTTTCCTGGTGAACCCAAGGAGTGTTGGTGGCTTTCGGCGGCTTGAGGGCTTGTGTCACCGGGCATCGACTACCGCGATGCATCGTTCCGTCGCTGGTCGTTTTGCCGCGTGTTGTTATCTAATTTCCTGCCGTCGCGAAACCCCTCTATACTACGAGCTGGGTCGTTTGAGCGAATCCGTCTCCGAGACGTAAAATAGAAAATACCAGTAGATTGTAACGCCTCCGCGCCAACCCCGCCCCCGCCCGCACCGATACCTTCCTTGTCCCGCCTGCCCCCCCCCATCACCGTGCGCGTACCCCCGCCCTTTGGGTAAATCACAGCGGACCGTCCCCGTCGAGAAGGGGGTGCAGAGGCAGCGGCAACGACCCCGTAGCGCTTGGCTCTTCTCCGCAGCCGTGGAGCGTTCCCGCCTTCCTCAGAGGTGGAAAACCAAGGCTGCTGCTGCTGCGGCAGCGCACGCGAGGCCCGTGAGGGATACCGACAAGCAGGACACCACGCTGCGGCGGCTGGGTAAAGTCGGGGTGGTGGAGATCGCGTCGAGCATGGTGAGAGAATGGCAGCGCCGCCGCCGTCGGGAGGGGGGGAGAGAGGGAGGGAGCGTCCAGCAGGCGCTGCGCGGCTGCTGTTTTTCCACTGTATCCGCCATTGTGTTATTTTTTGTTTTGGATGGGGAGCGCGCGCCCAACAAGCGCTACGCTGCTGCTGTATAGTGTGCATATCACAGTTTAATTTTTGTTTAGGCGTTGGCGTTTTTTTTTGCCTGGTTCGATTACCGCCTTCGTGTCACGTCGTTACCGTATGCTACTCTGGGGTAAATTTCCGAGCCTTTTTTTTCTCCGAAAAAAAGAGAGCAAGAAAGGATGCACACACCAATAACAATGGTGGCTTGGGAAATGCCACCGCATCGCTCGGCGTTTTGCACTCTCCGCATTTTCGAAAAAATCAGCGAGGAATTTTTCGGAGGGTGTGTGCCATCTCAGATGTTTCATGCCGTCCAACCCCCCGACACCCCACTCCTGGGACACCTCTCCATCGCTTTCGATAGATGGCATAGGTCTAATCTCTTGTTATTTACTCATGTGTGGTCCTCTCTGTGCCTGCACCTAGGCTTTGAGCGACCACGGGCGTTTAGGCGCTTTTGCGGTGCCGTTGTGGAAGTATCCGACGCCTTGTGTTGCTCACTTGTGAATCAAGTAAACATGTGGAGGTTGAAGAAAAATCGTCCAGACCCCCCCGCTACCCCCTATGCATACCAAGTACCAGGTATACGATACAAACAAGAAAAGGGTTTTGTTCTCGCCCCCGAAAGGCAGAAGACCCCTGGAGGCATATTTTCGGATATTGGTTTGGTGTAGTACCGCGAGGCGAATAATTCGCTGACCCCTCCCCCTTCCCCCCCCGCCCCACCACCCCCGATGGCGTTTGTTCCCTCCTGTTTGCTGTCAAGCCAGCTCCTGATAGCTTCGGAGACCGCGCAGCAGGTAGACTCCGTGGAAGAGCTGGAGTTATTCCGGCAGGATGGAGGCATGCCGAGACTGATGATGGCCCTCTCTCCCACCCCCTACACCACCAAGGTTAGACACAGTGCTGCGGCCTGCACGATTTACTCGTGACCACCTTCTCTCTCCGCTTGCCCTCCCCTACTTCGCCATCTTCTCCTCTATGAATCTTACCCCCCTCCTCTCTCTCCCGTCCCCCTCTCCTCCTCGGCCGTTTTTCCCTTTGTAAACCCTGGACCCCCCGCCCACCCCCCCCACCCCCGCTTCCACCCCTGACTCCCGCCCTGGCCATCCTTTTTTCTCTGAACCCTGACCCTCCCCTCCTTGCCCTCGCCCCTCGCCCCCGCTTCCACACGCGCATCCACCTCCACCCCCGCCCCCGCCCCCGCCTCCATCTCCACCCCCACCCCCGCCCCGGCCCCCGCCTCCACTCCCGCATCCATCTCCACCCCCGCCAGCCCCGCACTGACCGTCTTCCTTTCTCTAAACCCTGACCCGCCCCCGCCCCTGCCCCTGCTCCCGCCCCCACCCCCACCTCCGCTTCTAACACCGATCCCTCCCCGTAGGCGAACGGCCTGGCAGCCATACGAAACCTTCTCCGGGTCTCCCCCGAGACGGTGGCGGCGGAGATTTTGGAGGGTGACGGCGAGGTCGACGGCCAGAAGGTGTTAATCGAGCTTCGGAAGTTGATCGGCGCGCCTGGCGAGCCTTGGTCCTCCGCGGCGGCACAAGCAGCGGCGGCGGCCACGGACAGCCTCGACGCCATGAGGCTTCAGGTACGGGAAGAGGTTGCTTGCCTGTGCCTTGCCTTTTAACCCTTCAGCCCTTCTACGTTGCTGCTGAAAACTCGTTCCCACTCTGTTTGCTTGGCGTCTTTTGTTCCGAAAACCGCGGTTAAAGTTGTAAGGGTTTAAGGCCACCCTCCCCTGCGCCTCCCCCGCCCCCCCTCCCCAGGCGGAGGCGGTGCAGCTGATGCAGGAGCTATCCCTTGCCAGCGAAGAAGCGCTAGAGATCGTCCGCGGCCTTGCCAACCTCATCCCGGCACTCACCGCCATCGCCTACCCCGGGATGGGTCCTCTCGGAGTTTTACGAGACAGGATAGGACGGACCTTTGCGGGCGTGGGCGGGTCGGGGGGGGAGGGGGGGGGCACGGTGCGGCGAATCGAGGCTTCCGTCATGGCGGCAACGGTGTCGGGCGCATCGAAGGTACGACGCATACGACAGAGGTTACACCTTTTTTGTTATTCTACGATAAGTTTTCGTTTGTGCTATGAATAGGAGACCGGCATTTTTTTTACACGTCAAGGCCTACTTTGGTAATTTTGTGCTGTTTTTAGTGTGATGGGACGGTCAGTCAAGGAGTCAAACCGCGGTATCCTAGCATGTTTTTCGGTCGGAGGTTGTGGCTAGAGGGAGGGAGGGAGAGAGGGAGAGAGAGGGAGAGAAGGAGGGTGGGAGAGATGGTGGGAGAGAGAGCGTGAGGGAAGGGGGGAGGGGGGAAAGGAGGGGGGGAGAGAGGGGGGGAGAGAGGGCGTGAGGGAGGGGGGGAGGGGGGGGAGGAGGGAAGAGGAAGGAGGGGGGGGGGGGGGTTACAAGGAGTAGGGTAGTCTATAATACGATATATCGAAAAATCGGTATTTTGATATTTCGACAAAAATGATACGATATCTAACACCACTGTACCTTAAACGGCTCTACGTCCCAGCTCCTGTTGATTCTGGGAGATCACAACTGGTGCCTCGCCATTCAATATGACCTTTTCGAAAAATCGATGTAATACTATATATCGAAAAATCGGAAAAATCGATTTTTTTTTGTATATGGAAAGCTTCGAAACGATACCCAACACTACTTTACGTAGCCGGTGTACCGCATGCATGCGCTCTCGGCTCGGTCCTACAATCCCAGCTCTGATCGATGCTGCGAGGTCACATCCAGCACTAACCTATACGGCATGCATTCATCCGCGCTTTGCCCGGCCTCCAGTTGTTGTCGATGCTGGGAGTTCACACCTGGGTCCCTCGCCAGCCTGGGCAGAAAGGGCTGAGGATTCTGTCTCTCGACGGGGGGGGCACTCGCGGCGTCCTGACGATCGCGATTCTCCGCGAGGTGCTGAAGGGTTTTGACAAGGATGTTCACGAGGTATGTATGTATTACGTTGTGCGGTCGGTGATGCGAAGTCTCCGCGGCTCGTGGACTACGTTGCGCGGTCGGTGATGAAGGTCCCCGCGACTTATGGATCGAACGGTTTTGGTCTGCTTGCTCTACCGGCGTGTGCCCTGTCCTCCTACGAAATGAATGTGCTTGTTTTCCGTGTACTGTGCTTGAGGTTTTGATTCTTGATCTACGTGTCGTTGGTTATATTTTGCTAGTTGCCACGAAAATAACCTTCCATGTATTATTTTTCTTGTTTTTTAGTTCTTGGTCATCCTTGTTTCTTTGGTCCACGTGTCGTTCGGTTTTATTTTGCTAGTGCCACAAAATGAACCTCCTTCGATGTGTTGTTTCTCTTGTTCTCTTTCGTTCTTGATCCTCGATTGATCCGTGGTTGACTTTTTTTTTAACGTCCGAAAGGTTTTCGACGTGATCTGCGGCACGTCGACGGGGGGTATCCTGGCCATGCTCTTCGCCTCCGAGAAGCAGTCGCTCGCCGAGGCGTCGACTCTGTACGACTCCCTGATCGTAAAAATCTTCAAGAAGGACCTGCTCGCCAATGCGAAGCTCGTCCTGCAGCAGGTAAAGAGATGAAGCGAAACGAAAATTAATGTGGCTTCGTACTCGTACTCTTTATTTTTGTTACGTCTTTAGCAGAAGTACGAACTGACACTGAAGTGCACTCCGGAGTGTATTTTCCTATCGGGAGGATGGGCCGGCACCCATGCGGGGCCCTTGTAAACGCACCCATGACATCCATCGGCCTTTGAGAGTTCAGCCTTCGCGAGTTTTCCCTCCCCATTTTTTTTCGGCAGCTAGCTGTAGCTCTTCCACGTTTTCTCGCGAGGTGGTGGACGTTTCCATTATTATCTGCCTGATTGTGCCTACCGGCCTCGCCCGTGCAGGGGCGGGGCCCGGCTTCGCTGTATGACTACGGCTATGCATAAAATGAGTACCCCTCCTCCCCGCCCCCCTTGATCATCGTCCCGGCATTGTAGAATGCGGGCGTCTTTGATGTTAAGGACTCTAAGGACTCCGGCCGTGCATAGGAAGATGATCGCCCCCCCCCTCCCCCCCCGCCTCAAACATCCAAGTGAACTCCCACTCCCACACCGCCCACCGTTACCCTTGATCGTTCTGGCAGGCCCAATACTCGAGCACCAGGTGGGAATCGATCTTGGAGGAGATTTTGGGTGACCGGCGCATGATCGACACCATGACTAGCCCCAGCAACCCCAAGGTTGTGATCTGCTCCACCATCATGAACGTTGCCCCACTGGAGATGATGCTGTGGAGGAATTACGGGTACCGCGCCGGGCAGGAGACGGTGTACAAGGTGCCCCCCCGCCCCGCAACGCCCAGCGCATTTTTTGTTCTTGTGTTTTTTGTGTTTTTTTATTGTTTTTGTCTTGAGGTTTTGTTCCATTACTACAGAGTTATTGGAGCCTGTTTTGTGGCTAGGTTATGGCGATGAGTTAGTGGGAGAATAATAACAACGACATGGTTGATAGTCGATATTTTTTTCCGTCGGATAATGGTTGATATCAGGTGCTTTTGATATCGAATTGTTAATGTCAGATGGTTGATATCAGGTGCTTTGCATGCTAGGTACTGGTAGTTTATACCGGGCGTTTTTTATCTCGCCTGATATGAAGCTTGAAGCTTGACATCAGGCACTTGATCGTAAAAGTTCTTGATACGATGCTTGATACCTAATTACATGTTTTTTTTTTTTGTTTTTTTTTTATCCTCCGGCGGATGGGGAAAAATAAAGCTTTAGCTCACCACACTTCCGCGTATTTTCATACGCGTCGTGTGTCGATTTAACTCAGTTGCTTTCGCAGCCCAACGCTAGCTGGCGCACCCTTCGAGTCCCATTGTAGGTATAGCGTGAGCTGTCCCTATCAGCGGTCCTCGTTACAACCCCGGCAGCGCAAGCTGCCGTTGTATACGGATACGTGTGTATGTCGACCCGGCCTGTCCCCTGAGGGTCAGTTTCGGTGGAGATAGCCACCCGGAATGTCATCTTTCCGGGTAGTGTGGGACTTGCGCAAGCTCACCCGCTAACAAAACCCCTGGCCATGGGAGATGGCCTTCCGCCGGACTTGGTCCAGTTACGGTCCACCCTACCCATTCGGGCGTTGCGTATTTTCATATGCTTGATATCAGGTGGTTATTAGCAGATGCTTGGTATCAGATGGTTAATATCAAGTGCTTGATATTTGATGCCTGATATCTGGTAGTTAATATCAACCGTTTTCTTAGATCGTTTGGTGTGGGATGCTCGATCAGAGTCTGAATATCAGATGCTTGATACCTGATCCTCGATGTCATGTGCTTACTATCAGATGCGTGTTTTCAGATGGTTGATATCGAATGGTTGATGGCAGGTTGTTCATACAACATGGTTGACATGGTTGACATGCTTGGTAGCCGAGGCTAATAACGGTGTGGCTTGGAAACGATTACTCTACAGGGCGATTACCGGCGCAAAATGCGAGAGTGCGTGAGGGCTACGACCGCCGCACCTTCGGTCTTCACGCCTCTAATTGACGGGGACATGATGTACGCGGACGGGGCGTTCAAGGCAAACAACCCCACCTCAATTGCCGTCACCGAGGTAAGGAACTCCACATCTAATCACGTTTCTTTTATTTCTTCCTTATTATTAGGTCGTTTTTTCCTCCTCGGACTTGTACACTGGTTGGGTTTCCTGGGTGGCATGCGGTGTAGTCAGTTTCAGATGCGAGTCTTGAAGCGTATGTACCAGCATGGGCCTGGCACGTACGTAGGCTGACTTCCGATTTCATTTTACGTGTACCACTTCATGCTCCCTGGGGTATTCTTCCTCTCCAGACTGACTGGAGCCTGTCCTGTGACCACGGACTTGATTATGCGAGTTAATGTGAGAACAACAACAAACAACACGTTGTAAACAACACATTGTTGTAATGACACTTCGGCGTCTCGACGGAGTAGTGCAGCTATAGTAGGTGAATCTCGTCCCTGTTCACGTCAAGGTAGCGGGATCAAGGCTCGCCGAGTGCATACTGGTGCTCGTAGGGAGTTTATCCTGCGTAAAAATGGACGAGCGTAAAGCGCAAGAGCGCGGGTTAGGGAAATTCGATGGACATCGACGAGCATAAAAAGCTGAAACTTGAGGAATGCTGAACTCTATGCTCGATATTATAATGAAGGCACGTACGGGGGGGAAGGGAAGACACATGTGACCACGGCTCGTCCAGAAAATTGCTGAGGGTAACCCTCTTACGAGTTGAGTAGTGGAGAGTAAAAGTGATTACAGAAACGCAACAAAATGCGCGGGAGTGCCACTGCAGTTGTGCGTTGTAGTTGTACGCGGTGTAAGAGCTATTACATGTCTTAATAGTAGCTAAAATATTAAATGCAGTTGTGCGTACAGTCCAACTGTCACGAGTAAGCTGTACGCAGTACAGCTGCAATATTAAACGCAGTTGTACGCACGGTAGTACATTTGTTTATTTTGAGAACAAACGTTTGTCAACCCCACCTCCGTTGCCGTCACAGAGGTGTGGGACTCCACGTGTGGATGTACAGTAGTACAACTGTTACACTTATTTGTACGAATAGTATACGAATTATGTAATACGTGGTAGTATGGTATGCTCAGTTTTAGTGGGCTTTTGAGGCTGACGTAATGATGATGGTGGTTGGTGGTGGTAATGTTGATGATAAACACGATGATCTTGTTTTTTTAAATGGTCATTGTTGTAGAAATGACTTCTGTCCCTTCTTCCGTTTCTTTCCCTCAAACCCCAAGTGTATCTATTACTATTAGGGGTAGGAACGGTGCTCCGTCTCGAAAGGGATGCGTGGTCGATGGTCAAATGATCAAGGCAAGCAGCCAATGAGCACCCCCCCACCCATCCAAATCCCTCCAAATCTCCGATTTGCGTGTTTTTGTTTTTGTTTTTTCAGGCGAAACTCCTCTACCCCGACGTGCCAATCGAGTGCGTGCTGTCGGTGGGCACCGGTTACTACGTGCCGACACCAAGCGACGCGGGCATGAGCTGGGGCACCGTGATCAACCAGCTGGTCAATAGCGCCACGGTAAGACGACACGCAAACGGGTTTTGTAAATATATCCGGCGGTACATATCATATACTTGGAAGTATGTTGATACCAGGTACACTATTAATGGTATGAGTTTCGGAAATATTATTGTACTATTTACGGGGGACCATAGTAAATAGGACCTACGGTACACACAAAAACCAATATATTTCCCTATTTTGACTAACAATATTTGGTCCTATTTACTATGGTCCCCCGTAAATACTGTACCTATGCCAGTTTTTTTAGACGTAGGTCGCGTGGGTTTGTCCTCTCATGTATATGCGCTTGGGTTTTCCACGAAGCTGCTGTACGAGGTGCACAGCCCCTGAAGAACACACGCAGCTTCGCGACCGGCAGTCGCGTCGAAACGCTAGCCTTGTGCCGCCGGTGACCCCATTCCCCCCCCCCCCCCCCCCCCGCCCCGGCTCCCTCCCGTCATTATAGGGATGCGAGAATCTATGGTCATACGACTACGGTTATGTATGAAATGACTACGCCCCCCCCCCCCCCCCCCCCCTCCCTCCCCACCGATAGCCTTCCCGACTGTAGCATGATAATATCTTGGCACGTCATTTCCTCCCCAACCGTAGCCCTTGCTTTCACACCAAAAAACACATATTTTTCATTTTCCCTTCGGTTGTAACCCTGACTGTGCCACCAGAGGAATGTTTTTACCCCCCCCCCGCACGTAGCCCCGACTGCAACGCGATATGACCTCCAACCAATCCCCGGACCCCCCTCTTTGCGTGCGTCGCGTCGTTCGTCGTCGATGGATGGTTTTCCCCAGGATACCGAGGGCATCGACTCGATGATGAAGACTTTCTTACCCAGCAACCAGTACTTCCGATTCAACCCTTCCATTCAGACTTTCGAAATCGACGAGATCAGGTAACTGCATTTAGTACATGAATGCTACGAGTACATAAATGCTGCTACTGCTGCAGGGGGACTGTGCCTCTTCTTTTTTGATGTTCCAAATACGTCAGCTGCGTGTTCGACCAATTTAATAGTCCACACTCATCTTTGCAAGCTGCGTGATACACCGGTCGCGCGTTTTTTCTCTCCCAAGATAGCTTAATCCCCTAAATTACATAAAAGAGGGCGAATTTGGTCCGTAATCATTCTGCGCCCTGATACCTGATATAACTATAAGTACTTATTCGATGCTTCTGGCCGGTAAGGCTTCCGTGCCTGCTGGCGGGCCGTTCATGTTTTAGTTGCCTTTTGGCGGGCCTTTCATGTTTTCGCCCCTGATCCATAATACTTCCGTGCCTGCTGGTGGGCTTGTTATATGTATTCAATGTCATAGCTGACGTTTCGTTGCTGGTTGTGTCACACCTGTCCTTCTGTGCAAGAGCTATCAATACCTCACATTGTAGATAGAGGCGGGCAAGGTGAATCTTGCATTTTTTTCAAGTATGCGTCGCAGATCTATCAAACTTGCACCTTAGCATGCCACATGACCACTCCCAACTCTGGCTCGAACCTCTGCGTCAGCCTGCAGAGAGAGCAGAGTGCAGCGTGCAGAAAAGCACTACGATGGTACTCCTGCCCTCTCGTGTGGCACCACTTGAAGGCCTCTGCGCAGAGCTCTGCCCCCCATGGTCGGTCAGAATGCCTTTCTGGGTGCGCCGATCCCGGAATCCGATTCGATTAGTGTTTGTTGGTCGACCTCGCTGGTGCCAGATGCCTCGCAGCAGCCGGCAGACCGGCAGTGCACTACTGACTGACAGGTAGAACTGTGACCTCGGGCAAAAGCTAAGCTCGGCCGACTCTAACGGTACTTGTCGGGGCGAAGCTCCTCCGATGATCAAATACGTATGCCGGTGGCTCGCTCTGCCGCCCCAGCTGTCTCTGCCTTGTGTTGTGTCTGTTACAGCTCTGCTGCGTTGTGGCAGTTTGGCACGCACGATTCACATGATGTGTATGTGTGAATGTGTATACGAATGAGCAAGCTTCCATCTCTCGTGTCGTTCTGGGAGTTGGTCTGCTTGATTTTTGGGATATCTTCCTTGCTACAAACTCGTTCTATGGAGGAGTGTCTATGTGTGGGAAGCTTGGGAGGGAGGGGGCTGGCTGTGATGAGGTCACTAGCGCTTTGGCTGGGCACCTGAGGGGAGGGTGGTCAAGTGCTGGCTGCGGGGGTCGCCGTTGCTGCAGCAACCTGTTTCCCAACACTTCTGCAGCTTCGGTATGATTACACCAACAGCAGGCGAATTAGTGCGCGGGGCCGGTCACCCATCGGTCAGTGTATGTTCCAAGAAGATCTGGAAATAATTCAATTACAAAAATAAACCGTCGAAAACGCCACCAGGAGGAACTTCCAAATTTGAACAAAATACCGACGGACATCACCGTGTTATTTTCTAGGCCATTTCTTACACAGTCGGATTTGTCAGTCGAAAACGGCCTTTTTCGACTAAACCCCAAATCGGGCTTTCTTACACAGTCGAAAAAGGGCTTTTTCGACTCAACTTTTTTCGACTGAGTTTTCCGACTGGGGGATCCGGTCGAAAAACTTGACTTTTTCGACTGGATCTGCCAGTCGCAAAACTAAGTCGAAACACTTTTACACCTGTTTTTTCAACCCATCGCATCGCTCATCCCACCACAAAACACACACCCACACGCCCACACGCCCATACATCCATACCAGGTACCACACAGCAGTATCATACAACAGCGCCGACGCTGCCTTGCCAATCACTGCTGTTGCTTCTCGCCGCAAAGTCAGCGTGGCGCACTCCTAGCTCCGCTCGCCAGCAGCGTGTATCACACGACGGCAGCAGCGCGCGATATCGATGCCATTTTGCCATCAACAGCCACGCCTGCTGTAGCTTTGGTGGCTCTCGGCTGAGTGCAACGCCACGAACGTAGCTTTGGCGGCTTTCGGCTAAGCCCAACGCCACCAACCCGCTTGGACGATGGTTCGTCGCGCGCGAAGCACGCGTTGCTCGCGAAGGACACGCGAAGCACAGAGCTGCCAACTGATTTTCGACTGCTACACAGCAGTACTCCCTCACACCAACCGCCTCTAGGAAGAGCACAAAAACTATAAAATCGACTCGACTGACGATAAGAAGGATGAGAAGAATCCAGTCAACAAAAAGTCCAGTCGAAAGGGGCCATTTTCGACTGGCGGAATCCGACTGTGTAAGAAATGACCTTAGGACCTAATTTTTACTACAAGCCACTAGTACACTTTTTTTATTTTGTTTTAAAACCTCATACACAGCTGCTGCTGTGAGTTATTTTTTGCTCGATTTTTCCGGAAAATTTCATGTGTATGATGCACCTGCAGCCTGGGGGTAGATTGTTTTTTTGCTGGTTATGTTGCACACAGGGTTACACAGCATGTATGTAGTAGTTCAAATGTGCTGAGTACAACAACAATCGGTTTGAAGCTGCACCCGAATGCTTATACGCCGGGGACATGAAAGTCGCAGCTACTACTACTGCTGCTGCTACTACTACTACTACTACTACTACTACTACTACTACTACTACTACTGCTGCTGCTGCTGCTGCTACTACTACAGCTGTAGATTCGGTAGATTTACGTGCCCATAACGTTATTAGTACCAAGTACCTGGTGGGCTATTCAACAGCATCATCACCATAATTTATCTGGGCCGTCCCCACAGCAGTAGTAGTACCTTCATTTCCGATACACCCGGATCAATTAGATATGTGCTTTGCAGTATAGCTGCATGCTCTACCGTAAGGATGCGGCGCCCGAGTGACTATGTACCGCACCGCAGAAAAGTCTTGAGGCTATTTTGTTTTGGCGCAGCGTAGCTAGGCAGTCCATGGCGGGGTCGCACCGCAAAAAAAAAAAACGAGAGCTTAAGACAGCGAAGGAACAGGGAGGTCACTCGCGCGAGTGGGCCCGACAAGCCGGAAAAAGAGCCCCGAAAAGTGAAAAGTGACACCTCTGCCGTAAGCCCTGGTCGTTGGACATCGACGAGACCACGTGCGGCGATGAGCAAGCGCAGTGCAATGTGCATGCACACCCTAGACGCTGTACTGGCCTGCTAGGGTTTGAAACCTCGCTTTTTATAGTAAAGCACACAACGTCAGAGTTCTGTGTTCTGTGGTTCCACGGTAGAGGAGTGTCGGCAGTGAAAGACTCAAGACAATGTACAAACAGCCCCAATCCTAACCCCCCCGCCCCTCTCCGCCTTCCCCCACCCGTACAACTCCCTCCTCTCCCCCCCCCGCCCCCTTGTACCGGTAGACCGGAGCGGCTCGATGCGTTGAAGAAGCTGGCGAAAGAGTACGTAGAGCGCCCCGAAGTCAAGGCGAAGGCCGAGGAGCTTCGCCGGGTTCTTCGCGGCGACGCCAACTCCGGGTGGCCCTCTGTCGGAGGCGGAGGCGGCGGAATTTTTCCGTTTCCGTTACAGGAGGAGGCCACCATTCCGCCGTTTTCGCCGTTCCCTGCTTCCTCCGCAGACGACGCTGACGACGCTACGAACCCATAGATTATAACCCCTTTAGAGCCCCAAAAAAATCTCCCTATTCGAATTTCAGGTAGCTTCTCCACAAAACGGGTTTCCAGTGGTGGGGGCGTTAAGGCTGCTTTATTATGGGGAAAACGGACGATAGCTGCCGACGTATAGTCAACTATCTGAAGGCTGATTTATGGTCAGATGCAGAGGTATGGCGAAGGCGTTTTTGATTCGGGGCGCGCGCGGGGAGGTAGAGCTAAGGCGTGTTTGGCTCGGGAGGCGGGGTCGGTGCACACAAGGATATGGCGACGACGAAAACCGCGGCGATGAAGGTGTAGATGTCGATGGAACGAGGTTTGTGACTTCGAGGGTGGGTCGGATTTTCGGGCTGATGCTCTCTCCTCGGCAGGTGTGGCGGTGGTCTCTTTGAATGAAAGGGCGGAGGATGAAATATAGCGGAGAAGGCGAGAGCGCAGAGAAAGACACTCACGGAGAGAGGGCGCTTCAGGCTGTCTCTCGACTGCGGTGCGAAGCGAAAAGATGGAAAGAGAGAGCGTTTCAGGCTTGGTTCTGGACTGCGGTGCGGAGTGGATGGTGGAGAGAGAGCGTGTTGCAGGCCGTCTCTGGACATCGACTGCGGTGCGGTGCCATTTACCTCTGCCCGTGGGCATGCGGTATGAGGGAGCAACCGATAGGGTGGACGGTGCAAGTCAAGTACCAAGCATTTGCTGGATGAAGATAGGAAGGAGTTCTACCGATGGTTTCTTTTTCTTCGTCGTGTTTTTTTTTTTGTTCCCTCTTCCCCTCCACCGCACTGGCTGCGGAAGCCGCAGCTTTGTGTCAAAGTGTGGTGGTGCCCCGATTTCCAGTCGCGCTTCTTGCAATGTTTTCTTTCACCCATGCAAGGGTTTGCGGAGATAGTTTGGCGAAAGGAAGAGGGGGGGGGGGGGAGATGAATCACTTGCCCTCGAACAATATGGCTAAGTCTTATGAGGGTTTTATACAGAAGATGGGAGGGGTTATATAGATGGGGAATGCGGACAGAATATCTACTGTAGCGCTTCAGAGGGACGAAAGAATCGGAGATATCTGATTGGGTGTGACATTACATTAGTGGGACGGGGTGGGGGCGGTTTCAAAACTGCGCGTGATAAGCGTTGCGTGCTTGATTGTTGGAGGCTTGTGCCTGTTGATTCGTACTTTTAGCTGTGTATACGTAGCCATCTCGGAGCATTTTCCGTTCGAGGGGCTGAAAGTAAAAGGCAGGGCTTTTCGCGGATCAAGTCACTTCTCGCGGTTCGGATCGGGTCGGGTCAAGGTGACCCGTCCCGACCTGACCCAACCCGGGAGGCTTCATAATCTCCTGACCCGACCCGAACCGTCCCGTGAGACGTTCTGACCCGACCCAACTTAACCCGCAAGAGCCTAAAAAACCTGCTGACCCGGCCCGCGTGTCGGGTCATGATCCGGGAAAGGCCCTTGTAAAAAGGTGACGCCGCAGCCGATGGCAAGTACGAACGCGGTCGGTCACCCACCACAGCGCAGATGGCGTAAAACTATGCCATCTGCCTGTACAACAAAAAATTCGTCGGGTTTAGCAAGCACTGGCTGTGGCCTAAAAATCCGGGGGCGTTTTCTTTGTAGAGCTGCGAACAGTATCCCACACTAGTTCCAAGTAGTTTATCCCCCCAAAACGTGGTGTTATTAGAAGTTGTTAAAAGGGTTTTAGCTGGCTCCAACCAGCTCGTGGGAGACCCTCAGTTTTTCGGCTAGCTTTAACCAGCCATTCGGACTTTTCGTTTTTTTAGGCTGGTTTTAATCGGTCGATCGGACCATCTCGACTGTTGCGCTATCTGTAGTGAGCCCATCGGACTCTCGGTTCGCACGCTGGCTCTTTTACCTTTCGTAGGGATTTTCGCTTGTTCCGCTGACGTGAGACCAACCCATGGAAATGTCGGGTTTTGAGCTGGCTCTAGTCAAGCCCGTCGCGCTTGTTCGGTTTGCAGGCTGGCTGTAGCGAGTCCATTGGACTCTCCGTTGCTACGCTAGCTCTAACAACCAGCCTGTCGGAATTTTGGCACAGTGTTGTTGATGCCCGTTATCAAGTCAATCGGATTTTCCTTTTCTTGGCGGGTTCTCCGGAGAATTTTAGGGTAGCTGTAGCCTGTGACTGGTCCATCGGACTCTTGGTTGCTGTCATGCGCTTGCTGTAACCAGTCCATCGGTCCTCCGGTGTGCAACTGTGCGTGTCTGCTATCCAGTCAACTACTTCTGGTTTGTTATTGTGGATGCTATCCAGTCCATCGGACTTCCGGTTTGCTACTGCTGTGGCTGCTATCCAATCCATCGGGAAAAAAGTCGATTGTTAGGCTAGCTCTAACCAATCCCGTAGTTTGTTGCGCAGGCGACTGCCTTTTATTCTTAGCTATCCTTCTTCACAACATTTGCTCTGTTGATTTTCCCTTGTTTACAAAGCACAAGTGCTATTTGTTGAGTTGCCACTTCGTTACAAAAACAAGTACTGGTCTGTTGTCACGTACCTGGTATTATTTTTTTCTAGAGTTTTTGTGTATGTTTCGTGTAGGGGTTTATATATGAGAGAGGCGGTGTGGATAATGATTTAGAGCTTAGGGCTTGCAAGCAGCAAAGCACGTGGAAGGTAGCCGTAGTGTACCCGTGGAAGGCTCGCTAGATATCCTTTTACAACTGCAAGGATTTCCCCACACTAATTCCTAGTAGTTTCCCCTCCGATAATGTGGATGCAGTTCCAAAGCAGTTAAACCTGTCACCCGTTAGGGATGAACTTTCAGGAAGAGGAAGAGGAGTAGGAGAGGGAAGAGGAGTTCGGGAGGAGGAGGGGGGGAAGAGGAGGGGGAGGAGCAGGAGGAGGAATAGGGGAAGGAAGAGGAAAATGGGCGAGGGGGGAGGAGAGGCAGGGAGGGGACGAGCAGGAAGAGGGCGAAGGTGGAGGAGGAAGAGGAGGTAGAGGAGGGGGAGAAGGATGAAGAGAAGGTGGGCAAGGAGAGATTTTGATATGCTCGGCTGGGGCTTTGCAGGGGTTTGGTAGAGAGGGGGCTCCGCACTCGTGCGTTCTCTGTGTGATGCCCATGGCGGCCATGAATACGCGGGGTCGAGGGGCGGCAGTATTCAGTGGGCGTGGTGGCGGGCGACCGGGTTTGGGGCTTCGGCGATGTTGGCGGTGAACGTGCGCGGTGCTACGTACAACGATTAGTAGCATTTTTTCGAACGAGGCACGAAAGCGTCCCAATGGCATACCTATTAAATATGTTTCGTTTTACAGTTACCAGTGGTTATCCATCAAAAACAAAAAAGTTGGCGGGTTGGGCGGGGGGGGGGGGGGGAGAGCCGTGCTGTACGTTCGTAGGAGCCTTGAGAACTGGGGTTTATAGGTTGTGTGGGGATATGTTACATGGAGATCGACATGTGAACGGGGCGCAAACCTTACATATATATAAAAGAACCGGAATTGGCATGAACTAGACATGGGTGGGTGTCGCCTTACCCTTACGCGATTGCGTTTTGACCCTTGTCGAAGTGCGCCCACGAATTTGGGACAAACTACTTGGAATTACTGTAGTGAGGAATAGATTGTCACAAGCAGTATTGTGGAAAAGGGATAAATAAGTATTGCGGCGTACCAATAGACGACTACCCAGCAGCGTTCCAGAGCGGCTGTCGATTTGCACGCCGGCGTGTACCAGGAAAATGCATGTGTTTCTATTTTTTTACGAGCTATCGGCGGAGCCGGTGTTTCGTTTGGGACCTCAACGGTGTGACTACGAGAGTGTGGCCGTTATTGGACGAATAGGGTAGTCAATGCGACTTTTTTGTTGGGTATTATGGCCAAGAGTTCGATTACGTAAACGTGGTGCCCTGTGCAGGTGGTGTTACCCCTCTTGTGTGATGTTGCCGCTCGCTGCGGTGTTGTTGCTGCGGTTATGTAGTTTGGTCTGTGATACACCAGGAGGCTTTCTTCATCGTTACGCTTTGCTGCACTT
Organism: Undaria pinnatifida; assembly: GCA_012845835.1. Classification (NCBI taxonomy): domain Eukaryota; class Phaeophyceae; order Laminariales; family Alariaceae; genus Undaria; species Undaria pinnatifida. Next base: position 16,030,658 of record JABAKD010000010.1, read on the forward strand.
TTTGGTTGGTACTGAGCTCGCTCACCGCGTGTCAAAAGCGATCAACTCAACCATGCAACCTCTGCTCTACTAATTGACATTTTTGCGACTTCAAAACTCGCCCCAATATGTTTCCATGCAATCTGCCGCGCTAAACGCTAGTGGGTGCGGTTGTTACAGGGGTTTTTAGTGTTTTCGCCTGCTGTGTGCGTAGAACTACCTCACAGGAAAAAACATTGTCCCCGATTGCAAGCTACTTTCGCCATCATCAAGCGATTGCGTGGAAAAACACGAAGTTGATTTTAGTGAATACGAGGAAGAAGAAAAGCATCGGTCGGTGCCGTCCCGTCCCAACACAAATGAGGGTGAGGTGCACAAGTCAGGAGATATTATTTTGCGCCAGACTACAAGAGTAGACACAGTTATTGACCACTCTGCTGTGAAGCGGTAACATATTTTTTTTGTTAGTATTGTTATTTACTACTATTAATACCACGACAACAATAAATATACCCGTCATCGGTCACGCTCGCTCCTTGTACTTCGCCCGGTCCACCTATCTATGTACCCGGTACAAAAAGTACCAGGGCGACGGCGCGACCGACCGAGCGACGGCGAGTCTCGAGAGCGAACTGTTATTTTATATTTTACTCCGGAGTATTAAACTATTTCACATGTATACTGAGTGATGAATTAAAGAGTTGATACTCGTCTTTGCAAGCTGCATGGTACACCGGCGGCGCGTTTCAACTAATAAATGTGGTACCCTTTGGATGGATGCTGCAATTATTAATAATAGCTCAGGTAGGGGTGATCAGCAACAACCAAAATGGCTATACTAAACAAGTAGTAGTAAGGCTGCGGCGGCAGTGTTGGCATGCACAAAACAATAAACTCCATTCCCGTGCTGACAGCAGCAGCAGCAGTAGAACACATTTTGGGACACATTTTTGGGTGTTCTTTTGTACAGGTCACATGCAAGCGTAGACCCAACCCAACCCCATCCCTGACCCTAGCTCAGGCCCTAACCCTGGCTAACGGTGTGACCCTTCGCGTGGCTTCGCCTTGCGATTTGGGTGATATGAAAATAAAGTGCGGGCCACCTAAAAAAGCAACACATTCTATGAAAAATGTTTCAAGGACGTTGGCCGTGAGTTGGACGCATGTTTCTTCGAAATGACAGTTTTGTTCAAAAGCCGGCGATTTTAAATATTTCGTGAAATAGTTATGCGATCCTGGGGGGTCATACCGACGCAAGAACGAGTAGAGGATCGGGTGCAAGAAGAATCGGTGATCACTTTTTCGAGGCTTCACGCGTCTCACATGCGTAGCCTTGCGAGTGCAGCAGAGCACACGAGTGGAACGACATTCCCCTTGCCATTTGATGGGCCTACACAGTAGAAGCTAGTCTACTGCTGTGATTTCTAATAAAAAAGGTGATAATATTTTTGGTACTTTTTTCTGGTATGCGTGGGGTTGTGAGAACGCGGTGAAGTCTGCTGACACGATTTCTATTATCATTGGTTCAGCACGACGTTGTGTACGAAAACGTATGCGAGATACCCACCAAGACATTTAGTAGGCCGTCATTCTTCGAAAGCTCCAAGACTCCACAGAGGAGTTGTATGTAGCCTACTGGTGCGTCGAACGAATGTGTATGTATCGTCCGGCACCCGCCACAGCAGTGTGGCTCTACGGTTAAATATTACGAACGAAATATTATTAGGCCTTGGACGAAGAAGTGCCGACGCAATATTGAGCATCTTTCCTGAAACTACAGGCAAACGTGAACTGATCAGTAATAGCAACGTTGTTCAGTGCAGTGTTCAGAGTCCAGACGCCAGCTCTTCTACGCTTTATATTCAGCCACACTCTCTACTAGTTACGTATGATACGCAATCAATCGCGCTCGTACGTATGATTGCACTGACTGGTGGGTCTCGTCGGTAACCACCGCTGCATCTATTCGCAACGAGGGATTCCCCTGCAGCGTATCAACAAGCAGCAGGAAGATAGCAGCGACGGGTGTTATGCTGCAGCGCCGTGTGTTACGCTTTGTATACACTACCACCACCACCGCTGTATGCGCGTTTGCCCCGCCGCCGCGTACACCAGCCAAGCTCGAGGTGCGATCTTTTTATTATATAAAGATACGGTTGAATGAAGTGATCAACCAATCAAAGCTTTTCATTTTGGTAATTCCCCCGCACAACGAAACGGAAAGATTTTGTTTTTGTTGTTTCTTTTTTGGTATCTCCATCTCCGTCAGAGGCTTGTTCCTTCGGAAACGACGTGCACAGCCATCCTCTATCCTGTACCTCAACGGAAGAAATGTAGCAGAAGAGGCCATCATGGTGCACCGTCGGGAGCCAGCGCCAGCGGCAAAACACAGAGTGGAGGAGGGCATCAGCGTCTTCGTGCGAGTTCGACCAACTTCTGCTGTGCAGGAAGCGGGAGGTAACAATTCGCAGGTGAGATTCTGAGAAAAGTTAATGAGAAAAAAAACAGTACGAGAACAACGTCGAAAAAAAATCCTATCCGTATCCTGAGAAAGTCGCGATCCAAACCGACACCTGATTATCAGACATGCCCCGACAAAGATCCATGTCGTCACGTCTCTTGAGTATGGTGGTAAAATATACTTCGGGGCTTCAACGGGAACACGTGCGGAACAAAAGGGACTATAGTGCAGTACGATAGTGTGGCGATAATTGAAGCGTCGGCGATACCAAAAGCAACCAGGGCTTTGCTGAGGCAGGGTATCATGCTGGTGGTAGATAGTTAGGTGGTGTCCCCGAACTTCAACGCACGGAGTCGCACGGCACGAACGAGCGCATAGCATGAACTACAACAGAGTACACTAGTAGTAGTACCGTATGTATGCTGCACGGTCACACCACCTGACAGAACTGCGTGTAGGTCAGACCGCACTTCTCGTCTATTTCATTCAGCGCTTTTATACTGTATTTACAGTAGACACGCCAGGAATGCTGCTACTTATAGTAAACATGGTACCAGGTGTGTAGACTAGTCTGTGCTATTTCCCTGAGTCAACAAACAATGTACGCTACCCCTTCCCCCTCGCTGAAGTCCGTCTCACAAGCGGTTCTTTAGTAGTAGGCTGCAAAGCACACCCTTCATGCTGTTCACTGAACACCTCACGGCGCTTCACGCTCGTGGTGCGAGCGCAAATAATGTCTGCCTGGTCTGTGAAAAACCCGACGTACCCCATCCTAGCGTTGTACGTCGTAGGGACGCGCGGATCTGTCTATAAACCTTGACGCCTTTACCGCTTTGAATACTCGTTTTTGGGACAAACTTATTTGGAACTAGTATAGGGAGGGGTTTTAGCGCTCTAGTCTAGACTATTAGTCTAGTAATGGTTTGGGCTTCAGAGGGAAAAAATGACGATGAAAATTGATGGTTACAGCACCGGGTACCACTACTCGTACTGCAGATTGACTTGATTGGCGGATGATAAACATGGGTGTCCGAAGTACAACAGTGGCAATGCAAGGCGCCGTAGGACGGGCGTGTCATTATTTTTCTCGTACGGCTCGCTCGCACTACTCGTCAACGATTGAAATTGTCGCCATAATCGCCGTTTTTTGTCGCTGTATGTATGTACTACGTGGGCCCGAAGGGTAAATATTGCGACTATGCATGGCAATGAGCACCCCCCCCGCCCCCCTCATCTACCCCCGCCATCTCACCCCACGAAGGTAGTCGAGGTCGACGAGGATGGGACATGTGTTTCCGTTCGAAACGCAGAGCAACCGGCCAAGGCGGTAAAATGCGCGTTCGATCGAGTCTTCGGGCCGGGGTCGGGCCAGCAAGACATCTTCATGAGCCTCGTGCCTGCTCTCGACACCGTCCTCAAGGGTTTCAACGCTTGCGCGCTAGCGTACGGCCAGACGGGATCTGGGAAGACGCACACCCTGATCGGTACGTACGTAGTAAGGGGATCGCTTAGAGGGGTGCTCGAGTATTGATACGGTGATTGCTTTTGTTCGAGTATGGGATCGTCGTGTCGTATGCTCTGCGAATAAAACAAAACTCTTGCTTGCTGTATAATAGCTACCATGGTGGCCATGGTATCATAGTCGCATCGTATGGTCCGCGAATAACGCAAACTCGGACGAATACGAGTACAAGTACATAAGTAGAGTAGAGACGTGTCGCATGGTCCGCAAACTCAGCAAACTCGTACTACTGTATACGTTTTGATACGTATATGATCACATTCGTGGTGGCTTCTAAAAATAACACAATGGGATAGGATTCAACGCATGGGTACTAAACCTACGGCCAGGCGGGCTTTGGGAAGACGCACACCCTGATTGGCGGATCGCTTGGAGGGTTGTTCGTCGACGAGAAGGGTCGAGTCGTATACTCCGCGAGTACGTGCGTGCAGTATCGCATACCTGGCACCTACTGCCGTGCTTTCTTCGTGGTACTGCGTATAGGTATCAAGTGGGTTCTGATAAGATCGCAATGGTCTCGGAGCTATACTATCTCAAAGTCGGCCTTGAAACTATTACAGTGGGATACCTCCCATTATGAAAAAACTCACCCACATGGTATATTACAAGTACCAACGACGCGGCTTGCAAAGATGAGCATTGACCCGAAATTCGTCGAACTCACGGCTGACGTCCTTCAAATATTTTTATAAAATACGATAAATACAAGTACACAAATTAATTGCAGCTGCTGCTCGGAGAAGGCTCCTCAGCTTTTCTTGGACGTATTTTTGAGCTTTTGCCGTGCTAGCTCGCGATGAGGATTCCCCCTCGGTCCGAAACTCCCTCATCTTGCTCCCCGACTTCGACTGTGTCGGAGGAGGCCTCGGGCGTGCTTTCACCGTGCCCGGTGTGTCTCTCTGCTGTCCTCGTTTTGCGCAAATTATTTCAAATACGTCAGATGTGAGTTCCACCGGTGAAGCGGTCGATACTGAATCCCAACAGTTGAACGGTCTAGATTCAACGTTGCAAGCTGATTCATGAGTCTCGTGGCCAATACATACATAGAAGTACTCACATACAGGTAAGAAGAGAGGAGATAGGTCCAGGTACACATGGTTGGACTGCTAAAAATGACGATACAGCAGCAGTACGTTCGAGGTATTATACGAGGTGGTGTGGCGATTACTGCTGCTGATGATGTAGTAGTCCCGCCATACTACCCGCCGGTACTCGTATGTACCTGGCGTATGATACGATAATCATCGTGGATTTCTCGTCCTCCCGACCGTTCCATTGCTCTCTCCCTTCAAAATATACAAACCCCTTCCACACTCGCTCCACCTCATACTTTCAACACTTTGAACTGATATAATACCACACCGTACCCCTTGGCAGTGATTTGTCGCTTCTACGGTCCATCTCCGCTTCGTTTATTACCGTCTTACGGGCATGCGCGGAGCCGCAGGCGGGCGTCAGCCCGCCGTGGCGAAGCCCCCCTGGTATATATTCGAAAAAGTGGGGACATGCGCATACACGTCAGCACCCCTTCACGTCACTCTATGTATTGGGAATTAAGATATGATACGATCGGCACCATCACTCTTGATGCTTGTCTGCTGTGTATGCCAAGTGTATATTTCGAATATTTCTTTTTTTATGCGCGACCTCTTCAACACAAGCAACAAAAAACGCCTATTTATTGACTGACATTAGTTCGCGTACGAAATAATCGATTCCGCCGTTTCTCGAACAGCGGAGTCAATCCCGCCGAATTCGACACCCAAGTGCGGTATGATACGAAGACATTATGTTAGCGTAGTCATGAACGGGACAGACACTAGCTGGACGATACTGATATTTTTTCGGTCGGTCGAGACCAAACACGCGGCTGCATCATGAACGGGACATTAACGATACGATACTGATATTTTTCTGGTCGCTCGACACAAACACGCGGCCGCATCTCTCATGTTCGTCGTTTCGCGCACACATCTGCCCGTCCGTTCGTCCGTCTGTCCGTCCGCCCGTCCGTCCGTCCGTCTCTCCCTTCCTTCGCGGACAGGCCCGGGAGGCGGAACAAAACTCCCCGACCTAGAGTCAGAGTGGGGGATCATTCCGAGAGCTGTGCAGTTCTTGTTCGACCGCCTGTCCGTCGCATCCGAAGAGGACGAAACATTCTCGTACTCGGTCACATGCTCCTTCTTGCAAATCTACAACGAAAACTTGGTCGACCTCCTGCAGCAGGACGGGGTCGGCCGAGCCCGCACACGCCTCCAAATCAGGGAAGAGTCGGGTGGGGGGACGGGCGCCAGCATTCGACGACGGCCCAAGAGCGAAGGAGGCGGTGCTGGGGCGGGGGGGGGAAGAAACCATTTTGGGGAGACACGGGGGGGCGTTAGCTCTGGCCGCGGTGCAAGCGCGCAATCGAGAGGGTCGAGTTCTAGCCGGCGGGTGTTCGTGAACGGGCTGTCGTCGTTTCGAGTGGGCGGGGCGCAGGACGTGCTTCGGTATGTTAGCTTGGGGGCTGCGAATAGACGGGTGCGCGCGACGCAGCACAACGAGGCCAGCAGTCGCAGTCACGCGGTGCTGCAGCTTACGGTTGAGGTGCAAAGCGGTGGCGGCGGTGGCGGTGACGGCAGTGACGGTGACGGCGGTAGCGGTGGCGATGACGGCGGTGACGGCCGTGGTAGCAGCGGTGTTGACGGCAGCCACGTTACGTATCGGCAGGCGAAGCTTAGCCTAGTCGATCTGGCTGGATCCGAAAAAATGGACTCCGATGCCAGAATATCAAAGGGGCACTTCAACGAGCTCCGAAACATCAACCAGAGTTTGTCCACCCTCGGCAACGTGGTCTCCGCCCTTTCTGAGAAGAGTAGGACGCACGTGCCATACAGGGACTCGAAGCTCACGCGGCTATTGCAGGACTCACTTGGGGGGAACACCAGGACCACGATCATCGCGTGCGTCAATCCCGCTCCGGGTCAGGCGAATGAGACGCTAAACACTCTTCAATTTGCCGACCGTGCTAAGAAGGTGGGCCTACAAATTAATCGTGCGTGAAGCGACTGTCCATCGGCTACTATCCATTTTAGCACCGCACTCCCGACATGGGAACAAAAGACTTGAAGTTAGAGTAGGATTATTTTCGGGGTTGGAAATGGGCTAATATAGTAGTAGTGGTCCCTGCATAGTGCCAGGGGCCGCTATAGTGCCGGAAATACCGGCACTACAGCGGCAACCGGCGCTACTCCGCATACCGCCGCTACTGATTGTTCCCATCTGTGTGAAGCGATTTTACAGGCACTGTTGCGTCAATTGGCACTGCTCAACCGGCACTACAGAGGAACCGCTGCTGTAGGTACATATGGACCTTGACCCTCTTGGAAGTGTATTTTTGGTTCCACTCTAATTGCAAGTACTTTTCGAGATGGGCTGAAGTCCCCAAAAGTCCCAAACCCAATGGTGCAATCGCCGTGAGGTTGCTTGACCATGAAAAACACCACCACCACCTGTGTGATCGGTTGGAAGTCGTCGATGCTGGCTGGTGCGTTCTGCTACGTACGACTATGAATTTTTGTCGACCAGACCACACCCAGTACCCTGGAACTCGTCGTTGCTGGCTGGTGCGTTCTGCTACACACAACCATGTATTTTTTTCGACCAGATCAAACTCGCCACCAACTGGCAAAAACGTACGACGTGCTTGCACCCTCGTCTGTTGTTAATCAATGTAGTAAAGGGCATTTTGTGTTCCCACGGTCGTGTACCCGCACGTCGTCACGAGAGCTACCATGGCGCAGAAAACACCTCGCTCCTGATACCACACGCGCGCTTCAACCACCAACGCCCGCTCCGGCCGCCCCCTCCTCATCCACTCAACCTTATTGATACCCCGCTGTGCGCGTGCCCTCGTGTCGTAATTGTTCCGAAGGTCATGGTGCGGCTGCAGGCGAATGAGATGGTGGATGATCGGGTTTTGCTGGCCCGAGCTAACGCCGAAATTGTTCGCCTCAAAACTCGCCTCCGGGAAGCTCTCTATAGTGCCATCGGGTCCGATGACGGCAACGATTCTCTCGAAAGACAAGGCCCTTCTTGGACAAATGAGAGACGGGTTGGAAGCGCTCCAGCAGGCGTAAAGGGAGAGGCTGCCGGAGACAAATTGGAGATGGAGGGATCGTTGTCCCACGAAAGCAACCTCCTGCAGAAACCGGAGGGCACCAGCATTCACACCCTTCCTCGGAGTCCAGTCCCACCAAGAGTAACCGGAGGTGAAAAATCAGCCGCACCGGTTGCGACCGAAAACGTCGCCGCCACCACTGCCGCCGCCGCCGTCGCCGCCGCCCAAAGACGCCACACCGCCAAACTTATAGCCGAAAACGAGCGATTGCGCGAAAGCAACGACCGATTGAAGTCGGAGGTCCAAGGCTTACTTCAAAGCAACCGGAAGCTGAAACGCCGCAGGCAAGGCGATCGCTTGCTCGCCACCGTAGGCCGCGGTGGCAGACCGTTTTCTCCCCCCGTTAACTGGAGCGCGAGGTACGCTTACGGGGCCGCCGACATGAGGCGACGCCGACCAGCGTCAAGCAATTCTTCGTTGCGGGGACGACGTGCGCTGCCACCTCGCGCGAGGAGCGTCAGCCCGGGAGCGGCATCGTCGGCGGTGGCGGAGGCGGCTCGAAGAAATCTCCCAATTTTCCGGCGGCGGAGTTTTGATGGTGAAGGTAGTGAGGAAGGTGATGGCGCACCCGTAGAGGACGCGCTTTCGCCTGGCGAGATTCAGGCTATGGTTGGTGACGAGGCGGGGGTGTCGGTACCGACGACGCCGAGGAACCAAGAGGAGGCGGAAGAGGTAACGCAGCTTGAGATGTTTCGGCGTGAGCTCGAAAGGCAGGCTAGCGCAGTGGGAGCGGGAACGGACCATCGCGAGGGGCAGGCGCGAAGTGGGGCGATAGTAGTAGATGACCCCGGCGGCGGGAACAAGGCGTACGCTGAAGCGCTGCTGGTTCGCAAGTCTCAGAGATTGGAGGACCTTATGTTTGAGGCTCAGGGGAGAGAAAGGCGCCGTCTTCGCGAGGAGAGGGGGCGCCTTTCCTTGGCCAGGACAGAGAGGCTCGCGCTAGAAGCCCAGCTTGCAAGGCTCACGGAGCAATCAAGGATCGCAGAACTTGCAGGGTTCACAGGGCTTGAAGAGCCTGCGGAGCCTGAGGGGCCTGCAGAGGTCACCGACGTCGTTGATGGCCTCGCCCCCGTCCCTGCGGTCGCAATCTCTTCCACGGTACCACCCATCCCGACACTGTCAATAAATGAAGACGTCCCATCATCAGCTAAAGTATTGGACGCCCGAGAATCAGTTAAAGCCGCAGAAAACAAGCGCGGCAACAGAGACCAGTCAGGTGAAAACGCGGAGTTAAAGCTTGGGTCGGAACGTCCATTGGTCCAACCAGCCCAAAGCGCTCGGAATAGCAGTGGCTTGGCCGACCCCAGCGCGATCGGCGGTGTTGACACCGTTTCCGCGCCAACATCAGAACCAGGGGACGCGGACAGTAACAAAAACCAAGGCCCTGACAGCTACAGGGAGGGTAACCCGCCGGAGGTCCTCGCGGCCGGGGCCAAAGCCCGGCGGTTAGTTCCTGCAGCGAATATCCCCGAACGGCGGCCGACCGGACGAATAAGTCCGATTTCCGCCCGACGGAAGCCGAACCATCAAAGACCTTCAACTAGCGGTGGACCCGCTGGGAGGGCGAGGTCGCGGAGAGCGCACCGTTGGGCTGGAGGGTCTCGTTCCCCCGTGCGAGGTCGCGCGACAATGCTGGAGCCCGCGTCCGCGCGAGAACACAACAGCAGAGGAAGCAGCGGGAAACATCGGCAGCAGCAGGAAGTGGAGGCAACCTTAGGCCGCGCGGCGGCGGCACGACGGCATCGCGACAAAGATTAACGCTTTACAGTTGGCGTCCCCGCTGGCTTCTCATAGACAACCACGGAAGGCTCAGGGGTTCCGACCGGTGGGGGGCGATTCCAGTCGGAAGGGTGGGCGAGGAGCGGGTGGTGGCGGTGACTTGCGAGTGGAGGTTGGCGAGGCGGCGAAGGGGAGCCTCGCGTATAGCGTGGCGGATTTGGGGCTCCGACTGAAGGTTCGTTTTGTTGACGTGACCGGTGGTGTTGTTGTGGTCACCACCCGGGGGATTGGTGTTACGGTAGCGGTCCGTTTACATTGCCGGTTTCCTCTGTAGTGCTGGTTGCCCGCCATAGTGCGTGTAAAATCGCTTGGCACAGACAGGAACAACCAGTACAGGGCAGTATGCGTAGTAATGCCGATTGCCGCTGTAGTGCTGGTGTTTGCGGCATGGTACATACCGGCGTCATAGGGGGACCACTACTGCTGCACTACGGCTTGACAGACTGTCTACATGTTGAAGCTCAGACGCGTGCTACGCTAGAGGTAGCACTTTTCGTCTGAAACGGTTTCTGAATGACGCGGCTCCTTATCCCCAACTCGTCGGAAAAAAAAATCGTTATTTTCCGCATGACTTTCGTTGTACACCTAGGCCATGGGATATTTCATCCGCGATAAAGCAGGTTTATTTTCCTCCAAATCAGTTTTCGGGTTAAGAACGACGTGTCTTAAGCTCCAAAAGCGAGGAACTTCTATCGTGGCACGCGCGCATTTGGACCAGGTTGCACCGAATTTCAGCTCAGATTTCGACCGCATTCATTTTTTGGGGAACATATGTACCAGGTACACACAGGTACCATACGGGTCCACATGATAAGGGTGGATGTCTTGTGTCGCTGAGTCATTCCACGGAAGGTGTGGCAGTTGTTGGGCAGCCAAACGTTTTTTTTTCTGACCGGTTGAGCTCCTCAAGTGCTGAACTAACGGTTAGCCTGATAGCGCTACGAGGATACTTGTTTTAGAACTAGCGCACAGATATGTTGGCCGTGCATCCGCACGAGATGATTTTGGAAGATCGCCCTCGGTTGCTTACAGCCATGCGTCATATGATGTATTAACACCGCCCCTCCGTTGCTTACGGTCATGCATGACATTACTTGGTTCCACCCCCCCCCTCACTGCTTCTGCCTCCGCTGTCCTTGCTGCTCCACCCTTGCTTGCAATATTGGATCGGAACAGGTGTACTCCTTCCGCTACGACCACCATTACGAGTGCCAGGTGCCCGTTTTTTCACGTTGGAGTACGTACGCATTTCCAGTATTACCGTGCGTAGCCCTCTAGCTGCGAGGTTGTATCCCTTGCCATTCATGGGTCGGATAAGCCCGGCCTGAAAGGTACTGTTGAAGCTTATGGACGCAAAATCAACTGTCAGGCATGGCGGCAATCCACGCGCTAAAATTACCTTAGCCTGTTGGTGTTTTCTTAGGGCCGCAAATAGTATATTTCGTTATTGGTGTACACCGTCGCTTCACCGCGCTCTCCAAACAAGCGCTGGTTCAAAAAAATATGCACATGTACCAGGTAGGCTGCTTTTTCCCTCGATTTACGCGGCACATGATACGTATTACGCAACAAAACTCAGAGTAGTGCGTAGGTCTGCCTGTTGCTCAGGTTTGTCCACGCGTTTTTTTCATTACACGTGGCTGAACTGTTGCTATGAAGTTGAGACGAAAAACGTTCCCGACTATTCGGTCAGTATTCATCGATGAAAACTCTCGACCGCAATCGATCAAATCTCCGTCGATAAGAATGCTCACGAAGAGTCGGTCGATTTCCACCAATCAGAGCGCCCACGAGTACTCGGTCAATTATCATCTATAAGAACGAACCCGAATAGTTGGTCATTTTTCTATTGACAAGAACGTTCACCAATAGTGTGGGTCAATTTTCAATCGTTAAGAACATGCACGAATATGCGGTATTTTTTCCATCGACAAGAACGTTCACCGGTAGTCGGCGTATTCCCATTGTAATGATGAGATTAGCTCATGAATAACCCGTCGATTTTCCGTCGATACAAACGCTCGCGAATTGTTGGTCAAATTTGCGTCGATAAGACTGACGAATAGTTGGCCAATTACCGTCGATAGAAAAACGCCCACGAAGAGTTATTCAACTCCAATTGATAAGAACGCTCACGAACAGTCGATCAAAGTTTCCACCCATAAGAACGCTCACGAAGGTCGGTCAATTCCATCGATATCAGGGCTCACGAATAGTTCGTCACTTTCCGTCCTTTGGAACGCGCACGAGTGGCCGATCAATTTAAATCGACAAGCACGCGCATGGCCAATTCCCATCGATCAGAAACCCTCACCAATGGTTGGTAACATGTACATCCGCAGGTTGTCGGGTACGACTCACGGCGACGAATGCACCGCTGCCTATATGACGCTACGGGCGAGAAACAGTGGCACGAGCTAGCTAACAAGCGCTTCGAGGTGGTCGGCCAGAACGGTGTGGTCAGTCGCGGCACTGAGAGCGCACCGCCGCCCTCCACCGATACCCCGTTGCTGCTGCCGCCGCCCAGATCACCAAGCAAATAGTGACATTACCAGTATTTTTCGCTACCCTGTTGCTGTTGCTATCTCCCACGTCATCGAGAAAATAGTGAAGTTACTGGTGTTCTTTGTGGTAGGGATATCGCTGAGGTGGTGGCGGTGGCGTTGGTGGTGGTGGCGGTGGCGGTGGTAGTGGTGGTGGCGGAGGTGGTGGTGGTGGTGGTGGTGGTGGTGGCGGTAGTGTTGGTGTTGGTGTTGGTGTTGGTGTTGGTGTTGTGTTGGTGTTGGTGTTGGTGTTGGTAGTGGTGGTGGTAGTGGTGGTGGTAGTGGTGGTGGCGGTGGTGGTGGTGGTGGTGGTGGTGGCTGTACTGGCGTGCTCGTATGTAGCGATCACGAAGCGAGTGTTGCAGTGTTGCTCTTGCTTTTGTCGAGTAAGCTCAGTGTTGTCAAGTTGGTGCAAGTAGCGTCGAGTGGAATGCTTCGTAGTGATGTCGAGTAGGAGGCTCAATATTGTCGAGTTGGTTGCTCGGTGTGGTCAGGATAGATGCTCAATGTTGTCGAATCGAATGCTCGGTGTTGTTAAATTAGGCGTACCGTATTGTCAAGCCGTCTGCTTCTGCCGCCCCTTTCGCCTCCTCTCAGCCAAAGGGTTGTCCGTCGTGACTCTGTAAGAGGCCGCCGTGCAGCCGAACACAAACCAAGCACGGGCTATGGTGCGCGCAAAGAAGTTGTCGTTGGACTCATCTCGGTTGTGCCTCTTTGTGAGTCACCGCCGTATTATACTGTAGATACGCACAACTTGTCCGACAATTGTCGTATGTATGATGTACCGGTGATTTTTTTTGTTCATCGCTTTGTTTCGTGTTATTTCCTGGCGGCGGGCCCTCTTTGTCTGTGTTTACCGGCGCAGTGTTGCCCACGTCTGGCGCAGGAGAACAAACGAACTGAAACCCGATAACGAGTCGTTCTACTGTAGCCCCCCCCCAATTTTTCTTTAATGAAATCTCCGGTTTTGAAACCAGCTCCCGGTCGTATCTCCTGGTACGCGGTGACCCTTGCCACCCGGACGACATCGTTCGATAGCCCTTCCTTTGCAAGCCGAAACATACAAGACACTGCCTTCCATTCTCGTAGCGGTCCTTCCTTGTGTCGAGCAGCCATGAAAATCAAGTGCAAGAAAACTGCTGGTTTTGAGGGGGGGGGGGGCGCTATCGCAGAATCAGTCTAAGCAATTAATTTTGATTTTTTGTGGTGATGCGGCACCCGAATCAGATCTTCACTTCGATGATGATGTTTCATGGTGATCCAATTTTATATTCTTCTGCCGGGCATTTGATCAACCATGGTTTGCGCGCTCCTTCTTTTTTCTTTTTTCCCTTCGCACCATGCTGTCATTTCCCCGCCAACAACGCGCAATGTGAAGCATCAAATAATCGTCCGGACGACAACACGGACAGAATCTTAGATCACGCTTCCGCCGGCGGGAACAGTTAAGGGAGGGTGGGACATGCTTGCCATCTTGATCGGACACGACTGGCTTCATATTTCACTCTGCCGGATGTTGCACCCCCCCAACAAACGGCCTTTCCCAAAAGCATTTAGGGTCAATCGAAAAACGAAAGCACCTCGTAGCGTGCCGCAGTGGTCGGGGAAAGGCTAGAACCGAAAGCGTTCGCGTGGCCTATCGGGTGGAAGCCGGACACCGTTACTGAGCACGGCTATTCCTGAACTATGGGCAGAGCGTGGTCGGTGTGAAACGGCGTAGGGATTTTATCGTAGCCAGGCGTGAAGCGGCAGAGGGCCATAGCGTTAGGCGCAGCACTCTGGGACCGGAGCAGAGCGATGCGGGGGGTATCCATGACATCGATGCCACAACCCCGCACCGCCTCCCCCACGGCGAGTCGAGCTTTGGTCTCGGTTCTTGTTGGTAATTTATTCCGACTCGATGCAGCTGTGCAGGTTACAACCTGCTTCAATCTGCAGCCAAAACAATATTTGAGTGACCTGGCCATACACGTGGAGAGTCTCACTCTTTCTTTCAGAGAACACGTGGGTTAATAATGCCGTCTCTCCAGTGGCTGGTAGAGTCTGGGAGTAGCGCTACTGCTAGTTGAACTTGTGGCCTGCGCTACTCTGGGCACGATAGGCGTGGGGCGGCATTTCCAAGAAGGCATACATACAGACTATACTCGTAGCATGCTTTTGTGCGGCGGTCTATATGGGTGTGTCGGTTCACTCGTCGTGGAAATGTCATGCCGCTTTTTGAAGTTTGCCTCTACGCTCAGGCCGCGGAATAATTTTCTTCTAAACTGTAACCTATCGGGGACGTTCGAGGACCCGTCTGTCTGCAGATTCTGACTCCTGACAGCAGTGCTTATTGCCTTCAACACTGCATCTTTGTTTTTGCGACAAGGTGGAAACAGGGCGGGATTTTCCCCTCAGCGGGTAATTAAAGGACTAAATGGAATGCCTGATACCAGGTACATAGTACTGTTGTAGGTAGGTTATTTTTTTCCCCCCCCCCTTTTTTCTCTTTTTTACTGCAAATAGTCTGGTGTGCTGGCTTGCAAAATTTTTGCTTTGTTGCCCCGCGTTGCTCATTGCGGTTTGGCATTGATTGGATCGCCAAAAAAACACCTTTACTTTGGGGTATTTGCAATGTATGTGTGTGTCTATCTCTGTCTCGTAGCCTGTGACCACAGAAAGAGCTCGCCGCTCTATGAGGCATCAGCACGGACACTGGTTGTTGTGCTGGATGTTGATGGGTGGAAACATCAGTTAATGTCAAATACACCGCACACGGGTACACCTCTTCTTGTTCGTGATTACAGAACGCGTTGTTCTTCTCGTAAGTAATAAGAACACCTCTGAATCGTCGTGCACAAACCTAATAATGCGTCGATTTTCCGAAGATGATGTCTGGCTAAAGACTTGTGCCCCCGTACTTCTATCTTCCCTGTTTCTTCCCTGTTTTGTCATGCAGATACATGTGTTGTAGTGGCTCTTCCGCGGCTACAGCTGTACGTGCAGCCGTGGGAGACCCCGACGAACGGTGGGAACGCACAACCTTCCGGAAACGCTTGTTTGTGCGAGTCGATTTTACAGTGATTCTGTCTCGATTTTGATTTTCTGGGCCCGTATTATACTGGTAGCGACGAGAAAAAAAATAAAAACGAGCAAGTCGTCGAGACCACGCTTGTTGTTGTGGTCGGCTGGTAGCTCGCATTTTTTCCCGATTTCAGCGGGTCGCAGGCTGCTATACACAACCGAAAAAAACGACCTTAATCACGCGATGATGGTGTTCACGTTATGAACGGACCGTAGAAACCAAACCATTTGGCGGTTTTAGCAGATATTCTACGGAATTGCTGACATGCACCGGGATTCACTAGACTGCACCTGTCCAGAAACATGAGAGGGTAGGTTCCGCAAGCACAGGGGAGTAGGGGGGGGGGGGGGGAGGGGCGTACCCATGTGTTGCTTGCCTTAGTCAGTCGGGAGGGGGGGGGGGGGGGGTGTACTCAGTTTGTGCACGGCCGTAGTCGTATGACCATGGAACCTCGCATCCCTACGATGCCGGGGCGGAGCACGTCGAGTTTTCACCAACCAGGCAGGACCCAGTCGGGGACGGGTAAAATTACGTGATGCATGGCCGTAGTCCTCGCGGCCATAGACCCTACACCCTCTACAATGCCGGGACGGAGCACGTCGGGCTATCTTCGACCAGGCAAAACAGGCTTCCTGCGCTTTTCACTCACGAAGCACGACCGAATAGGCCAGGTCGGCAGTGTGTCGTCGTGTGCGTTAAGGAAGCCGTAAGCACGGGCGGAGAGTGGGCCGCTGCTGCTGCGCCCCCTCTCCCCTCACCCCTGCCGTTTCATTCAGGTATAGGGGAGGCGTGTGCATGCGGGGGAAGGGGAGAGGGAAGCAGAGCACCCCCCCCCCCCCGGGCGCTCCGTATGGCGTTTAAGGCAGCATCCGTCTTTCGTCCATGAATATTCCGGCCGACCGGCTTTTTCTATCCCGCCGTTCCAGGTGTGGGGGGAAACACCTTTTTTACAAGGGCGGATTATTTTTGTTCGTTCACCTGGTAGTAACATTACTGTATAATACCCCTTACCCCTTCCTACACCTTGCAGCAGGGGTCTCCCAGCTAGACGGTGGTGGTGTGTCTAGAGCAACATGGCCGCCGTACTTGACTGGTTTTTACTTCAGGTTGTTTATGACTGCCAGTCCCTACCCTCGCCGCCAAGGGATTTCTACCGCCTCATCATATAGGGATACAGCTTTCCTCCCCAGACCAGCCTCGTTGGCAACCCTACACTACGCTATTCAATACTCAGTGTACTACAGTATACTTACAGTGTACCGCAGGTCCCCTCGTACTACAAGTATTACTACGTTGTACTACCAGTTAGTACTACCCCAGTATACTACAGTGTACTACAGTATACTACAGTATACTGCAGGTACTGCAGTATACTACAATATACTACAGTGTACTACAGTATACTACAGTATACTACAGTGTACTACAGCAGTGTATACCAGTATACTACAGTGTACTACAGGTACTACAGTATACCACAGTATAACTACAACAGGTAATACAGTATACTACAGCAGTATACTACAGTATACTACAGTGTACTACAGCATACTACAGCATACTACAGTGTACTACAGTATACTACGTACTACTGCAGTGTACTGCAGTATACTACAATATACTACAGTGTACTACAGTATATACAGTATACTACAGTGTACTACAGCAGTGTACTACAGTATATACAGTGTACTACAGTGTACTACAGTACCACAGTATACTACAACAGTGTACTACAGTATACTACACAGTATACTACATACTACAGTGTACTACAGCATACTACAGCATACTACAGTATGCTACAGCATACTACAGTATACTGCAGTGTACTACATACAGTATACTACAGTATACTGCAGTATACTACATACAGTATACTACCAGGCGTGACCCTTTTTTTAGTAGTATAGCTCCACAAAAGACTGATTCTACGATAGCCCCCCCAAAAAACAGCGATTTTCTTTGACGAACGTTTCATGGCTGCTCGACGCGAGGAAGGATGCCATGAAAATCATATCTTCATATGTCTTCTTGTTTGTAAAAGGTTATCGGGCGATGACTTCGAGGCGGCGAGGGGCACCATATTTAAGGAGATACGGCCAGGAGCTGGTTTCGAAACCGGCGATTTCGTTAAAGAAATGTTGGGGGGGCTGCCGTAGCAACGACTCAAAACAAAAACAAAAAAGCCGATGGCGATCTAACAAGGCCTACTACTTGAGCACCGGACGGCAGGAAGAAGAGCGTGCGGCACGGCACGAAATCTCGCCGTGCTGTGCGCTTGCTTGTTCTGCCTTTTCATCTCCTTTTTTTTTTTTTTTTTTTTTTTTGCGTTGCGCTTCGGGTACATCCCCTGACGCATGTGCTACGACAATAGATGGTGTGCACTTAATCGTCTGCAACGGTTTTTCTGATTGACGGGGCTGCTGCTTAATTAATAAACCAAAATCGTCGGAAAATCGACCATTTTTTTTCTTCTTTTAACATGGTTCTCGTTGTGTACCTAGGTAGGCCCTCTACTATGCATGGGGATTTTTCATCCGGTTCGTAGCAGTTTAGTTTTTCCCTCCAAAATCGCTTCTTGGGGAGAGGTCTAAAGCTTCCAAGTTGAGGAATCTCAGAAAAAACAAAGGTTGGTGCACCTTGATCGCTGCACGCGTTCCTTACCCCGACCATACCCTGACTGGTACGTGTGCGGGTGACACACATATGCTGCCATAGGGAAGGCACAGCGATAATTAGTTTTATTAGCCCCCCCTTTCCCCGCTCGGGACGCTCTCTGACCAGTGCTAACAAGGTAGATTTT
Organism: Undaria pinnatifida; assembly: GCA_012845835.1. NCBI lineage: Eukaryota > Phaeophyceae > Laminariales > Alariaceae > Undaria > Undaria pinnatifida. Next base: position 16,048,971 of record JABAKD010000010.1, read on the forward strand.
GCACCCCTTTTTTTTGTGTTTTTGGCCTTCTAATAAGGGTGGCCCCTTGATTGAGGAGCTATAAACCCCCAAAATGATTTTTCTGTGTAAACTGAAAGTAAGTACAAACCGGTAATAAACTACCAAAAATCATGGCCTAGGTATACAAAAATGTCATATATTTCAAAACGAGAATGAATGGCCATTTTGACAAGTTTGGGTAAAAAAAGGAGCTCCGTCATTCAGAAAACAAAATGAATGGCCAAAAAGAGTAGTCAATTCTACGATAGCCCCCCCGAAAACCAGCGATTTTCTTTAACGAAACGTTTCATCATCAGGGCTGCTCGACGCAAGGAAGGATACTATCGAGAAAAAAGTATCCATATATTTTCTTGTGTGCGAAGGTCTATCGATCGATCGATGACGTCGGGGTGTCGAGGGACACCGTATTTCAGGAGATACGACCGGCAATTTCGTTGAAGAAAAGTTGGGGGGGCTACCGTAGTAAGACTCAAAAGTGGTATGATACCTACATCATCCTAAGCACGCGTGGTCTACACCTCGTGCCGGAACCGATTTCCGGAAAAATAAAAAGTGCTACGTCGTAGATAAATACCTGGTATGTACCTGGAAAATAAAACATGGTAATCCCCATGGCGGCGTAATGAGCGTACGAAAAAAAAAAAAATCGTATTATTGCAGAAACAAGAATATACATGTGTGACATTCCGACCGTTTTGAGTTATAGGTTACCGCCTTCTGTTAAGATACGGCCTGGCCTCGATTGGCCTGTAATTATCCGAATTGAGATCATTTGGATGGGTTTCGTATAATAATAAGGTTCACGTTTCCTACTCGGAATAATAGTCAGGAAATAGATCGGAGGCACGTACGTGCCTCGGGTCTCACAAACAAGCCATCCGGGGCTCACTGGTGGAACCTAATGAAAAGCTACCTGGTACGTCTCCGCTAAGTAAGGCTAAGAAAGTGAGTACTCTCCGAGGACCTGCTCAAATGGCAGACCTGCAGGGGACATTCTGTGTCCCCACCAATGCCCTTAAAACAACAACTGGAAACCCCTTTTGGAGACAAATAAATTGACTTGAAATTGGTATAGATAGGAGAATTTTTGTAGGGAGTTCCGTGTTATGGTAGCCCCCTGGGAGTCTAACAAGGCGTACGATGTGGGATACGGCTGGATATAAAAGGGTTTCACATGCCTTTGAAGGCATGTATGTGCGTATAGGAAAAAGGGGGATGATGCTTTTGCCTCGCGGAATTTAACGCTATTATTCAGTTCGTCCGTGCCGAGTGCGGCAACTAATACAAGAGCTTCTTATTATCTAGTACAAGCAAGTGACCAACGTGGAACCCTGCCTACTACTAGTGTATAGAAACCTGCATAGAAAAGGTGGCCTGTGTCTGTAACAGCCCTTAATCTTACGTATTGTACCCGTCATTCAGAAAAGTATTTGATTTTTTTTAGTCGAAAAATTCCACCCCTCCTGTCGTGGCACACTATTAATACTCCACGTTACTACTACCAATATGATAGCCTTTTTTAACGTTTGTTTCCCTTCAAAATTCCCTGTTGACGCCTTTACAACTGGAAACCCGTTTGGGACACAAAACTACTTGGAAATAGTATAGGGAACAGTTTTGGGGCCCTAAAGGGGTTAACAAGGGATGACAGCAGCAGGCAATGGATGGGCTATATATGTATGGTATTATTGTTATTGATTTGGTGGTTTGTTCGTTTAACGCAAAAAAAAAAGTGTTCATTTCATACTCGTATAATTTAACGGAAATGTACTGGCCGTAGGGGTGTTCGAACAGCGCCGGCCATACTGCAACAACTGTATGTTCGTGTTTTTTTTTTTCTTCTTTTTCTTTTTTTTTTGTTACTTTTTTCTTGTCTTTTTTTTTGTTCTTTTTTGTGTTACTTTTTTTTTTTTCCTTTTTTTTTTTTCCTTTTTTTTTTTCTTTTTTTTGTTTTTTTTTTTTTCCTTTTTTTTTTTTTTTGTTTCTTTTTTTTGTTTCTTTTTTTGTGTAACTTGCACACCCTGTACAAATATCCATAACAAATACAAATAATAATTCGGTATTTGTCCCAGGGCAGTATTTGCCTCAAGACAAATATTTGCGCAGCTCTCAAGCGAGTATTTGCCTGCCAGACAAACATTTGCACAGGTTCTCAAGTCAAGAGAGTATTGCCTGCAGACAAATATTTGCGTGCAGCTTCTCAAAAAAGTATTTGCTTCCAGACAAATATTTGCGCAGGTTTTCCAGAGAGTATTTGCCCGCCAGACAAATATTTGCACAGGTTCTCAAAAAAGTATTCTGGCAGACAAATATTTGCGCA